>WPIO01000145.1:25000-625000 GCA_009760855.2 Cristatella mucedo | reverse complement strand
TGCAGGTGCTTGTTCAGCCGGCTCATGACGGCGCTCTTGTCCAGCACCGACATCTGCCGGAACGGTAGATCCAGCGGCGGCGCGCCGAACTCTTCCGTATCTGCGTCGTGGCGGTTGCGACGGGCGCCGCCGCCGCCGCCGCCGCCGCCGCGGCTGACTGGCGCCGTGCGAGCCTTGCCGACCCTCGCACGCGCGGAGGCGTCGGCGGGCGCCGCCGCCGCCGCCGCCGAGGGGTTCTCGCCGCCGGCGTCGCTGCCGCTTTCGCGGCTGGCCGCCGCCTTCGCGACGCCGCCCAGCTGAGCCGGTTTGATGGATATGGGTTCAAAGTACAGGTTGCCGTTGTAGCCTTTCCACGCCTGCGCGCGAGAAAGGAGCGGCGCGCTCGCGGTGACAGCGAGGCGACCGCTTGAAGGCGGCTGAGCATGCGGCCGGTTGCGGTCGGTAGCGAGTCCGGCGCGCAGGTGCTGGTCGAGAAACGCGGCGGCCGCGGCAGCGTGGTGCCGATGCCGCAAGGGTGGCTAACCGGAAGTTTTGGCGCCGAGCGCATCGCCGATAACGGAAGGTGCATCGGCGCTAGATCCAAGAAGGAGCATCGAGCAGTTTCGGTCCCCTCTCTTCTCTAGGGTTCTTCGTACCTAGCTGAACTGCTGCATCAGTTTCAGCCAGTTCGCCGCGCCCTCAGGTCCTGTGTGGACCTGACCCCATTCTACTAAGGCCAATTCTAAGGTCATGCGTCTATTAGGTCCTACGAACCAAGCAGCGCACTGAAACACTCTCTATTCCACTATAAGCTGCGGCTTTTCCTGAGAAAGATAAGTGTGGTATTAGCAAGGTAAGGGAATACGCCTTACGACAAATCAATGTGTAGCAACATGTAAGCCAGAAAGAAAATATTGAAGTCTAGTCGACAGTGGCTTGTAAAAAATTTAACTAGCTCTTTAGTTCTGTCTCGGCTTGATTATTGTAATTCCCTTTTGGCTGGGCTACCGAAGAAAGCTATTATGCCACTACAGCCCTCTCTTCTCTAGGGTTTTTCGTACCTAGCTGAACTGCTGCATCAGCCTGTTTCAGCCTGTTCGCGCCCTCAGGTCCTGTGTGGACCTGACCCCATTCTACTAAGGCCAATTCTAAGGTCATGCGTCTATTAGGTCCTACGAACCAAGAAGCACACTGAAACACTCTCAGCAAAGGATACAGAGCATCTACGCTGACCCACAAGGCCGGCCACGGCTTGGCTCCTTCGTACCTAGCTGAACTGCTGCATCGGCGTCAGCCTGTTCGCGCCCTCAGGTCCTGTGTGGACAATAAATTAGCTGTCCCATTCCTCCGCTTAAAGACAGTTGGCGACAGAAGCTTTAGCTCTGCAGGTCCTAGACTGTGCAACTCGCTTCCACAATTCTTACGCAACGACAACTACTCTCCTACTGCCGACTAGGGCACATCCTTTTCAGCGGTCCTGAGCTGCTACTTCTATGCTACTCACTACCTCAACTGCTCTCCTGACTCTGCTACGCTTCCCACTTTCTCCTTGTTGCGTGAGACGAAGTCAGTGGGTCCCTGTGATTCGTCCTTGATGTGCTTATGCGTGCTGACACTGTGAATGCTGCCACTAACCACATTTGCATGCTGACCCTGTGCATGTCACCCCTAACCATATTATTCATTTCGTTTGTTTTTTCAAGCATGATTTTACTTACCTTTCAATTGCATTTCACTTTACAGCAAATGTAAAGCGCCTGGAGAGAGATTAAGTTCTCTGAGGGCGCTTTATCAAGTGAATTATTATTATTATTATTATTATTACCGAATGCGTACCGAAAGCCGCTTAGGCTGTGAGTGCGCTATCCAAAACTCTCCTGCGTAACACCCACGTGGTCTTTATGACTTTGTGGAGTTACAGACGGAGATACATTACATTACATTAGGGTTTCGGCGTTTCGTTCAAACAGCAGATGCATCGACGCGCGAGCAAAAAACGAACTTCGCGAGGTACCCATCGCGTTACGTCGCTCAACCCGATGCTGCAAGGAAGGGATACTCGCTACCGCCTTTTTTGGCCGTCGTGCGTCGTCCCCAGTGGGCATCCAGGCATACGCTTAGTCTAAAATAACCTCATTTCGCGATTGAACCCTGCGATCTTTAGCCTTTTCGCCGTCCTGCCATGGCGCGCGCATGTCGATCGAGCGGCCTTGCTCGCCATGCGCGTGAGCTGCGTTCGCGTCACTTACCTAAGCCCGAGTCGCAGTCCGCACTGCGTTCGTATGCTTCCCGCCTCACGCGAATTTCAATTTCTGTTAGCGAATTTTTCATTCATTTTTCTCTCGCGCACCGACTCGCGGGTCGCGCGCGCGAGAGAGAGAGAGAGAGAAAGAGGCAGCGTTTTTCCACAATTTAATCGCCGAGGTATGGCCCAGGCCAAAATGCCAAGGATTCACTCCCGTGGCCAGGTGGCACGGGGCAGGCCTTCATTGCGCACGAGCAACGCGAGTGGCGAATGGTATCTGGCGAAAAAAATGCGGTCGGCGCGAGCGTCCGAGCCACTGCTGCCAACCAAACCTCGGGCTGCGCCTGGGCCTTTCTATCGCTCTATCTACCGCCCTATCTGTCGCTCTCTCTCTCTCTCTCTCTAATAATAATAATAATAGTATAATAATAATAATGCACTTGATAAAGTGCCCTCAGAGAACTCAATCTCTCTCTAGGCGCTTTACATTTGCTGCAAAGGAAAATGCAATTGAATGGTGAGTTATATCATGCTTGATAAACAAGCAACATGAATAACACGGTTAGGGGTGACATGCACAGGGTCAGCATGCAAACTCTCTCTCTCTCTCTCTCTCTCTCTCTCTCTCTCTCTCTCTCTCTCTCTCTCTCTCTCTCTCTCTCTCTCTCTCTCTCTCTCTCTCTCTCTCTCTCTCCTCTGTCCCTCTCTTCTCTCTATCTCTCTCTCTCTCTCTCTCTTCTTGATCAAAGGGATGGAAAGCGCGCCAGCCCCGCGCTGCTCGCTCTCGCGCCGTTGCCAGGCGCCTGCGCCGCGCCCGCGGCGGCGGATGCGGGGGGGGGCGCAGCGGACGTACCTTGAGCGGCTCCATGGGCAGCGGCAGGCTCTGGCTGACCGAGACGTACTTGACGCTGCGCTGGCTAGCGAGCGGCGAGCGAGTCGTCTCGTAGAAGGGCGCCTTCTGCTTGGCGACGCTGACGCATCGCTGGTGCAGCAGCTCGAGCGCCGCGGTGACGAGCACGTTGGCCCGGCGGCCGCTCGCGTCGTCCCTCCCGTTTTCGCTCTCGCTGCCGCTGCCTACGCGGCCAGCTGTCGCTCGGCTCCTGCGCGATCGTCGTCCAGCAGCGTTGGCACGAGATCGCGAACGCAGACGAGCGGATGCGAACGGACGGCGGCGGCGGCGGCCGACGACAATGGCGACGGCAGCAGATCGCTAGGGGTCCGCGGCAGGCGCTGTCGGCGCCCGAAAAGGAATTAGTAGCGCTCGCAACGCCGCAGCCGGTATTGTTAATGTTTGGTGACGTTCTGATGGCATGGGCGGTTGAATCGATCGAGACAGTTCCGAGGCAGCGTGTCGTAATCAATACGGCCACCAGCGGCGCCTGCGCGGCGACAGCTAGCGCCGACGATTTATCGCCGAAGCGGCGGTTCGCAGCAGCAGCGGCAACCGCAGTGGGTGGCGCCGCCGCCGCCGCCGCCGCCGCCGCCAGCTGCCTCGTCGGAGGAGCAGCGACCGCTCACCTAGGCCTCGCGTTTGCGGCTTTCGCCGTCTCGCTTTCCACCGTCTCGTCCGGCGCCGTGCGACCGTCGCCGCGCGGAATCGCCCGCGCACGTCCGCCAGTTTCGTCCGCCTGAAAAAAAAGCGCACCGGCGCGTACTAGTCGGCCAGACTGCGGCGCGACGTCGCGCCGCCGCCGGCGCTTCGACGAGTGCGGCGCGATAGTCGGGGCGATTGGCGGATTGGTTCCGCCAGCGGCGGAGTCGGCCCGACGGATGCGGCAACCGGCGCCCAGCCCAAATGCGGCACTCGATATTCGTACGCGCTGCCGTCCGGCCGCTACAAGGTCCGCGGAAGCCGCGCGCGCGACCCGAGAGGTGGGAGGGGCGTGGTGGGGTAGGATGAGACGAGTCAAACCGGACCGGGTCGTCGCGGCGAAGAGGCGGCCGACGGAAGTGCTCGCGGCATGGCGAGCGGAGTGCAATGCTCGATCGGAGGCGCGCGCTCCCACGCGCCGGCAGCGCCGCAGCCGAGACGCCTCCTCGCGGACGAGCGGAATCGCCGATCTGCGGCGGTGCCTCGGCACGCCATCGTCGACGGCGACCGCGACCAAATCAGGTCGCTGTCGCTACTCGACGAAAGAGCTCGCTCGCCAGTCGCCAGCCGATCTTTCGCC
Organism: Cristatella mucedo; assembly: GCA_009760855.2. Classification (NCBI taxonomy): domain Eukaryota; kingdom Metazoa; phylum Bryozoa; class Phylactolaemata; family Cristatellidae; genus Cristatella; species Cristatella mucedo. The sequence goes on along the minus strand of WPIO01000145.1, from coordinate 620,605 downwards.
AGACTCGCGGACAAGCGAGCTGCTGCTGGTGGTTTAGGGGGCGGGGGCCTTAAACTGGTCCATGCCACCAGCACCGAAACCCACCGGGAAGCGGTGCGCCGTCGGACACCTCTTTCGCTACTCCTCGGTAGCACGGTAGCCCCACTCCTGCCCCCCCCCCCCGTGGAGTCACGCATTTTCACCGAGAGCTGAAGAGAGTACTTGCTGGGCGCCGCGCCGAATGCCCAACAACGCGATCCATCGTCTCCAGAGGGATCCATCGCCGCGCGCGATATCGCAGCGAGCGAGTTCGATCTGGGGGCAGGCCCACCCGGGGCCAGCCAAAGGCGCCACGTCAGGCGGCGCGCGCAGCGTCCGTGGTCGATTTCCGGCCGGCGAGCGACGTTTCCTTTTGGGTGGCGGCCGCTGGAGTCGGCGCCGCGCGCTTGGGGCTTACCGTATCAGCGTCAGTCTTCAGAGGTGAGGACTGATACTTGTCATAGAGGGCTTGCTGGGGTGCGCTCTGCTTCAGCGTGCGCCTACTGGTGCTTTCGTAGCCCGGAGCTTTGCGAGCACGAGGTCACAGCTTAACCTTTCCGAAGGCAGCCAATCGAGGAGAAGGTTGAAGGTGCGTTTCGGTCGGCGATTCGCCCAGCAGCGCACTCCTTCAACGCACTTCCAAGACGGTCGCGATCCCTTTGCCTCCACTTCCCTGTGCTTCCCGCGTCTTCGGGGGGGAGGGCGAGTTTTTCTTAGGAGGGCGCGCTTTCCGCGCGAAGCGTCGGTCAGGATTAACTTTCAGAGTGGCACTAGCGTCTTGCGAGGAGGGCGCGCTTTCCGCGAACAGCATCTGCGCGATGTGCAAGTCGGCTTGACTTCTCCAAGGCTCACGACCGAAAGTCCTTGCATTAATAGGAAACTGTGTCTAGCTGGCTGATGACGCTAATTATAAAGGACACGATAGCTTCGCGAGTTTCACGACTGCCCGGAGGCGAGCGCGTCCAACGAATGCAAGGGGGCGCACGCGTCGGCGCACCCGGACCTTCCGGTCGGCGTCGGGAGGGCTGGGTGGGTGGTTTGTGTCCTGCGCGCTTTCTTCACGCTTTCTAGACTTCGCCGGCACTTCGCTAGTTCGCCGCGCGCACTTACGTCGCAGGCGAGTATTGTTGAGGATTGCCCTGCCTCTGACCACTGCAAGCTCGAGAGCTGCATTGGCGCACGCGCGCGCGCTAATAGGTCTCGTTCAGCTTGATTCAATGCACTGTTTTTCTTCTGCACGAGTAACTGCGCCGAGATCGTTCCGCCACTGCACGCGCCACTTTCATCTTGGGCCTCGCGTCCGAAGCGACAGTGTCAGCGCTCTCGCTCATTCTCGCTCTGCCTCGCCACGCGCCTGCGCGCTGCGCTCTCCGATGCTCCGGAGTTGTCCGCCGCTTGTCTACCGAGCGCTGGAGCTGCGACGTAGCTGGCGGATAGCGCCGCACTGACGGGCAAAAAGTGGGGACGGCGGTCCAAGCTAAGATGCGCTTGCGCTCGGCCGCGGGGGCGGTGGAGGCGAAAGCAAAGGCGGAAGACAGAAGAAGTGGTTCGGCTGACGATGGCGAGAGCGCGCGAGAGTGGCGGAGAATGAAGAGAACGAGCCGTACGGGGGGGCGCCTTCGCGCGAGAGAGCTAGCCAGGCCAAGCGTCGCGAGGTGACGTCGCGCCGCTACGCGCTCCCGGCCGAGTCGCTGACGAGCGCGAGCAGTCGTGCGAGTCACAGTTCGCGCTCATCCTCTTGCTCGACCCGTGCTGCGCGCGCGCGGCCGGCAGAGCGTCGCGAGCGCCGAGCCGGAAGCGAGGGCGGAAGCGAGAGCGGCTGCAGCGAGAGCGGGCAGTTTGCGTGACTTCCGCCTTTGGCGTCAGAGCTCGCGGGCTCAACTACCGATGATGGGGCGCGCCGCGGCTCGAAGAAGGAGAGTGACCGGCGCGTGACCTGGTCGCTCGTCCTACCCGCCTCCGCCTTAGACCGACTCGAAGGGTCGCGCGCGGGGGGGGGGAGCGGCCGACCCGCCAAATATGCGCCCCTCATCTTCCTGTGATTGGCTGCTTCTTGAAGAGTCAAGTTATGGCCTCTCGGCCCCTCCTTGGAACTATTCTGGCGACGCCTGCGCGAAGCATCGTCTCTCTTTCGAGCGCTACTCTCTACACGCCCCCTTGCGACGCGCTAAACGTCGCACGCGCCCAAGAGAGGGTGCAGCCAATAAACGCGGAGTAGCCGCGGCAGACGAAGGGGGGGAGAAGGGGAACGCAGGCGAGCAGGGGAAACGCGGGCGCGAGAAGGATCGGCGTGGCGCACGGCCGCTGGCTGGGCTTACCGCAGCGGCGGCCGCGGAGCCGTCAGCAGTCCCGCCTCCGCCGTCTGCTGCCGCACCGGCGGCCGCATCTTCTCTCTTCGCGCGTCCCCTCTCTCCGTCCGCGTTCGCGCCGCCCTCGTTCCCGCTGAGCAGATCGTCGGCGCTGCTGCTGCTGCTGGCGTCGTCGTCGTCGTAAATTCCCAGCTCCTTCTCTTCGGGCAGCAGACGGCCAGCCATGCTCCGTCGGTCGGGAGCGCTCGAGCGAGACCGCTAGCCGTCTGCAGCGACGCGAGCCGTCGTCTGCAGCTCCGGCTTCCGGCGCCGCGCGGAGGCTGCAAGCGCGGGCGGCGCGATTCGCACGCGCGTCGTCTCGTTTGTCTTCGCCGCAATCAATTGGTCGTCGCCTGTCGGACGCCGCCGGGCGCAGATCGGCGGTGACGAGGAGGCCGCCGGGCCGACGGCGCCGACCGACGGATCGGCGCCGCCGGGCGCAGCATCGCCACGCCTCGGCGGAGCGGCGCGGCCACCGCCGCGACCCCTGCCGCGGCGTCTCGGGCAGCCCGCGCGCGCGCGCTCTCGTACGGCCGGCGGCTTACCGACGGCAACGGCGACGCAGACTACCGGGCTGTGGGCAAGGGGGGGCGACGGGTCCGCGCGCGCGCGCATTTACCTGTCAGCCGCCGCCGCCGCCGCCGCCGCCGCCCGTCGGTGGTTGGGCCCGCGGCCTGGAGCGAAGACGCTGACCGATCAACTGCGGCTGAGCGCTCAGCGGAGCAATGGCTCTTAGCGAGCGAGCGCCCGCGATTCACGCACCGGTGCCGCCTTTGTCAGCTTCGCCCAGCTGCTGCCCGCGCGCGCGAGACCGCCCAGTCGGCGGCTGCGCCCGAGGTGGCGCACGGTGGCTGCGGCGGCGGCGGCGGCGTGCCTGGTAGCGGCGTCGAGCGAGACGCGCGACGGTCGTCGCCGCTACTCGTTAGGAGTTTGCGAACGCCGTTCGGCGACCGGTAAGACGACGGCGGCGGCGGCGGCAGAGGAGTGCTCGCTTCGACCCTCGGCCAGCGTTCGGCCACCGGTCGGGCTTCGAAAGCTTCGCGGCGGGCGGTGCCGGCGCGGCGTTCGCCGTGTTGGCGTAGTCAACCTCCTGCACAATGGAGCGTTTGTGCCAAAGTCTGACAAGAGAAAACAATGTGCGGAGAAGCTGGCGGGGTCGCGGCTAGCCGAGCCCAGGAGCGGGCGATGACGTCCGCGTAGCGAGAAACCGGAGCGACGCGATGCGCTCGCGAGCGATCAGGTCTGGCAGCATGGTGTGGAGCTCCTTCCCTCTTTTCTTCCTTCCTTCTTTTCTTTCCTCCTTCTTTCTTTTCTTCCTTCCTTATTATCTTCCTTTCTTTCTTTTCTTCCTTCCTTATTATCTTCCTTTCTTTCTTTTCTTCCTTCCTTCCTTCCTTCCTTCCTTCAAGTCTTTAAGTCGTTCCTTCCTTCCTATCCCCGTGTGACGATATGCCGTGGGACGTTCGCACGAGCTGTCTGCTCTGCTTTCTTCCTTTGCATAGCTCTGTCTACAGTGGTCGCCGGAAAGTTCTCGCATTGGCTTGAGTGAACGGACGTGGACGGCAAGATAATAATGATGATAATAATAATAATAACAACAATAATAATGGTAACAATACACTTGGCATAGCGCCCTAAGAGAAATCAATTTCTTTCTAGGTGCGTTACAATTGCAGCAAAGAAAGTGCGATCGAATGGTTAGTGGTAGCATGCTGAATACACAACAATAATAACATGATTGGGGGTGACATGCACAGGTGGTCAGCATGCAAGTGTGGTTAGCGGCAGCATGCAACAGTGTCAGCACGCATAAGCACTCATAAAGGACGAATCGCGGGGACCAAATAAAGGCGATAAATATATGCGTGATAAATAGATGCATTTTTAATTTCTTTTTAACGTGGTCAAGTCAGGAGATGTCGTGACGCAAGTCGGGAGTGAGTTCCAGGCTTTGAGAGCATACAAACTAAAGGCACGGTCTCCAAAGAATTTGAGGTATGTACGAAGTATAGATAAACAGATTCGGAAAAGCGGGTGGTACTATGCTTGGCCTGGCGGGGGGGGCAGTAGATCCGATAGGCAGGCTGGAGACAAAGAATGAAGGGACCGCAGAGCGAGAGCGACGGAACCTTAAAGTCGATCCGTTGCTTGACTGGGAGCCAGTGCAGGTCGGCGAGAAGTGGTCTGATGTGGCAGCTGCGACGCTCACGACAGACAAGTCTAGCTGCAGAGGTTTGCGCCAGCGGCAAGCGCCTGATTGCACAGGCCGGCTAGCTGGCAGCTGGCGCGACAATAGCAGCTTCGCTCGCCGCCGCCGCCGCCGCCGCCGCCGCCGTCGCACCGTAGACGGACGCGTAGTGTGGAGGAGGCGCGCGGCTCCGCTCAGGCTCCGCTCATGCCTCCTCCGCGAGCGATGGGCGCGAGCGCGGGCGCGAGCGGAGAAAGAAAATACCAGCCGATTCAGCTGATATATAAATAAATCCTGGCTGATTTAGCAGCCTCTTTTATTACAGCGACAGAGGAGCCTTTACGGTTTTCATCACCGCTTGCTGCGGCAATACAGGATCTCCCACCCCGCAGGATTCGAACCCACGACCTCGGTAGAGAGGTCGTGGAAAGCACCCGCCTTACCTAATGTGCCTTCACGGCTCACCAAAGAGGCTGCCAAGGTCCGCAGATGGAAACCGCCGATAGCCAGCGCCACCGGCGATCGCCGCAAATTGCGGTCAAACTTCGTGGAGAACTTTCAACAATCTTTTCAACAAACTTTCGCTCCGATCGCCCTCGAAAGAATAACGACAATTCACTATTCGGGGCCAAGTGACGCGGTCCACCGTTATCCTTCGAAGGAGGAAGGCGAGCTATTGCCAAGATTTCAGCCAGGTCGTCATACGGCTACCGCTCACACGAGAATTGGGTAAATAGCGGGCACTTGCCCACTGCATCCAGAAGCTCTCCAGCGATACGCTGGCATGTTGCGTCAGGCAGACTAAGACCCGAGAAATCACGTTCGGCTTTCGAACTACAGCGTCTATGAACCAAATCCGACGCTGCTTATGCTTAGTCGTCGGCGCTGTTTGCTTTCAACGAGCCGTGATGGCACACTAGGTAAGACGGTTGCTTTCATGACCTCGGTCCCGAGGTCGTGGGTTCGATTCCTGCGGTGGGCGATCCTTTATCGCCACTGCAAGCGGTGGTGATAGCCGCAAAGGCTCTTCTGTCGCTATACAAAAATAGGCTGTTAAATCAGCTAGGATTTATTTATTTAAAGCAGGAGACACAGGCCGCAGTCCGCGCTTTGAACCCGCGAGCTCTACGCCGTGGCGGGTGCTGCACAGGGGCATTCGCCGGGCACGCGTTCTGCGGTTCCGCAATGTACCGTCCTGGGGAGCGTGCGGGGGGGGACTTGCTAAGCATGACTAGCGAACAGTATACGCTCGATGTACGGGCGCTCTTCGTCGCTGCCGCGCTGTAATGTCTGCCGCGGCGCCGTACTTCGGCACGCGTCGAGGCAGCGTCTGCGAGTCGACAGCCCCGCGCGCTGCGCTTTTCGCCGCTTCCGCTTCGCGGCTTCCTGCTCGTCCTCGAGTAGTTTCGGCTCCTCGAGTGCTTACGAGCGCCTCCGCCTCTGGCGGCGACGCATCCGCGTTTGACTGGGAAGAAGGCGGCTGCACTTGCGCAGACGATCGACGGTACAGAAAGAGAGAGAGAGAGAGAGAGAGAGAGAGAGAGAGAGAGAGAGAGAGAAGAGGAGAGAGCACTGGAGATCGCATGGAGACTCTGCTACGAGACAGCATGGTTTCCATTATCAGCTTGAAGTTCGAGCATTTCCATAATTATTGTTTTTTTACCCCTGCCATTTAATTGTAAAAAGTTTTATTGGCACCAAAAGTCAAATGCTAGCATTGACTGCTGCATTTTAGCAGAGGGAGCTTGAAGTGGCCGGAAAATGATGACAACAATCAAATTATAGGTGCAGGTGTTTTACATAAATATTATCTACACCCTAGGCTTCTCGCTAGCGTCAAAAGATAAAAAAGATAAGAAAAATCACACTATTAAATTTGCGTCGTCACGGAAACATAAAATCCCCAATGAGAGTTTTTATTATAGCTGCCTGCTCCATTATGTAGGTGCTCGTTTGGTCGTAGCAGTCGATGCTTCCCAGTAATAGCCCTTACATCGCGAGCTGCAGAGAGCCAGCGCCAGCTGCCGAGTGCTACCGCGAGCAGGCTCGATTCGCAGCGAGCAGCCTCGAGGTGTCTTGAGCTGCCTGTAGGTCTCGCGAGCTCGTTCGAGCTCGCGAGACCTACAGGGATTTGCTGCGATTGGCCGCGAGCTGGCGCTAGTTGCCGCGACTTGCCGCGACAACCTGCGATCTGCCGCGATTTGCCGGGATATGCACCGAGCTGCTGCAAGCTACTGCGACCTGCCGAGACCTGCCGAGATGAGCTGCAGCTCGGTCCTCGCTACGCCTCTGGCGGCGCGCGACGATCGAATCGCGCGATTAGTGCGCAGGCGATTAGTGCGCTGCTTTTTTTCCAAGGCGTTTCTTCATTTAGCTTTTGCGATTGCCGTAAAGAACATTCAAACATTTCCAAAACCCTGACGGCGGCGTCGTACTGCTTTAAGTTTGCCTTCAATTACTGGATACTATGTCCATTTTGTGCAGACCAAGTTTAGCTGTTGCCCGTCGGAGTACACGCGTGCATGTTTCCTCGAATGCTGCGGACGAAGTGCTTCCGAATCTGCTCTGAGAATTCACTGAACAGCAGAGCTACAGATTGCGGCACCCCTGGTTGAATGAAGCGACGGCCTAAGTGCTAGGCGACAAGACGTTCGAATAAGACCGCGTAGTAACTTAAAAAAAAAGACTTTTAGTGAGAAATAGAGTGGGAGAATGAGGAAGCGCACAGAGAGAGAGAGAGAGAGAGAGAGAGAGAGAGAGAGAGAGAGAGAGAGAGAGAGAGAGAGACAGACAGACAGACAGACAGACATACAGAAGGAGGGAGGGATGGAGGGAGACAGAGAGAGAGAGAGAGAGACAGGGAGAGCGAGAGACAAAGAGAGAGACATCTCAGAGAACTTAATCTCTTTCTAGGCGCTTTACATTTGCTGCAAAGTGATACGCAATAGAATAGTAAGTAAAATCATGCTTGAAAAACAAACAAAATGAATAACATGGTTAGGGGTTACATGCACTGGGTCAGCATGCTGGAGGCGAGAGGTGGGCATGGGCAAAAAAAGAGGTTTGGGTGTCAAGGGACAGGCAGCGAGTGAAAATATGTTGTTTTTACTATCATCGGCATGTAGACATTCTCGATCTAAGGCGCTGAATTCTCTAGGAACCATCGATTGCAAGAAGTGTCAGCTGGTGGTGGACATCGGATTTAAGTTTTCATTTGTTAGCGCTAAATTAGGAAGCTCGTTCTAATGTTAGAGGCCGTCAAACGGCTGTGCGATGTCACAGGAAACTGTAAATACGTGGATCTCGAGAAATTATTGTACGTAGCAGTGGTTAGATCGACGCGGCACTTTGGTTTTAGCACTAACACCTATGTTGACGACCCACACACCCTTTGCAGCAGATGTAAAGCGCCTAGAGAGAGATTGAGTTCTCTGAGGGCGCTTCATCAAGTTTATTATTATTATTATTATTATTATCTTAGCGCCGCCTTAACACCGTACAGATGGCTGAAGGCCCCTGGAGTCGATATGAATGATGCATGCAGCCCAATTGTAGATTGCTTACTTCCATGGGGAGCTAAGGTAAATCTCTGTGAGATAGATGTAGATGCAGGTCGTCGGGCACCATGCTGATCTATAATTCTATGGGTTATGCCATTGCGTTAAAAGAGCGTGTGGCCTTTCGTTAAATAAAAGCAGAACAAGAACATGCAGTGTGTCGGGCCAAAAAGAGGTTGCATCCTGCTTGGAGAAGGTAGAAAAGCAGCTAGTTATTTTAAAAGCAACTAGTTATTACTTGTCATGGTGATGAGATATCTATCTACTGACTTCACTGGCAATTTTGGCGGCGGAAGTGGGCATCTTGAAAAGGCCTTATCACAGCTCAGATAACCTAGGTAACCTTGGCAGAGCTTTACTTGCAGCTCGGCCAGAAACGCACGATAAGCCTGTTGGTGGGCACATTGGGTTAAAAATACCCACAGTCGCACGAATCAATTAAGTTGACATGGGTGAAAACGTAGCTGAACGCTGCAAATTGACACAAATCGCTTAGCTATAGCTCGTGCGAACCTCAAATCCTTTAGAGACCGTGCCTTTAGTTCATATGCTCCCAAAGCCTGGAACTCATATCGGACTGACATCACATCCCCTCACATACCGACATTTAAAAAGAAGCTTAAAACAAGCCAGTTTGTTAAAGCATGTAGTGGGTTCTTGCGATTCGTCTTTTGCAAGCTTATGCGTGCTGACATTGCGCCTTGGTGCTACTAACCGTATCTACATGTTGACCCTGTGCAAGTCACATCTAACAATGTCATTCTTGGTGGCGTTGCGCATGTTACTGCGAATCGTGTGGCCATGCGTTCTTTACAGTATCTGTAAAGTGCCTAGAAAGAGATTCAGTTCTCTGAGGGTACTATACAAATCCTTTACTATCGTTATTGTTAAACTCTGCCAGCTTGCTGCGCAAGCAAGAGGCTCGCGATGACTCCCTAACTTGATAGACCGGCTACAACAATACAGTCGGCCACTTTTGATGCGGCTGGCCGTCCTACTGCGACTTGACTAGGCAATGCCTACATTTGTGCCGTAGCGGATTATTAAGTGGCCTAAAGCCAGTGTCATTACCAACAAGGCCTGTTTTAAAGTTTCTTGACCCGTCAGTTCCTTATAATAATAATAACAATAATGCACTTGATAAAGCGCCCTCAGAGAATTCAATCTCTTTCTAGGCGCTTTACATTTGCTGCAAAGGGAAACGCGATTGAATGGTGAGTAATATCATGCTTTATATACAACATGAAATATTTTGAAAGGTGATGGTAACACTTAAGGGATTGATGGCTTGCTGTCCGAATTTATTAATGGAATGAGGAAGTTGTTGCTTATCTAAGAAGAAACGCTAAGCGGTTAAGAGTGGAATAAGTTGCCACATTACTTCACTTCTCGCCGACCTGCACTGGTTACCAGTCAAGCAACGGATTGACTTCAAGGTTTTGTCGCTCACTTTTAGGTCTCTTCATTCTATGGCTCCAGCCTATCTTTCAGAGATACTACCCCATCAGGCAAAGCATCGTACCACTCGCTTTTCGGAATCCAACAGTCTAGAAATACCTCGTACAAACCTTAAATCCTTTGGAGACCGTGCATTTAGCTCGTATGCTCCCACAGCCTGGAACTCCCTCCCGACCTGCATCAGAACATCCCCTGACCTGACCACATTTAAAAGAAACTTAAAAACATACCTATTTAGGACAGCATTTAGTGGGTCCTTGTGATTCGTCCTCGATGTGCTTATGCGTGCTGACACTGTTCATGCTGCCACTAACCACATTTGCATGCTGACCCAGTGCATGTAACCCCTAACCATGTTATTCATTTTGTTTGTTTTTCAAGCATGATTTTACTTACTATTCTATTGCGTATCACTTTGCAGCAAATGTAAAGCGCCTAGAAAGAGATTAAGTTCTCTGAGGGCGCTTTATCAAGTGCAATATTATTATTATTATTATTATTATAATAACTGAAGAGACCGAAATGGTTAGCCATCGTAAAAAGTCTGTTATATCCATCCACGCCTATGCAGGCGCGGATGGAAATTACAGAATAAAATTTTTACATAATTACAGACCTTTTACTTAATAAACTTTTACTATTATAAACTTTTGCTTAAATACAGACTTTTGCTCGAGCAGTAGCGAGCCGAGAAAGGGGGAAGGGCAAAGTGAGGGGCCAGCCCGGTCTCTCTGTAAGCGCGATGAGACGTTCTCGGTATGCCCGACGTTCATTTGGAGGGCACGCCCAGGTTCTACATGGGTCAAAGCCGGACGAGCTTGCCGAAGTCTCACGGCATCACAGGATAAACGAGTGCCGCTCTGCCCAGGCCTGGTGCGATAACTACTGGTCGTTCGCTGTCAGCCTGAACCGCAAAGCGTGAACTTCACAAGTCTATCTAGCCTTTCGGCCCTGTAATTGCTGCTTACAATCGAACAACGAGAGGGCGCAAAATCCTTCGATGCGTTGGAAAGCAAGAGCAATATAGTTAGTTGATAAAACACTGAGCTGGAACTGCCTGTAGGAATGCTGATAGCATAGGTCACATGACTCGCCAGCAAGCGAAATTGCTGCTCCTGTAATGCAGAGATTGAGGTATCGCTGTGTACTATCGGAGTAGGGATTAAGACGATGCAAAAACTTTGTCGGACATGTTGGATAAGCAGGAAGTGGTCGAGGACCTGCATTGGCTGGTTCGGTGGATACGCGAAAGCCACTTTGCCGCCATCGTGAGAGAAGGTCTGACCCCCATGGCAAAGCAAGCATTATTGGTTACGATGGAACGTGCTTAGGCTCTATCGGAATGTTTCGGAGAAAATGAATGCATATAGTCAGATCGAAACTTGGCTGACGGCAGTGCCTTGGAGATGCATGCCCTTAGTTCCGACAGGAGCGCACGATAAGCCCAGAGACGTGCAACACTGGGCTACGAAGACGTCGAGTCGTCTGAGGCAGTGGTTCTATCGGGTTAGCATGCGTAAGGATTTTGAAAACTTTTGTAAATGTCGAAGCGTAGTTTAATTCCTGCACGGCGCGTAGTGCCAAAAAGAGGCCTGGTGTGACTACCAGGCTACAGCGATAGCTTTACCCGTTGGGCGATGGGGGCGAGTCGGTGGCGATCTTTACTGGCGGCCTTCATCTAGTTAAATGCGACAGCAAGAAAGTGTGTGTTTTAATTGATTACTTTAATAAACGGCTTGACGCTTAAGCGATTTGAGGCCAGCAGGAGACCACAGCCGTGGCCATTGTTGCATGCGATTTCTTTTATCCCTTTGCCATGCCGGATAAATTACATTTTGATTAGGGCAGTCAGTTTGAATCAGATCTATTTTTGGAAGCTGCGTAGAGCTGCTGTACAACACCGTCACATCCCCTGGAGATGGCATGGTGAATGATGTAATCGCACGATGGTGGTAGAAGTTATTGCTGAGTGGTGTAGCAAAAAGCAGGACGACTGTTACGGGTTTTTGCCGCCTCTGTTGATGGCATACTGTTCAGCGGAGCATCGTTTACCGCGTGTATTCCAGCCGAATTGATGAATGCCAATGGATTCGTTCACGGGAATGCCAACCCTTGATCAGCCTGCGGCTATTGGTCCCGACTATTTCCGAGATATGCAAGAACAGCTATTAGACATTTATGATTGTGATTGAGAAAATGTACAGGAAGTAGCGAGTTCATTTGAAAGCCTGCAAACTTGCACTGCAACTCAGATAATAAGGTTTGAATTTTAAATCCTCGTATCTAGGAAGTACTCTCGACGAAGATAGATTTTGAGTCCTTGGGATGGTCCGTCCTCATGCTGGAGATAAACGGCTTTCAGGTGTGAACTTGAGCATCCGTTCCAAGTTGCAGGCGAAGCCCGAGATTGCTATTCTAATCGTAAGTGGAAATGACACAGAGCAAATGACGCGGGACTAGAAGTTTCACGCAGACCGGCGGTGCAGAAGGCAGTGGCTTGAGGATTTAAAGTGAATGCAGCGACATCTCGCTGACAATGAAGGCGAGCTCAGTGCCAATCAGCCTCGCGGCACTGCCTCACGCGGCGCCAGCAGGTGCCAGTCACCAGGGGGCGGCAAGCGAGGATAGAAGCGAAGCACAGCCGCACCAGGATGAACGATGAACGATGGGAGATGAGTCGGAATTAGTGGACAAAACGTCCGCGTGAGTGAATGCTGGACGCTGCTAATAGCGATGCTGACTTTGATCTCACGTCTGACTTCACCTTGACATGCGCTTGCTGCACCGCGGTATCGATCGATTTGGTTGCGTTTTATTTTGCTGGCTCTTTTGTGTGTGAGCACATTCATGAATACAGTGTGCCTAGTGTGCTTCATGGAACTTTTTCGAAGGATCTGTAAGCTGAACTGAGCCGGCATGAGTAGGATAGCGATAAGAAATGTATAGGTATTCGCTTGCAATAAGTTGAGGAATAGCAACTTTTAGTAAGGAATAGGAGACGTGCAAGATAACATTTGGGAACACGAAAGCGACGCACTCACTTGATAAACGACGATTTGAACCAGAGTGGTCATCTGGCGACAATGCGCCCATGCGTTCATCCACGCTCTTGGGGTTTTGAAGGGGCGTACACGTGCGCTCAGCTCAGCTCACTCGCTCGAGTTTTGGTGTCGCCATTTTGAGCGCCGCCAGTACGACGCGAGAAGGCGAGACAGCCTGCGGAGGAGGACTCTCATCCAGCATGACGCAAGCTGAGAGCTTGCCTCAGCGAACAAGAAAACGTCGGAAGGCAAAAGTTCAAATGACAGCGGTCCCTGGGAACCAGCCAGTGGTCCCAGGGCGCCACGAGACTATTAGCCGTCAAGTGTCGCGGGACTGGCACGAGTTTTGAAGGAATGGATCCAATACAAGGCCTCCAGGCTCATTAACCGGAAGTCTCAACCAGAGGCCCCAGCCCGGGAGCCTTGTTGTGTGACTGTGCATGCTTGTCTAGGAGCAATACCTAGCTGCTTGTCGCATTAACTCTTGATTGCTGCAGCTCTTGCATCGAGTCGTGCGGCGTCATAATGGAGATTTGGCTCACTGATGGCGCTGCACACAAGACTTACGATAATTCTCATTGTGATTATTATCGTGAGAGTTGGCCTCCGTGCTGTCATGATTTTTATTTCAAACGTGAATGCGTAAATAAAAAGTATATAGGCACAGGGAAGTGCCTGTGATTATTCCTTTGAGCTTGGCCACTGACTGCGAGCTGGCACGGGTATTATCATAGCACGACTTCCGGAATGGCCAGTGTATGTGAAGTGAAAGCATGACCGCAGCAGCTCTCTCTCACTCTTTGCGGTGAACGCCGGCTGCCTTAAGCTCGCAACGAATCTGCCTGAAGTTGCCCGTCGCCGCTGCAATATATAGGCAATTCTTTTCGCTCTCGGTGTTGCGGATAGCCTTCGGCAATTCAAGAATTTCTCTTTGTGCCGCTATCTGAACTAGTGAGTGTTGCGTGGACGTAGCAGTAAGAGTGAAGTTACGAACATGGTTACATAATTTTGTGGTACTGTAAAATAAGCATTTCTCATATGCGAAAAGACGAAATTTTCGTGGCCAGATGCGGAGCCAGATGCTGTTTAATCTAGGGGAAAAGAACCGCAAGATTTTCGTATAGAGGTAAAATCCGCAAGGAATGACAAATCATACTGCACAATCAAGAGTGTCTATAACTCGACACGAACTCAGCGGATTCTCATCGAGTGGAAGTACGTCGTAATTTCGTCTTTGGCGACAGTCGCGGGGGCAGTGGAAAGAGACCAAGGTGGGAAGGGAAAGCCTCTGTCCTCCAGGCTCCGACCAGAGGCGCAGTGAGACCTTTCGGCGCCCGTGGACAAAGCTACAAAGAGCACCCATCACCTTGACAAAAGCAGCTTCAAGAACAGCTCCACCACAGAAGAAATGCAAAAAAAAGAAACGCTAGCATACGCTGCATATCGATTAAAGAAAGTTTTACTAACTGTAGTAAAGGTACAAGGTTGCTATCACTGCTTTGACTTAGGGGTTATTTTTTGGCGTTGAACGTGGCAAACTGGTCTATTTCAGTGTGAAAGTTAATATTTTTCGGTATTTCTTTCTCCGTGCTTAACAAGGCAAATGGAGAGTCAATCTTGTCCCAATGATGCTCTCAGATATGACAAGATTATCTTCGGCTTGCTAAAGTAACGTTCGCAACTGGCAACTGATACAGCTATGGTGAGAAGAACTTGCAAGGCAACTCTCAAATTAGGAAACACATCCTCTCCAAAACTGATGATGAAAGACGTGAGTTCCACTGGTGGCTTTAGTGCCGAGTCGTTAGTATGGCAAGAAGCATTTCACAATCACGTATATAGCTGTACAGCCCTGTTCCATCAATGTCTGAATAATAGAAGCCTACAAGATCTAGACATCGCTGGCGGAATTGTATCTGGTCAAGTGTCTTCAAAAGCTTCTCAACTTCCAACGAGAAACCAAAATTGGCCACTGCAACCACAGCAAAATCCCACAATTCACATCTTCCTTTTGACATCTAGTGGGGATTCTTAGCACTGGTCTTCTTGAAGTCTTGACCACCTAATCTCAAGAGAGTGGAGGTCACAGGATGCGTCTTTAAAGCTCCTCTTTGGATCCAGCAGTCATTTCTGAAAGCAGCGAATCTTCCTAAAGATGCTGTACCAAACTGGCAACAGAGCCAAAAAGTTAGTTCAAAATACAATGTAAGAGACTGCCAGCTTCACTTCTTTTTTTCGAGTGCTCCATTCGTGCCCTCATACAGTTGCTCCAAAAGACCTACAATGCTGTTCAGTCTATCATTGATAGCTTTCACAGCCTCCACTCTTGAATTCCACCTTGCGGCAGAGTCACGTTGATGGCTAAGACTTTCTTCAGTTCTTCCCACCTTTGAGTTGATCTTGAAAATAATAAGAAACTGCTCTCTATTGTTCCAAAAAAGGTAATGGCAACGGAATCTCGACTTGCAGCATGAACTCCTGCCATGTTCAAGCTATGGTTATCCTAGCTGATTTAACAGCCTCTTTTTGTATAGCGACAGAAGAGCCTTTACGGCTATCACCACCACTTGCTGTGGCGATAATGGATCGCCAACCGCAGGAAGCGAACCCACGACCTCGGGACCGAGGTCGTGAAGGCAACCGCCTTACCTAGTGTGCCATCACGGCTCTTAGTTTACAAAAAATTCCTTCTCATATCTGGAGTGTTTCATCTTTTGGACACCTGAAAAGTGATCAGACATGACTAATGCGTTGACGTAGCACAGCTAGTTTGGTAAGCATTGCTTGTGTGGTCTAATAGTGTGTCGGTGCTCAGGCACTGTATGCTGGCTCGTCCTTGACTCGGCGTAGCTGCCGGGCTCGCTCTTGGCGTGACGCAGCACACCTGCGTCACGCAGGATGGTGCGAGCGGACGGGTAGGGTGTAACGCCGTAGGATCGGTGGGTTAGGCTTAATCTGCCGCTTACCTAGCGGCGTAACCTAGCGCCTAATGCCGTTCGGTTCGCGTCTACGCACAATAAGCAGCCCGCCACGAAACGAGCATTTCTGGCGCTGACCTACTCACCGTTACTAAAGGTGGTCGTGAGTCCACGGCCGGCGTGAACTGGAAAGCGAGACGCACAAATTGGGGATTTTACTGAGCTTTATTCGCAAGCGCACATAGTCGCTGCGCGTCTAGCTCAGTTTTATCTCCACACTCCTCGCACGCTCTCAACAGCACAAGCACTCTTGCGGAGGGAATACGTCCCCGCACTTAGGCTACTACCTGCGTCTATTGTGGGGAACGACCCAAATAAGACGAGGAGCCCGAACCGGAGCCTCGACCCTGAGACTGGAGAGCTAGGGCTCCGCTTCCACCGTGCAGGCAGGAAAGCCTCGCACACTACACCAAGCACTCTTGGTGGGACCAAGGGCACGTGCACACCCAGAAAACGCAGAAGAAACACAAAATGCGATCTCGAGTGCTATACGACCGGATTCGGCGGCGTCCACCGAATCCTCCTGTCGCTGTCCCGTCCTGTCCCTCAATCACAGGTGAACAGCCCACCCTCCTCCATTGCTTTCAGATAAACTAGTCCGGCAACTACCAGCGACGGCGTCGAGACGGAGCCGGAAAGATGAAGAAGAGGCTTCTAGCGAGCGTCGCCCTACTATTATGTACCCAGGCTAGGTTCGGTTGGCTGGGACCCGGCGGCTATAATGAGGGTAAGGGTCACCGGCTAGGCCGGGGTGGGACCCTACGGCGTGTGCGATGACGTGAGGTCGCCGGGGCTCTTGGGTACGAGAAGTTGGCCAAGTTAGTCCAGTAGTCCTGGTGCTGGAGGCTCGCGGTCTCGCCGAGTTATGCACCTGGATTCGTGCAGGCGTGCTCCGGCGATGCTGCCACGCACGCAAGGGAACGAGTACCCAAGGCCCGAGCGGAGCTGGATAGCTCGCTCGTTGTTTAGACTTGTATATTCCGCGTTCCCCGTATAGCGTGTTCGTGACCCCCCCCCCATGTGTTGGCGTTTTTCTGTGGAAGCTCACGACTGTGGTAGTTGTCGACTCGGACTAGCCAAGCAGTTACTCAGCCAGCCGGGTTTTGGACGGCGTACGCTCGTACTGTTGGATTCGGAGTCGGTACAACGACAGGACTGCGGAAGCCGACTGACCAACTGACACGTTTGTTGGCGCTTGCTGCGTCATCTTGCGTCCCGATAGTGTGCTTTGTTTAGGACCCTCCCTGTAGACTTGTTAAGTTCCCCTAGTGTTGTTGGCGCATACGTTATTATAAAGAGGTTTACCCTGACGGCCGCTCGTCTTACCCTAGCTCGGCGGCATGGCGAGCGGCAGCGTTGCCTGAGTACGGCGGGGTTTGGCGGAAATTAGCCTCTGACCCCTGGAACTCGGTTACAATTATATAACTAGCTGGACAATGGGGTTGACAACCCAGCCAATATCAATCACCTCAGCGACCTCTTACTCACCGCTCAAGAACGCAGATGCTCTCCACCGTCTTCTTTTGTTCTCACGGAAACCGTCCACCAAATCTAGGTTGGCTGGCGGCGACAGCGACCTTCGGCAAGCGTTGCCCTATTCTCAAATTGCTAGCAGGGACTATAGGGTTGACAGGCCAGCCAATATCAATCACCTCGTTGCCCTACTACGATGGCTGCGTCCTCTTGCTCTAGAACAGAGGTATTTACTGCTGAGAAATTCGCATGCGCTCTAAAACTGAGTCAGGCCGGCGCTGTGCTACAAGGGCAGTTGAAACAAGAACGGAGAGGTGAACAGCCGTGTGCTAGTTTCGCTGCGAGCGCCAGCCGAATACTCGATAGTTAAAGCCCCTTCGGTATTTTCGTGTCGTCACGTGTCTGCGGCCAGAGCGTCAAATTACAGCATGGTTTTAGTCTGTAAATATGCTTAACTAGCTCAGCAAGCAATAGTCAGTCCATTGAAACAAGGACTTGTTTAAAAATCAAGATTGGTATTCTCACATGAAATTTTCAAAAAAAATGAGAAATCAATTTTTCCTTTAGTGCCCCCCATAGCCTTGGCGCCCGGGGTTATTCGCTCCCCTGCCCACCTCTTGCTACGCCTCTGGCTCCGCCACACGTCGCGGGCGGATTCCCCTCGAGTCCGTCTCCATCAGCTAGCCATCTTCGGTAAACTGGGCCCGTGTAAAGCGTGGCGTCTTCCCGAGTATACTAGTTCCGTTTGAAGGCTAATTTATTAAACTATACTCATTGGATCTATTAGCAGTACTGGGCAGGCGCTGTCTTCGGGATGCTAAGAGAAATGACTGCGCCGTCAGTGCGTTGGATTACGACAGGACCGCTACCGTCCGGATGTTTGGGTCGGAAAGAGGCTGGGCTTTTCCTGTTACGTCACCGGCAGGATGTGTCGCTAGGTGGGTTTGAGCTGTGCTGTTGCGTACCAGCTCGTTCTAGAGCGTTCTGCCACCTTCATGTCCTTAGCGGGTATAAAAAGTATGGCTAGCTTACTGCCGCATCTTCGTATGCGTTTGTAGTTGCTTTTGAATAAAGCCACTTTTATCTACACGGACAATTCAAAAGCCGCGTTTACACGGTGAGTCTTGCTTCCTTCGTGCTACTGTCCTGCATGAGTCTTTGTCGCATAGGTCACCAAGACGGCTGTGGTGGGTTGGTAAAAGACAGGAAATACTTAGCCGAGTCTCAGAAGCTCAGCGTCGCTCTAATTCTTGCCTAAGACTCAGGCAAGGCTGAACTAGCGACCGATCGTAGGTGCCGTGAAGGCCACACGTTCATTGCTTTGAAAAGCGTGGCACTCGAGCGACGCAACCATCGAAGCGTTCCGCGAGAGTTCTTGGTTATGGAAAACTACCAGCTTAATGAAAATCAGAAAATTAGGCGGCGAACAATAAAAGCAGTCGCGGTAGGTTAAAATTCCCTGGGAGGTGCATCGCTGAGGGCCATTTCCTATATTCGTAACAATGTAACCGTGCAGCTGTCAATCGTCCATTATATCCTCTCTTCTCTAAACTCCTGGCCTCGCGCCGTAGCTGCTATTTCTACTTCAGCACATTAGTCGGTGCTCATCCTGACCGCATCGTCTGCACCAGGCTTCATTCTAACTTTAGCGGGTGGACCAGAAGCCGGGCCTATAGAAAGTGTCCTAGTCGAACCCACTAAGGCAAGCACATTAGTCGCTCCATCTCCTAACCGCATCGCTTGCATAGAGCTCTATTCTAACCTGAGCTAGGTGGATCAGGAGCTGGGTCTATACTAGGCGCCCTAGTCGACCCCATTAAGGTAAGGGCTCCCATCGCAGCTAAGCTGAGAGCTGCCCCAGTGCAACAACAGCAATTTTCGCACGATCACTCAGAGGGCAAACCGAATAGTAAGGAAGATTTAGGGGAAGTTGACCGTTAAAATTTCCTAAAAATAGGAAGGCCGAAACAGGATACAAGCAGGGTAGAAGCAACACGTCAATGTAGGCCCACGGGAAATAATTCCAAGAAACGGGTTACAAACCCGATATACAGGCAATCGGGTGGTGGTGTGAGATTCGCAGGTACTGTTCGGTAACTTTTCGGAGCCAAATCTACTCCCCACCAGGCTAAGCATCGTACCACCCGCTTTTCGAAATATACCAACCCTTACCTCGTATAAACTTCAAATCCTTTGGAGACCGTGCCTTTAGTTCGTATGCTCCCAAAGCCTAGAACTCACTTCCGACTTTCGTCACAACGTCCCCTGACTTGACCACAGTTAAAAGGAACTTTAAAACACCTATTTATGACAGAATTTATTGGGTCCACGCGATTCGTCCTTTATGTGCTTATGCGTGCTGACTGTGCATGCTGCCACTAACCACACTTGCATACTGACCCTGTGCATGCCACCCCCTAACCGTGTTGTTTGTCGGGTATGATACCACTCACCATTCGATCGTGTTTCCTTTGCAGCAAATTTAAACGCCTAGAAAGAGATTGAGTTATCTGAGGTCGCTTTAAGAAGTGTATTATTATTATTATGATAAAAGACTGATGCGTGCTAGAAGTTCGAGGAGTTTTAAGGTCGATTGTGGCATTAGCCACGGGGCAGGAGGACATTATTCTCATAACTTATGAGGGCTGCAGCCTAGCATGTTCGCGATGCTTTCGTCAGTCTTCGATCGGCCTTCGAGCTGTCGCGCATTCGCTAACGCACGCTCTGACTGCAAAGGTCACGGCGAGCGTCCCCGCTGACTCATTCGGCTTTCGCCGCTGATTCATTCGGCTTTCGCCGCCAGCTTCAGACCGTCTGCCAATCGCAAGGCCTGCCTGGCAAGACGCGTTCGAGGGGGCTGCGGCTTCCGGCCCGGCCGCTCCCTCTCCGCACAGCCCATCTGCCAAATGGTATTGTACCGCTAGTAATGTTAGTAAATCCTCGGCGGTAGTGGTAACACGTCTGCTACTGTACACGAGTTAGCGACCAGCCTTAATAGTACTAGCCCGTCTACCACCTTAAGTAAGCTAGTGAGTGACAAGCCTTCCATTAGCATGAAAATTGCTTCCTTGGTAACTTCCTTCTATCTTAATATTTTATAAATAAACTGTCGATTTCGTAGGGTCCTAAGAAAAGCAAGTCTCTTTCCAAGCACTTTGACTGCGACGGCTCATGTCGGTACAGTTTTGGGCTGTCCGAAATGACCTTAAAAACGCCCATACCAAAGCACACCCTGGTCTGGCGATGCAAGGCTCACACTTGGGCTCCTTCCTGTGCATTGGAGATCTGTTGGAGAGACGCAGAGACGCGGGTCCGGGAGTGGCGACGCTACGTCACGGTGCGCACTGCTCCCGAGACCCGCCATAGCAACCCGTCAGTCAACTGCTATGCCCCCCTCGACTAGGAACTATGAGCGTGACAGCGGAACCACGACTATGAGCTATATGGCGGTGGTTTGCAACCTTCCTAATGCCACGACCGTTTAATACAGTTCCTCATGTTGTGACGACCCATAACCATAAAATTATTGTGTGCGAAATGTGGAATTCGCGTTTTCCGATGGTCTTACGAGACCCCTGTGAAAGGGTTGTTCGACCTCCAAAGGGTTCACGACCCACACGTTGAGAACCGCTGCTATATGAGCGTAGGCCGTTGAGTTTTCGCATGAAACGCTCATTAAATTGCCGCGTTACGAGCAGCGCGATTCATGATTACGTAAGGACGAGATTAATGTATGACACGACCTGGTCATTAAAAAAGGCATGGGCCAGACCACTGCCGCCGTCTTAGAGTAGCGGTCTGCTGGTCGGTGAAGCAGAGTGCAGAGCCTGAGTTGCTTGTAGTTTGATGATCCAGCTTGCCACGCCGCGTCAAGGGTCGAGCTGGTGTTAAGTGGCTTAGCACCGACACTATTAGACCGCACAAGCTATGCTTACTAAACTGGCTGTGCTACGACAACGCATCAGTCATGTCTGATCACTTTTCAGGTGTCCAAAAGATGAAACACCAGATATGAGAAGGAATTTTTTGTAAACTATGATAACCATAGCTTGAACCTGGCAGGAGTTCATGCTGCAAGTCGAGATTCCGTTGCCATTACCTTTTTTGGAACAATAGAGAGCAGTTTCTTATTATTTTCAAGATCAACTCAAAGGTGGGAAGAACTGAAGAAAGTCTTAGCCATCACTGCCCAACGTGACTCTGCCGCAAGGTGGAATTCAAGAGTGGAGGCTGTGAAAGCTATCAATGATAGACTGAACAGCATTGTAGGTCTTTTGGAGCAACTGTATGAGGGCATGAATGGAGCACTCGAAAAAAAGAAGTGAAGCTGGCAGTCTCTTACATTGTATTTTGAACTAACTTTTTGGCTCTGTTGCCAGTTTGGTACAGAATCTTTAGGAAGATTCGCTGCTTTCAGAAATGACTGCTGGATCCAAAGAGGAGCTTTAAAGACGCATCCTGTGACCTCCACTCTCTTGAAATTGAGTGGTTAAGAGTCCGAAGACCCGTGACAAGAATCACTAGTAGATGCCAAAAGGTCATGCGAATTTTTGGGAGTCGCAGTTCAATTAATAATCCGCCGAACGACACAGATGCCTGGAAAACTCTCTCAAAGTGTTAGTCCCTCGGCAGAGGATATTTCAAGAATAACGAAAGACAGCCTATACTATCTCTGTCAAAAAATTACAACTAGGTTTTCCCTGTTTACAGATCGTGATGCCAAATTTGGTTTCTTGTTTGAAGTTGAGAAGCTTTTGAAGGTACTTGACCCGACAAAACTCCGCCAGCAGTGTTTAGATTTTGGAGGTTTCTATTGTTAGGCGTTGGTAGAACAGAGCTGCTCAACGAAATACGTGACGGCAAAATGCTTCTTACCACACACACACCGCGACTCGGCACTCAAGACACCACTGTAACTCATGTCTTTCATTGTCAGAAATGGAGAATATGTAATACCTTATTTGAGAGAGTTGCCTTTAAAGTTCTTCTCGCCAAGCTATATAAGTTGCCAGTTGTGAACGTTCATTTAAGAAGCTGAATAGTAATAATAATACATTTGTATAGTGCCATCAGAGAGCTGAATCTCTTTCCAGGCACTTTACAAATCCTGTTTAGAAAGCATTACCAAATGATTGGTGGTAACATCCGTACGTAGCAGGCATAGTGTAAGCAGGTACATGCACATGAAGGAGGAATCACAAACACTCACTAAATGCTGTCGATAATCCTAACTTATCTGATAGCATCAGTGGGGCAAGATCGACTCGCTTATTTGGCCTTGTTAAGCATAGAAAAAGAAAACTGGAAAACATTGACTTTCAAACTGTAATGGAACAATTGGCCACGTTCAAGGCCATAAAAATTACCCCTAAATTAAAGCTGTGATAGCTACCTTGTCAATAAAAATTTCTTGACTTGATATGCCTGCTGGCGTGTGTCTTTTGCATTTCTTCTGTTGTGGAGATATTTTGAGGCAATTTTTGACAAGAGGGCGCCATTTGTAGCTTTGTCCTCGGGACCGAAAGCTAGCAATGCGCCTCTGACTCAGCCACATTGATTGAAGGTTGTACACGAGTGGTAAGTCACCTGCAGTGTCAGTTGGCCCCTATCTAATTTCTGCACGTTGCACGCGTTCTGCCACTATCCGAACTGGGGGGTCTCGCGGTAACAACATTGATGAAAGAAGTGCGATTATATTTTTTGCATCGTACTCGTGCTTTGTGCTTTACCCTGTCGTTTGCAAATGCCGACCGCATGCATGATAATTCATTTATATAGCACCCTCAGAGAACTGAATCTCTTTCTAGGCACTTTACAGATGCTGTATAGAAAGCATTACAAAAATGTGGTGGTAACTTCAGCAGCAGCGGGAACCGTGTAAGAAGGTACTTGCACGCGAAGAACAGATCACGACGACTCACCAAATGCTGTAATAAACAAGTGCGTTTTAAGCTTCTTTTTAAAAGTCGTCATAGCAGAGGACGATGTGACGTGCGTCGGTAGTGAGCTCCAGGCTTTGAGAGCATAGTAAGTAAAGGCACGGTCTCCAATGGTTTTGAGGTTCGTACGAGGTATGACCAAAGGATTCTAGTCAGAACAGCAGGTTGTACATCGCCTGGTGGGGAAGTAGTTCTCATATATGTGGGCCGGAGCTAGAGAATGAAAGGACCTACAAGTAAGTGGCAGAACCTTGAATTCAATACCCTGCTGGATGGGGAGCCAGTGCATGTCAGCGAGAAGTGGTGGGATGTAGCAACCGTAACGCTCAACAGACAAAACTAGCTGCAGAGTATTGCACCAACTGTGAGCGCCTGATTGCACACGCCGGTAGACCAGCAAGCAGTGAGTACGGAAGTCGAGAAGGGCTATCACAAATTCATGGACCAGTCTCGATGTAATATCTCTGTCCAAGCAAGCCCAAATTTAAACCATGTTTTGTAGATGAAAGTAGGCAGGCTTGACTGTAGACCTGATATGGTTGTCTAATGAAAGGTCACTTTGGAACAGGACACCTAGATTACGTGAGATTCAGCAGGAGATATGCTGGCGGAGCCGAATGCAGGCGTTAAACATTCTAATTTTTGAATCACATTTGGTTCGCCATAACTAGTAAGTTGGTTTCGTCGTCATTCAATTTAAGAAAGTTTGCTGTCCTTCGTGTGCGGATGTTATCAATACATGCAGCAAGGGAGTTGAAACAATTCGACGTGCTCGAGGGCTGGGATAGGTCAAAGCAAAGGTACAACTGGGATAAAAATTTCAGGATAAGGTCACTCGTGGCCGTCTTGAATGTTGACATCGAGATAGTGCACAGAATTGATGGACAAGAGTCCTGTGTTGATGTAATCGGGAAACGGATGTCTTGATGGGATGCTGTAACCTTAGGAATGGACTCTGATCTTTTCGTGATGGCACATTAGGTAAGGCGTTTGCTTTCACGACCTCGGTCCCGAGGTCGTGGGTTTGATTCCGGTGGTGGGCGATTCTTTACCGCCACTGCAAGCGGTGGTGATAGCCATTAAGGCTTTTCTGTCGCTATACAAAAAGAGGCTGTTTAATCAGCTAGAATTTATGTATTCTATCTTGCTGACAAAGAAGCTAGAGAAGCTATCGGCTAGGTCACCACACCGATCGCTAGGTAAGGAGCTAACCCGGGAGCGGTTAAGCAGATGGTTGACGGTAGCTATTAGCATTTTTAGATTGTGCATCTGTAATGCTTGTCTGTCGAATGTTGGAGTTTTGGCTCCGCATTCGCCGTCACTCAACACCCGGTGCGACAGCGACTCCAAGGTGCCTGCTCGAGGTTACCCCTGCAAAGCCCTAGGCGAGTAGGAGGTGGCAAAGCCGGTTTTGGTAATGGTAGCCCTCTGAAACCGGCCACTAGAAGGTTAGGTGTGTCGAGTGTCTTCACTTAAAACGTTCCTTACACAATTATAAATCGCTCCTCGGCTTATCTCGCCGCTTTTTCGTAAGCGGCTCTCAGTGCAAACCTAGCGGCCAAGCTCACGATTCATAATCGAAGCTCAGCCGCCTCAAGCTAGTAGTTCCTAATCGCGGGACTTTGCAGTTGATAGACAGTTACGGAGGGTCTCGGGAGCAGCACGAACATCAGTGGCGTGACGTATTCAGTGGATGTGGTGAATACGTGGACCTCATAACAAAACCTGACGCAATCGTGCTGCAGGACCGCACGATCTGACGGCAGCTTATTTAAGTTCCGGGGTTTCGAGGGGGTGCATACGCCTCCTCCTCCGAGCTTTCGGTGAATTAGTGTACAGTGGGAACCTCGGGAATTCCCTGTTGATTTAGCGGTTGGGGGAGGATGTAAGACGCTGGTTTGGCCTAGCGGTTAAGAATTGATGACCGAGATCGTGTGCTCGAGCCACGTGGCATATGTGAAGCACCTGAATAGAGATTAAGTTCTCTTGGGGCGCCATACAAACGAATTATATTATATTAGGGTGAGGCGAACTGGAGGCTCGATAAAGCAGAGGTCATTGCGTATGTGTCTGTGCGTGACCTGTGACCAATCAAAAAGAAATGCGACTCGCTATTTCTGAGGAGTTAGCCCCCCAACGGTTTTTCCCTTGCGTATTCGCACTCGTCAAAAGATTTCGTTATTTAAGTATGCGGAAGCCTCGCGCGTCTTTCTAGCGCCAAGGTGCCGACGCTGCGGTACTTACTGAGTCGCATAACAGGCCTGCACTCTCTCCAGGTGGGCGCCCTGGTAGCGTCGAACCTTGCGACCTTGCACATTTGCTCGGCATGCCTTACCGTATATTCAAACGAAGCCTGACCCGCACGGCCGCTAACGATTTACGATAGTCGCGACTCGCCCTCGTTTGTAGTATGCCCGTTCCCCCACCCTCCGTCAGCTGCCCTACCTCGCTCGCGTTCACCGTTTCCGGACGGCGGCAGAATAGTGGTCATTGTTCGTGATTATTATGCGTTCGCTCTGTCAACTAGCAGCTGGGAAACGTTGTAGGCGAATCGTTCGCGTGTAGCTAGCGCCGAAGTCCAGCCGCCGACGTCCGTCGGAAGAAGGAGCCAATACCGACCGACGAGAGCGCTCGACGGCGTGAAGCGGCCGACTTCGAGGGGCCACAGCCTGACGATGCCATTCGAGCAGGTACTCGAGCTGCTTCGCGGCAGCCAAGCTTGCCTGTGGAGTAGCTGCCTGGGCCCAAATGCGTTGCGGCGCTTGGCCGTACCCCGCCCTCTGCCCGCTCTCCGTACGGCCGAGCCGCGACTCGGCTGAGTGCAGACGCCTGTCGCCTGGCTGGCTCCGTGTCCCCTCGGCTTCCCGTGCGAAGCACGCAGCAGCAGCAGCAGCAGCTCCCGGCGGCCCCGCCCCCGGCCTCCCCCGTGGGTGCACTAGCTAGCTCACTGCCACCAGGCTAGCTAGCTTATGGTCATCGCCATTCCGGCGCGGCTGCCTGCCGGCGTCGGCTGACATGCGACTACCAATTTTTTCCTCAGAGTTTTACGAGCAGCTTCGTGGTGACTGCAGACCACGAGCAAGTGGTACGTCGAAACAAGCAGCGCATAGAGAGCCAGTTCCGGGTGCACCTAGACTTTCCGGAAGATGGTGGCAGCTTGCGAAAAGAGCGCTGGATAAACGTCAGCGCTGCTGCTAGCAAAGAAGTGTGTTCAAAAGTAACGGTAAGCCTCTCTCGGCAGTAACTGCCGCTACTGCTCCGGGGTGCTCGCAGGGGGGGGGGATTGGGTTGCTAGCCACGGCAACCTGACTGGTCAAGCCTCGGTGGAAAGGCTCACCTTTGTGTCGTTAATCATTGTGGGTGGAGAGGTAGTTTTTTCAGTCACTTGTTGCGAAGGTTTTACCTCGTTTTACCTCAGACCCGGGCCCTTCAAGGGCAAGTTTGGTGCTTATATATCGCTGAAAGTAGAGCTCCCATGTAGCAGCCGGCAGTGAGCCACTAGTCAGCACAGCTTGACAAGGAAAGGTCTTCACCCGGCTGCAAGCATTCAGCATCTTCTGGTTAACTTTGACTGTGCCACTTTTGCTTTGGTGCGTTCAGTTTCACACCAAAGCCCTTTCATGCCAAAGCTCTTGTGGCGCCAGTGTTGGCGCTTCATCTAGACAGTCTCTTTCTGGTAACAATAGCCGGTTAGTGGGCTTTTGGCTCATATCAAGATTTATTTCACTGGTTCTGCTTTCTATGCATTCTCCATCTGTTCTGTGTTACTGTCCCTGGCGGCTACTCTCCTCTCCTCCAGCTTGCTTTGCTGAACTCTCTTCACCCTTAATCACCCTCTCCCTCCTCTGCTCTGCCCGGCTCCTCTTCACCCCATCTCTCCCCTTCAAAGGTTAGCTAGTTCACCAGCCTCATTTATACAGCGGTAGAAGAGCATTAAGAGCTATCACCACCTCTTGCAGTTGGCAGTAAAGGATTTCCTACTTCAGGACTCAAACCTACGACCTGGGCGGTGAAGCGTGAGCACAAAAAGTGATATATATATATATATATATATCGGTATCACACTTGCCATGCCCCCCTTGTCTGAGGCATTATACAGTTTAAAAGTGAGGATTTTAAAAACTAGCGGTTTTTAGGGTTAAATCACATGATTGCTTACATTGTTGCTTGTGTGGTGATCTCAAGAGTCAAGCTTATCGTAGCCATGTAGTGTGGATATCATTTCTGTTACTGGGCGCCTAGCTTCCTAGGCCCCTCATTTCCTGGGTCTTTAGACTGAACCTAGCAGCAGATGCGTTGGAAATGTGCCTACTTAATGGAAGTGCACCTGCCATGAACATGAGTTTATGTGTGCTTTTTTTTCTCATCCAAATTCATGTGCATGTTTACAGGTACGACTGCATCGGTCTGTTTTTTGTAACCCGTGTATCTTTCTTTCGTCTGTGCAGCTTAAGTTACGACAAAACGTGGTAGTCAGTGTCCCATGTTGCTTGACTTGCCGTGGTAACATTTGCACAGTGAATAGCATTAATATAATTTGTTTGTATAGCGACCTAAGAGAACTTGCTCTCTGTCCAGGCGATTTAAATATGCCTTGGGGCTCGAGCCCATTACCCCTGTCGTTAAAGGCAAGCACCTTGCACATGGGGGGCAAAGCAGGGTGGCAAAGCAGTGAGGACTTGTGACTCGTGCAGTGCTGCCTCCATACGTAATAATAACAGTAGGTAGTTTGTGTGTAGCCCCCACCGAAGAAAACTCTCAATCTCTATCGAGCTGCTTTACAGCCCTTTGGGGGGGAGAGAATCTGTGCCCAAGGCTTAGCAGTGCATTGCCTGCGTGCTGCTGGTGCCATGCTCCTCCACAGCCTGCCACGCTCAACCGACTCGTTTTAGCCGTTGGCCATGCTCAATCTTAGTTTGTTCGTGTCCTGTGGCGGCGACAGTTTCTGTCGAATGGGCAAACAGGAGAGAAACCGTCATTTAGGTGTGACTTATCTATTTACGGTTCTGTGATTCCCCAAAGCACAGCCGTGATGGAAGAAGAATACCTTGACTGCAGAGCTTATTTGCTAGACGGCTGTGCTGCATTTTGGCGGGAGAACAGAAAATGCCTTGAGAATCAACCATAATTTCACTCTCTGTGGTCGACATGGGCATATGCCCTTGGCGTGAGGGAAGCAAGTCGTCTCTATGCATCGTTGGGGAGGGGGGGGGGCTAAATTTTTTTTAGTATGAATGAA
Organism: Cristatella mucedo; assembly: GCA_009760855.2. Lineage (NCBI taxonomy): Eukaryota > Metazoa > Bryozoa > Phylactolaemata > Cristatellidae > Cristatella > Cristatella mucedo. Next base: position 592,366 of record WPIO01000145.1, on the reverse strand, counting down.
AGGGTTGGCATTAGTTGCAGGCCACTATACCCCCCTAATGTCGGCAGGGGTGCGACAATTTTTATGAATGGTTTAAGTGTGCACGAAAACCGGCAGTGCTCAGAGGGCCTGCCAGCAAAGAGTTGTTTGAAATCGAGGTCGGCCATCCCAGAAGGCAGCCCATTAGATAAGCTGCTGTCTTGTTGTGCTACTGCTTTCGTCATTTGAAACTCCTTGGAGTCTGCTGTGGCATCTGTGGCAAGCTACATAGCTGCCGATTCGGTTGGTTCATTGAACCGCGAGTGTTATGCTGAAGGTGGTTTAAGTCTCCAGCTAGAGCCACTCGATGTGGGCCATCCTGGATTTTCTGCTGTGAAAGAAAGAATCCGTGGAAGAGTGACCGAGTGAGTGCAGAGCAACCGAGCCAATGACCACACGTTCGTCAGGCAGGAGTGCCAAAGTCTGCCTAGCTCCCCCAGTGGCCAGCTGTCAAGAGCACCGACCACGACCCGCTAGCGATTTTGAATTTACTCACATCGTGGCAAGCCATAGCTTGTAGTGTGGTGAGGGCACATTTGTGTGTGTACACGTGTGCACCTATGTATTCTAGTGTGTGTGTGTGTGTGTGTGTGTGTGTGTGTGTGTGTGTGTGTGTGTGTGTGTGTGTGTGTGTGTGTGTGTGTGTGTTTGTATACGTGTGTGTGCACTCGCGCCAGTGTCGAAGTTTGGCGACCTTCAAGCTGTGCTCTGTTTATGCTGCTTTCTTACCGTATGTATGAAGAGTTCTTTCTTTTCGATGAAGTTGCTCGATCTCTCACTCGCCGACCAGTCAAATGCTCTGCGATACCTCTTGCAGGAGTTTGTCAGAGCTCTTTGCAGCCCGGAACTCGTGTCGACTCATCAGTGTGCACCGTCAGTGTACCACGAGTTGTGCCTCGGTGGCCTGAGAGAGCTGCTAGAGCGTGAATATGGAGTCGTCATAGAAAACGTTGACGACCGGAAGTGCATAGTTAAAGTATGTGGCAACGATCTTAGTGTGGCGCTCGTGCTGTCGGAGATTGACAAAAGCTCACTCGTCGAAGCTCCAGATGCTGCTGACCCCATCCTGCATGATCTGCCGGCCCCGGCCGGCCAGCCGCCTTCGACCGATCTACCGCCGATGGCACCTCGGACTGCCGAGCCACCAGCGATACCTCCTCGGAGTCAGGCAGCCTTTCAGCTGCAGGGAGTTGAACTGGATGGACTTGTTGCTGGCCTGAGTCGGAATGTTATCGGGCCTCCAATGATGGCTGAGGCCGACGATAGTGCTGACATGAAGATACTACCTCCGAGTCGCCCCAAACTGAGAGCCCGACCCGTCGGCAGCTTGAAGCGAGATGCGAAGGAGTACGCCGGCACTCGACCGTCTGCGGTGCCAACTGCTGAGTATCTGGTGAGCGACATCAGTGGCAGCCAACCACCAGTGTCGCCAGCATCTGAACACTTGATCGAAATCGACAACACTACGGGTACCTGGTGCTTTTTTGATGTAATTTAAAGTAATGTATCTCCATCTGTAGCTCCACAAAGACCAAGTGTGTGTTACACATGAGAGTTTTCTATAGCGCACTCAAAGCCTAAGCGGCTTTCGCTGCACATTCGGTAGCCAACAGACAATAGCTAAATATCCAATAGCCAACAGACTTCATATCACCATCCTGGTTTGGTCCAGCGGTTAAGATGCTCGAGTTTAACGATGTGTGCTTATTGAAGGCTTGTGTAATTTATGCAAATACCCTTTTCAGAACTGGTGATTATCTATCAGTGGGCCTAGCTTATTTCTTGTTGTGTAGATATTGCTACTTTGACCTAAAGGCTGAACTTAGAACTGACACAAAATTTAAGGGTGAAAGTCAGGGTTTGTGACATCTTGACTTGCAGTAAGATCAATTTAAGATCTGCAATGGCCCATTATAGTCTCCGACAAATAATGCCCCAAGAAAGTGCACAGCTTGATAGATAGACTTGCATTTTAGTATGTGTAATATGTCTAGAAACAGGTCCGGTTCTCTTAGGGTTCTATGCAAATGCCTTAAGAGTTATTTTTGCTATTATTAATAACCTTGTTGATGAAGAAGTCTTCTGTTGTGCCTGTGTGCTCGAAACGATTTAGATTGAGTTGCCAGTGGTGCAAGCTGTGTTGCTGTTAGTGCCAGTTGTTGCAGTTCCACACTGTCGCTGTCATACGTTTAGCCAGGGTTGAGCCAAGAAGGGGGCCGACCTTTATCTTGTTAATTAAGACAGCAGTCGTTGGATGGCTGAAGGTGCACGTCAGGTGGCCAAATTAATAAGCAAACCCATTCTGGTTTGAGGGGGCACTGGCTCCTTTTCCCTGTGCATATTGCCACTTCTGGTGCAGCTGCACGTACAAAGCAACCTGCGGCCTACTCGCTCGTGCTGGCGTCGGATATGCGCACTTCGAGTACCTTGTGCTTCTACAGGAGCTAGTGTGGCTGGGCTGGGATGGCCAAGAACTGGCTTTCAGCTGCTCGATGCGCGATAGTTTGGCATGCCAGTGAGCTGACCAGCGGCAGGGTGATGTTTCATAAATGTTTCTCCAGCTGGCTTAGCAGCTCTTCCAGATTTGTAAAGGGAATAGAGTCCTACCTAAAGCAGCACTCCGACCTATTCCGTAGGTGCTCTAGGATTTAGGATATGGGATTGGGTCGGCCGACTATTGACTTTAGCTGCTTATTCTGCAGAAAATCTTTGTAAGTCTTGTACTGTGAGCTTTAGATCGCTGTTCTTTTGCCAAATTGAATAGTTTCTTAGAACAGCTCTGGCACTTGGAACTCCAGGGCATGTTTCTTTCCTGATCGATATGCACGAGCCTTCGCAGCTGCTTCTGCTGCTGCATGAGCCCGTTAATACGGTGTATAACTCGTGCCTGGGGCTGAACATAAATCAGCCCAGATCACGACACAGCTGAATTCAACAGTTGGTTCCAAACTATCAGAGGGATACATCTCATCTTTTTTCTGACGTACTAGCGTGCTTTCTTCATCTCGAGCAAGTCGTGTGAGTTTGGACCTGCCGGCCCTAGAAACTGGACTCTCGGGCCCAAGTATGGTGGCAGCTGTAGCTTCCAGCATAATGGGGCATTCTCTTTAGGGCATTTCGATAAGTCAAGGCTGTCACTTAGTGACCCTCAGCATGCAGTGCCTGCTAAGCCTCCTGTCTTGTCTTACAGCCTTGCCTGTGCCTGCTACTAACTGTGTCGGTTTCTGAAGCTATGTCATCCAGTCTCCAGTGTTGAAGGGATGAAGGGACAACCCTGCCAGTCGTGAGTAGTCCCCCAGGTCGTCTTCCTTTTTCGATCTCGTATCTCAATCCTGTCACTTGTCGTTTTCTGGTCACTGTAGCCCGGTTCACGTGTGGGCGCTTCATTTGGTACCGTCAAGGCATGTCGAATACTTGGAGCCAACTGTAAGCAGGAAGTAGCTGGCCTGCTGATGCTAGGTTGGGAAACCTTGACCTCAGGCCCACTGTGAGTGGGCAGATATGCAGTCTAAAGAAATCGTGTGAGGAAATAGCTAAACCATTTCGAATTCGGTCCTTCGAACCGTCATTTTTAAATGCTCAAGTTGTATATTGCCAATGTAATTTTATGCAGCTGTAAGCAGTACACTTGAAGCGAGTGAAAGGTTTGTTCCACATTGACTGTGGCACTCTAGTTGTCCTAGAGCCCGTGATGTTCAGTAGCATACTGACGAGTTCAAAGTTAGGAAAGTTGAGAACCTGTGTGTTCGCTAGAGAACTAATATTGGCTGAAAGCAGTTGCTCTGCTGGCAGAGTAGAATTCTGCTTGCCTCATATCCATTTTCCTAGGGGAAGAGAGCAGTGAAGCCGTATCCTTCCTCCCCCCCCCCCGACCGACTAGACGGTTGCTTCGAGGTGGCTTGGATATCCAGCACGGTTCTCCCGCCTTCTTATGATTGGCTGCCTCTAGCAATGTCAAGGTTGGGACTCCCTAGTTGGTTCACTCCTGGTTTCTCCTCTTTGTGTACAAGTATGGGATTGTCACCACTACCTTTCTAGCTGCTTAGTGTTCTTGTGATTTGTGACTGTCACTGCTTGTCCTGGCATGTCCATTGTATGTCGTGTTTGACCGAGGCGCCCATCAATTAGTGCTGTAGTGAGCTTGCAGCTGCCACCTGTCCAGCTGCACAGCCTCTCGGGATATGCCTCCGGGTGAAGCATGTATTTAACCAGTCGTTGGGTGGTAGCAGACACAGCAGCTTCATCGCTGACGTGTCATCAGACTTGACATACCTAAACACTTTCGGTTAAGTTCTGTTCTGCCCGCTACATGCATACCCCCCCCCGAAATGGATTTTGGCATTAAAAGGTGGCAGCTGTCACCTAGCAAAACGTCGGCCATTGTAGGCCGTAGTGTGTGTGTGTGTGTGTGTGTGTGTGTGTGTGTGTTTATATGTGCTGCTCATGCTTACACTTCGAGCAGTTTCAACTGCCTATATGCACAAGGTATGTGAGCATGATTGAGCATTCGGGAATGGTGAGATGCACTCTCTTCCTATGTGCTTTGTCGAGTTGGGCGCATACATTCAAGCATTGAATACGGTACACCTGAGTGCCGCAGCCATTTGATCCAGTTACTCTTCGTGGGTGCGTGCAACTACCACTAACGGTCGAAAACCTGCTCTGCAGTCTATTTTGGGCTGCTGCATGTACGAGATGATGCATTCAACGGCACAGCATTCATTCATAGGTTCTCTCCCTCTTGCAGAGCTGGTGGAGGCAGCGAGGCATGCTGGTTTTGAGGACATGGATATTGCCGTGTTGTTGTCGAAGTCAGAGCAGTTTCAGTCTGGATACCATCGGTCGCCGGCAGAATTCCTTAGAGCTCTCGAGAAAGTCGGGCAGCAGAAGAATGATACGGTAACAGTGCGTTGGATGCTGCTGCCTGGGCGCCGGAGCTGAGCCCCTCCTATCGCTTAGATGCGTTTACCCTCTCCTCGCTGCCGAAGCGTGCCTGAAGCATGATCTATCTCTGCATCGCTCAGCCCACTCGACTGCCTGATCGATCCGGTTGGGCCTCGCTAGACTAACTTGCCATCTGTCTGGCTATCAGTGAAAACAGTTTTGGTCGTCGTTGTCGGACTGAATCCCAGAATGCAGACGACAGAGTGAGCCTTCTCGAGCTGGCCCAGCCGTCTGCTAGGAGCACCAGCCTGACCGAGGCGGCCCGCATGCTGCCGACGGGCATGGCTGCCGCCGCTAGCTCAGAAGCGCTGTTGCGCGCCGCCACCCGGCTCACACGACCGTCGGATGGTGGCAGCAGCAACAGCCCCACCTGGTCGATCGCTGCGGGCGGCACAGGCACAGCAGCTGCGACGGCCGACATGGTGCCCGTCAAGCTGAGTGTGCACGGGGGTGGCGGCAGCAGCGCAGGCATGCCGAGGCCGGGTGTGGGCAGCTCGGATGCGGGCATGACGCCTGTCTCCTCACCCACCAGCTCAAGTCGGAATCGAGCTCAGAGCGCAGCCGGGACGTTCCCACCCATGCGGAGTCCCAACGCCGGTAAGGAGGCCGCTGCAGCAGAGGTGCCCAACCGTGGCTTGCAAATGCTTTGCCCTGCCCAGTGAGGCACGCTTTGCCCAGCGCAGCAAGGCGGAGGCGGAAGCGTTTGAACCTAGAGTCAGCCAGACAGCTCTCGCAAGTAAAGCAATACCTCTAGCATTCGTTAGGGCAGGTGTTCAGGTCCCATCGTGGAGGCAGTCGAAAAAGCGTTTTCGGTGACCGTCCTAGCTCTGTGATCAAACCCCTGTAAGTGTCATTTAAGGCCAGCTGATGAGTAGCGCATGTAGTATTGTCGTTCTGGCAGAGCCCTTTGGGGCCACAGCAGTGACCGCTTGCAGCTCCCAACTGACACCCCTTGTTAATGGGGGGTGGGTAATGCATCGGTTAGCAGAAGCAAGACAAGGAGGGGACGACACGCTCTCACACGAGTGCTGTACCTGCTCTTCATTTTGACACATGAGACGACACATTCCTGCCTGGCTGCGTTGTAGCCACACCTCACTTCTTTCTGGGCCACGACGACAGCGCGGCCGGTCGGTACGACGTAGTCGGCAGGATGCCGCTGACCGGCTTTAGCACGCTAGGGCCGTCTGGCCCAAGGCCGCAGCCCTTGCCCTTCGGGCAGCAACAGCTTGCTGGTTCGGCCGTGATGCAGCCGTTTACTGGATCGCTACTGGATCCGCGGGCTTTCGGCGACGTAGCCCCGAAGGCCGATGTAGCCTCAGCCGTCACCAGCCCTCTCGTCGGCAAGGGAGCCAGCTTATCTCTGTACCCAAAGCTGCCACCTGTAACGACCACTAGCACAACCACCGTGCTGCCAGAGGTACCCCCTGCCGCCCGTTCGTTAGCGTGCTGCCGCTGCTACTTGCCCTGAATCGTGTGTCTGTGGATGCCGTGAAGCTGTATGGAATCTGTTAAGAGAGAGCTTTTGTCCGTCTGTGCATCGGTGGATCTTGATGATTATTTTTCCAAACTCGTGGGGAAAACCCTCTTAACGGTGAAAACAGTGGTGTAATGCTACTCACATGGCAGCACCTTCCTAGTAATTTGCCATGATTGGGTTTACAAAGATTAAGTTCCTTATGGTGTTAGACAACGATTGACCGATTAGTATTATCATTATTATTAATGTCAACTATCGTGCATTGCGCTTCTACTGATTGCCTATTAGCAGAAAGGCTACTGCATTTTGCACAACTGTTCCATTTTTTTCGTGAAATGGGAATGTATTCAGCTATGTTTGTGTTTTTTCTGCCGAAATCACGTGGCAGCCAAGAGATTGGATCTTCACCCGGCTCAAATCCCCAAATTGGCGAGACTTTTTCTTTCTTTCTCAGCTCTATTTTGTTGGTGGGTTGTCGTGATGACGCAGACATCCCTGCTTTGTTTCTTGTCGTGATGACTCACACCCCAAATTTCTTGTTGTTCTTTTTTACTTCCCAGTTTTGTTGTCTGAAGGAGGTTCGCCCTGCTTGTAGCAAGCATTGCAGGAATTGCTCATTAGTGAAAAAATTGCTAGAGAGACACACATATACTATGGAGGGGGCATCTACTTCGATCAGCTTCTGCTACTATTAAGCAGCCGTGTCTCGGATAGTACCTTGACAAAGCAGTTGCTGCACTGCCTAAAAATGGTCAGACTCATTTTCGCAGGTTTCAGCACTTAACTTCGAACTGTTGAGCTGAGCTCAGCTTCGGCACTAGCCTGATTGCCTGCAGAAAGCCCGGAAAAGCTTTCTTCCGAAATGGCAGTGTGGGGCCCCTCACTCTGGACCCGTCGTGAGTAAGAGGTTGGATAACGAATGACCTCTTACATTGCACGGTTTAGGGGGACTGGTGCAGCTTACTGTGCAACCTCTGCTGGGTATCTGCACAGTGACTCATAAGCACATATTTTTGCACTCAGGCGTTTGACAAAATGCTTCTGCAATGTCGTATCGCCATTCCAGCTGCTCTCCTTTTCTCTGTCACTTTCTGTCTCCTTTCCTCTCTCCCTTATGAATCTGAGACAAGCAAATAATATTCGAGAGCTACACTGTGCCGACCCTCGTGAGAATGCAGCCACTTTATGAGTCGATTTTGATCGATCTAGACACGGCAGTAGATGATGGTTGGACACATAACACCATCTTGAGCCCGATGGAGGCATAAGGGCACACATAGAGATGCTATGTACAGAGTCCTCTGCCCAGCGGCGTGCGAGCAGGCAGATGGTTGGGGACTCGGCAGTGGCTGGGCAGCGTCACACCGCCCCACTTTGCGAGCAAAAAAGGCTGAAGCCGGAGCTGCTATCTCTGCCAGCTCTCCCTCCCTCCCTCCCCCTCCGTCTGCCGGAAGCTAGAGCCGAGGGTAGCCTCATCCAGCGTAGTGCCTGGCGGGCTTCGAGTGCAAAGTTTGAAGCACACAGGTCCCTGACCAGTTGTTGCCATTGTCCTTGAGCCGTGTCACTACCATGTTGCTGACACTGCCTTTGTGCTTGTCGTCATTTTTCGACGAAGTCAGTTAACACGTTCGTTGGCACTCTGCTTAGCTTCTCTCTAAACGTTGGCAGTGTGACTGACAGCCGATTTCTCGAGGTCATTGGTTCCGAGTACCGTGGCACGACACGTTCTTCTATTTTTTCTAGCACCACGATATTCCAACGGGGCAGGGCAGGTGGTGGGGGAGTTGGCGCTACCTTAATCCGACATAAGGGCTATCAGGCTATACTTTTCCTTCTTTGTATTGTGCCGTGCCATCTCGTGCGGCCGTAAGATGGGCTCGTGCTGATGTCGAGCTTGATATGCCATTTGTGCTGTATGTCCCTTTGCTTTGTTATTCATTTGATGGTTTGCCTCAGATAAGCTGTAGTCGAACTATGCATGTTACCGACCTGCTGAGGGCATGTCACTCGCTTGCTCGTTTGCCGGAATAGCAGTTTTTAGGCCTGACTGTAATCCATTTTCTCTTTGCAGTCCATGCCGATTCCGGCTGTTTTGGCGTTCTCTAGCAAGTCAACGAAAAACATGGGTAAGTCCTTGTAAACCACATTTGAGGCTGCTAAATCTTTACTGCCAGCCCTCATGTTGTACTGTGTAAAGACGTATATGTTTATAATGTGTAATTTTAAGCTTCATCTCATGTTTTTAATCTTGTTTGTTGCAATACATAAATGCAAATAAGATGCTAGCACCGTGTGCGTGCGCACACTTGTTTGTGCTCGTGTGCTTGTGCTTGTGTGTGTGGTTGCAAGTGCAAGCACACAGGCTTGTTCATTCGTGCATGTGTGCATGTGACTGGAAAGAAATGCCCAGTTGGTCGGCGCTTCCACTCCAAGCAAGCAGCAAGAGTGATTTAGTGTAGCATAAGCCTCACCTCCTGACCCGGACCAAAAACTTGACTAAATCCCTCAAAGCACAGACAGCCATCTTCTTTCCCATTGTCCCCATTTTTAGTGGCACATTAGAACCTCGGAATTGTATGAATCCTCCTTAAAGCATAATATAAGTTATGCTTATAGCATATTTAGTATGCTTTGAGGTTTCTATAGCTGACTTTTGTGACTAGGTGTAATGCATAGTCTTCCATGGCATAGGAATTTTGAAAACAGTTTTTGCTGGGCACTTGACATAATATTTTTTATGCGTATATATTTATGCTTGTTCGGTGTAGTTACACAGAGAGAGAGAGAGAGAGAGAGAGAGAGAGAGAGAGAGAGAGAGAGAGAGAGAGAGAGAGAGAGAGAGAGAGAGAGAGAGAGGTGAGACAGAAAAGAAGAAAGATTGTCACATGCTCTGCTGCAATGTGTTCTGCGCACATTTTCTAGTAGAATAATTTTTTTTACTAGGTTAGGTTTCAGGTTCAAAATCAAAACACAAAAGTCGATAAATGAACAATTCTTGTAAAATTAGTCAGTACTGATGGCCAAAACCTAAAGGACAAGTACAAAAGTATGAATTTACCGTGCGAATGCATATCATGAGCTGCGAGGTGGATGGCAGTCACCATGTATTGCTATATTGCCGAGTGCTTTGTCTCCTTAGCTAACTGGGTGCTAGCTCATTGACTGCTGGCTCTTTGCGTGCTTTTCTAGCCAAGCGAACCCGAAAGCAGCATAGTGTGCAGCTTTTAGCCGCCGCCCCCTGCCGGTCAGCGGAATACCGTGCTTTCTGGAGGATCAGCATCTAGGCAGGTTCGTTAAATTCTGCTGCAGACGTGGATGTCTATGCAAGGCTAGGTACTCGTAATTTTGTGCAAAGATTCGTCTGACTGTAGTAGTAGCACAATCTAGCTGCCGTATAGCATCTGGAAAAAGTCTCTGAACCAAAAATCTGGGCAAGTCTGGACTAGTCTTCGACACGTCGAAGCTTTTATTGTGTAATGCGCGAATCTGCTTTCCTTCCCAGTCCATGCCGTCAGTCATTTGTAATGTCGCCTACATACTGAAACCCACTCAGAAATTAAACTACACGTGAACTTTTGCCTCTCCGGTTGTGCAGCACATTAGATAAGTGCTGCCCTGCCGGTACTTAGACAACGGTTCTGTACCCACTGGGAACTTAAATCTTGGACAACTTATAAGGTTAAAAAACCCAGTGTGCTGTCAAGTGTTCTGCTCTTCGACTCGGAGACAGCAGGCAGACGTCTGTTGCCAACAAGACGCTGGCATCAGAGTAGTAACTGGATGCAGTCACTAACGAGATGAACGCCTGCAGATACACCGTAGTGACAGCTGCAGCAGCCGTATTCGAGTGAGCTCTCTGGCTGCTACCGATGTAGGGCCATTCGGTCTGCCTAGTTGCCATGTGTACTACTCGTCTGGCCGGAAGCGTATGTCATGCTGCATTCTTTGTAGTGGGCAGCACTGTTGCCGTTGCATGACTCTCGCTTGAATTGGCGACTGATGGCAGCTAGCCAGTTTTATGTCAGGTTAGTGTCACGCGAGTTACCCTTTGCAGACGTTGCCAGCTTTGCACGGATGCAGGGATACAGTGAGGCAGAGATTGAAGCCGTCTGCCGTGTGCTGGGGAGCAGTGCACGGCCTGCCGACTTCATGAGAGAGCTGAAGGCTCTGCGCGCACAGAACACGGCCACTGCGGATCAGGTAAAGTACAGGCAATCGATGAGATAAGAGGTTTGCATGCTGTTCAGTTGCTCGCTAGGACGGAGCACTGCCACGCATGGCTATTTCCCAATGGCCGTGCCGGTGAGGCCTAACCACAGGCCACCGCTTTCTTCTGCAGCCCGCTGCCGTGCACAGCTAGCTAGATGGAAAAGAAGGCTTACAGGCAGCATGCAAAACTAGCCACTTGCACCTACCATATGCCGAAAGGCAGGGCACAGCTCGTAGCCACTGCTTTGCCAGCGTGGGTAATTGCTTTCATTCTCTTCCCCCCACCACCCCCCCCCCCCACGCTTTTTCCAATCCGGTAGGGAGTTGCCAGTCACTTCAAGTTGCTTCGTGGATGGCTTCAGGGAGATAGTACTACACCACCACCACCACCACACCCCCCCCCCGGAAATTGAGAGAAGAGGCAAATGGAGATAATTGACTCCCGAGTTTTTCGTGCCCTTCTGTACTGGCTCCTTTTTGCCGATGTCGAACGGCACGGAGGCTGCTCTGCCTCCTGCTCTTGGTATCATTCTCTTTTTCTCTTCTCTTTTCTCCCTTTCGCAGCACTGCGACTGGTCATCTTGGCTGCAGCCACCTGGCGACACAGTCCTGTGTCCTGTTCCTCCTACTTGTGGTCGGTCTCCTGCCAGTGGCTGGGTCAATATTGATGTTGCTGCTCCGTTGTACCAGGTTTCTTCGGCAGCTGCTGCCAGAAGCGCATCTTTCGTACCAAACGAGCAGCAGCGGCAGCAGCTGCTTCTGCAGCCTAACAGCGTGGCCATGCCACCGCCGTCTGAGCTGCCGAGTAGCAGGAAGGTGGAAGGTAACTTCAAAGTTCCGCTGCTTCGAGATGATCATCCGGCTGTCAATAAAGGTAAGCCGTGCTCACTGTGAGCCTTTCCCGAAGCCGTGTGACCTGTGATTGTTTTCTAGCATTGTGTGACTGACTCTTTGTGTGACTACTCCTCAATCCCAACTTGTCTCCCACTGTAAACCTGAGACATGAGGTGGTGTGCACTTTACACATTGCAGGGATGCAGGAGTTGGTTTGCTGCAACCTGTGATTGTGTTTTATTATTATTGTTGTTGTTGTTGTTGTTGTTGTTGTTGTTATTAAGACATTTGTATAGCCCCTCAAAGACCCGAATCTTTCTCTGGGCTTTTTAGACGTGCTGTATGTGAAGCATGTTGATCTTATTAGCGGCATCATGCACAGTGTTAGCACACGTAAGTGCACAAATGACAATAGCCATGGACCCAAGAATTTCTGTGAGGAACAGGTGCAGATGAGCAGATGGTACGATGCTAAGCTTCGTTTGGAAGATGCATGCTAGCAGTTTTTGTAGGCTTGCTGAACAGTTTTACATAAATTTGCTTCGACCATGTGGATTGTCGCCAGTGTGCTTATGCTTGCTGAAGTCGTTGTGCTGCTTAGTTGACAAGCTTGCTTTCTAAGCATTTCTAAAAATGCCTTAAAAGAGGTTTGGTTCTCTTAGGGAATTGTAGAAATTTTTATCATCGTATTATTACTCTAAATACATGAAGAGAGGCTCAGTAGATTTTCCACTTGTCAGCAATTCGCCTTCCAATACCAAGTGGCATATCTGGAAATCATATTTAATAAAAAAAAATCAAGCTATTGATGCACGTCACGTGATGGAAGCGGACCTTTTATATTTAACAGCACCTGACTTAGCATTTGTTGACCCTCAAATACAAAGCAGCAAGCCGGCTGGGCAATGAATTAATGTAGTCGTTGTCAGCATGACAGTATAATTGCTTTCGGTTGCGTCTTTGGCTCTCACCATGGTGATTCTTCTAATAACATTTGTTCGTAAAGGATGCGGAGACGTGATACTTGATGTACCATGCAAGATAGTCGGGGTGTGATAGCATTAAAGATAGTCAGGTACGGAAGGTCAGCTGTGCAGGCAAGAGCAAGGGGGTGGGTGTGGCAGAGCCTGGCTGCGGACGAAGAAAGCCTTGAGACTCAGGTTCGGCACCCTTTTATTGGGAGGATTTCCATTTTCTTCTTTCAGAACTGTCTGCCACCGTTGGGCACTTGAAGGGAAGCAAAGAGCCGAGCTCGGCACTGCACGGTGATAAGCAGGCAAGCAGCATCCCAGCAGCCCCGCTGCAGCAGCAGCAGCAGAAACCACGTGGCAGCACTCCAATTGCTCTGGTGCCACCCACGAGCAAGACTGGAGGCTCTGAGTCTGTGCAGCCACCCACCGTGGGAGCTGTAAGTGCTGCCAGTTTGATCACTCGATTGGCCGAATTTAGTTGCTGTTCAATCGTCAGCGGCAGCACGCCTTGTAACAGATCTTGTCTTGGTTTTGCCCAGAGGTTAAGGTGCTAGCCTTTGACGGCTGAGGCCGTGGGCTCGAGCCCTTTGGCTTATGTGAAGATAAAGCAGAGATTCTGTTAGAAATCGACGCACCATGGGAAATAATAGAAATCTGAAACTTTGCAGAGTTTTTGCTACCACAGAGTAAGATTATTAAGATGAAGCAGTAAATGCACCATGTATTTTAACAACTGTGTCAGGCACTTGTTTTGGGGAATTTCTCGTTTTATGCTTACACATACACAGGCCAAATCTGGCTTGAGAATATGCAAGAAATCGGCAGTACAGTTAGAGCAAGAAACCAGCTCACTACGTTTCGTGATGAAAAAAGAGCCATAGAGCACTACAACACTGCTTTAGAAATCTTGGCAAACATATGATATACCAAAACAATTGTGACCTGAATGGATTTTAATGTGTTCCCTGAAATAATGAGCCACTAGTTTAATTTAGTGCATGCTTTTATCAAACTGAGATAGTTAAAAACCTAGACAGATATTGCTAACTCGTGCAAATCATATGCTCCGGCGAAATTTGGCCTGGAGTTCATGAACAAACTGGATTATCAGAGATTAGGTCGATCCTCGGTGCATAGATTTTTCGAGCCAGCACTGTATATAGAGGTCTGGTTGGAAAATAGCCAGCATCGCTTTAATTGGTGTAGCATTACAGCGACGTTAGAGGTGTCGTGGTGCAAGGTGTTCAAGCTCTTAATGATAATATTATTATTACCTTTGTACGGTACCCTGAAGGAACTTAATCTCTTCTGCGCACTTCACATATGCTGTAAAAGAGCTCTTGCTCTATACATCAGAGTAAACTTCGTTGCCTAGTTACATTTGAATGACACACATGCAAATAACCGAAACTATTGACCTTATTACTCATGTTTAGAGCTTTCACTAGACCATAGCGGTCTAGTCTTTTTTTTAAGCACTCTAGAATAGCTTCTTTTGATATTGCCAACCTCTTTGATGATGTTGAAAGCATTTTCGTATGATGCTTAACGATGCAATGAGTCGTGATGGCACACTGGATAAGCTGGTTGCTTTTCACGACAGAGGTCCCGAGGTCATGGGTTCGAATTCTGCGGTGGGCGATCCTTTATCGCCACTGCAAGTGGTGGTGATTGCTGTAAAGGCTCTTCTGTCGCTATATAAAAGAGGCTATTAAATTAGCTAGTATTATTATTATTAAGCATTGCTGATGCTTAGGATTACGAGAAGGCGATGTGCCTAAGCTGAGGATGACCACATCGCTGTATTATGCATCATGGCTATCAGCTTGAAACTAGCTCTTCTATGACCATCACTGCCAGAAACACTTGTTCTTCTTGCCTGAGGCAGCAACTCGGAGATCTGAGAAGCTATCTGGGTGCTGCAAGATAGTATAAAAAAACAACATTTGTGGCCACTGCTGCATGCAGCCAGCTGTGTCGTTCAATCGCCAGTGGAGATGTTTCCGAGCCATAGCTAACCTGCAATGCTTTTTATCGTCAAACTCGATCTTATCAAGTGGCACTCCATTAAGAAAGCAAAGCTGTAAAAGACCTCACAGAGATGCTAGTAAGTGTATATAAATTGTACAATTTTGAAGTGAGTGATCTTGTGGTAACAGAAACAGTTTTTTGCATATCTGCCTATAATTTTGCAGTAAGTTTAACGCACCTGGATAAAAAGTTGGTTCTCACGGGGCGCTATACAAGCAACTTATTATTGCTATTGCAGCTGATGACGAGGAAACTTGAAATTGCCTAGCATATATTCAAGTATTCAAGTGTTGCAATACTAGCCTTCTCTGCTGTAGATGTATACTTACTGCTTCTCTGAGTTATATTCTTTCTCACACTTAACAGTGCGCAAGAGTGGTGGTTGGGCCTTCTCATGGTAAAAGTAGGGTACAAAGCAAAGATTGGTTGAATCAGCAGCAGCCTCACGTACAGAGGAGCTGGAGAGCTTTAGAAGCTGTCTCTGTGCTTGCACGAGGGGGGCTGAGGATCGAGTGCCACCGGTTTGGAGCAAATAGCCTGGGTTGTTAGGCGAAAACACCTCACCTACCCCCTGGCGCGCGCTGAGCGGCATGCCCACTGAGCACTCGCTGGTCTGTTTGGCAGGTTCGACAGGGCAAGCCTGGCAGCACATCTGGGTCGGCGGCATCGTCCTCGTCGAAGAAGAGTACGGGTGAGGCTGTTAGCGCTAGCACCGGGCGCTCTCGTGCAGCCACACTTCGTGCCTCGAATGCTGCACTTCGCGAGCCCCCCTCTCATAGGGTGTGTGTTAGTGCCGCAGCGTTTGCGCTTCCTTGGACTAGTCGTCTGCGTTGGCCTGCTGCAGGTGGCTGCAGACTTGCCATATGCTGGCGCCAAATGCTGTAGCACTTTTTTCTGCACCGCCAGCATTTTCGTGGGTTTGCTTGGGTAGGCCTCGTCTGGACAGATATCCGGCGTTCTTTTCCCATTAGCCGACTGGAACTCGAACTCGAGCCAGTTCGCCTGCTTGGCTTCTGGTAATATATCCGACTTGACCACATGCAAAAAGAAGCTTAAAACGCACCTGTTGATTACAGCATTTGGTGGGTGTTTGTGTTTCCTCCTTCGTGTGCATATACCTGCTTACACTATGCCTGCTACTTACAGATGCTACCACCAATTCTTTGGTAAGGCTTTCTATGCCGCATCTCTAAAGTGCCTTGAAAGAGATTCAGTTCTCTAAGGGCGCTATATAAATGTATTATTGTTGTTATTATTATTATTATTATTATGCTTGACTGCCTGGGACCCTTCGAACTCCATGTCAAGTGGTCGAGCGGTCGTATCTGTCATCCCAACAGTATAGCACAAGCCGAATCTTATTATGAATTTCAGCTGTAACGAATTCTTAAGTGTGTGCTAGCTAGCCTAAGGTCTGCTAGCTGCCTGGGCTCAGCATTCCGATCTAAAATTGTGGCTACAGCTGGTGGCCGCCGATCGATGTCGATCTGCCAAGAAATTTGCCCCAAATCGCGTTCGAGCATGCGGCGGCCGATCGAAGTGGCTTTCAGCTTTCGATCCATGGAGGCTTAGGCTCGGCAGCGCTTGAGAGGCTCGATCCTCGCCGGATCTTCGGCAGAGCACCACCGGGGTAATGGTGACTGCTGGTTGCAACCTGTGGCAGTGGCTGGAATTCTCCACGAGTGCCTGACTGCCCCCGGCTTTATGCATTGTAGACATATTTGATTTTGCCAAGACGATGGGATTCACCGACGACGACATAAGCGCAGTGATCGCCGATCTGGGCGAGGACATATCACACGAGCAGTTCATGACTGCCTTGAAAAGGCAGCAGCAGCAGCTGCTAGATGCTTCTGCCACCAACATGGTGAATCGGGTCGGTCGGCGATATATTTTCGTTCGGCTCTTACATTTCACACTTTGGCTTGGAGTGTGATATTTCTGCTTCACTCCATCGTGTGAGCAGTAATTGTCATTTGTGTGCCTGCCTGCCTTAAGTTGCTCCCGTTCAAGGGAAGTCCTTGACCTGCGTGCAACCCTTAGATGTAAGTCTTCAAGCGGCTCTTTAGCGCAAATAGACAAGGGTCGGTATTTATATCCCCCCACAAACGTGTATCCCCCCCAGTAAGCAATGACGGTGAGAAGCAGCTCGATATGCAAAATATTTATGATTCCTTCCCACTCGTGGTGTCTGACCCGAACATTCAGTCTGCTGCCATTGAGTGCTGCTGGTCTGAGAGGTGCAGCCCACTCGCGGTCCTAGAAGGCAAAAGGGAACACAGATTGAACGGAGTTTGGTGGTGCTGCCGGGTTCGCTTACCCTTGCACACTTGTGCTGCCACTCTTTTCAGCCTGCCGCCACCGCCAGCTCTCAGTCGGCTGCCAATGTGGGCAGTGGCAGCAGTGTGTGGCAGCGGCAGCAGCGGCAGAGCATTGCTGCACGGCTTCCGACTGCTGCCGCCCCCAGTGGCCCATCGTCGAACTCACGCACCAGCCCAGCAGAGAATCTACGGCACATCGTCGTTGACGGCAGCAATGTCGCCATGTAGTAAGTAGCGCGAGCTCACACAGCGAGCGACCGTGCGCAAGCCGCTATGTCGGTATCCACTCTTGGCGGCCGGCCCTGGCAAACCGGCGACTGGCTAGTCGGTGTTGGTTTGTGGGCACAAAGCTGCGTTGGACAGAATTTCCTCCAAAGTTGGCCCAGATTTTTGACCGATTTAATAATAATAATAATGATGCACTCGATAAAGCACCCTCAGAGAACTCAATCCCTTTCTAGGCGCTTTACATTTGCTGCAAAGATGTCATACAGATTTGGGCTACCGAGTTACCATACACACCCACATTTTGGGAGAGGAGCCAAGTCGGCAGACTCTCATGTTGGAAAACCTATTTCTACTTTTTGGCTCCTTGTTGATCCTGCCGACCAATTAAACTCCTAGGCTCGGCAAGTACACTCCACGGTCAAAATAAAATGGCTGACGTTCGTAGGCTCGAGTTATGTTGAGGCGTTCAGAGCAAGTCTTTGAACATGGGATGCTAGTGGGCTGTAGCCAACGCTCGGGCCTTTTCTACATGTATGACGTGTGTCTGCTTATGAAATCCACCAACAAACACGGAACGGCGCGCATTCTTAGCACTATACATCCGCACACCCGTAACGGTACACGTTACTTAGTACTGCACACTTTCCCGAAAAAGCTTTTCTATATGCTTATTTTAGTGGTTTATAGTTCCTCTCATGCAACTCTACATTGATGACTTCGGCTGCGAACTCAACTTATACTTCTGCAGGTTATGGCTTGGCATCTTTCTGGGGAAACCCTCTTCAATACCAGCCTCCCGAATCAGAGCACAAGCTGTGGGTGGGACTAAGTCGGTCATCAAATCGTTGGTCGTGTAACCGTCCTAACCAGGAAGAAAATCGGCATCGGTCAGGAGGAAATTATGCCGTGTAAAAGCAGCTTTAGCTGATCGGCAGTTTCACACAGACTCTCGTCGTCTTTTCTGCAATCATGAAGCAGGTCGAGAGCTGCTTTCCTCGTAGTCGTCAAGCGTCACCTCTTTCTCTCGGAGGACTTTTTAGTTTAGGATGCGTGGCAGCGAGGATGCCTCGGCCAGTTAAGTTTTCAACACCGGTAACAAGTGCTACTTCCTTTGCCTTGGCTCTTGGGAATGCTGGATGGCCAGCGATGTCGTGCCGGCTGCCTAGAGGGCAGGGCGCTGACTGCATTCGAGGCATGATTTCGTCATTAGCAAGCAAGCAGCCTATTGTTTGCTGCTGCCCTGCATACATAACAAAATTAATGTGTCCTTAGCTTCAAATCTTGATCCTGCATCATTCAAAGATGTTGTTGGGCAACTCTTTAAGAAGTCGACCTTATTCAAGAGATCAACTTCTGCCCTGTCTGCTTATTGCCATTCCCAACAAAGACACTGGAACTAGTAATAGCAGAGCAGTTAAAACTCCTACTTATAAACTGCAAGCCTATCACGGAAGCTCTGATTAAGTTTTAGCCCTAATCATTTTGCATAATCCCAGCAGTGCTGCTCATATATAACGACCGCCGGGACTGCTGACTTGGGTAGAGTACCTCTGATCTCTGTTCTGCTTGATCTTTCGGTAGCGTTTGATCCTATTGATCACCAAGTCATTCTCGTGCATTTCTCATCTCGCCCGGGTCTCACTGGCATAGCACTGCAATGGTTTATGTCTTATCTCAGTGGGAGATTCCAGAGCCTACATATCAATAGTAAAATCTCATTGGCCAGCCTGTCAAATATAGTGTACCTAAACCTAAGGGGTCTGTTATTGTTATGGTTAGTGCTTGCTTGTGCTGTAAGGTGATAATTAGTGCCTCAACTTTGGCTTTTATGTGGAATGTCATGCATGTGTACATTTGTCTGTACACATGCCAAGTTGTACAGTTGTGTCATGATGCAGGTTATAGCAGCTAGGCTAACTTGGGACAGAACAAAAAAAAATCGCTCAGGCCAAGACTTGCGGATACTAGATGCAGTTTATTGACTTCAAAGTTCTGTTAGTTTCCCTAAGGGCCCTTCGTTCTCTTGCTCCGGCCTACCTATTCGAAATATCCTAATCAGGATTTGCACCTTCCCAATCTCGCGTCTGACTCAAGTCGTTTAACTGTGCTTTTATCCAACCTCGAATCCTATGGAGACCGTGCCTTTCAGTTAGTTGTCAAGCCTGGAACTCACTTCCTACTGACGGCTCGACATTCCCTGATGCCTCGACATTTAAAAGAAGTAAATAAAGCACCTGTTCTTAACAGCATTTGCTGGGTTCGTGTGAATTGCTCTGCCTATGCTCATACGTGCTGACAGTGTGCCTGTTATCACTGACCAATTGACACGCTGGCTTTCCACCAAATGTAAAGTGTCTAGAAAGATTTAGTTCTTTTAGCTATACTTATTTTTTATAATTGCCATTATAATTACTACATTTAAACTTCGTATCCTATATCCAAGACCTGAATAGTCCAGCAAAACTCGCCGGTAGATATTTATTCGGCCACCAAATGTTGAGGTATTATTTTGTTTTCATTGAATTCTGAGGCTGCTCAAGCAAGAGGTTTTTGTCAGCTGCTACGAAGAGAACAAAAGGAGCGAATGTCTGGGTATGATCCATGTGAGCACTACTCGCAAGGGGCTGCGGCAATGAGGTCTGTGCACGTGTGCTGCCCATACATACCGGCGGAAAATGAATGCAAGAGACATGGGGAAGGATGGGGAATTGAGACCGATTGATGTCGCATTAAAAAGCAGGTCCGGGACTGAGCCAGCTAACACAAATAACGTCTAAAGCTAGTCGTGTGCCAATCCCCAATGGTGAGATCGGTCCCAGCTCAGCTCGAGGCAAAATTCGCTTTCTGTGCTCAGTCCCTCGTCAGACGTCCTCCGGTGTCTGCATTTTGAAATTGCTGCATTACTTGCATCTACTGCTGAAGGCCACGCTTTTTTCCTACCTGATTTCTCTGCATGACGCGACTACGTCTCACACGTTTGCTTCTGTAAAATCACGTGGCCATAGGCAAACTTAACCACTTGCCTATGTTGAAATACTGCCTTTTTGCATAAAGGGGAAGCGTCAATCTGCTGGTCTGTTTTGCCTTTTCTCGCTATAATAAAACCTATCCAATTAGCTGGCTGCAAGCACTAGCAAACATGAGTTTTAGCCTGATTATGTGACCTTTTTCTTTTTTGTAGCCAAGGCGATGGTATTTTCCGTTGCCGAAACCTGAAAATCTGTGTCGACTACTTCCTTGGAAGAGGTCACAAAGACATCACGGTGGTTGTGCCAATGTATCGTAAAACGGACCCAGCTACACGTGATGCACATATTTTAGATGAGTTACATAGCAGGAGGATGCTTGCCTACCAACCATCTAAGAAGTTACCCAACATGCCGTCGATCAGGCCTTACGATGACAAGTAGGTGGATGGATGCCCTGCTGTTTGCTGCAATCGTCTTAGCCGTCATCGATCGGGTAGACCAATTGGGTATCTCCGACTCATGTGCTTAATGCACTCGATGACTCCCTTACCCTGGAACACGTCACAGAACACACACCTGACGCAACACGATCTTAGTTTAATGCTGTAGCTGATCTAAATACTTGAGACAAAAACCTTTTGAGGATCGGCAGCATCGTTTGGTTAACTGGCTAGAGGTCGTGTGCGCCCGGCGCTTGTGCATTCCGGCACCTGCAGGGCCTTCTCAGACCCTCGGTATGAGCTCGAGTCAAGTTTCTAGGAGCTTGAGTCAAGATGCTAGAAAGTCGAAGCTGGCAAGAGCTCCCGGAGAGTGGCCACGGGGCGTCTGCACCTGCACTGAGATGCCACTTGCCGATAAAGATGCTGATTGATGTTTCTCACTGTCAGTCGGCTGCCAGGCAGTTCACCTCACCGGTCACCTCATTTGTTGTGACGCCGTGTGTGCACGTGGTTTTGTTCCTTTGCAGGCTCATTCTTGACATTGCCATTAACTACGACGGTGTCGTAATATCTAATGACAATTATAAAGATTTATTAGAAGAAAGCCGTGAGCGTGACCACATTATAAGAAATAGGTGAGCCTCGGGTACGGCGTGCTGGTGCTGGCGTTCGTTGCATGGAGGCTGTGACGATCGGTGATAACGTAAATGCCCACGTACATATGCGCTCAATGAGCATCTAAGGAGGTTGACGCGACCCATTGGGCCGGACTGAGTGAAGCTCCTGAAACTTCAGGCTGCTGGCACGTTGCAGGGTAATCATGTTTACCATAGTCGGTGACTCGATGTTCTACATCAATGACGACCCCATGGGCAGACACGGCCCATCGCTGGATGAGCTCCTCACGCGGCGTTAGCTTCGGCAGATCAAGCAAGCCGAGTTGACGTGCATTCTCGAGGTCAAAGAAAAACGCCAAAGCAGTCAGCTTCGGGTGCACATAACGACTACATTACTTTTGCATTCTTGTGTGCAGCATGGCACCCGCCTGAATTGCCGGTTCCCGTGTGCAGCCACCAGTTCTGGCCTTGCCTGCAGCCTGCCTGCCAGTGTGGTCTCGATCGCTCAGGACCATCGAGCTGAGCCGAGGGCCTGGTGTTGTCTTGTTGACGCCCCCTTCTCCACCCACCCAATCCGAAAAGGGAGCAACTGCCTTCATGCTGCCCACAGCAGGGGGCAGGCTGCAGGAGGGAGTGGATGGTCGGCGAAAGATGACTCGTTGATCTCAAGTGATCTTAACCCAAGCTTTGGCCACATCTAGTCATTTGGTGGCTGATGGTGCTTGCTTCCTCGTGTGCCCCTGCCTGTTGAACTAGGCAACGGCTTGATTTTATGATGGCCTGCGACGGTTACTAGGCAATGGCTAGCTTATCACTCACCACACACCAGCAGCAGTGCACAAAAGTGTGCACATTGGCAGGCTGTGGCTGTTTTTATGTCGATAGTGTTTCATTAGTACTTTTTTTTAATGCATCCTAGTTTGGTGCTATGAATTGGTTTTTAAATAATTGCTTCCACAGTCGTAGCATTCTACTATGTACTTATTGTCGGCTGCACAGTTTCTTGATTTTTAATGAAACCGGCAGCAGTGTTACTAGGAAATGAAAACGTTAAGGTGCCATCGCCTCTTGCTGGCTTTTACGCTCCACTGGCACTTCTGCGCACAAGCCGCCGCTAAGTGGCAGAACCGTGGCCAGCGACCGATAGCTTGATGAATGCTCAGCGCACCTAGGCGCCTAGCGCACTAAGCAGCAGCCACCTGCCACAAGCATGCAGCTGCTGCCTCCGAGACGAGAGCGTGCACACAGCGCCCTCAACGCCCGGATGCCTTGGCGCTGAACGAGACCGACCGGAGCGAAGGCTGCAGGCGTGGCAAGCGCCTGTCCCGGCAAGCGTCGCCACCTCTCGGGCGCCCGAGGGGGCGGAGTTTGAGCAGGCGTGGCAAGAGCGCCCTGCCCCCCCCCCGTGGGCAGCTCACGCCTGCTCCAGCTCCATGAGCACGCCACCGCAATCCTTGGGGTGCAGGAAAATGACGGGCTTGCCGTGTGCCCCAATCCTGGGCTCTTCTCCCAGCGTCCGCACGCCGCTGGCCCTCACTTCACGCACGGCGGCTCGGATGTCGTCCACCTGCGTGAGGGCGCAGCTTGAAGCTTGAGCGCACGATCACGCTCATCAGCCGCTGCGGAGAAAACGAGGTGGGCGCTCGGTGGGCGCTGCGCCCCCTGCCTGTGGGGGACCTACCTCGAGACACACGTGGTGCATGCCGCCAGAGGGGTTCTTGTCGAGGAAGCCTTTGATGGGGCTCTTGTCTCCCAGTGGCAGCAACAGCTGGGGGAGAGGAGGCCAGAAATCAGCTTCTGAACGACCACACGTGCGCGGCGCTGGCGGCAGCAGCAGCAGCTCTGCGAAAGCTCTGCGAAGCGTGGCAGCTTGCATCTGCCCACCTCGATCTTGGTGTTGTCGAGTTCAACAAAGACCGTGTAGACGCCGTGCTCTGGCTGCGGCTAAAGGAGAGCCCGATGCGCGCGCGATATGGCTGCCGCAAGGCTGCATGGGAGAACGGGGAGATCATGCAGACGAGCTCGGCTAGCAGTCGCCGCCACCAAGCGTCCACTTATGGTGGCCACGGCAAAAACCACAAGCCAAGAGGGCCTGCTTGCAGTGAGGAGCTTCCAAGTGCTCTGACCGGCGTGCTCAGACTGGGTGACTGGCAGATGCCGGCTTGGCGAATAGTTAGCCTGGCGAATAGTTAGCCTGGTTGGTTCAGTGGTGAGGATATGAAATTTTAAAAGCCGGCAGCCATTTTTAGCTCTGTCCTATTCTGCTGGCAAACGACCGACCAGACCAGACCGGCCGCCGGCAAAAGAATCCTATGCATTCAGGCTGAAAATACTAATGTCTGTTGCAGCTAATACGGCGTCGTTTGTTCATACAGCAACATCAGATCAGCTATGGGCACAGTGCTCCTAGTAGGCTGTTCAACATGGTCGCCATGTTTATATTACGTTTAATAAGCATGCTTTTAGTTGTATTTTTTGCTTAGATTTTAGGATTTTGGGTTTAGTATTGAATGATTTTATGTTTTGAGATTTACGGCTTATGGTTTACCGGTTAGATTTTGTATTGTTTTTGGATTTTGAGTTTAGGTCTTAGGGTTTAGTAGTTAGTTTAGACCTAAACTATATATATATATATATATATATATATATATATATATATTTTGTATTGTTTTTGGATTTTGAGTTTAGGTCTTAGGGTTTAGTAGTTAGTTTAGACCTAAACTATATATATATATATATATATATGGAATATATATATATATATATATATATATATATATATATATATATATATATATATATATATATATATATAATCCATTTGTATAGTGCCGTAAGAAAACTTAATCTCTATTCAGGCGCTTAACATATGCCTCGGGGCTCGAGCCCACGACCTCAGCCAGACGTAGGTCGGGGCGAGCACCTTAACCACTGAACCAAACCAGCTCGGCACGTGTTTATTTAACGTAAATATAAACATACGCTGGCGACCACTTCGAACAGCCTGCTATGAGCACTGTGCCCATGACAGATCTGACATTGCTGTACGAACTGCCGACGGCGTATTAGTTGTTTAGTCGGGGGGGGGGGGTGCGCAGAGAGGCCGGTGCAAGGCCCTGACGCCTGGAGCACCAGCCGATCCGGAATCTATAGTAGCTGCTACCTGGCTGTGCATGGCAGGTGTGAGCCCCAACTCGTAGCATTCGAGCTCCTTTTGCCTCATAAAGCAGTTACTGTATGCTCTGCTGTCGATGTATCAAATGCTCGCACACGGATGGCCAGTCGGTCGAAGAGACCGACACGGATGGCCAGTCGAAGGGACGCCACGGATGGCCAGTCGAAGGGACCGACACGGATGGCCAGTCGAAGGGACCGACACGGATGGCCAGTCGAAGGGACCGACACGGATGGCCAGTCGAAGGGACCGACACTGATGGCCAGTCGAAGGGACCGACACGGATGGCCAGTCGAAGGGACCGACACGGATGGCCAGTCGAAGGGACCGACACGGATAGCCAGTCGAAGAGACCGACACTGATGGCCAGTCGAAGAGACCGACACTGATGGCCAGTCGAAGAGACCGACACTGATGGCCAGTCGAAGGGACCGACACGGATGGCCAGTCGAAGGGACCGGCACGGATGGCCAGTCGAAGGGACCGAGGCGCTGGCAGTCTGGAGAGAGGAGGTCAACAGTTTACACCTGCTGACGACACAAAGCACAGACTCCCACCGCTGGACACATCTGTATCACTTGGGCTCTACATGCTGGACTAAAACAAGTGATCCCGAGACAGCTTCTTAGCATGCGAGGCTATCCCTGCCAGACACGGTTAGCGACTAGCAATAATAATAATAATAATAGTAATACATTTTCTATAGCACCCTCGAAGAACTCACTCTCTTTCTAGGCACTTTACAGTTGCTGCAAAGGAGTGGTAGCATGCTGAATAAACAACAAAAATAACGTGGTTAGAGGTGACATCCACAGGGTCAGCATGCAAATATAGTTAGTGGCAGCATGCATAGTGTCAGCGTGCATAAGCTGGTAAAGGACGAATTATTGACCCACTAAATGCTGTGATAAATACATGAATTTTAGTTTCTTTTTAAATATGGACAAGTCAGGGGATGTCGTGATGCAAGTCGGAAGCGAGTTCCAGGCTTTGGGCGAACACGAACTAAATGCACGGTCTCCAAAAGATTTGAGGTTTATACAAGGTAAATGATTAGATTCCGAAAAGCGAATGGTATCATGCTTAGCCTGGTGGGGGAGTGGATCGGATAGGTAAGCTGAAGCCAAAGAAGGAAATGACCTAAAAGTGAGTGACAGAGCCTTGAAGTCTATGAATTGCTTGGCTGGGAGCCAGTGCAGGTTGGCAAGAAGTGGTGTGATGTGGCAACTGCGACGCTCACGACAGACGAGCCTAGCAGCTGCAGAGTTTTGCTCCAGCTGTAAGCGCGTGATTGCACTGCCGGTAGACCAAGCAGTGAGTTACAGAAGTCGAGACAGGATATCACAAATACATGGACCAGTTAAGACGTTGTATCCCTGTCTAAACAAGCCCGAATTTTAGCAATGTTATGTAGCTGAAAGTAGACAGGCTTGACAATGGAACTAATGTGGTCGTTAACGAAAGGTCACTTCGGAACAGAACACCTGGATTTCTTGCAGATTCAACAGGACATATGTTAGTAGAGCAGAACGTGAGGGTTAGTTAACCAATTTCTGAATCACACTTGGTTTGCCCATAACTAGTAGGTTGGTTTCTACCATACGATTTAAGAAATTTTGCTGCCATCCCTGTGCAGATGTCATCAATATATGCAGCAAGGAGGGTTGAGAGAATTTGAAGTGCTAGAGGGCTGGGAAGGATCAAAGCAATGGTACAACTGAGTTGTGATCTGCATTGAAGTGAAAGCCTAGATTTTGCCTGGCAATCACATCGGCAAGAGGGAGAGTATATACTGTGAAAAGAACAGGACCATGCACAGAACCCTGAGGTATCCATACTTCAGTGGCTCCTTGGATGATCTTTGTCCATTCACATCATCACTCGGGAGTCTCCCACAGAAACTGGACCTGAACCATTGCAGTGCAGTACTAGTGACGCCCAGGCGAGATGAGAGGCACTCTAGAAGGACGTGGTGATCCTTAGCAATCTAGGAACACCGTGCGTCAACCGCACAGTCTCCCTTCTACTATTCCTATCAAAGACACGAAAACGGGTCGAGGCAGACCAGTTAAACTCCTAAATTGAAACTTCAAACCTTGCTAGTACGGTGAGAGAGAGGGAGACAGAGAGAAAGAGACAGAGAGAGAAAGAGAGAGAGAGTGAGTCAAAAGTACCATAACCTGGGACTACTCACCACAATCGCTAGCAATCGAACTTATTAACTGAATGGTCCTCTCAAGGTTGGGCTACATACCGTGTAATATATCTAACCAGGGCTGGCGAAAACTAGAGAAGACCTCTACGATTGGAGCTGTGGAGCCCACCTCCAAATCTTAAAAAGACTGACGTCAGGTATCGCATTATTTTTCCCTGCCCCTGTGGGGCAATTTATATATGCACACACACATACACACAAACCACATTCCCTGATCAGTCCTTACAGTTATGTTATGCTAAGCTTCTTGCTGTTCTTGGTTGAGTGAAATGGCAGTTAATGCTATCGATTGCATATAAAAAGCCTGCTAAGCTTTCGTGCACTAAGGCTTTGAGCCTGCAATAAAAAAGGTCTTGTGCATAACATTCGTGCTTAGTGTGTATGGCTTAGAGAACACCCCTGAACAGGCCCAGATGTCACTGAAACTGCAGTTGTGGAGGCTGCCGGCTTGGGTTGCTCTGTGCCTATCTAATGTCAATCGCTTCCCAGTGGAGTTGGTCACATAAATCGTAAATATCCACGACCTAACTATTTTGCAGTTTTTTCGAGACTGCTGAGACACTTTTACGGGAAACCTGGCTGACTAGGGTGCAGATAGTTTAAATAATAATAGAAATAATAATAATTCATTTGATATAGCTCCCCCAGAGAACTCAGATCTCTTTCTAGGCACTTCAAATCTGCTTGTTAAAAGATGGTGCCCTGAGCTTAATCGGTGATAGTTGCTGCTTAAGCAGTCGAAGCCCACTAATTGTCATGACCACGGAGAGAACACACACACACACACACACACACACACACGCACACACACGCACACACTGAAGAATTTACCAGTCAACTGGCAGCTCTCAAAGCCAACCCTTCCAAGAGATGAATATTGTCAACAAGCATTATAAAAGTAGAGGTAGCATGCACATTGTAAACATGTAAATATGGTTTTAAGCTAAGGAAATAAAAAAACATAACGCCGATTTTTAGTCAAGCGCATCCAAGCTATTTCACAGAAAAATGCGACATGAAATTAAAGGTAGGTAACAATTAATTAGCATCAACAATATATATTACCACAGGTTCTGAAACTTTAGCACCGAACACGTCCCTATATAGTGCAGACGCCTTGGCGAGGTCTGGGACGGCGATCGCAACATGATTCAGCCTGCCCAAGGAAAACAATTTCTGGAACAAAAGAATCAAATCAAAGATAACTGAGCTGCTGACATGCGAAAAGCGCTCCGCCTAAGTTAACACCATTGGAGGACAAGTGGGGGATCGAACATGTGGCTGATAAAAGAAGCTATTAGCTGCACTTACTTTGTCGCCAGCTGAAGAGCTGAAACCTCTCGCCACATAAGTTAAAGCACCAGAGTTGCGGAACTGCAAAGAAAGGCACGAGTCACGTAGACATAGTTAAAAGCTACGGCTGAAAAGAACAAAACTGTTGCAATTAAAGACCGAGATAATAAGAACACAATCTTCACTCGAAAAACAACAGAGCAGACTACGGTTGTTTTTACCAGAGTGCGACAGAGTGCAGATGCCAACATCTTCTGCTGTCGTAGAGCCTTTATCGGAAGCGAGACGAATGCTACGGTTCAAGGTTGTGCGTGCACAGTTACGCCACACCCACTAGTTTGAGGTCAAGGTTATCTGGTAGGAAATTTGGTTTGCAGCGTTGTAGTTTAGGAGCCGCTATGGTTAAGGAATAATGATCACTGCTAAGTTTGAGAGGATCTAGATCGATGGAATCCTCTCTCTCCCCATCTTCCCTCTCTTTCCGCCAACGTACCGCTACATATACATAATATCCTAGCAGCGTGGCTTGACTGACGTTGGTTTCGTGACCGATCCTTTATTATATATGTAATGTAATGTAGTGTATCTCCGTCAGTAACTCCAAAAAGTCATAAAGACCATGTGGGTGTTACGCAGGAGAGTTTTGTATAGTGCACTCATAGCCTAAGCGGCTTACGGTACGCATTCGGTAGCCAACACACTTCGTCTCACGCAACAAAGAAAAAGTGGGAAGCATAGCAGAGTCAGGAGAGCAGTTGAGGTAGTGAGTAGCATAGAAGTAGCAGCTCATGACCGCTGAAAAATATGTGCCATAGCCGGCAGTAGGAGAGTAGTTGTCGTTGCGTAAGAATTGTGGAAGCGAGTTGCACAGTCTAGGACCTGCAGAGCTAAAGCTTCTGTCGCCAACTGTCTTTAAGCGGGGGAGTGGGACAGCTAATTTATTGTCCACACAGGATCTGAGGGCGCGAACAGGCTGAAACTGATGCAGCAGTTCAGCTAGGTACGAAGGAGCCAAGCCGTGGCGGGCCTTGTGGGTCAGCGTAAGAACTTTGCTCTATATTTTTATTGACAACATAGTCATATGTATAGACTCATATGTCAATGACCATGGGTGTGTGTAGATCTAAAACGATGTCTTGCTGCATTTTCCAGATTAAGACTGCCTAGATATTAATCGAGGTTCCTGAATTATGATTAAGAATCGGGTATGTTCTCTGAGCGTGTTATACTAATGTATTATTATTATTACTATTATTATCATTATCTGTTTATGTGACATATAAATCCCAAGTCATGTTACTTTCAGTCAGTTGTGGTTTGGCATCGAATGAAAGAGTTGTACCTACTGGCTGGTGCTGGGCACTTATGCACTCTATAGACAGCTCTACGCTATAGATAGGGAATTGTTATATTAAGTTAGACATTATTTTTTGCTGCCGCACTCAGCTACTGTCGCAATGCGTGCTTGTGTAGATGCAGCCTCTACGAATCCCCAGGCGTGCCTCGATTCGTAGCTTCGTCGGTATTTTACAAGCGTCGGATAGGGCTAGAACCGTTGTGTGCTGTGTTAGTGGCTAATTACTGCCTGATTTCTGAAAAAATTATTGTGAATGCTTTTAAGATTGAATTGCTATTGATTATGTTATCATACTTAAACGATTGGCAACGACGATCTGATCTATAAGGCTCTAGTGTGGTTCAAATCGTTTTTTCCAATCGTGTTCACTTCGTGTCGTGTGGTAGTCACACCTCACCTACCAGACCAGTCGCGTATAGATTTCCATAAGTGTACGCTCCTGGTCTTTGCTATTGAATCAGCTGTAGCGACAAATAAACTGAGTGATTCCCTTGTAGACATTTGCTGCTGGATGTAGGCCAATTTGTTTAAGTCAAACAATGACAATAACCGAACTCATACGGCACCCTAAGCATGCGGTTAGACTAGTAGTTTGCTCTTCTAATTAGTGACGCTGTAGTGCGACCACCATTATGAGCTTCAAATGCATTTGTCCATCAAGGCCCAACCTCAAACATTGCAGTTTTATGGTACGAGTCAAGGTAGCAAAAATTCCATCAGAAGGATAGGATGGATATGAAGAAGCAATAAATCGTGTGTGTCGTCACCTCTCTGGGTGCTTAAAAAGTATACAAACTTGTGTGGCGGTTTCACGCGAATTCGGAAACACGAAGTTTCCAGCGCAGTTTTGGTTGTCATGACGCTATGTGAAAAGAAATTTGCGAACAAGCCAGGTATCACTCTCTCGAAAAATGCATCTACACGACTTTGTCAGATACTTTAAGAATGGTCAAAAGTTTAAGACACACCGGGTTTGGCACATGCGCAAACAAGGAGACCGTACTACGCTGACGACGAAACTGATGACCACTGGACGTTCAAAGCAAGGAATAGCGAAGAGGTATAAGAGAATAAGCGTGAGATAGCTGGAAAGGAAGTCCGATTCTTGAGCAGGAGAGACGATCTCAGCATTTGTGCTTGAATTTGGGAGCGAGTCATTAGTCTATGCAGCTTTCACACTCAGCTTTGTTTTTAGCTTCAGCACCAGAGAGACCCAATGCCTCAGCCTCGGGCAGCCTCGCCAATACTGAACTACAGAAGTCAGAAGCCTAGAGAGATAAGCAAGGAGCTGAGTAGGATCTTCAGCTAGCCACCTTAGTCGTGAACAGAAGTCGAGCATCATTGGCTGCTGTCTTCGGGTTATTATTTCTCTCTGTCGGTGTGTAATGGATGCCCACGTGTAATGGATGGATGTGTAATCCGAGCATCCATGCTTGTAGCTTGGCTTTAGCTCTTCTCAGCCCTCTCCTGCTGCTGCTGCTCCTGACACAGACACATTCATGATCTTCTGATTTAAACGATCGGCAGAAAGTTGCCCGGTAGAACGGTCATATTGCAAGCACTCTCTGAAGGTCTACGGCCGCTTCTGCTTGAGCTCAAAGTTACAAATTCCCGG
This sequence comes from Cristatella mucedo, assembly GCA_009760855.2. Taxonomy (NCBI): domain Eukaryota; kingdom Metazoa; phylum Bryozoa; class Phylactolaemata; family Cristatellidae; genus Cristatella; species Cristatella mucedo. The sequence goes on along the minus strand of WPIO01000145.1, from coordinate 561,649 downwards.
CTTGCATTTAGGATTCCTTCGAGGAGTTCGATTGTATCGTCTTTCAGTTTAAGTAATCTGGCCGAAATCCAGCACTCCTAACCTAATATTTGTTTAGCAGGTGGCAAAATAATCTTTTACAGTTGACTGAAGGCTTGAGCATCAGATTTGCAAGCAATGAGAGTGGAGAGCAGCGATTTACAGGCTCGAAGCATTAGTGACAGCCTGAAGCTCCAACAGTATTACTTCATAGGTTATAGACATGATAGAAACAAAATGGCAGTCGCGACAAAACTTCAGATGAAACTTCGATGAAAGCTACCAGTGTAGAAATATAATGTTTGATTGCCCGAGTCACGCAGCCCGATATATAAAGCTTTCCGAGTAATATGCATGGATTCTTTCAGTGGAAATACCAAAAAAAGTTGCTTAGGAACAGATCGTAAAGCTATTGACAGGAAATATACCAGTCATTATCATTCATATTTTGTAGAAAGAAGCGTCAATAATTTGAAACAGCTGCTCAAGGGAGGTGTAGAAGCAATTAGATTATTTGAATTTCATCACTAGCTATTCCACACAAGTGTGAGCCGGTGGGTCTGTAGATACACATCACTTTGCTGTCAGTTAAACTATAATAATAATAATACACTTCATAAAGCGCCCTCAGAGAACTCAATCTCTTTCTATGTGCATTACATTTGCTGCAAAGGAATAATAGCCATCTCACGCTAGAAGCAAATATCTTTGACACTCAATTTGAGCTGAGGTGTTCGCTAATAGATGTGGCTGTGGTTCCAATACCCACATCAGATTACACATGATGACAATTGAACAGCTATTCAAAGCATATGTTGCAACCCAAAAAATCTGCTAATCTAGCTACTTTGTCTCATCGAGACGAACTGATCACAATAGCATCTGCATAAGAAAGGTGAATTTCAAAGATTGCAGCTCTTATACCGTCGGCACTACTGTCGCTCAGCCATATGCTCCCCCTTTGACAATCTAGTCCCACTGATCCAATTGCCTTGGGCAAATTGGCAGACAGCTGCTGTTTCCCGACCTTAATGCCCCATATAATGCTTCTCGGCAATTTTCAGTCACAATGCATGCATCGCCGCTGATTAAACTTTTTAATCTCAGCCTCTGCTAGAATTGATTCATCGTATCGTATACATTTCTGTCAAATATAAAATTCCAAAAGCACTCAAGCAGCTGGGTCTGAGGTCAAAGCCTGAACTACCTCATACGGCCATAGCCGGCACTTCAGCACCAGCCCGACAGGAAGCCTGACTTATGTGACCACAAGTTTGTATCATCCAAGATAGATTGATGTAATAGAGAGCTGAGCACCGAAAGGTAGTGAAATATATTATCTGATTACCTACAGTTGCTAGACATACGCAGAAGTAACAAAGGAAAGTAAGGAAAAGGGCATCGCCGGTAAATGAGGAAAGCATAAATAAATAAATAAGGAAAAAGGACGTACATTTAAACGTTGTCGATGTTGAGCCACTGAAGTCCGAGGAGGCTGCTCTCCTATCAAGTGGCGCCCGACCAAATTCAATTTTTTTTAAACTTTCCTATTGGTGTAAAAGTTCCCGAACTCTTTCACAATGACTAGTTGCGATTCAGCACCACTAGTATGAGGCGCCTGAATTGAGATTCAAGTTCTCTTATGGCACTATGCAAAGAACGATTTACATGTATTTTTTAAAGTCATCCGTTTATGAGCATAATAATAATAATAATAATTCACTTGATAAAGCGCCCTCAGAGAACTCAATCTAAGTAAAATCATGCTTGAAAAACAAACGAGATGAATAATATGGTTAGGGGTGACATGCACAGGGTCAGCATGCAAATGTGGTTAGTGGCAGCATGCACAGTGTCAGCACGCATAAGCACATCAAAGACGAATCACAGGGACCCACTAAATGATGAGCATGGGACGTGTGTCGTAGAGGATGCCCCAAATCTCCACTACACAAGTCCATAAGTGTGACTGCGACTTGGGCAAACGAGAATCGCCTGTGCATTGCAGGCTTATCTATACGAAAGTTGGCTTGGCTTTACTGAGCAATGCTGCAGGTTAGCACAAAGTGGTACTCAGCTCAAGGTCGGGTAAAGCCATAATCAATAACCAACCGGCTCTGTACGCTGTACTTCTACTGCCTGCTTGTCACGTCGTCTGATCGGCTTCCTGTAGGCTCATGGCGTAGTTCCAGGCAAAGGATTTTTGCCAGCAATGGGTTTTATAAACCTAGAAGCCACTAGTGGCTGCGTGTAAGGCTGTGGCACAGATCATCTGAGAGCTAGCACACTGTCTATACGACACTGCTTTGCAATACAATGCTGATGCCTTGAAGACTGCTTTGGGTCAAAAAAGGAAGGACCGGGAAGGTGCAAATATACACGTTGCCAGTGCCAGGCTGGCCAACCAAACCGAGGCCACTCAAAACCGTGCTGTTAAGCTCCCTGCTCGGAAGAAGCATGCTGGCCTCTGGCGAGCACGGCCAGGCAACTTGGACCGAACTCTGGCAGACGATGCAGCAAAAGAGCAAACAGCCACAGCCGACAAGCAAAGGAGTTGAGGGGGGGAGGTGTGAAGGAGTAGGAGGGAGACAAACGGGCAGAGAAGGAAGCAGCAGACATTCCTAGCGTCAGCCATAGCAGATAGACGTTTTATTACCGAAAGACGGCGGTAAATTTATGCTTAGGCGCTACGAACAATAATGACGTGAGCCCATTGGGCAAAATAGTTAACCGTATCAACATTTGCTTCGGTCGCACCGACTGCTTAGCTGAACCCCTAATCGCTAATCAGTGCTTACACAGCGAGTGTACAATCGCACATACACAAGAGAGCACGATTCGAGGAGGCACAAGCCAAGAGGATTCGCTGCAGAGACAGCTGCAGAGACAGAGGGATGCAGAAGGATAGGGGGGGGGGGGCAAATACTACACGGCGCACATCGAAAAGCGCCCCTCCCCCAAGCAGCAGCAGCAGCAGCTTGCTAGCGGCCCACAGCGTAAGAGCCCTTCGAGGGAGGAGCAGGAGTCAGTTCACGAGCCAATTACAAGCTACCAATGAGGATGCTACACAGCAGCGGCGGCAGCAACCTTGCAGCAGCACGCATTAGCAGTTAGTAGTGAAGCAGCGACAGCAGCAGCAGCAGCAGCAGCCCGGGGAATCGCGTGAGGAGGCTGCTGCTGCTGCTGCTGGTGCTGTGCTGGTGCCAGCAGCAGCAGCAGCAGCAGCCTCCTCGAGAGCAGCAGCAGCCTCCTAGTTGTCTTTCTTGGTCCTCTGCATTGTCATGCGGTAGATGATGCTCTCGCGGCCAGGATCCATGTGCCAAATGCCAAACGCCACGTAGACCACGACCAGGAAGAATATGATGCAGAACCACAGGATGATGTTGAATATCGCATTGTAGTCAGAACTGTACGACGCCGCCAGGTTGATGGTGCCGTTGGTCCAGTTTTGATAGCTCAACTGACAATAAGCAAGATCGAGGCTGAGCGCAATTGCAGACATAGACTCCCACACGACCGACGGGGCCTGGCAGGCTGGATGAGGAAAGGGACATTGTCAACGGCGGGCGACACTCCCGTCTCGTCTCGACGCCGACGGCGGTGGGAAGGGGAGGGCAGGCGCTTCTAGGGAGGGGCATGGCATAAAAAAAAAGGTGGCGGCGGCAGCGGGTCCTCACTAGACTCACCGAGTCCGCAACGGTCAGCAAGCTGCGCGCCTGCCGCGAGCGCAGAGCTCGCTCCTCCGCCGTCAGCGCGACCGGCTTCATGGTCAGCAGCAGCACTACAGCGTCGTCGTCGTACGCCTTTCGTGCCGCGTCGACGACCTACAAAACGACAAGCACTGCAGAGCTTGGCACAGCAGTCAGCGAGAGGCCTGTGCCAGGAGCGAGCGACACGATGGCACGCCTATCGCCCGGCACGTGTGAGCGTGCACCGACCTTGCGCAGGCCATCGTCGGTCAGCTGCCACGAGCTTCGAGCCTCTGCGGACTCGAAACCGCGGGCGGTCGCCACTTTGAGGAAGCCGTCCAAGTAGATGGTGAAGAGGTCGGCGTGAGGTGCCGCTGCGGTGCCATCGGCTATCGCTGCGGACTGCCTCTGACCAGCCTGCACGAACAAATGTGAAGCTCGCGTGCGTGCAGGCCATGGCGCCCCTTCCAGCGATGGTCAGCCGCCGCTGCTCTGCCGAACGGTTCCGACAGTGCAAGTGCCGTGGCTCTGAGCTGCAGCTCACAGATGAATCGACGACCGATAGGCACGAGTGTTCACGACCTTTCACACCCGAGCCGGCCACACGCAGCCACGCTGAGCTGAGTCAATGGGTCTGTGTGCCGGAGCTTTCGCATCACACGAGAAAGCGTTTCCTCGACAGTTAAGTCACGATAGATTTTTTTTGCCTCGACTGCATTAATGCAAAGACGTGCCTTCGATCCAGGCTGCCTATAGCCGCAGTCTAAATTAATTACTGCAAACGTGGGAAACTTCACAATACTGCTTGCTATTTTGCAAGTTGGGCTACCTATTGCAACAGAAAGCCGACGTCTGTGCCTCACGGTGCAGGCGTTGAGCCGCTCTTTGCAACTATTACAACAAATGATTCACAAAACCTAATTTTAAGAAGGCTGATTGTCATCAATGCTGCAGTGACATGTGACGGCATATGACAACTCTGAGAGCGGACGGCCACTTTTCTTGTGCACATAACTGACAATTCGCACGTGTGGAAACTGAATGCATTTTATGCACGATCCTAGCAAATACTTGTGAAAAATCACGCAGTAAAGCCATCGGATTTGCAAAGCCCGAAGTTTGGAGGTGGTGTCATCCAGCCTGCTCAGGCTCGTTAGCATTCTCTTTGATCTCTTATAGCCGCTGCAAGCTGCACTGAGTTCAGGGGACCTTTCTAAAGCGTGACACTTATTCCCCACTTGTCTCTCACGTGGTCTGCTATAGTTGTGCAAACATTCGGCACAATTAGCTCAGTTTTGATCAAAATCCATTCATATCAAAACTGAGATTTGTCCAAAAATGAATGCCTACCATGCTAATTTTGATTGAGCCACTATTATTATTAAGAAAGGGAGACCGTTAGACACGAATCTTAATCAAACTCTTGACACCTTTCGTTGAGCTCACTTTTGCGCACTTTTTTTATTACCATTATCACTTCCTTGGACATCGAGTTGTGTTTCGTTAGACTCTTGATTTACAACTAACGGCCTTGCATACTTGCAGCCACCTTAAACAGTTTAAGCAAATCGAAGCTTTAAGGACCTTCCACCAGCTCCATTGTTAGCCGAGGAGGTGGGATGTTCACCCTTTTCAAGACCGAGGTCGTGGGTTCGAATCCTGCAGTGGGCGACCCTTTATTGTTAGCCCCGGAGGTAAGATGTTTGCTCTTTCACGACCGAGGCCATGGGTTCGAATCCAGCAGTGGTCGATCCTGTATTGCCAACTGCAAGGGGTAGCGATACCTGTTTAAGGCTCTTCTACTGCTATGCAAATGTGGCTGTTAAATCAGCCCATCCCCTCCCAGCGATTGGCCTAACCGAAAATTTGCTGCGTAGTTCATGAACCAACCTTCCATCCAAGTGTGTGAGCCACAGGCTCACTGAATCAGGTCCATCTTGACCACATCAACAAGAGTGAATGGCTGTTACAATTCGTAACTGTACATCCGGCGAGAAACAGTCAAGCCGATTTCTATTTCGAGAGATCGTTCCACTAACCAATGATAAAAGAAATGCTGCCCAAGAAGGCAAGGCTGCCGCCTAGCGCTGAGACTCTCAAACGCCTCTGCAAGAACTGGCAGCATCGGCATAAATGCCAACAGCACCGACAAATGCTAATGGGAGAGGGTGCTGCAGAGCTATGTGCCAAGACTTCACCACTGCCTGATGGCACAGCCTGTGCATATTATTGCTCAACCTTCCCACTGGTGCCATAACACGGCAAGAGCTAGCAGCAGGCTAATGTAGGATCTGCATACCGACAGCTCCATTACATACGGCTCGTAGCAGCCGCAAACGAGCACACAGCAGCACACTCCTTGGTGCTCATGACCTCACATTGCAGGCTACCTTTTGCCATGTGCTTCTACCATGGCCTGCCAGCATTTACTAACTCCCTGCTCTGACATGCATAGCAGTTTATCTGTGAATGTCTTGTCTGCCTCTCTCTCCCCCTCTAAGCACTTTTACATATGCTGTAAAGAAGCATGACAATATGTTTAACGGTAAGATGCATAGCGTCAGCAGGCATAAGCCCACAAAAGAAATTTACCAAGGACCGAGAACATGCTGTGAGGAACAGGTGTGTCGTTAGCTTTTTTAAATGTCGTCAGAGAACATTGTGACGTCAGTCGGGAGTGAGTTCAAGGTTTTAGGAGCACGCACACTAAAAGCACGGTCTCCTGGGGATTTTAGATTAGTTAGAGGCATATACTTGAGTCAGACGAGAGAGTGGTACGATGTCTAGCTTAATTAGGGAGTAGCTAGCTTGCTAAGTAGGCTGAAGTCAGGGAATGAAGAGACTCAAAAGTGAAAAACAAAACCTTGAGTTCGATACGCTACTTGATAGTGAGCCAGTGCAAGTAGGGGAAAAGTGGTGTAACATTGCAACTGTCATGATCACGAAAGACTAGCAGCAGTGTTTTGAACCACCTAAGAAGGCCTAATTGCACAGGTCGGAGGACCTGCAAAAGGGGTCACAGAAGTCAAGACGGATGTCACAAAAGTATGAACCAACTTGGATGTGATATCCCTGTCCAATTAAGCCCAAATTTTTTGCAGTGTTCCATAGCTGAAAGTAAGAAGACTCGACTGTGGAGCTGGTCGTCTGGTGAAAGGCCACTTTATATATAATTCATTTGCATAGCGCCCTAAGAGAACTTAATCTCTATTCAGGCACTTCACACACGCCATGGGCTCGAGCCCACGACCTCGGTGCAAGCACCTTAACCACTGGGTCAAACCAGACTTTAGAACAGGACATCTAGATTTCGTGCACATGCTATAGAAGATATGCTGGCAGAGCTAATTTTTAGGGATTGGTTTTCCCATTTCTGGGTCACACTAGGCTTGCCCATAACTTGCAAGCTAGTTTTATCGCCATTCAATTTGAGAAAAGTTGTTGTCATCATTCAATCTGAGAAAAGTTGTTGCCATCCAAGAGCAAATGTCAGTATTACATGCATCAAGGGAGCTGAGAGAATATGACACACTGGAAGGGATCAAAACATAGGTAAACGTGTCATCCGCATAAAAAGGAAAGCCTGGATTGTGCTTGGCAATTATATCGGCAAGAGGGAGAATATACATTGTGAAAGGTAGCGGGCCAAGCATAGAGTCTGAGATACTTTAGACGCTCCTCGGATGATTGTTTCCCATTGGCATCAAATAAATCTCCCACTGAGATAGGACCTAAACCATTGCACTGAAGTGCCCGTGATGCCCAGGCAAGATGAGAGGCACTCAGGACTTGGTGATCAATTGCATCAAACGTTGCTGCAATATCAAGCAAAATAAGCTGAGAGACCTAACATAAGTCTTAATTCCTGAGAAGATCATTATACACCCAAAGCAATGCAGGCTCTGTGTAGTGATTAGCTCAAAATCCTGACCGAAATTTACTTGCTCGCAGTGCTTGTTTGGTGTTTTTATGTAACCATTTGGCTGGTCGGCGACAAGTCGTACCAGTGTCTTTGATAGTAACAGCAGTGGGGAGACTGGGTGGATGTTGCTTAGGTTCTCCTGGTCCAGTGTCACTTTCTTAATGAGAAGCCTGACCACCTTTTCGAAATGTGCAAGGACGAGACCTGTGGCTAAGGACATATTTATTATGTTAGCTATGCATGGCAGCAGTAGATGTATGCGCAGCAGAAGAACAGTGGGTATAGGGTCCAGAGGGCCAGCAGTCGTCTTTGACTATATCAGCCAGGAGTAGAGATGCTGCACCAGTGAGCTGCTATCACATCCGTGCCTAGCCCCTCCCTCCCCTGCTCCCACCCCACTCATCTCCCTACCTGTCACCTATCAATCTGCTAACTTTCCAACTGCCCACCCCTTCCTGCCACTGCTACTACATTGCACTAGCATACAATCTTGGGGAAATCGGCAAGCTGCCAACGCAAAGAGCAGGTTACACTCTCAAGCGGAGGGTAGGGGTGGGGAAGGTGGCGCCAGCTAAAAAAGGTTGCTCACCCTCTTTAACAGATGTCGAGCAGTCTCTAGCTCAGCTACAGTGTGGTAGTAGTCAGGATCGCTGACGTTCAGCGATCCTGTGTGGAGGCTGTCCGACACCACCGACTCGGGATCCGTGCGTAGTGAATGCACGATGGCACGCTTTCCGCTTGGCACGTCATCAAAGAGGGGTGAGTGTGCATCCTGCACGTCACTCAGCTGTAACGAAACGGCGGGCAAATGTTGCTTGGCAACACAATTCCACATAATGTGCAACAGTGGGGCAACTCAGAGTGGTCTTATAGAGAGAACGCATCTCGCACCACTTTGGCCTTTGTTAAAACCATGGCAGAAGTGCGCACGCTCAGCTCCACTTAGCTAGGCTAATCATGAGGGGCCCAGAGTCCAAGTCACTCACACATCGTATCATGGGCTACTGTTACTTGCTAAAGGCAGTACACAGCAAACTTGAGACACGGCACGGAGAGTGGCCCGGGCAACAAGGGTGCCTGAGCACGTTAGTGACGACAGCACGACGTGGAGTGAAGTGCCCCACTCCCCCCCCACCGCCGGTGCCAGCTTTGGTCGTAGCTAAGCAGCTAATAAGGCGACGTTTGTTCATACAGCAATATCAGGTTATCTATGGCACAGTGCTCGTAATAATAATACACTTGATAAAGGGCACTCAGAGAACTCAATCTCTTTCTAGGTGTTTTACATTCGCTGCAAATGAAACACGATCGAATGGTGAGTAATATCATGCTAGATAAACAACATGAATAACATGGTTAGGGGTGACATGCACAGGGTCAGCATGCAAATGTGGTTAGTGGCAGCATGCACAGTGTCAGCACGCATAAGCACACGAAGGACAAATCACAGGGACCCACTAAATGCTGTCCTAAATGGGAGCATTTGTAAGTTCTTTTTAAATGTGGTCAAGTCAGGGGATGTTGTGTCGAAAGTCGGGAGTGAGTTCCAGGCTTTAGGAGCATACGAACGAAATGCACTGTCTCCAAAGGATTTGAGGTTTGTACAAGGTATTGATAAACTGATAGATTCCGAACAGCGGACGGTACGATGCTTGACCTGGTGGGGCAGTAGATTTGATAGATAGGCTGGAGCCAAAAAATGAAGGGACCTAAAAGTAAGCCACAAAACTAGCAGGCTGTTCAACGCAGCAGCCAGCGTAAGTTAATATTTACGTTAAATAAACACGTTTTTAGTTATCTTTCCAGCTTAGGGTTAGGGATTTTTAGTTTAGTATTTAGGGGTTGTAAAGCTTTGGGGTTTACGGTTTACTGGTTAGATTTTGTATTTTTTTTTGTTTTAGACTTTAGGTCTTAGGGTTAGTATTTAAGTATTAGAGATAAACTCTAAATGGAAAAAATAACTAAATTGTTTATTTAAAGTAAATAAAAACAATACACTGGCAGCCATGTTTAACAGCCTGGTGTAAGCACTGTACCCATAGAGAACCTGACATTGCTGCATGAACAAACGATGTCACCCCTAACCATATTATTCACTGTGTTTGTTTTTCAAGCATGATTTTACTTACCATTCAATTGCATTTCCCTTTGCAGCAAATGTAAAGCGCCTAGAAAGAGATTAAGTTCTCTGAGGGCACTTTATCAAGTGTATTATTATTATTATTATTAGCTGAGATAGGACACTCGGGCATCACTGCTAGAGGTCAGGGATTAACTTTGACAGACCAATGAGGCACGTGCTTCCTTTGTCAAAGCAAAACGTGGCACATGCTCCAACGTTCTAAAATACCGGTGGCCATGGTTGCTGCTGGACCGGAAGGTGGACGGCTTCAAGAGTGAGAGGGATAACAATTACAAAAATAATGATAAGACATTCGTACAGCACTCTATGATAACAAGGGTCAGAGACCACTTGGGGGAGAGCAGGCCAAGTGCAGGTACAAGTCACAATCACCTCACGCTCGCGGAAAAAAGAAACAAACCGCATTAACACAAAAGTATAATGGCCTACCCGAAGCAATTCGAACAGCCTCAGTGTGTGGCAATTCACAGGCAGCAGCAACAGCAGTGGAGCGGAGAAGGGGAGGCAGAGTCACTCACTCACTCACCTTGTACTGCTGCGACAGCTCGACTGTAAGTGCGTTCTTGCCGTACAGTGCCTGCAGGCGACTTTCTAGCTTGGAGGTCGACACCACTACGTCGTCCTGCAATTCAGACATGGCGGCTTCAAAAAGCACGCTCGCTGTGTAACACGTTGTGTGGCCGAGCAAAACAGGAAGGCTAGTCTCGAGGCGCCTATCAGGCCACTGCCACCAGCAGTCCTGGACTGGACGGTTTGCGAATAGCAAGATGAAAGAGCTACCCTAAGCGTATTGCAGGAGACAGGTTTGAATTCCGGCAGGCTCGAGCGCATGCACTCGAGTCAGTGCTGCTACTGCAAGCCGATAGCTTCCTCCATTGCCGACTCTTACCGCATCGATGGCATAGGTTGCGTGACTTCGAAGGGTCGGCGATTGGCCGGCTGCACCCTCGGCGACTAGCAGCACGGCCGCCCTGGGCCGCTGAAAAGCATTGCCGCTGAACAGCCCATTCCATTTGACATCCTAGAAAATGACAATTCGTGTTGCACATTCGCTTCTCCCAAGGGGGGCACCGGCAGAGCCATTCAGACAGCACAGATCCCGAAGCTGCACGGCGCTGCTACAGCCAGCGCCGTGCAGTGTCATGCCCGACCCTGATACCCAATGGCCCTGGGCCCTGCAAAATTCAACGCACAGCCAATCGATCATATCGCAGCAACGGGCTCGGTCTAGCGCCCTTCCCGCTTGCTGCTAGCTGGGACTGTGTGTAGCCATGGACACCATCAGACGGTGGCTGGCAGCGGGCCACAGAGTAGCAGCAGTAAAGCTCTCTGTCTCCCTCTCTCTCTCTCTCTCTCTCTCTCTCTCTCTCTCTCTCTCACGCACCTCAGCAGCTCTCGATCTTCTGTGAGCAAGTCTAGCTCAGCGTGCATGAATAAGGGAACCAGAAGTGGATGATCACGTGCGCATTCGTTCGTGTGTTAGGGGCATAAGCACTATTGTCAATAGGGTCGTCAGCTATCGTACTGGAAAGATTTCGAGTAAAGAAATTGAGCTACGTAAGTTTCACTGCTCTGGAACTGGGCGATTGCTGATAAATCAGCTTGTGGCTCAAATTAGAGCTGCATCATAGCCTCTCGTTCCACTTGGGTCCATTTATTCAAAGCAGCACTGCTGCTCGGAGGCGCGTACTGACAAGTACAAGCGCAGCACAAGCAGTACTCAGAGCTGCACGGGTCACTGACGGCCGGAGACATACTTCCAACCCTGCGGATAAGGAGGACAGAAGGCTGGTGGCAAGCAAACATTTGGTGGCAGAAGAGCAGATGAGAGCAAGACAGGACAAGGCAGCAGAGACGTTACTGGCTGAGACAAGCGTGAGGTGTTGACTGGTCGCAGGTCCAAGCTGCTGCTGCAGTCGCGTATGAGTGGCTTGCAGGCTCAAACCGAAGCCCTCGACAATTCGTGTGTCAACGATTCCGAGAAGGCGAGCAGCTCGAAAAACTGGAGGACAAGCAGGGGGCCAGACTGAACGATGCAAATGACTCTGGCACGGGCCAATGCAAATGTGTTTCCAAAATACAGGAACTCCACCGAATGTCAAGCTGACAGCAAGGAGGGAGCCGGCCAGGCAGTACAAGCCGGCCAGGTAATAAACGTCCCGTGAGCTAGCAATGACAACTGACTTGGTTCGACAGAGCAGCACGTGTTCCCCCCCCCAAAAAAAACAGGAACGATAGCAGCTCACCATAGCAGGGGATGAAGGGGAAGACAGCATTAGTTAATTAGCCCATTGAAACAGCTAGACACCTAATGTATTCAAAAACGAAAATATGCTTGCCACTAGGATAACCCTTCTACAATCTGGAGGGGTTAGGACGAAGGCGACTCAAGCCGGCTCTTGCTCGGAAGCCACGGTCAGGACAGGCAGCTAACGTAGAGCTACCGTACGGCACCGGAACCGACCGAGCAGCACTGAAAGAAGGGCCAAGGTCAGTGGCGCTCCTGAGCGCGCTTGCAGCAGAGCTTCTGCTGAGGCTGCGCTGCTTGCTCGCTTCGGCGCACGCTACCTGCGCCGTGTGCAGGCCAAGCATCAAGCCGAGCACATCCTGCACCTCAGTGACTCGCAGCGGCAGCGCATCGCCGCGAAGCCGGACGTAGTCAGGCTTGTGGGCGACGAGAACTTGCTGGCCTAACAACGGAAGTGTATGGTCAGCACATCGGCGCCACACAGCATCGACCAAGGGCGATGCGCGCTACTGCTGCTAGACGCGGCAGAGTCGTGCGCGAAGTCTGTGGCTGAAAAATACCCCTCTCCCTCCTCTGAATGGAAGCAGTGAGCACTATTCAACAGGCCATCACAATGCTGGTGGATGTCGGCGGCAGCAGCACCAGCATGCGCAGCCTTGAGGCTGCTGTGCATCGGATCTCGACATTGCTCATGTGGCACAACTCGATGCCTCTCCAGCCCAACCGGTCTGTGCCGGTGCTGCACCCGACAGCTCGGACGACTAGTTGCCTCTCTCTCTCTCTCTCTCTCTCTCTCTCTCTCTCGGCCAGTCCGTTGTAAACAGCTGCTTAGCGAATGTTGCAATGAATCGGAAGGCAGCAAAAGGATCACGAGGAACAGGACCCAATTGCAGCCTGTGCGGCATGTTCACCAGCAGTGGGCAGTCAAGTGACGGCCACTGCTGGCAAGCGGGCATCTTTAGCAGATCAAAAGGTGGCTCTCGCAGCAAAGCGCTTGTCATGCTCTTTCATCGCTATCGCTGACAATCGAAAGATGCTTCGATACGTGACGCACGAGAGAAAGCTGCTGCCTCTAAACGTTTTACGAAGTACGTGCACAAATCCCTGTACTCCATCGGCCCGTCAGCGCACGGCCAAGTGAAGGAATCGTTTGCTTGGTGCAAACCACTAAGTTTCGGCCTTCCCAAGTCCCAGCATGGAGCTTTTGCATTCGTTAAGCTTGAACTAGTGACACTGCAAAGGCCAGTTCGAGATTAGGTAGGCACTGACATTACATAAGAGTACGCAACGTGAATGAGGGGTTGCAGTTGGAAGCCTCGCAGAAGAGTCGCCCTTGAAATTGTACTCTCTGCAGCCATGACAGTCGATGGCTACGGCTTTTGTAGTCTTTCCAACTCCTAGCTTCCAAAAGACACTTCTGGCCTATCTGGCTAACTTTTGCAGTCGTTAAATGCTACAACCATTATTGTGCTGACAAGCAATCGGCCATTTCAAGGATGACAAACTTGATTCCACAGACGTGTCAATAAGATTTACCTACCCCGGTCAGAAGAAAGATTTCCTCTCCTCTCACACACTACAGCTGCACGCAAAGATTAAAATGAGAATCATTGGAACGATCAAAATCAATAGTTGGGTCATTTTAAAAGTAAAAATACACTACCAAACTTGCTCAAATTTTGAGGAAAAATCAAGTTGACGATGCACAGCACAAAACAAAACATCCATTTCATTTGATAAGCCACTGCTGATTACCAAGTGCTTGCCTTTTAGACCAGCATTCTTGCTAAATCCCATACTATGCAAAAGCATAATCAATTGGGTTGCACGGGAGTACCCTTTTGAGACAGAGCCTGGTGGTGGCTAAAGCAGTTTCATTTGCTTAGGCTAAACATACACCGCAGGCCTTATTCTATCTTACCCCTTTCCGACGAGGCCAACCACCCCTAAATGATATACCATGTAGTCCATGATATTTTACATGGGGGTATTTTTAAGAACCATCAGCATTGTCTGGGCTGATAATCGGGCAAAAGGGAAAGAAGCATCGAAATAAAGTAGCGGAAGGCGCTGAGTTTGTGTTAACTTTCACACAGCAGAAGCTCTGCTGGCCTATATATGTGCCACATGATTGACAGATACAAAACACGTCTGAACAAAGTTCTCACAACTATAAAAATTAGCACACCACTAAGCCAGGGATGCAACACATCCTGGTGGTGCTACTATAAAGCAAGGGATATGAAGCAATGGATGCGCAGGTGGTAACGTTGTGGTGATGGACCTCGATAAGATTGGAACAGATGAACAACCACACGCTCTTCTCAGGACATAAGCAAAAACGGCCACAATGTCTTCGAAAAATATAAAGGCATTTACAATCACTAATGCTTTTCCAATAAAACCACGATGTAATGTTTGCAGGAACATAGCCCGGAGGTCCGAAACGGGGCAGACTATCCTAGGCCAAACCTGCTAGCCTGCCAGGTGCGACTGGTTGCAGCTGGAATATACCGCAGCTGCCAGCACAGCCATATGCTCTAAGTAGGCCTGGAACTTCAGCCCGTAGCTTATAGCAAGCAGATTAACGCCTGATTCACTCTTTTCGTGGCGCTCTAAGATGAATACAGAGAAGGAACGAAAACGCTAACCGATGTCAACACAGGAGCTGGACCACGGGAAGAGGGGCGGAGGCGAATCCTGCGAGGGCCTGCACGAAAAAGCAGTCACAAACCTAATGTTCCTTCTAATGATGCAGTAAAACCAGAGCAATATCAAGCCATTCCAAAGGCCTTACCTTGTACGATGAATACGCAGGCCACTAAGGAAAGCAGAGCGCAGTAGGAGCCCAAGCCGGCTGCGGCCATCTCGCATCACAGGTCACGAGATCGCGGATGTTGAGCGAGAAGGATGACCTTCAGAAGATGAGGCACCTAAATTTTGACTAAATAGTAACAAAAAACAGCTTATAAATGTTTTTAAATTTATATAATAATTTCTCGGTTGGTTATAATGAGATCTCCGGCGGCATCTTAAAAAGCAGGTTGGTGGCTGCATAAGAGAGGGCTGCAGGCATCGATCAGTCCGTCGTACCCCCATCCAGGCCCGCTGTGACTGCACTCTCGTATCTACGTCGGGGCACGATCGCGATCAAGCCTCGGAATCGAATGACTGGTTAATTTTCGTGTACCCTGTTGTCCGGTTTATATCGATGAGCGGCCGTACTCGGGAATTACATGCTGCTATATGGTAGCATCCCTTTTTTCACGGTGCCAAGCTTTCCGTAAAGATGAATGCAGTGTAAGCCTTATCAATTAATTAACTTAAATAGGTAAAGCTCATTGAAATTTCGTGAGATTGGACCAGGTCGACGCTTGACCGTACCGTATGGTCGGAGCCCACCATTTACCGTGCGTCGACGGCAGAATATTTCGTTGACAGCCACGCTCTTTGTAGAATGCCATCATTACAGGACCGAACTGTGTTTCGACTGGCGGAGCGACTCGGATTCCTGTCATCGAATGTGGCACCTTCAATCATCTAGCGGTTTCGTCGTTGAACGAAGTGAGCTCAACACATGGCCGGTACGCCAAGCCTACTTGCTGATGTTCTGTTTGTGTCTACGGAACGCTGCCGCCGCGTCTCAGACGCTCGTGGGGTCTATCATTACAGTTTTTCTGCTCATCTATGGTACTAGCTATTTCAAGCTCCATTTTTTATCAAACCGCTAAGTGCAGTACTCTTTCTACGAAACTCCGACTCGAGTTTCCGGTGACCATGCTTTGGTAAGGGATTGCGGTTTTTCTGAGAGCAACACTACCAGGAAGTAGAGACATCTGTGAAGATGCATTAATTGTCATAATGCATTGAATTTCCCTGCGTTGTAGCTAGCCCCCCAGCTTTCGTACAGTTCGAATGTTGCTACTTGCTTCATAGTGTCGAAGAACTGTTGTATTAATAGTTTGCGTTCTCTCGTTGACGGTCAGAATCGCTAGCATCGTCGACTTCGCATTGAGCATGGTGGTGGCCGAAAAGTGCCGGCCAACCTAACTGGCTGTTCGATGAGTTTGAGGGTGCCAGTGACTGTCGCCAGCTTGTGAGCTTCTGCTCTTACTTGTATTACATGCGGCCAGTCGCACCTGATCGTTTACTTAACCGTAGTTCAAATATCAATGGTTCATGCTGCTGCTCGAGAAATCGGTGCTCTTCTCTGAAGTGAAATCTTTGATTTAGATTTCGTGTGATGAATACAGAGGAATATTGGGATTCTGGTTTTTGCCTCTCAAACGGGCTCAAGAAAGACTCAGTGGTTAGAGCAGCATGCTAGTACTGTTTCCAGCCATGCAATGAGAAGTATGAGTGGCCCTACTGGATTAAGGCTGTGGCAATTCTGTTGTTCTTCGGAACAACGTCTGGCTGTGCCATAGTTGCCTCCTGAAGCTGAGCGTCAGAGCCAACACTCTATCGCCGCAGGCTTCTGATGACCAGGCCCGCTTCCAGCACTCAAACGTAGTGCCACGGGCAAAAAAAAGCCCCCCCCCCATGGGAAGCATTTCGTCCTACCCGAAAGGGACCTGACAGGCAGAACAGCAAGCTCCCTCAGCCCCTACCATTGGCCGACCATGCACAGGCCATCATGGGTAAACCACTCAGGCACAGTGACCAACCTTTCTTGGGCAACAGCTTCCCCCCATGGTTTAGTCTCTTTTCATGTCGTCGTATAACTAGCGCCAGACAGAGTCTGTGCTTATGGAAAGTCCGTGCACTATGCCGATTTGGGCAGGAGCCCGGATTTTCTGCTCAGCGCACATTTTGGCTTTTGGCTAATCTCAAACAGAAATTTGACAAATGTACTTTTTTGGCTGCCTCTTTCTACTCCTGGGCAACTGTAAGCCTCTGTGGTTCAATAATAATAATAATATAGTAATCATAATAATGCACTTGATAAAGTGCCCCCAGAGAACTCAATCTCTTTCTATGCTCTTTACATTAAGCTTTACATCTGCTGCAAAGGGAAACACAATTGAATGGTGAGTAATAAACACTGGTACAGACCTTCCTGAACGCGGTTAGTTCAGCATACGAATCGAAAGAAACGTCAGGTACAGCCATATATATAACTGGATTACCAACCGGATAGGAACTGTACAGCAGCCCGTCCAGTTCAGACATCTTTGTCGCTGTGACTGAAATCGCAAGTCCACAAAAGTGTTGGGTGAAGCACTGTCCGTAGTAATAGCAGTGGCATATAGGTGTTCCTAGTTTTCGACAGATTTTCGGAACGCAAAATTAGTTTGTGCTAATGGTGTGGCAATTCGATTGTGCATAACCTGCTACAACCTGGAACGGAGTACACTCTTCTGAGAAATAGTGCCAAAGTGAAAGGTGATATTCTGAGTGAAGCCAATTTATAAAAAAAAAATTGTTTTAACATTAGACCCATTCCCTCGGAATAAAATAAAATTGGTAGTTGTGCCCTTGCCTTTGTATTCTAAGGAGTAGCAGCTTTGGAAGGATATCCAACCAAGTCGATATTTTGTCTTTTTTGATTTGGCTGAGTTGTTTTTTGATGGTGATAATAATAATAATACATTTGATATAGCACTCTTCAGAGAACTCAATCTCTTTCTAGGCACTTTACATTTGCTGCAAAGCAAGCACAGTCGAATGGTTAGTGGTAGCATGCTCAATAAACAACAAGGGTGACATGCATGTACAGGGTCAGCATGCATGGTTAGTGGCAGCATGTACAGTGTCAGCATGCGTAGCCACATAAAGAACGAACCACAGGGGCCCACTAAATGCTGTGATAAGTAGATGCGTTCTTAGTTACTTTTTGAATATTGTCAAGTCAGGAGAACTCGTGACGCAAGTCGGGAGTAAGTTCCACGCTTTGGGACCGTACGAACTTTTAAGGTACTGTCTCCAAAGGATTTGAGGTTTGTGCGAGGTATAGGTAAACGATTAGATTCTGAAAAGCAGATGGTAGGACGCTTAGCCTGGTGGGGGAGTAGATCTGATAGGTAGGCTGGAGACAGAGACGAAGGGACCTACAAGTGAGCAACAAAACCTTGAAGTCGATGCATTGCTTGACTGGGAGCCAGTGCAGGTCGGCGAGAAGTGGTGTGATGTGGCAGCTTCGAGCCTCTTCACAGCGATTATAGCTGATGCATTTTGATGTGGCTCCAACTCAGTGATTGCCACTGCAGCTTCTTGATGAAAACAGCTATGTTGCTATCTTCCAAGCATTGATTTTAACGACATTCTAGCGTTTATGACAGACAAGACAAGCTACGAAATAAATGCTTCACTGATGTTCCCTAATGCTCAATATATGTAAGTAGCTTGGCACACTTGTTTGACCTCGTTCTGGAGATCTTCTATTCAATGCTGGAGTTGAACCAGCTCGGTGTCGTAAAGATTGCTTTTGACTATGCCTCCAAGCGTGGACGGCGATACTTGGACTTGATGTCAGGCAAAGGCATGCGTAACCCAAGATCACCAGCTGACCGCCGCTTCCTAACACATTGGGCGGCTGGGGGGGGGCTGGTCTGGAGTATCTGGCTTACTGTTGACCATCTCAAGACCATCTCGAGACACCTAGAGATTCCGTCTCGTCTTGAGGTCAACTGCCAGTAAGGCCGAGTCACGGAAAACATTTGAGATGGTGCGAAAAGACAGCTTCGATGTTTTACAACTTAAGTTATTTGTATAGATGTGCATACCATTGAGTGTCCCGTGCAATGCCAAAGATGGAGACGTCAGCAAGGCCCCTGGTGCCTCAAGTTTTTGTCTTTCCAGTTAACTTCCAGTTAAATTTTGATACGATAAGTGGTACTAGGCAGGTTGGAAGGGCCATGCCAGAAAGGGATGAGTCAGTTGGAAGACCTTCAAGATCTTGACAAGAGCGCCGAATCTGTCTGTTTATGCTGTTAGCAGTAAGTCTAAGAAGGAAATATTAGGTTTACTTAAAGCCCACCATGCAATGTCTCATTTACTGCTGAGCACATTCTTTACCCCAGGCAGTTATGGGTGCTGACTCATTATAAGGGAGAATATATATGAAAATGACATCCCAGATCCTAAGCCAGCAGAGAGTGCTGAATGACAAAGCAGGCACCATCTAGCGACAGCATTGAGATAATTGTTGCAAGATTGGTTAAGCGTGTCGAGCTCGGCCGCCCAACGACCCCTATTGTCGTCAGATGTGTCTTTATTCGTCGTGGTAGTGTTGATGCTTAACCACTTTTTTATATGTACAACTTTTTGGCCTGCGGTAGGTGCTTTCCAGCACATTAAAATTTAGGTTTGTCCTTACTTATCGTGTTTTTACTTAACGTTTGAATTTTTTCTTTGCAATAATGACATGCCAGTTTGTGTTTTATGGTATAATAAACTATTATTTTGTTTGTTTATCAAGCATGATATTACACACCATTCAATTGAATTTCCCTTTGCAGCAAATGTAAAGCGCCTAGAGAGAGATTGAGTTCTCTGATGGCGCTTTATCAAGTGCATTATTATTATTATTGTTATT
This sequence comes from Cristatella mucedo, assembly GCA_009760855.2. Classification (NCBI taxonomy): domain Eukaryota; kingdom Metazoa; phylum Bryozoa; class Phylactolaemata; family Cristatellidae; genus Cristatella; species Cristatella mucedo. Next base: position 542,092 of record WPIO01000145.1, on the reverse strand, counting down.
ATTGTTCTGCTTGCTGGCTTGAGTAGAACGGTTTTGTCATGGGCAGAGGGTCAAGGCTGATTATACAGCCTCACTTGTATCTACTTATTGAATCGAGAAAGTCCTCGTGCCGCAAAATGGCACACTTGTGGCATGTGGCAAGATGGCGCACTTCTGCCAAGTGGCAAGATGGCGCACTTCTGCCAAGTGGCAAGATGGCACAGTGGTGTCTTCCGTGATGGAACTACTCAGCCAAACAAATCCACAAGCAGTGAGCTGCTCGTAGCAGCAGAAAAGCCTTTCAGGCTATCACCGCCGCCACTTGCAGCCGGCATTAAAAGATCTACAGGCACTGCAATCCACTGCACGACTCGAACGCGACCTGGGTCGTGGAGGGCAAGCACATTAACCCTGGCCTACGACTCAGGGGGAAACCGGCGGATTCCAAACGAGCCTGCAGTTGTGAACTCGCTTTCTGCCTGTGGCCATTGGGTGTGGCTGCTGGTGGCATGCGGCCGCCGTCTCTTCGTCGTCGGCGTCGTCTCTGAAAGCGCTCTCCCCGTGCATGGTTTTCAGGTGGCGCTTGCTCCCGGATTCCCGGGCGGGTGGGTTCTGAACGTCGACTGACCAGGCTAGGCCAGTGTCTTAGTTTTCTCTGCTACGTCAGAAAAAGCTGCCGCGGACGGCGCGCCGTGTTCCTTCCGCTTCGGTGTAGGTCGTCGTGCGTCGGCTGCGCAGGCCGCATGTCCGGCGTCCATTGAGTTTGGCCGAAGGCCTTTTGAGCGCAGCTGGCCGCTCTGCGGTACCGACAACCCGAGACGCTCATTGTGTCACCTTTTTGCATTTGCGACGAGCCGCCTTGTCGAAGGGAGTGCAAAGGCTGCCCTGGCACGACAACCGCCCTTGCCTTCATGCCGCGCATGCGTGGTGCAAGCCGGCTTCTTTGCATTCGCTTCAGGGAGTTTGCTGACATGACCAACTGCAACCAGCAGCCCCTTGATCTTTCGCTGAAGAAGGAGAAAGCCGATGGCCGAGAGCAGCGCCCGACCGTCGTCGGCAGCAGCCGCAGCGACTACTATCTTGCCGATAGCTGGCCCCCTGCTGCCGCCGCTTCAGCGTATTCGGTCGCCCGCGGCGGCAGCGGCGGAGACCCACGAAGCTTTGTGGCCGGTCCGGCGGCCGCTGCTGCATCGTCGGCTGCAACGTCGTTAGCTGCCCCGGCATTCCATGGTGGCGGCACAGATCGGTGGCGGCCGTTTCCGTCAGCGCAGGCATTTGGTCCTGCCGTCGCTGTCTCTGCGGCTCCGGGTTTGCTGTCAGCCACAGCGGCAGCTGCGGCAGCCACTACGTTGCGCCAAGCTGGCCCTTCCAGCCGCCAGCAGAGCGGCGGCGGCGGCGTGCCGCAGCAGCATCTCTACCTGTCTCCTAGCGGCGGGCCACCCGCGTCTAGAGAGCGGCAGGCTCGGGCTCCTGCGGCGTCGGCGGCAGCAGGGGCGCCCGAGTCGTCCCTGCACAGAAGCGCCTCGGAGCCCCGAGCACAGCAGCGGCACCAGCAGCAGCAGCTGTGGCAGTGTCTGCAGCGAACGGACGAGGGCTTCAGTGAGCTGCCTGCACACCATCGTCACGGCTCGGAGGCCTACCGCCACCTGTCGCCGGCTCCTCAGCCACCTTACGTTCCTGCCGAGCTGCTGCTCTGCGACGCTCCCGCCAGAGGGCGCACTTACAAGTCGCCCACCTCGGAGCAGGCGTCTGTCCCACCGCCTGCACTGTCCTCTGCCGCCGCGCCGGCGGCAGTGTCCGGCAGTGGCGCCCGGTGTGGCAGCCGAGGTATGCCGCCGATGCAGCTGTCGCCGAGGGAGCTGTCCCCCGCCGCCGCTGCTGCTGGGCAGCCAGCCGCGCATGGGCGGGCTCACGTCTCGTCCAAGCCGTACGCCAGCGCCTTGCTGTCGCCACCAATGCCGTCGCCACCAATGCCGCCGCCGCCGCATCACTATGAACATAAGCGCCAGGTCTCTCATGCCACAGGCGGTGCTGCTGCCGCTACCAGCTCCGTGAAAGGGCCGGCAGCTGCTGCCGGCGGCGTGCCGCAGCGTTCCAGCGCAACAGGCCTGATGCACGACTTGAGCAGTAGCGGTGGAGCAGTCGAAGGTGGTGTCGCCCGCCTGCCAGTAGCGGCGCACAACCTGGGTAGCTTGGCCAGCCAGCCGACTGGTGATGCCGTGCGCTTGCCGCATGCCGGCACCAAGCAGTTCAGCGACTACCACATGGACCTGTTGTCACAGCTGCAGCAGCAGCAGCAGTACGATCAGAGGCCTGCACCAGTGTCGGCCCATGCGTTATCCAAGATTGGTCCCTACCACCGTAATTCACCTGGAGAAGGAGGCAGCAGCAGGCTGGCAGCATACGAAATCGCCTCGTCCTTATACGATAAGTCGGCAGCTTACGGCTTCAGCCCGGACGTCCTCTCGCAGCAGCAGCAGTCAGGCAGAAGCACCTGCTCGCAGCCGAGGCTCACTTCGGTCGGGGCGGAAGCGGTAGCTCCACAGGCTGCCGGCCGGCCAACGGGCAGGGCGAGTTTCGGCGGCGGCCCCTTGCATCTGCCGCTGGACTTTGCGAGTGCTTCCGCCGCCGCAGCCGCCTTGGTGGCCAGGAGTGTTAGTGCCGCAGCCGGCGCGCCGATGACCTCGGCACGGACGGCTTCGCCATGCCCGCCTGCGACGGCCGCCGAGCAGCTGCTCGGCCGGCCAGCGACGGCCGGTGACGCTTCGCTGCTGCAAGCCGTCCACGCGTTGGCCACGCGCGGCAGCGGCAAGGTCGACGTCAAGCTCCTGGATGCGGAGCAGGACGCCACGGCGACAGCGACAGACGTCCTCTACGGAGGCGGCGCGGAGCGGCGCGCCGCCGCCGGTCTGCTGAGCAGCGGCATGCCGATAAAGCGGCACCGCGCGCAGCATCACCATAAGCAGCAGCAGCAGCTCGTCGACATGCCCTATGCCGTGGAGAGGGATCGGCTGCTCTTCGGCGGCAGTGGTGGTGGCGATCGGCCGACTGCCGCTACTCATTCCGCCGCCGCCACTACGACGAGCACCGGCGCCACCTCGCGCTGGGCTGACACGCTCGAGCGTGCTCTGCCGAGCCGAGATACCGACTTTCCTCCGCGTGCATCGCTGTTGCCTGTGCAGCCGCCGCCTAGCGGCGGCGACTCCGCCGCCGCTGCGCCGTGGCCTGCATTGGGCCGACCGCCCTTACAGCAGCAGGTGAGCGGCTCACTGCCTTTGCCTCTGCCGCCGCCGCAGAGCCATCCCATTTGCTTGACTACTGGGTTAGCTATTAAGGAGACTGCTTGGACTGCCGGTCAGCAGCGCCGTGAACCTTCGCCTGTCGTTTGTGCTGGAGCAGTCTTGGCCCGATGCCAGCCATCATCCGCCACTATTGGAACAGCTGCTGCTGCTGTGCAGCGTGGGCAGTCCAATACAGCCTCTGCTGCTGCTGCTGCTTCGGCATCCCGTCTGGACACACCGCCTGCTAGCAGAGGCTATGAGGGGGAGTCTTGTGTCGGCGTCGGAACTGACGGCGCACAGCAGCGCAAACACAGAGGTCACGGTCGCCTTGCATCTGCCGTTGCGTCACCTTCCCCACCTTTGCCGGCTGCAGGTATACCGTACCTGAGCCCGGCCTCAGTGCACGGCAGCGCTCGGCCTCGTGAAAGTTTTGAAGTTTCTCCTGGCAGCACCTCTCGGACGTCGTCAGGGCTAGCGGGAAGCAGCGCACAGGCGGTTGCTGGAGCTGCTACTGCTGCTGCCACCGCTGCTGCCACCAATGTGCCGGTGAAGGTCAGCAATGGCACCGCTGTTGCTGACGGCAGCAGCTTGCCGGGCTTGCTGGCGCTGCCTCTTCAGTTTTCATCTCGCACGTCATATCTGACGTTAGCTGCGGCCGCAGCTAGCGCTGCCGCTGTCCCATGTGCCTCTGCAACCGCGGTGACGTCCGGCGCACCTGGCACTTATGCGTCGAGCAGCAGTGGCAGCTGTGGCTACAGAGCCATGACGACGACCGTGTCGTCAGCAACGCGAGTGGCCAGCAAGGTCATACCGGTTGCCAACGTACAGCCGTTCTTCAAGAACGTCTTATCGGAGGCGGGCAGCTGCGGTGGTGCTGCACCGTCACCCGCCCAGGCAGTGCCTCACAAGTCCGCTCACGTTTTGCACGGCGACAAGCCGAAAGCAAATGACGCACCCGCACTGCCTGAAGAGCCGCTGTGCGCCGTCGCTGCTGCTCCAGCCTTCGGTGGCAGCGGCGCAGAGTGGCAGCCTCTGCCGAGAGGTCAGGTCCAGCAGCAGCAGCCCCCGGCACACGACAAGCTGCTGCTGCTCGTCTGCTCGCCGCCGACCGTTGCCGATGGCCAAGAGCACGGACGACCGCCACATGCCGCTGCTTCGAATGCCGCTGGTCAACCGGGCCAGCGTGTTCTCAAGTCGATCGAGAAGTCGGAAGATGGCGCCATGCATCCGCGCTCAGCCTCAGCTGGAGTGCCTGTCAGCGACCAGGTGGCAAGGGCCGCAGCTCTGTGCGAGTCGCCGGCGGCGAGCACTGCGCAGCAGCCGCCGCACCGCGGCAGGGCAAGCAGTGACGGCGGTGGCGGGGACGAAGGCGAGCCTTCTCTCTCTTTGTCTTCGAGCGGCAATCTGTTTAAGAGGCTTAGCCAGCACCAGAAGGACTACTCACTGCATCCGAAAAAGCGGCCCTATGTGGTCGAGAGCGACCACGTCGGTGCGCCACCCGCTTCCGCTGCAGCCGCTCCCACGTCGGCGGCTGCCGCTCGTCGGAGCAGCAGCGGTGGCAGCAGCGCCGCCGCCGGTGCTGCTGCGCTGCTGCTTCACTCCGGAGGCGGCCGGGGTGGCAGCAAGCGGAAGAAGCGCTCGCTGCTCGACGAGATAGCAAACACGGAGGGCTACGTGGCCGAATCGGATCGGCTGCCGGACAAGCGGCGCAAGGTGAGCGCAGTCTGCTTGCTTGCTTGCTTGCAACGACGAGGGCGACGTGGCGCTGCGCTGCACCGCGCTAGCCAGTCGGGGCGTTGTGCACGTCGGCTCTCGGCCGCGGCGACAAGCCGCACAGTGGGGCGTGTGAACCGGAGGCTGGGGGTGCAGCTAGCGTCCTTTGGTGGTGGGTGACCTCTTTGCTTGCAGCCATCATGGGCATGCAGTCTAGCCTTTTGTGTCTCAGCGGTAGCGTTTGTCCCGAAAGTATGTGCATGGCGCCAAAGCGCTTATTTGTTCGTTAGTTTCGTCGGCCTTGCTTAGGCGGTCGTGCTCATTCTCCCTTTTTCCAATGCTAGGTCGATTGGTAGGGGTTGGAGCAGGCGTTTCTGTCACCTGACTCTGCAATGCAAATCACAATTGACCTCGACTCGGCTGGTCTGCTTGTGAGCAGTCTCGATGATCTGACTGCATTGAGCATTGATTCGTTACAAATGATAAGACAAATCTATAGCGCCCGGAAGAACTAAGTCTCTTTCTAGGCACTTAGATGATGCTGGAAAGGATGCGTGTCCATTGGTTAGTGAACCTGTGTGGAACCGAGTGAATTGGCTTGCTTCTTTCTCTGCTGCTGTCTGCCATCCTTTGTCAGCTGCTAGCAGAGCTTAATCAGGCTGCACACGCTTTAAGCTGTTGCAGTGACACTTCGGTGTTGTATTGTTAGCATCCCCCCACCCCCTCGTTTCGTGGCTCCTGGCAGCTAGGTGAGGTAGCGTTCTTTTTTTTTATTTTATTACCCTGGCCTTGTTATTGAGACGTTCCGTGGACATTTGTCTCTGAAATTGATTGGCTGATATTGCCCTGCACCGCATCAGCCTCCATACCACACAAATCGGGATGCTTTGAATTTTTAGTCCTGCTAGTTATGTCCTCCAAACACTGAGTGCTGCTTACGCACACATGTACCGGCGGTTACATTGGAATCTATCTGTCGGCTTGTTATGCAGTAGTTGCAGCTGCGCGACTGTGGTGATGCTATGTCACAGTGTCAATTCGTGATTTAATGCATGCATTTAAATTTCCACTAGCTGCGACTTGCTGCTCGCCAGCCGTTCGCCAATAGCCTCTTCGGTTCCAATGCTTTCAAGATGACACAGAAGCGGAGGCAGCAGCTGAAGGCGAAGGCGGCCAGGCTCGACAAAGCTGCTGGTCACAGCAGTCAGACGGAAGGAGCGGCATTCATGGTAGGTTTTTTCTGCTGCGATCCGTTGCTCTTATTTGTCACATCCTGTTGCAGGTTTTTGCTGTGTCGCAATGTGCACTTGCAAGTGGTGTGCTCTGTAAAAGCGCCAGAAGAGAGAGAGAGAGAGAGATATATATATATATATATATATATATATGTATATATATATATATATATATATATATATATATATATATATATGTATATATATATATATATATATATATATAGTAGCTCACTACTTACTACTGTGAACTCCCTTGAGTCATAGTAGTTCCACCACGAAAGACAGTGCTGCACCATCTTGCCACTTGACAGAAGTGTGCCATCTTGCCACGTGACCCAAGTGCACCATTTTGTGGCATGACGCTTTTTTGCTTTAATTAGTAGATATATCCTATAAATGATATATATTATAAAATTATTGGATGTGCAGTTCCTATGTACGTATATGTATATATGTGTGTTTATACATGCACACATACACACTCACTGAGCTCTGGAAATTAACTTAAATCTCAAGATGTTCTAGAGCTTTGCAAATTCGCCAAAACAACGCTCCACAGGATAGATGCTGGATGCTATGTCTACACTGGCAAACGTTCGGAGTCGAGACGCCCTTTACCTTCTAAGTGCGAACTAGCCTTGAGCCAGTTATGTAATAGTTCGGAATCGAGACTCGTCTCGTTGTTGGGCTATGTGGGTGGTACATTCTTTGGCTATCACGTGACAACAAGAGATATTTTGGAAGTATGAAGGCAGTAAAGTTTGTCATCGGGCAGCAATGGACATTGAGCCGCAGCTATCCATGGATACATCTTCTCCTGCCTATACTGGCTTTTATACCTGTCATAGAAAATTTAGCCACCATCCTTCTAAAGGCAGCTTTTTTTATCAGTAAATTTCTGCATTGCAACTCTTGCAGTACAACACTTGCAGTACAACAGACTTGCTGTACAATACTGCAACTCTTGCAGTACAACAGACTGGTCTCCCACACAAAGCGTCTATGAAGGCGGCATTCATGTTGGTTTTTGGGTCTGTTCCTGATTGGTGAGCTGCCTCAGTAGTCTGCGATCTACCGACAAGAAGTAAGCCGCCTGGCTGATTCCTCGAACCCGGCCGAGAGTGTCCTTCCCATCAGCTACCAGTCCTTCCTGTATAAGTAAAACCGTCGAGGCAGCCTTGAGTAATCGGATGTCACTGAGCGTTAACAAGTGTTGACGAAACTTTAGCTCATTATGTGTGATTCATTCTTCGAACCTTCCACGAGTGGTGAGCAATTAACTGATTTGGCGACGGCAGGTGGGTGGCAAAATAGCTGTGGTTTTCGAAGGTTAGTTTCTGGTAGCACCATCTGAACACCAGAACAGTAAGAATGATTGAATTAGCCAACTATCTCTCCTTTGGAAAAATGCATACCAGTAACTGTTTTGGGCACTAGTTCAGAAATGTCCAAGGTTTGAGAAGTCCGGTTATAGTGATGCGAAGACCCAGGCCAGACCTGCTGTTCGAGACATGCAAGAAATCGATAGTGCAGCTTGGGCGCAAAACAGCTAACTACGTTTCCAGATGAAAAAAGAGCTGCATGGCCATCGTGTACAGTTGCTTGTGAAGGCTTGGCAAACACCTGAGGCACCAAAATGACAGTGATCAGTATGTATTGCAAATCTCCACCTGGATTGTGACAAGGCAGTTCAATTTAGTATACCAATTTGGCAATCTGGAAGAGTTAAGACCTGGGAATTTTTTTCCAAAGAATGAGTTTTTTGTTTATCAGAAAATGCTGTTGCATTGGTTTCACTGCCTTCTCAATTTTCTGTATGGTTATGAACCATATCAAGCCTACGGCTGTGCATGCTCAAAATAACATGCTCTTGATGACTCTTGGAAAAATGTTTGACATGATTGTTAAGATGCCTTTTAAGAGAGGATACTGGATACATTTAGTAAATTGTACTTCTTAGTGCTCCGACTGTGTTACAAAATCGTGTCTGTCGAGAATAGTGACTTGTGTTGGAAGCCGGAAATTGCCCTAAATACTGCAGTAAAAGGGACTCTGTCATTTTGCCCCTGATAAGAAAACCAAGGCGGCGTTCTGCACGACTTTTTACAAATATTTATAACTCCTCGTGCAAATCCTATTTTCTGGTGAAAGTTAGATGGCCAGCAGTCCGTGAAAAACTAGGATATCTGAAGGTTATATCTCGATTACGAGGGTGTGGACTTGATTGTGTGTGTGTGTGTGTGTGTGTGTGTGTGTGTGTGTGTGTGTGTGTGTGTGTGTGTGTGTGTGTGTGTGTGTGTGTGTGTGTGTGTGTGTGTGTGTGTGTGTGTGTGTGTGTGTGTGTGTGTGTGTGTGTGTGTGTGTGTGTGTGTGTGTGTGTGTGTGTGTGTGTGTGTGTGTGTGTGTGTGTGTGTGTGTGTGTGTGTGTGTGTGTGTGTGTGTGTGTGTGTGTGTGTGCAGGAATTGAATATTGCATACATGAAAACTTGAAATCCTTCTGTAATCGCATTGACCCTTTCTTGATCGCAAAAGATGGATTTCTATTCCCGTCCAGCTCGAAGTCACCCGGGTACCAGAAGTGCGAATGTTGCTGCTTGGCTGTTCCTTGCGGTGTCACCTCCATGATTGTTTTAGCTGAGAGCATGGTCTGCAAAAGCCTCCCACAATGTCGCCGGATACCGCAGACGCCGCCAGTGCTCACGCCAAGCCAGAACCACCGGTGAGTTGCAAAAAATGGCGGTGCTGCGCTGATCCTCTTCCAGTCTATTCGCTCATGGGCACTGCCGTACTCTGTGCATGTACTGACTCGGGCAGCATGGCAGAGGTCTGGGTCTGCCTGACAGTATGCTGGAGGCCACAGGGGCTGTGGCCCAACTGGTCCGGCACATATTGTCTAAGCCAAGGGCAGTGTGCAAGCCGAGGACACTGCCTATGCTACCCGAAGCGTTCGTGGTCGGTTGTTTCTGTTTATCGGAGGTTGCATTGCTTTTGAGATAAATCTTTTGCCTTTGCTTGTACTTTTATTTGTCGTCTTGCTTGCTTGTTATTGCACACTTTGCTGTTGTCTCGTGTGAACTCGAGGTTGCATTCTGAATCGATGAGCACTGAGCTCGACCATTTGTCCTGCCCATGTGACCGCCTGCCTTTCCCACTAAACTTCATGTCATGCCCAAAGGGCCACCTGCAGTACTGGGATGTCGTTAGTGGTATCTGCTTGGTGAGAAGGGCCATAAATAGCCACAAATTCCTCAAAAGAAGTTGTACTCTTGAAGGGACGTCTACCGTGACCATGTCCAAAGCAGCCAATCATAGTGGATGGCAAGCACTCTTGACTCAAAGCCTTCGAGCAGCCGCCGACTTGGCTTGTCACCCTTGCTGCGGCTCGATTGCAGAGGCGCTCCTGTGTTTCTGGGACGAGTCATCGCCAGACCCGATTGCCTAGCAGCCGCGTGGGTGCGGCATCGACACGAGGGACGTCGTGCCACCGTCCCTGGGCCGTTCGGGATGCCGCCTTCGCTAATCTTTGCTCGCTGCGCTGTTGCTGCTGCAGCAGACGACCGGAAACGACCGAGAAGCTCGGTCGCCGCCTCCTGTCGCGCCTCGGCAGCTCCGGAAGAGCCGACAGCAAACTCGTCGTCAGCGTCGGGCTGCGGATCGCGGCAGCCTCCGACGCTTGCCACCACCGCCGGTGTTGACGAGCTCAGCAGCTCGGTCGTCGACGTCTCGAGCGACGAGCAGCCGAGATCGGGCGACGAAGCCGCGCCGGCTTGCTCGATGCGGGCCCTGAAGCAGCAGCATAGGCAGCAGCTACTGCTTCGGCGGCGAAAGCGCCTATCTTTCCGGCCCAGAGAGCGAACGCCTCGCGACGTCAGCGGCGGCGGCGCTGGTGGGCAAAGCGCTTGCGATGGCGCCGTTGGAGGCAGCCGAGCTGCAGACCGATCCTTGTCATCGCGTCGCACGGGCAGCAGAGACGACGCCCCAGCGGCAAGACGCGGTGAGCACGGCTCGCGCTGCAGCAAGGGAGGCGTCGTGTCACGTGATCGCCCGGCCAGTCCGCACGACGGTCGAGCTGCGGCGTGGACGAAATCGTCGCTAGCCGGCGGCAGCGAGCCGGAGGCAGCCGACAGGTGTGTGTTCGAGTTCAGCAGCTTCTATCTGCCCGTCTACAGGCAAACCGGTGCGGCAGCCGGGTGAGTTTCTTCGCTGCCGCGACGTCCTTCCCGGCTCACTGTGTCGGCATATATTCTTCCCTGCTTACTGTGTCGGCATATATTCTTCCCTGCTCACTGTGTCGGCAGTTGTTGGTATCGGCTTGCTGGTTTGCCTCGGAGCGAACATATATAACATAGTGACCGGGCAGCCCCAGCTCCTGACATGTGTATCTGAGTGATGCCCCGGCATCAAGGTCGGGGCTGGCGCGCTGCCTTCGCGTTCTCGAACTCGGCGTGCTAGGCGTGCCATGCGAGGAGTCTTCTCGGGCGCAAGTGAGCAAAGCAAGCGGCGCCAGGCTCGCATCTCGCGAGCGCTTCTTCCCTCGGCCTCTTCTCCGGGCACCGCGCACTCGTTCGCGTCACGCGACGGGTGCTAATTCTGCCGGTGCGCGGTCTGGTCGGGTTGTGAGGAGTCTTGCTCGTTGTCGAGCCGCGAGCGCTCGCTGTCACTGCTGCAACCTGCGATGCTCCTTTCGACCTCGAGCGCTGCCTTGCAGGGTCTCGTTCGAGTTCGTCCTGCTGCAAGACGTCGTGCACAACAGCCGAAGCCTCATCAACCGCGAGCGATTGGTGCCTGCCTGCGGCTCTGCGCCCGGCGCCATGTCGGTCGCGGCCCTGAGGGCGCTCGCGAGCGACTGCGGCTGCTGCAGCGCAAACGCCGAGCTTGCTCAGCGCGACGACCTCGTGGATCCGGTCGAGATCTTGCCCTACACGCGCAGCCTGCGGCGCCTGCTCGGCATCAGGACGGAGGTCGTGCTGCTGCCAAGGCCGTCGCCGGACGCACGGCCGGCTTCGGAGGCGCCACTGCCGCCACCAGCGGGGAGCAGCAGCGACGCATCGGTCGAAGAGCAGTGGCGGCGGCGGCCCATCGATGAGCCACGACGTGCGGCAGAGGCGACGGTCGACGGTCGCGCGCGCTGGTGGGTGACACCTGAGCTGCCCGATGGCGGCGCCGACCACGCAGGCTGCAAGAGGAGTGGCGCAGTCGCCGACGACGACCGATCTGCAGCCGTCGAGGGCATCAGGAGCGATGCGGCAGCCCCGGACGGTTGCAGGGGTAGTGCCGCCGGCGCATCAGTGACAGCCGCAGTTGTGGCTGAACCGAGTCCCGCCACGACTGAGGCAGCCGACGGGCAGAAATCGGACGGCAACGGCTGGTCGAGCGGCAGTGCTCGCTCTCCGCCCCCGTCCGGTGAGCAGCTGCCAGCGCTGCTCGCCGGACCAGAGGCTGCGGCCAGCGCCTCGCTGACCTTGGCCTCTGCTCATGCGGCCCACGTGGCGCAGCCCACAGTGCCGCTGCGGCGACTCAGTCGTCAGCTGCTCGACGGTTGCAGCGCAGAGGGATTGCACGTGACCTCGCTAGCCGCCGAGTGTGCGGCTGCTGACGAACGCCCCGTTGCCGGGTCGGCGGTGGCGGCTGCCTTGTCGGACGATTGCCATTCCAGCCCGACTGGCGGTGCTTCGGTGGCAGCTGCTGCTCAGGCAGATTGGTGCGGCGACCTCGTGACCTCGCCGCAGCAGCAGCAGCAGCAGCAACAGACGGCTATGAGCCCACTGGCCGCCTGCGCTTCCTCTTCGGCTGTCGTCGACATTTCGAGGTCGCGCAATCGCAAGAACTTGACCCTATCGTTGCCGCTTAGCTTGCCGCTAGCCTACTGTCAGCAGCAGCAGCACAAGCTGACCTGCGATGGCTCAAGTGAAGCCGTCCCAAACAGGATCGGCGACTCGCCTGCTGCAGCGTCGCCTGCCGCCGAGCTTGCCGCCCAGCGCGACGTCGTCGTCGACGACGACGGCCCGACGGCTGAGTGGCTAAGGCAGCAGCCACCGCTGGAGCAGCTGGAGGAGGAGCAGGAGCAGCAGCAGCAGCAGGCGGTCGCCCTTACTGCTCCCGAGCTCGACGTTGCCGTCGTTGCCGCTGATCGCTCGTGTGGCTCGTCGCCGCTGCAGCGGCTGGAGCAGCGGTACGCCGGCTGCAGCTGCAGCTCTTCCCCGGTGGCGCTGCGGTCGGCGTCGCCAGCCTCTGCCGGCGGCACCTCAGCCGCGTCCAGTGAGCTGCCGCTGCCGGCCGTTGGGCTGTCTTCGGCCGTCGATGAGTGCTCGATGCCGACCCTCACGCCAGTGTACACCGACGACGACAGGGCTATGACTTTTTCGAATTTTTAGCATAGCGCACGGCCTCGAAGCCGTTGCTGCACTGAAGCAAGAGCTAAATGCTCTGCCTTTCAAGCGTTTGCCGATGCGAGTGCCGGCAGCCCGTGGACATGGCGATGCTCGCGCGTGTCCAAGACACCGCCGGCCCGAGTGCTCGCTGCCCGAAACAGCACGCTCGGGCACACCACTCTGAGCTGTTATGTGATCTGTAACCGTGTAGATACCTCGGCCTCTCCTCGATGTCAGCAGTCGTGGCTGAGGCATCAAAGCAAGCTCTGGAGGAGGGGGCAGAAATATTTATCTTACTGTTATCAGCGTGTAAGGATTCGTGTTTGCTACATGACCAGTCAAGAGTTGTATATCCTTACCTATACTGTTATTAACATTTTTGGGAAGCCCACACACGCTTGGCACTCTTGCTGCTGTCATAAGGTACCGGCTTGGCGTTTCGCATTTCCATGCGATCGTTTAGATCGTCGTAGGTGCAGTGGCGCGATCTATGCATCACACATCACATCTATGCTTCACACGGAAAGGAAGGTAAGGAGATAGTGGAATGTCAAGTAAAGGAGCGTCAAGTAAAGTAACAGATAGCTGATTCAACAGTCTTTTTGTGCGTAGCAGCAGAAGACCTTGGTGGCTATCAACAGGCAATAAAGGATTGCCTGGTGCCGGTCTCGAACACACGACCTGGGTCGTGATGAAGCGTGTTGCTGGCTGGCTAACCTCACCGTGAAGCTCACAGCACCCATCACACTTAGCTCCATAGGTTGCCCTATTCCTCCTGTCACCCTTTACAGAGAGTGCGACAGATTAGTGGCAATCTCCTTACTTTTACCTGGCATAGCAAGTGAAAGCTTAGAACCGTCTTGAGGCTCACAGGGCCTGCAGCAGTTGGCAGTGATATAGATATAGCTTCCCCGTCTATCACATTAAGCGCCAGTGGGTCGTGGGTTTTTGTGCCCAGCACTTTTCGCTTCACGTAAAGGTTGTGGATGCTTGCGGCCCACTTGATCCGCTTTCCGAACGCTGTACACTGCTGCTTCTGGGCATGCAACCTGGGAGGCTTGGATGAAGCTGCAGTTTTTTGGATATCTTACTGGATGAGAAAACTTCAAGTGGCCGGCTGGATTCTTGGATTTTGAGTACTGACATAAAATAGCCAGATAATTAATGAATGCACGAATGAGCCCGGGGAGCTCAATTGATGCTTTACAAGCAGTTAAGGTAGATTGTCTCGCTATGTTAAAGCCAACAGGCACAGCATGTCCAAATGCACCAGTTCGCAAGCCCACTTCTAATGCATAAGAACGAACTCCCCCAGGCATTTAAGCGTTGGTAAATGAACGAACCAACTAACAAGGAAATTGTATATCTCGGATGCAAATAATCGATCGCGTCATTCATCCAAGGAGGAAGTGGCAGGCAATACATTTCCCTGTGTGGGATCCCTCAACCCAAAATAGACTTCGGAAGTCACTTCCGAAATTTGTAAGCAACATCTACTCTTTTCCTGCCCACTGTGGCACATCCTTTCAAGCGGTCCTCGGCTGCTACTTCCATGCTACTCACTACCTTAACTGCCATCCTGACTCGGCTATGCTTCTCACTTCCTCTTTGTTGTGTGGGGTGAAGTCTGTTAGCTACCGCACGACGAACGAAAGCCGCATAGGCTTTGAGTGAGCTGCTACAGAAAACTCTCCCGTGTGGGCCCCGACTATTCTTTGTGGAATTAAAGATGAAATACATTAAATTCGATTACATTCTAGGTCCCAAACCCTCGACAGGCCAGCCGCTATTACCTCGCCAGACCGACTGGCAGCTTCAAGGTTTACCTGCCGGTGTAAGCCCAGTGTGTTTACAGGATAAAGAGCCGGACTGCTAATGGAAGGTCAGACCATGGCCATCATGACGCCTGACTCCAATCCAGCAATGACTACCGCCCTAGACTGGTTAGACCCAGGAGTGCAGCAGAAAAGAGCACACACATGCAAATACCATTGCCACGCGTCATCATTAGCATATCGTAATGATTCCGAGCCGTAGCCATTGACTATGCCCCCAAGCATGAGTGCGACGTTTGACGGCCATGGCTACACGGTGTGGAAGAAGGAATATCTGGGCTGAAGCTCTCTCGGCTCAAGCCACGGTTAGACATGAGCAAGTACCCTCCCCCCCCCCCCGATTATAAATACATATACCGCATGTGTTTAAGGCCACTTTTCTAAAAAATTTGGGATCAGATTATGAAGAGAAGGCCTATAAATGGAGGTTCCTTTTTCGCTTTAACATTGCGATAAACAACGTACCTGCTTTGAATGCCAGCCAACAAATATTGACTAGTCGCTATAATGTGTTCGGTAGGCTTGTTTATCAAGAAGTTTCAAGAAAAGAGGCATTTCAAATGCAATGGACGGAGCCGATGATATGACTTAGTCCATAAAGAGAGTGACGACAATGATAATAACGTATTTTCCACCAAATTTCAAGCCTGTGATATGAACGAAGAAGATGGAGAGGGTATCGTCACCATTCCTGATGCAGAGTATAGTGATAGCGACATTCGTAATTATTTTGAGTATTGATTTGAATCAATTCATTTAGTTATTAAATAAAAATATTTTTTTTCCAAAAAATTGGCTGGGGGCTTATACACGGTACAATACGGTAATTCATTTGTATAACGCCCTGTGATAACCTAATCTCTATTCAAGGGCTTCAGATATGCAACAGGGCTCCAGCCAACGACCTTGGTCATAAAATACATTCACCTTGACCGTGGTTCGAGGCGAGCATCTTAACCACTGGGCCAAACCAGCACAGCGCCAACGTTAACGCAAAGGGGCAACTGTAGCTGGATTACACGGCTAGCCTGCCATGAACTATTGGTTTACCCCGCCAGGCGTCTACCAAGCTGCGCATGCTGGCAGAGAAGTCTGAAAAATAATGATGGCATACAGGATTGCAAAGTGCTACTGTTAATGCACACCGTGGCACCAGGTTAGGTCTGCAAGACCAAGAACGACCGCCGAAACTGACATCTGGCCATCACTGCCTTGCCCTGATCTGTTCTGCATGCCACTATAGCTCACCAGGCTCGGACAGTTGACCCACAGCAACTGCTGCTGCCGAGATGGATCGTGCTACAGCTGGCTACTGCTGCTGCCGAGGTCGCTGCCTGATCGAAGGACCTTGCTCTCAGCAGCATTGAGCAGCATGATGCAGCCAATCATCTCCTCTGTTGCAGAGACGTTCCAATGCTCGAGCTCGGCCGACGCAGCAGCAGCAGCAGCCGCATCCGAGCTGACGATACTGTCAGCTGCTATCACGTCACGATCACACGACAGTGCTGTCACGCCCGACGGAGCCTTGCCATCGGGCAGCAGCCGCGTCAAGCTGCAAGAAAGCTCCGCCTCGGCCGTGCCGCCGGTGAGTGCCGGCCTCGGCAGCCGAACGCCGGAGGAGCTCGCCGCTGGCAGCAACCTGAGTAGCGGCCGTCTCGGGCTGCTACTGCACGGGCTGCTGCTGCACGAATCCGTCGCCAGAGACAGGCGCTTGAGAGGCGTGGATGGAAGAACTGGGCTGGGAAGATCAAGGCTGAACTCGCTGTCGCCATCGACGGCCCGCTCCCTCAAGCGCATAGCGTCCGTGCAGGCCGGCACACCGCCGTAAAAGGTCGTCACATCGCTAGCAGCACTCGAGCGCTTCTTGGCAGGCGACGGGGAGCCGTCATCGCCGCCCGCCGCCGCAGCTCCGCGTCGGCAGCCGAGCCGACCCGTCCTTGACGGGTGCACAACGGTGGCAGCGGCGCTGCCGGGCAGCGGCGATGGGTGCTGCGGCGGCAGCAACGGCGGGCTCGACTCGATTCCGAGCAGGCCTGCCGAAGAGCCGGTAGAGTCGCCGAAGAAGAGCTTCTTCTTGACAGAGCGCGTGAATAAAATCGAAGGTGGCCCGCCACACAGCTCGGCTGGCGGCGCCGCCGCCGGCGAGACGGCAGTGGCAGCAATGACAGGATCCAGGCCGCTGGCCGCAGTCGATGCGACAGGTGCTGGCGATCGTGCATCCGGTGGAGCAGCAGCAGCAGCAGCAGCTGCTGCATCTCGCTTGCTGCTGCGCGAGGCGCAGCTGCAAGAGACCGCCGCTGCGGCCGCCAGTGCAGCCGCCTGCAGCAGCTGCTGCTCTCGACTCTCGCTCAACTCGAGCGCTTCCTCTAGGGCGGCCGCCTCGCGGCGAAGCCGCTCCACCTGCGACTCCAGCGCCGCCACGGTGAATCGCGAAGGCCTGGAACAAGCGCACCAAAAGAGAGGCGCCGCTTCCGCTGCTGCTGCTTGTAGCTGTCTTGCCCATTGAGCCGGGACAGCACTGCACCCCCACCCCAGGTCTGCAGCTGGAGCAGCCGAGGCAGCCAATGCGTGGTGACCGGCTGTGAGGAAGCCGGCCGCCGGCTCACCGGCTCGGAGAGCAGGCGGCAGTGCTCGCCGAAGTCGCCTCCGTCTTGAGTCTCTCGTTCTCGCGGATAAGCGCCTCGTTGGCCCTGCGAAGGATGTCATTATCCTGCAAACGAGCCAGCAAAGCCGGCTAGCCAACCCTCGAGCAGGACCGGCGACAGTTTGAACTGCCGGATATCGACGGCGCTGGCTCCTAGGGAGCAAGGCAGAGAGAGAGAGAGAGAGAGAGAGAGAGAGAGAGAGAGAGAGAGAGAGAGAGAGAGAGAGAGAGAGAGAGAGAGAGAGAGAGAGAGAGGGAGAGAGAGAGGGAGAGAGAGAGAGAGAGAGAGAGAGAGAGAGGCAGGCAGGCAGCCGGGCAAGCAGGCAGAGAACACGAGAGAGGCCATTCGTGTTCACGCCTTCTGGCAATAAAACCTCGTCACTCGTAATGGCCATAAGACGCTCATTCACAAGCTGGTGTGCGTTTGGGAATAACATGTAAGAAGACACCAGTTGCTCAAGACAATCCAAGGGTTGCTTCCCAGATAATGGTGAGAACTAGGTGCCTAAAGTGCCTCAGATGGGAACTGCTGAACGTCGGTCTGCTCCATGTCGCTTCGTGCCCCTCTGCTTCCTCGCTGCACTCATACATGCCTCGGAAGAAGGGAGGGGATCTGCTGCTCTATTGGCTAACCGGGCTAGCCAGCAGCAGCCCGAATGGTTAGTTGACTGGTGTTGCAGCAAGCAGGCATAAACAAAAGTAGGCGCTACAGTGTGCTGCTGCATTACTGAGGTAAAACACTACTATGGTCAGGGATGCGCTATTCTTGATGACGGCATGGAATTCCTCAGCCTTCTCACTGCACTAAATTATTCAGTCGGGGCATTTAGGCGTACAAACCTGGCTCAAAAACTCAACTACATATATTTTGAGTGTAGGCTTTTGGAGCAGCTTTTAGTTAAATATTGGTGAATCAATATATAACCCACGACTCAGAACATCAACCGGACAAGTTTTCAGCCGTCTTATCATTGGACCTAAACATTATTATAACATATATTAAAATCAGTAGCCTCCTTGTGCCTGGTCGGCCATAATCGGTACTGCTAGCCAAAACGATGCAATTCTAGCTCGTGACACTTTTTACATAGCACATGCGAGTTGTTAACACTGGCAGTCTTAGACGAGTCTCTGGAATCTAGATTTCGGGAAGGATAAGGGAATTTCAAGTGACAAAATAAAAGCAACCAATCCTATGTATATGTACACCAATCAGGAAAATAAGAAACAGAAAAATATGCTATTTTGACACGAGGCATTTGCAACAGCGCAACGCAGAATTTGCTGGGGCCACCTACCTATTATTAAAAGCCAGTACTTCGTACTTTGCCTTTAGCCAACGATTGACGATCGATGAAACGATTGATGGAACGATCGATGAAAAGCAGCTTTTGGGTTTCTGTCTCGAATCAAGCTTGCAAAAACACTGCAGACCACCAATGTTTAAAGACATTTTATTCGTTCTTCGTGTGCATATGCCTGCTTACACTCTGCCTGCTGCTTGTGGATGTTACCACTAATCATTTGGTAGTGCTTTCTATACAGCATCTTAAAGAGCCTAGAAAGAGATTCAGTTCTCAGAGGGTGCTATATAAATGTATTATTATTATTATCATTATTATAAACCATTCTCGCCTACCGACATAAAGCGCTCTCACGTGCGTTCGTGTTCGTTGCAGAAATCTTCCGAAAACCGAAGTTCTTGTGAACATCGTATACGGAAACGATACAGCTAAGACCTGTTTCAAGTTATTGTGATTGTTATTTGACCGTAGCGCGTAAGAAATTACGTGCCTATTGATATCTAAACAGTTATCGCTTCGGGCTGCTGGGTCTCCCACGCCGGCGGCTGCCTTAGCTACGCCGGCGGCTAGTAACCTGCTTGTTAGTTATGATCATCAGCAGCTGCTATCGCTTCGTCATCGTAGATCAAATGCATTCCTAGATATGAATGTTGTTGCTAAGATTCATGAACTATGCATTAACAAAAGAAAAGCACCCCGTAGCCGCCGCGGTGGCCGGAACCGCCAGCTCAGACGCTGCTCGTTGGGCGGGAACTGCGAGCAGAGTACCCGCTCGTTTGGTACTCCTAGCATTGTCTCGAACCGCTCAGCACGCTCCCCCACATGCGTCACTGTGAATCTCTCTAACTTAGTGGTCATCAGGCTTGTTGTAACCCCATCGGCCAGACTTAACGCTTGCCTTTGGAATCCTCGCTTCCCTCTGGAATTTCCCCTCAATGTGCAATAAATCTGAGAGATAGGCTGGAGCCAAAGAATGAAGTGACCTAAAAGTTAGCGACAAAACCTTGAAGTCAATCCGTTGCTTGACTGGTAGCCAGTGCAGGTCGGCGAGAAGTGGAGTAATGTGGCAACTGCGATGCTCACGACAGACAAGCCTAGCTGCAGAGTTTTGCACCAGCTGCAATCGCCTGATCGAACATGCCGGTAGGCCAGCGAGCAGTGAGTTGCAGAAGTCGTGACGAGATGTCACGAATGCATGGACCAACTTAGACGTGGTATCTTTATCTAAACAAGCCCGAATTTTAGCAATGTTATGAAGCTGAAAATAGGCAGATTTGACTGTGGAGCTGATATGGTCGTCTAACGAGAGGTCGCTTTGGAATATGGCACCTAGATTTCGAGCTGATTCGACAGGAGATATGCTGGCAGAGCCGATTTTGAGCGTCAACCTTTCCAATTTCTGAATCAAAACGGGTTTGCCCATAACTAGTAAGTTAGTTTTATCATCGTATAGTTTTAGAAAATTTGCTGTCATCCATGTGCGGATGTCATCAATACATGCAGTAACTGAGTTGAGAGAACTCGAGGGGCTCGAAGGCTGGGAGGGATCAAAGCCTAGCTGAACTGCTACATCAGTTTCAGCCTGTTCGCGCCCTCAGGTCCTGTGTGGACAATAAATTAGCTGTCCCATTCCTCCGCTTAGAGACAGTTGGCGACAGAAGCTTTAGCTCTGCAGGTCCTAGACTGTGGAACTCGCTTCCACAATTCTTACGCAACGACATCTACTCTCCAACTGCCGACTATGGCACATCTTTTTCAGCGGTCCTGAACTGCTACTTCTATGCTACTCACTACCTCAACTGCTCTCCTAACTCTGCTATGCTTCCCACTTTCTCTTTGTTGCGTGAGACGAAGTCTGTTGGCTACCGAGTGCGTACCGAAAGCCGCTTAGGCTGTGAGTGCGCTATACAAAACTCTCCTGCGTAACGCCCACATGGTCTTTATGACTTTGTGGAGTTACTGACAGAGATACATTACATTACATTACAAAGCAAAGGTACAGCTGAGTTTCAGTCGCATAGAAGTGAAAGCCCAGATTATGCTTGGCAATCACATCTGCAAGAGGGAGAGTATAAACCATGAAAAGAACCGGACCTAGCACGGAGCCCTGAGGTACCTCATATTTCAGAGGTACCTCGGATGATCTTTGTCCATTCACGTCAATACTCTGGAGTCTCCCACTGAGATAGGACCTGAATCATTGCAGAGCAGTGCCAGTGATGCCCAGGCGAGATGAGAAGCGCTCTGGAAGAACTTCGTGATCGATAGTATCAAAAGCTGCCGAAAGATCGAGCAAAACAAGCAGAGACACTCTACCCATGTCTGCATTCCTAAGTAGATCGTTGTACACCCTAAGCAATGCTGATTCTCTGGAGTGATTAGCTCTAAAGTAAGACTGGAACTTACTAGCAAGGTTTGAAGTTTCAATATATGATTTTAGCTGGCCCGCCACGACCTGTTCCAGTATCTTTGATAGGAATGGTAGAAGGGAGACTGGGCGGTAGTTGCTCAAGTTCTCATGGTCTAGTGTCGCTTTCTTAAGAAGTGGCCTAACTAGAGCTTTTTTTAAAGGTGCTGGGACATGACCCGAGGCTAATGATATATTAATGATGTTAGTTATGCATAGCAGCAGCAGATCAATGCAACGTAGGAGCAGGACAGTGGGAATAGGGTCCAGAGGACTTGTTGTCTTCTTTGATTGGGGTATGAACTTCAGGACGAGATCACTAGTGACCTGCTTAAATGTAGATATTGAGGTACAGCCAGGAATCGGGGAACAGCATTCTAGTGGGGATGTTGTCATCGCAGGGATGGATTCCCTGATCTTGTCTATCTTCTGCACAAAGAATCAGGGGAAGCGATCGGCTAGATCATCACAAGGATCATCAGGTAAGGAGCTAATGTGGGAGCGGTTGAGAAGATGGTTTATCGCCGACATCAGCATTTTTGGATTGTGCATCTGTGATTCAACAATGTTTTTATAGAAGCTAGACTTGGCCTTTGCTAGGATCGACATAAAGTGTCAGAGTCTACGACAGTTCAGTTCTATGACAGACCAACTTAATGGCCACCGGAACAAACCCTTATGGTTGAACTTAGAATTAGATAATCAAAAAGCAATAATTAAAACTTCAACACTTTCAAATTCAAAATGATCAAAATCCATACCATTCGAGTCACCTTTGAGCTTGAGCACTTGAAAAACAATGTGAACTGGGGGGTGG
The DNA here is from genome assembly GCA_009760855.2 of Cristatella mucedo. Classification (NCBI taxonomy): domain Eukaryota; kingdom Metazoa; phylum Bryozoa; class Phylactolaemata; family Cristatellidae; genus Cristatella; species Cristatella mucedo. The sequence continues at coordinate 520,506 of WPIO01000145.1, read as the reverse complement.
TTACAAACATTAGAAATGTCTGTCGTGTCCACTAAAAGAATGTATTGCAAGGTTTCACTCAGACTTTTTCCAAATAAACGATAGTCAAATACCGCATTTTGTCTGGGGCTCTTTGTCTGCTCTTCCGTCCTGGAAAACGACACTTCAATCCAATTCTGCTTAGAGGCAGGCTCTGCAGCTCCACGAGTGAGGGAATGCAACTCTGCAGCAGGGACTCTCCGGATTCGTATGATTGGGAGCAGCAGCATAATGTGCTTTCGCTCTGAGGATAATCTTCCTGCTACATTTGTGTGACACAGAAAGCTGCTTCCTGGCACACGATGGGAAATCGTTGGCCCAATGGTGGCCCAATGTCACAGAAGCTGCTCTCAGCTGCGAATGCAAGCCATCCACACATTCCTGCATGGATGGCTAAGGCGAGCCCTGCATCCGGAGGGTGTGGCACCGCATCTCGACTTAGCTCTGGTGAAAAGTTTTGTTGCTGATGGCAACAAGTCCGGCAGCAGGCAACGCCACATTGCCCACTGCAAGCAGAACGATAGCCATTAAGGCTCTTCAGCTGCTATAAAAATGAGGCAGTTGAATGAGCTGACCATATCTATTTCTACAGAACACAGCCCAAGCTCGGCATTCCTGCGAAACAGAGGCTGGAAACTCTGCCCCCTGACTGTAGAGCTCTCGGCCACACTCGCCGGTCGCACGATCAGGCAAACGACATGCACGAGAAATCCCGTCGTGAACACTCACCCGCTGCAGCTTCCTGAGGTCAGCCTCGATCTGGTCATACAGGCGTGTAGCCTCGCTCAGCTTCCGGCCTATTTCGCTGATGGCAGCTGCTTCGCTGGCCGCCTGCAGCAGCTCGGCGTTCTTGGCCTGGAGCTCTGTCACGGTCCCGCCCAGCCGCTCAATCTCATCCTGAACACAAGCCGAACGCATGCGGCGGCGACACTGTCGAGTGCTCACAAAACGTCTGCAGACTATCCAGCTGCTGCTACAGCTGGTGGTGGTGGTGGGGGGGGAGGCACAGAACTTGGGGTATCCATCACAAGGGCACAGGAGGCGAAGCCAGCTCAGGCCACACCACCAAAACTCTGGGCTGAAGGGGCATGGCCAGACTGCTGCTACAGGCATTCAAGCCCCCTTTAAAGCAATCTTTTAGCCCCCCAAGCTCCCTAGCCCGTGGTGGCTACCGGGTTACCACGGAAGGGCTGTCACATTTCAAAAGCAGCCTAGGAGGCTTCGACGGGTGGAGCGCCTGCCTTCGGCTTTTCGGTCTGTCTTCATATAGTTGGGGCTGCCGGGCTGCTCTAAGTCATTTTTTTCGTGCCCCTGCAGCACAATTAAGCGCTTTAATTACGAGCCAGTCTCTCGGAGTGAGCAGTTTCAAAGGCTTCAAGAATGCTCCATTATAGAGATTGGGACAGCATTTAGTGGGTCCCTACGATTCGTCCTTCATGTGCTCATGCATGCTGACACTGTGCATGCTGCCACTAACCACATTTGCATGCTGACCCTGTGCATGTCACCCCTAACCATGTTATTCATTTTGTTTGTTTATCAAGCATGATATTACTCACCATTCAATTGCATTTCCCTTTGCAGCAAAAGTAAAGTGCCTAGAGAGAGAGAGAGATTGAGTTCTCTGAGCGCGCTTTATCAAGTGCATTATTATTATTGTTATTATTATTGCTGTAAAGCGCTGCTGCTGCGTGATGGTCAGCGGAACGACCAGCGGGTACTGTAACTGTATGCAGCAGGTCGCCTAAGGATGCCGATGCTCGATGACACCAGTCGTGGCTTGGCTAAGGACCGGATGGAGCCAAATGTTTAACATCGGCCATGTCCACACCCCCACCCCAAAACCCAGGGAAGAACCGACAGCTCGGCACCAAGCGATGCTGGAGGGCTCCGGGTGACACAGGACTTCAGGGCACGGGCTCGAGCCGCTTATCCACATATCTACCTTTTTTTTTTTTAGATGGGATACGGGCACCAAAAGCCGCTTAGGCTTTGGGTGCCCGTATCCCATCTACAGAAAGCTCTCCTGTTTGACACTGCTCAGTCCCTGTGGTTTCGTGGAGTCACAGATACATTACATTATATTACTACAGAGTATGCCACGCCACGTGTGAGTGCTCCGGTGCGAAAGTTTGTGGTCGGTTTTCTGAGCAGCCGATAGTTTTCTTTCTATAGGGTCCCATCCTATTCGATAAGCCACGGCCACAGAGGCAATTAATTTGAGACATGTCTAAAGGAGCCTCTCAAGAGGCTCGGGCAGTTTAAGGCTCTCGGAATAGGGGTAAAGGCTACTAGTTAGTGTCAACACAGATTCCTAGTGGCATGTCTTAAACTGCATCTACATCGGTGAACGTTAGGAGTTGAGACACTCGTGAACTTGTCCCCAAGTGCAAATTAGCTTCAAACCAGCCATGTATACACTTTAACTGTTCAGAGTCGAGACTAGCCTCGTGGTCAGGCTACGGCTTGTACATTCGTTCTCACTTGGCAACAAGAGAGACCTCGGAAGTATGAAGGACGTAAAGTTTCTTGCTTGGCTGAAAATGGAAATTGAGCAAAGGGCTATCTACTGACACATATGTGGTGCTGCCTATATAAGCTTTTATACAAGTCATACAAAATTTAGCCATCATCCTTCTGTAGGCAGCTTTCTTCATCAATAAACTTCCATTTTCCAAACTCTTGCAGTACAACAGACTGGTCTGCCCCACGCAACGAGTCTACGATGGCAGCATTCATGTTGCTTTTTGGGTATGCTTCTGATTGGTCGGCTGCCTCAACAGTCTCTGATCTAACACCAAGAAGTAGACCGCCCTGCTAATTCCTCGAACCCAGACCCGTGAGACTCAGATCTTTCTCATCAGCCACCTGTACCTGCCCTTGCCAGTCAAAACGAATGACGTGGCCTCAAGTTCTCGGCTGTCTCGACCTCGAACGTTCTCCAGTGTAGATGCAGTTTTAGCAAGAAGTTTCCAGCTCTCCCAAAAGGGACAACAACAAATAATATTATTAATAATAAATGTGCATAGCACCCTCAAGAGAATTTAATCTCGTTCTAGGCACTTCACATATGCTGCGTATTGGGACGCCAGGTTTCGGAAGCACTCAAAACACGACAGCACTTGGCTGCTGCCCCAGCAGAGAACAGCGCACAGCATTGCAAAAACAATGCCTTTCCACGCTGATTTCAAAGTGGAGGCCATGACCTACTGCCACGTCAAGGTTTAGCTCTGTCCTCACTAAAAATCCTGGCTTGACCCCTCCCTGCAGGATTGCTGCTGCAGAAGGCACAGTTCAGCTCAGCTGAAATCAATAATACGAGCGATTAGCTGATTTAGCAGCCTCATTTTTATAGTAGCAGAAGAGCCTTACGGGCGATCACCACCGCTGGCACTGAGCAATAAAGGACCACACACCGCAGGACTCGAACCCACGACCTGGGTCGTGAAGAGCAAGCACCTTATCCCTGGGCTAAGACCCGGGGGTTCTGGTACCAGGACAGCAGGAAATATGCAGGTACAGTTGCCTGGTAGCGATCGCCAGCACGTGTGGCAGCAGCCCGCAACACCAGCAGCCCGAAGCACTAGCAGCAGAGGCAAATGCAATAGAGCTATGGTGCAGTGTGAGCGCAGGATCAGGAGGGAGCATACCTCATAGGAGTCAATCAGCTGCATAGCACGAAGGCGGCGAACCTCGGCATAGCAGAACGATCCATTCCTATCTTCCTCGCTCACTGCCTCACCACCTGAACTCGGTGAGACAGGAGGTGCAGATGTCACAATCACATGTCGCAGTGACGTGATTAATTCGAGACAGCAAGCAATCAACCACTACAGTTTAAACCCACAGTTCACAGGCCAAAATTAGCAGGCTGATATGCACTGATTAAATGCTGCTTGATGTAAAGTAAAGTAAATGTTAACTGATTCAACAGTCTCATTTGTATATTGGCAGATTAGTGGCTATCACCCTGCTTGCAGAGGACAATAAAGACTTGCCTGCTGCAGGGCTCAAATATCCACGGATCCAGGAGTCGAGAAGTGCAAGCATCGTAACACCCAGAACAGTATCAAGTCACTATATACGTGTACACATGCCCATAAGTAAGTGAGTCGGCGTATCATATCGACTTAGGATGTGTGTGGGTGTTTGCATTTACCCAAGTGTGTATATATGTATGTGTGTATGTGTGCATGTGTGTAACTGCTACAAGCACGTAAGATCAACCAATTGCATCGTTTGAGTGCTGCTTAAAGGCAATATACTGCTTATAGCTCGTGGATGATGCTGGGCAAATGTACACAGCCCGATGGACCTACCCACTACTCTAGCAGAACTCTCATTGACAAACAACGATTTGTCTTGCTAATCTGAACAATTGAGCGCAGGTTTGGATCAGCAGAGCATCGCAACAACTCCCACTCTACAGACTTCAATGCAGCTGTTTGTAGCACAGCTTTAGTCTACAGTCAGACAGTAACAGTAGTTCTACATGTTGCAGGAACGCTGCAGCCACAAATAAAAACTGTGCCGCCGACAAAAGTAAAAGACCAGCTTATTAAAAAGACTCTTTAATATAGCGATGGAATATCCTTTGCAGATTTAACTCTACCTAAAGCAAGCAATAAAAAATTACAAGCTGCAGAAGTTGAACCAACAACCTGACTCGTTAAGTCAAGTACCTAACTAGTGGATTAAAGACTCACTGGTCAAGAATCTAGCTGCTGGGTTAAAGACATGTTAGTCCGCCACTCTGTAACAGACTGGGAACCTCAAGACATAGTAAGCAAATTCCCATTCGAAGTCAGAGGTAGGACAGACGTCCGAAAAGCAAGAAAACTTGGTGTCCGAAGAGCAAGACACGAGACCGCATCACCTGCAGCTCCAAGCTTAAAGCCCGGCTCACCTAGCAGCGTCCGATACGGGCTGTCCTTCGTCACTGGCACTCGGCATGTCGCACAGCAGTCGTTCCGCTGCGACCACAGCGCACAGCAGTCGCGGCAGAAGACATGACAGTTGGGGCATATGACGGGTTGCTTCACCTATCCAAACGGCATAAGCATGAGCAAGCCGGAAGATATATTAAGGCAGCAGGCGAAAGACCGGAAGCGGAAAATGACGACGCAGAGGTCTCAGTAAATTGAGAAGAGCAGCGTCTGAAACGCGGAGCTCCAGCTGAGGAGGCGATGCGACCGAATGTATGCTTAGTTTCTTAGGTCGGCCACACAGTTTCGTTTACGACACAAGCAGAAAGTTGAAAACTGCAGTACCGAATAACATGCAATATTCTAGCACTTGACATGACGAAGGGGCGACGAACTACTAGGATGTTAGTGCAGGCCGAAGTGCCCGCAGCAGAAGGTGGTGGGGATTCGCGCAGCTCCAAGCTACTAGATTGGCTATATGTGTATGACGCGTGGGCTAGCTGTCCCGGACTTTGCGGCTACGAACCTTCCCAAAGCATATCTGGCACGACATCGGTAAAGTCAGCATAACAGATGAAGGTACGCGATCCAGTTTCGAGGTCATTTTATGCCGGAAGAGCTGCGGCGACATAATGTTACTCGTGCTTTAATTGGTAGTTATTAGCGACGCACGGCGAGGAGATCCCTGAGCCCTCAGTCGCATGCAGGGTAAGTAAAAAAAAATAGTAGAAAGCACTCCCTGGACGTCTAGTGGTAGAAATAGCGATTCCGCGAACGTTAACAAGTTAAGAATCGCAATACTAGCCCACCCATGCTGAGCAGCAATATTAAATGGCAAATTAAATGAAAAGATAAGATTCAGTAAAGATTCAAGGAGAGGCAGGAACAATTACAAGTTCGTCAGCGATTAGCTAGTCAAGATTGGAAGCCTCATTAGACAGAGGAACCTAAGCGGCTACCGATCACATTGCCTAGAGAAACGGTAGCTATTAAGACTCGAATCCACAATCTGAATCGTGTGGGGTCTTACAACTCCAGCCCCTTACCGCCAGGCCCAGCGTAAAGGTGTTGGGAGTTGCAAGATACTTAGAATTTTAGTAAACAAACGGCACACGCCTTGCTCACATATTTATAAATACATTGCATGCTTTAGGTATTGAATAACCAAGGTGTACATCGAGGACGGTAATTACGCTCAACTAGCTTCTCTTCAACGACCGTGTTCTTTAACAGCGGGCGCACATAAGATGAAAGCCTCGAAACAATGTCAGGCACAGTTCTTTGGTCTCATAATTAAAAAAGAGCTCCGATGACAAAAAAAGTTCTCTCTGACCGACTAAGACTGACCCACGTTGCAGTAGCACTCTTTTGCCAAAACGAAGTGCATGCCAACCCGTACTTAACTGTACGTTGCTACGGCAGCCGAGTTAGTCAATGCATACCAACTAGTGAATTTTCTTAACTCGGTAGCTTTTTCAAGTTTTAAGGCTACAGCTGCACCAAAAAAGAATAGTGCTTTGCAGAAGTGACCTGATAGAAGTACCTGTATCGTGCTGCTTTACGCCTACAAAACGTGTTTTTTTAGTGTAGTTGAGGCTTCCGTTGGCTAACCCCACAGAAGCAGATAATATACAAGTTCATCGGCGAGTCAAGATTTCCAGTCGAGATTGACAGAGGCACACCTCCTAGACAGCCACTACTCTCCCCGTCCGATCCCATCCTGCCAGTTCAGGTCATCGTCTTCAGGGTCAGGATTCAATATAAGAGTTGAAAGGGAAAAACGCTAAAGCTGCTACAGAGAATGGTGACATAAACTCGATCGCTAAAGTTTGGTTCCATGGGTCGATTCCAATCGCGATCGCCAATGTAGCATCAGCACTTGATCAAGCAAATGACACCCAACAGATCCGCTATTTCAGCAGCCCTGCTGTGAACACCAAAAACTTCGGAATTCTCACAACATTTTTAAAAGTTGTCTAAATACGTGTTTCCAAGTTCTCTTTATAATGGGGACACCCTGCTAAACAGCAGTCCCGAGCAACCCCACGGGGCAGGGGTCTGGGGGAGATCGGAAGGAGTGAGTCCAGCTCTTCTTCGCGTACCTGCCAGAAGGAATACATAATATTGCAATAGAAATAATATTGAAGGAAATAATACTATCTGCTAACTAAATTTGTAAATTATCATTAGATGGCGAATTAAACATGAGTTCTGAAGTCCTGATCCTCCCATAACTCAAATTCATAAGATCTTCAAGACGCGCGGTGCCTATTCATGTAATTCTTCTTTGGCCAAATCCGCATAGCTAAAGCAGGTTAAATGCACAACACGATTTAACACCGAAAGCAGGCACGGAGGCATTTTGCTATTTATAGGTAAGCTTACAGTGAGCAATAAGAAGAATCGGACGACATGTTAATCACGACACCTGGTTTGTACACCAGGTTTTTTGCGGGGGGGGGGGGGGTCCCTTGCTGGCTCAGGCGGCTGCGGTTATGCAGGATGTAGGCAATTTCTCTATGAGCTCAGGGCTTCGAAGTTTAAACTATCTAAGTGCTAAGCTCAGCCTGTCAAGGAAGACTCTCGGTGGCATGTCGGACGACAGCTGCAAAAGCTCAGGACCAAGCACTTATTTGTGAGAACTCCCTGCGCAAAAGACCTATGCAAATCGGTTTCGAGCCTGGTCTGCGGTTTTCGCCATCGAATGCTTCTACTACCTATCGAACGTGCCTCGGTGTGTTCTACACCTACGTTGTGCTCCTACTCCTGCGTTTCTTGGTTTGCTGTTTAGCGACAGCATTTGATGTAGTCAAAACCCTGCTCTGAATGGTAGCTGTTGCTTGACCAGAAGCTACTAACTCCAACCAATGGCAGTGTAGCCTGTCGGTTATAGCTTGCCAGCCCCCCCCCGGCTAAGTAGCAAACCGAAGCTAAGCCCGTTTATACGATATCCATAAGACTGGTCTGCATTATATCAGTTATCTGCCATTTGTTATCATTTTCCAAATACTCATTAACAATGATAAATGGTGCGTTTTGCTCTGCTTTGGCGCATCAGGTTTGGTAGGTTTTGTACATCAAAGATCGAGTGCACTTTAACATTACGCACTATGTATAAGGATATTGGCTTTCCTGAGGTCCACTTGCTACAGTCATGTAATGACATAAACGTTGTGAGTTACTTTTTGTAGAACAATTAGCCACTTTTTTGGCTGATGTAGTTATTTAAAGCAACGGATATTTGTGGCGTACAATGCCAATTGAGTGTAAGAATTCTCCGCTTATATTCTGCTACATCTGTAACCAAATTCCAGGAGTCAGAGGCTAGTTCCTGTCAAACCCCGCCATACTCCGGCCACGCTGCCGCTCGCCATGCCGCCGAGCTAGGGTAAGACGAGCGGCCGTCAGGGTAAACCTCTTTATCACAACGCATGCACCAACAACAATAGGGGAACTAAACAAGTCTACAGGGAGGGTCCTATACGTGGTATACTATGGAGGCAGCAAGCGCAAACCAACGTGTTAGTTGGGGTCAGTCGGCTTCTGCAGTCCTGTCGTTGTACCGACTCCGAATCCAACAGTACGAGCGTATGCAGTCCGAAACCCGGCTGGCTGAGTAACTGATTGGCTAGTCCAAGTCGACAACTACCACAGTCGTGAGCTTCCACCGAAAGACGCCAACACACAGGGGGGGTGTCACGAACACGCTACACGGGGAACGCGGAATATACAAGTCTTAACAACGAGCGAGCTATCCAGCTCCGCTCGGGCCTTAAGTACTCGTTCCCTTGCGTGCGTGGCAGCATCGTCGGAGCACGCCTGCATGAATCCATGTGCATAACTCGGCGCGACCGAGAGCCTCCAACACCACGACTTACTTGGCTAACTTCTCCTACCCAAGAGCTCCGGCGACCTCACGTCCCCGCACACATCCGGCCATGCCGTAGGTCCGACCCCGGCCTAGCCGGTGACCCTCATTACAGCCGTCCGGTCCCAGCCAACCGAACCGAGCTTGGGTACACATCTGCAGGAGATTTTCGACAAAAGAGCAGAGTGTACCGAATACTCAATTTATCAAACAGTGCTATTACGCCTACTCCGGTTGCAAACTCTGAGATCAGGGTAAGGTAGGGACTCCATATAGGGTGTATAGAAAGTGAGACAATTGCTTAGAGGCCAAACATTTGCATGCCATTAGGAGTACCCGATGATTTGGAGAACAAAGGGACCATGATTCGGATTTTTATTTCAGCATCAATAACGTGAGAGAAGAGCAAGAAGAACAAGCATAAAATTGAGCATCTAACCAATCTACCATCTGCGATGCGATCAGTACCACGTAGTGATGAGGTGTGAACTCCTGTTCCATCTGTTACACTTGATGATATGTTGACTGATTCGACATGGATATGGATTATGGATATGGATTCGACTTCAACTGAAGGTGACGTTGATGAAAACTATGATGCTTTTGATGTTCTAACACCTAAACTAATGTCACAATCTTATCTTGACAACTTAGTACGAGACCTCAGACCTGCCCAAAGAATCGGCTGAACTCCTTGGCTCTAGATTCAAAGATAGAAGATTTATTGCACCTGGTACTACAATTTCGTGAAATAGACCTCGTGAAACAGGATTTCTTCCATACGTTTCGTCAAAGGATTCGCTAGTCTATTGCAGCAACGTCGAATGTCTAGTTAACCAAATGAAAAAGCGCCAAGATCCAACTGAGAAGAGACTCTTCATTGATTCATTTAACTGCAGTTCAAAGGGAGTTTTACTTCACAATAGAAATGACTTTCCTCGTTGACTGCTGCACGTTATGTACAGACGAAAGAGACTTGCGGAAAATTAAGATACTTATCGATCAAATCAAGTATGACCAAAACCAGTGGCAGATATGTGGCCATTTAAAAGTCATTGCCCTTCTGCTTGGACTTCCAGGTGGCTACACTAAATATCCGTGCTTTTAAGTCTGTGGAATAGCCTCGCTGAAGCTCTTCATTTACCGAAAGAAAAACTGGCCACAGTGAACACATTTTGTGCCTGGGAGTGACAATATACGTTTGGTGAGCCGTGATGGCACACCAGGTAAGGTGGTTGCTTTCACGACCTCGTTCCCGAGGTCGTGGGTTCGATTCCTGCGGTGGGCGATTCTTTATTGCCACTGCAAGCGGTGGTGATAGCCGTAAAGGCTCTTCTGTCGCTATACAAAAAAAGGCTGTTTAATCAGCTAGGATTTTGTTTTACGAGAGCCTCCTCTTGTCGACAGCAAGAAAGTGCTACTTCCTTCCTTGCACACACAGCTTGGACTAATAAAAATTATGTTAAGGTTCTGAACCAAGACGATGATACCTTTTGGTACTGATAAGTTTCCGAAAATAAGCGAGGCAAAGATAAAAAATGGCATATTAGTTGGTTTGCAGGTCAGGAATTGTTCGAAGACACACAGTTTACATAGAAAATGACTGGGTTAGGGCTGCAGGCATGGAATGGATTTAAGCTTGTGGTAAAGAAATTTCTCGGCAATCACTAGTCTATTGACTAAGCGCGAATCGTTGAGAACATTATTCAATGCTACGGCACTTGGAAGCAGAATGAATGTTAAGATATATTTTCTAAACTTTCACCTTACTTTCACCTTGACAATTTCCCATCAAATGTAGTAGCATTCAGCGAGGAACAGGGTGAGAAGTTCCATCAGCACATATGTGAACTGGAGCATAGATATCAAGGCCGCTGGAATATTGATAATAGTAATAATAATAATTAATAGTATTAGTAGTAAATTTGTTATAGCGCTCACTGAGAACTCAATTTCTTTCAGGGCACTTTACATTTTCGGCAAAGAAAGCACGATGGAATGGTTAGTGATGGCCTGCTTAACGGCAACAAACATAACATGGTTAGAGGTGACATGTACAGGGTCAGCATGCAAGTATGGTTAGTGGCACCATGCACAGTGTCAGCACGCATACGCACATAAAGGACGAATCACACGGACCCACTAAATGCTGTGATAAATAGATGCGTGTTTTAGCTTCTTTTTACAAGTGGTCAAGTCAGGGGACGTCGTGACATAAGTTAGAGGGACTTCAGGCTTTTGGAGCATACGAACTAAGGGCAAGATCTACACAGGTTTGAGGTTCGATGGAGGCTTAGGTACACGACAAGATTCCGAAAAGAGGGTGGTACGATGCTTAGTCTGGGTGCCCATTCCTAACATTGTTAACATGATGGCCAATTACTGTTGAAGCCTGTAGCACCACAATCCAGCTGCTGAGCACAGAAGAAGGACGAGGAAGAGGCATTTTGAAATCATTTGACTGAATGAAGATTTATGTTTAAATTGCATATAACGTATATGATGTATTTTTATTAAACGATCATAAAAATGTGTCTTGCATGTGAAAGTATCGTACGATAAAAATGCAAGTTATTAAAATACTGTCGTGCTGAGTTTAAACGGGTTACATATTCTGAAAGAGCATCCCTAAATTTACTTGAAATAGCCTGCTAAATTAAAAACAACTAAAAAAAAATTTCATTTGCAGGTCAGTGTGATGTTCGTAAAGCCGTTTCCAACTTACGAATAAACAGGGACCGGAAAACCTGTCATAAGTCAAGTTTTCATAAATCGAGAATGGTATACGATACGTTCTACTACTATACGTTCTGACGAAGACAGAGGAAAACTCATTTTTTTACAAATATATAAGACAATAAAAATAAGAACAAGTAAATGAGATCATATATACTTACGTGTATAATATTTTTAGGCATATTGAAGCTGGTAGTTGTAGTACAGTATATTTTGTACTATTGGGAAGAAGATGAGGAGTTCGACGATATCGCTGGAGGATTACCAACTCCACCATCCTCTAAACCCTCGTGACTGGTTGCAGCGATATCAAATCTACTGACCGCGTTTGGATTTTGAATGTCTTCACAGATAAATTTTTGATTTTCGATTATTGTTGGTGACCGTGGCAGAGCTCGTATCTCCGAATTTTCGTAAGTCTAGCCGTCGTAAGTTGGGGGCTGACTGTATACACATACACACAGGAAAGCACGCACATATATATATGTATATATATGGCTCGCTACCCGTCTAAAAAGAGCGCGTTATTGTCAACAGCCGCATGTTTATATTCAGGCGAAATGTTAAGCCGGCGTTCAGGTGCGAGGTTTTTACTGCGATACTGGATTTTTATCGTGGCTCGTTCCGTTAGGCAGCTTAATGTATGCTGCATTTATCGCAGTAATCGATGATGGTACCGTCGACTGTGCCTCACTTACCATCCATCACCTCCATCGGATGAACTGAGCTGACTATGCTCTCATTTCTGCCTCAGTTGCATGAGCAAGCGTTAACGCTAAAAGTAGGTCTGAAGAGCGCATCGAATGCTTAGCCAGAAGCTACAAACTCCAGCGAATCGCAATGCAGCCCGCCTAGCTTATTGCATGCTAGTGCCTAAGTAAGTGGTGCTAACTCTAGCCAATCGCTTTTCAAGCAGACTGTCCTTGCATCGTGCAAGTATCGCATGTAAGCTAATTGTCAAAAATAAACCGAAACTCAAATAAACGTTCGCTCGTATTTGGTCGAACATTTATGAGGGTCGAGTTTATCCGGTTTGGGCATATTGAGTTTCGCCTTTGTGCTAATATCTAGCTATTGCAGAAGCTCGTATTTTGCTGTCATCCTTGATGTTTGTAAATTCCGGAACTCAACTACTACTCAAACGATCAGCATGAAATTTGGTATAGATACTGCTTGTACTAAACCTCGAGATTGCAGCGTGGTCAGCTTAAAAGTATTGTTATGGGGTGCTAAAGCGTCATCGAACTTGATGCTATGATTTCTTGTTTAATTCTGAAATGTAATTATTTTTCAGCATATATTTTAGGTTAATTACATGAGCAGCCAAGTGTCCTGCATCTGCTAAGGGGTATGCATTTTTGCAAAGAATAGCTTTGAATATGTTGATTTTAAGCGATTCCCTTTTTGATATACCGAGTCAAATACCATACCTCGACTGCCCAAGAGAGTCGGGGCCAAACAAAAAAAAAACCACTCAATTGCATTTCCCTTTGCAGCAAATGTAAGGGGCCTAGAGAGAGATTGAGTTCTTTGAGGGCGCTCTAACAAGTGCATTAACATTATTATTATTATTATTAAAAATCAACTCATTTACAGCAAGTTAAAGTGGCCATTGTTGCTTATGGCTGCTTGCACAACGATGGTTCTATCAATTGTCATTACGTGAAACTTCGCTGTGGGATAAATGCCGGTTCAGTTGAGATCTCTTTATCCATGCACATTCCATACCATCAAAAAGTGTGACAGCACCCGGAGACTCCCGATGACTCTACTGTCAAAGCCCACATCGAAAAGTAAAGCAAACTTTAAGCAGCAATTGCGTAACCACAAGTTTGAAGTCGCAGAGTAACACTAAGAAACATTTCGCGGCTTGGCTCACGAGCAGCTTTTGAGTCACGGTCTTTCAAGAGTGTCTCAGGCAGAAAAACAGAACCATAAAACTTTTCACATCGTTAGTAAACTGTTATATGACCAAAAGATTCGTGAACCACTAACCAGTCCGGTTTTGTAAATTATTAGCCGAATATCATTCGACTAAAGTCTGCGAAGCTGCAAGTTAACGACAAATCACCAGTCTCATTCCTGAAATAAACTGTTATTTGATCATATACTCGTCCAAGACTATATTTAGCTTTATCACAAATGAGCTTTTCTCATTTTTGACCGGTCACTAGTTGACCCAATCGCACTGGAAGCTAAACCATATTGTCTTGCTGAACGCTTTATGTAGATATTCACGATAACAAACGATTGAGTAAGCTCACGTTCCTAGGAATCCGTTATTCCAAGAGTTCAAATTAAGCTAAATTTGACCAATTGGGGGAGCAAGCATACATTTCCCGATAAACCAATTGTTAGATATAGATGTAGTTCGACTAACCGTAGCAAGCTGGTTGTAGTAAAACATTAGCTTATAGAGATTCTTACCCAAGGAAGATTTTAAAAACTGTCAAGCAAGTTGAAATTTCTTGTCGAATCAATTTTTCACGTCTTCATCAATCAACGAGATTGCCTAAATGGCTAGACAGCCGGTAAAGCTGACACCAACCAACAATCGCGTTGTCTAAATTTACGTCTGACTAGTGCACACTGGCAACAAGTTTAGCAAAAAAGCTTAGTGGTCGTAATCGTTATAAGAAAGCGCCACGAGACCACTAGTGCAAAGGCAAGGGGCAAAAATATATCAAGAAGGAAAGCAGGTAGCGGATTCGGCACGAACGAACGTGTTTTTAGAACGAACGTGTTTTTGTTTTTTAGTGTTTTTAGTGTAGGGGGCACATCGCTCAGGTTCGAGCTCAGGTTTGGAGCATGGCTCGGGTTCGGCACTCGCACTGTCTCGGCACGTAGCTTGGGTTCGGCACATCGTGCAGGCTGGCCTGCAAAAACTTAAAAATACTTTGAAGCCACAAATACCAAAGAGGAATAAGATTTTTCAGGGACAGAAACTAATGGGCGTTCACGCCTCTAAAAACACTGGCACAAACAGACTCGATATACACGTATAATCTAGAGAAAAAATCATCACCCAAATTTATCTAGGGTGAAAAATAAGCTACCCATCAATGCCAAGCCAGATTAATCAGATCTTCTTTTAACACTTCAGCTTTCAAAACGTATCTGATTTCATGAGGCTTTACAGATTAAAATCGTGCCAGTAATAGCGGTAAGTCATGTTTCTTTTTTCCACTAACACCTACAATTCTATAGCGAACACCATGACGCAAAAAGCCGGAGGAGCAAGTGCACTCACTAGTTTCGAGCCTAGTGATAAAATTGTCAAGAATTATGTACGAGTCTCTATCGCTAGCCCGAGAACATAAGCGAAAGCGACTATCTTTTAGATGCCTTCTTCCTATAATCTTTCTAAAGAATAATTGACTAGATGCTTAACACAGGAGCAGGATTATTTTGCACAACCATAAGCTTTTTCAAGTTTCTTAGCCAGGCAACGGATTAGTGGTTAATGTCAGTTGGCCCGCTCCGACATTGCCAAGGAATTGAAGACGATAAACCAAGTTACGATCAGTGACTAGCTCTGCTAAGCCATATGCACGTATCAGATGCTACACACTGTGTTGATGAGGGTCAGCTTTGTAAAACTAAGGCTCGTTTCTTGTTCGAAGCTTGCTAGCACCTGCATTCGCATTACTCTAAAGATATCCTTGACGAACCAATGAGCACTTCTGCATCAGCGAAGATTTTAGCTCAAGTTAATCTGCTGATGCAAGCCACTTGCTTAATAATATAATAAAATTGATGTGGATAGCACCCTAAAAGAACTTAATCTCTACACAGGCGCTTCACATATGCTGAAGGAGTCAAAGGTGAGCACCTCAACCCCCTTGGGACACTTCGGAGCAGGTTACCCGGGATAAGCCTTTCTTGGCTTGTTATTCACGGGCTGACCCAAACGTTTAGCATCTAAAACGCGAACATTTAGGGTAACAATAAACCCGAGGATCAACATATAAGCGACGACACGAACTGAAGCTCTGCTTTATTGTTCAAGAGACTACCTGAGCTTTTCCTACTCGTTCGTTCTATGACTGCTGCTCACTTCATTACCAGGTACGGGATGCACGACATCCTTTCGTGTGGCCTCTTCAGAAAGTTCTCAAAGAAGAATCCATCGACAGACAGCGCCAGCCGACACCTTACGTCGCAACATGACCTAGCCTAAATAATAAGATACCCTGAAGGGAAAAATAAATCGAATCATAAAGCTGAAATCGGCGAATCTGCTCGCCTTCCACAAAGACGACAGAGACTGCAGGCATGTCCGGTGGCTATTTGGTATCACAGCTCACAGGTTCGTCTGCCACATGCAGCAGGAGCAGGCCCATCTTGGAACCGGCGACACCGGCATAGCAGCATTCAGGCACACATTGAGCATAGCTGAGGCTTCAGTAGCCGACGCAGTCAGAGGAACGCTTGATATAAAATTCACAGCACACTGGGCAAAGTGAAGCCCCCCATATGAAGAACTGGGTCAGCACACCGGCAAACCCAGCAGCAAGACAGCCGATACCAGCTGCAACCCACTTAAGCAAAGAGGCTCCACCACAAGCTTTCCCACAAGCTCCACTTGGCACATCTGGCATCAAAAGCAAAGTGGCAACCGTAACATATCACAATTCTGAGACCGGTACATGTTCAGACAATTGAAGCACGTCGTCTGGTGGACAGAGGCATCCGGTCATCGAGGTTCAGCAACCTTGCCGTGCAGTGGCACCGGAATGAATTGCACGTGCTAGCCAGCAAACACACATACGCAAAGGTACATGCACACACACGTACAAGCACACCCATACTTGAATCACACAACACATACAAAAAGATGCACAAACAAGCTCGCACGCACACACACACAAACACACGCACAATCGCACTACCACGCAAGATCGCGAGTGCACACGCACTGCGGTGCCTCATCGCAGCGTCCATTGTCTCATTGCCGTGCGAGGTGGTAGTCTCGGAAGCCAGCACATTTGCCAGGTGCTGTCAAAGTGACCCAGTGGCTCCTAGGAATACAACACGAACACTGTTGCAACAAAATCAACAGCCCGAGGACTTTGAGGAAGTGACCGCTGACTGCTTGCACTAGCGTAAGCCCGCAGCTACGGCGGCACACTCACTGCTAGCGCAGCCACGGCAATGGCGGGGCCAGAGAGAGGGTGCTCAGGTAAGACATGCAGCAGTCAGAGCAGTCACCGTGCGGCAGTGGTGGAAAAAGCTCTGGTGGGCCGCTCAACAACAACAACGGCAGTAGGTGCAGTGACCGGACATGCGCAGAGCACAGGCACACATCCGGGTCGGTCAAGGAACGTCTCCGCCACCCCAGCTCGAGGCCTCATGGGGATCGAGGAAGCCGATCGGTGGCTGCTGCCGATGCAATGCACCGCTTCGTCAGGGCTCGTGGCGGCAGCAGCGGCACGTACCGGGACCGTGAACACGAGGCTGCGGACGTCGTCGGCTATCTCTCATACCACGACCACGGAGCGGAGTAGGCCGGCGTCACTGCTCTGGCTGATAGCCGACTGCGTCCGTGCCTTCTGATGAGTCGTCGAGACTCCGTAATCGTTGCCGTCGGCCGTGCTACTGCAAAGCAGACAGGGAAAGAAAGAGTGAGAGAGAGAGAGAGAAAGAGTGAGCGATCTTGTTGCGTGCTGCCACTCAGCTGAGCAAACCAATGGCAGCAGCGACGTCCATGCTGGCAGAACAGTGTGGCCTAGCAGGTACTAGCATGCCTGACTCGACCGAAGGCCTGCAGACGGGCAGGAGGACGAATCGTCTGGCGAATCATTTACCCCCAGGCGACTCCATGAGGGAATTCGAGATATTCCAGGAGGAGTTAGGAGGAGGATGAGGAAGAGTTTTTCAGTGGTGAAGAAACTGGAGTCGGGCTCGGAGGTTTGCCTGCAGTGTGCTTGAGGCCTGGGCTCAATTGCAGAGAGCATGCCCCCCAGGGATAATAATAAAATAATAATGCACTTGATAAAGCGCCCTCAGAGAACTTAATCTCTCTCTAAGTGCTTTACATTTGCTGCAAAGAGAAATTCAATTAAATGGTAAGTAAAATCATGCTTGAAAAACAAACAAAATGAATAACATGGTTAGGGGTGACATGCACAGGGTCAGCATGCAAATGTGGTTAGTGGCAGCATGCACAGTGTCAGCACGCATAAGCACATGAGGGACGAATCACAGGGACCCACTAAATGCCGTCCTAAATAGGTGTGTTTTTAAGTTCTTTTTAAATGTGGTCAGGTCAGGGGATGTTCTGACACAAGTCGGGAGGAAGTTCCAGGCTTTGGGCGCATACGAACTAAATGCACGGTCACCAAAGGATTTGAGGGATTGTATCCCATGCCACGATTTGTTAGCTGTGGTAAGGTCAAAGTTCAGTAGCCCCCAAAAATTCATTTCCCTTAACGATATTGAGCTAGGAAGGCTATGCCTGCAGTTCAATTGACAAGACCAAACCAGACATTTAAATCTTTTGTAGAATATAAGGAAACCTTAACCAAATGGCGGTCAATGATTCAAGACAAGTGACTGCAGCATAACTAGGTGGCTGGCAAACATAGACCTACTTTGGAAGAAGGACATGCTCACCGAGTGCAAGCGATCCTGTTGGGCAGGACGCATTGCCCTGGTCACTGCTTTGTGTTGGATCCTACTAGACTGCGGTCTCTTGACAAGCAGATGCAGCCCCAGCAGGGCAACAAGGCACGAGACAAATCAGAGGTGATTAACTCGGGTAATCGTTATGGCTACACTTGGGAGTACAATTAGAACACATTTTCCCGACGATATCAAGACCTCGAATCTTGGAACAAGGAAAGGACAAGCTACAGAGGGAGTTTAAAGTGCTCATACATTGCACAGCAACAGGCAAGCCACGATGGGCACAGCTGACTCTGAACCAGGCAAACACAAGCAAAACTTAATCGGTGCATTAGGCAACGCCCCCCCCCCCCCCGACAAACCAGGTAGATATACAACCCCACAACCACTACACAGCCCCACAACCACTTGTACACACACACATATACATACACGTATGCACAAAAATGCTCGGACATGCATAGAAATGCTAGCTCCAACGCTTCGCTTAGTGAAGATCCAGTGTTTACTGAGTAAGCAGTACAACTAGGGCACTGCGACTGACTAAATCGCCAAGCAGTCGTAAATGTAGAGCAGCCAGACAAACAGCTGTGCATGCTAGCTATCACAGCACTAAGCTTTCACCACAAAACACGAGAGGCACGTCCTATCGGGCAAGCAAGCAGCAGCACATGCAGGGGCAGCAGCTGCAAGCAGCTTCAGGCAGCTGTGGCAAGAGCGTAATCTTTCAGAGTGGGCTGGGCTGCCTCTGCGTCGAGGCGAGGGGGTGCAGACTCACGGAGTGGACTCTGACTCGGTAGAGTCGTAGCCCGGCGGTGGCACAGGGCCAGACACACAGCGACTGGTGAAGTGAATGCCGTCGCCTTTACTCGACCACACGGGTATGCACCACAGTGCACGCCGGTCGCCGAAGATCTCGCGTAAGTTCTGCTTTGCTCCCAAGTCGAAGGCGTTCTCGACTGGTCCCGTTTGCATGATGGGCGCACGCAACGACTCTTCAAAAAAGAAAAAAAATACTCGCCTATCGCTCCTTCGTCGAGCATGCTGGAAGAGAGCACAGTAGTAGCATTTAAAATAATAAAAATGAAAAAATTTACACTGCACCACGGCAACAACAAGCAGGTAGAGCAATGCAGATGACAAGCTTGCACCAGTTGCAGCGGCGTAGCCACAAACGAGCACTAGGAGCTGATCGAGAGGACTGCAATCGCAAAACCGAAGTACCCCCATTTCTCGAAAAAACAGGTCCGTAAAGACACGTGGCTGATGCATTCCACGGTAGTATGGAAGAACCTCAGCAACGGCCCCCAACTCCTTCCAGAAAGCTGTGACACATCGACCTTAATCTTTCAACATTCTTTCTATGTGGCTGCCTGACCAAAAACATGCGGCTGTTGAAACACGAGATGCTTCCACGGCATGGTGCTAGGTAGCAAGCAGTTCCTCAGTGACGACAAGCTGGATTAATGCAGAAACAGTGGCTGACAGAAGCAGATGCATCGCTTGAAACGTACCCTGTGTGCTGTTGTTCCTACTCAGCAAATGTATATGGTATCCAAACAGGGCCAAAACGGCCAGGCCAAACATGAGCGCAATTATGAAGACAAACATTACGTGGAAGTCCGACTGCGCAGTTTCAGGGGTAGCCGAGGCAATGCTCTACAAAAGGAAACGGGGCATGAGTGAAATTCGGTTCGCAGAGGAGCCAGGAGGTAGCCTGACAGCAACTAATCTTGCATTAATGATGACGACCGCTGTCGATCAGCTGAGAGTGAAACAAACACGTTGCAGATTGATGCAATGAGCTGCCACCAATGGCCAATAGCAGCAAAGCAGAAGTTTGGCAAGGGAGTAGCTTCTGACCCCGTGGAAGCACGCACGCTTCCAACTGCAACTGCACACGTACTGCACAGCCAGGACATCTACAGCTATAAGGCAGCATGTTAGATATACGTGCACAGGTGCAGCAATTTATTTATTTTTGAGTGCCGAAGAAGAGAGGAAATTTTGATGATTAAGACCTTTACCACCGGGCTGGCGGCTCGTAGGCAGCACACCATACTAGTAGCCGTACCAATCCATACCTACTAAACAAAGCAGTTCACATATAGCCTTCAGGAGCAGGAGAAGCTAATTATACTAGAAAATACCTTTCGTTTAAAAATGGTGCCTCATTCATGCTGGCGAATCTAGCTGAAAGAAAATGGCACAGGTGTCGACCGCTAAAGTGCTTTTATCTATGCAGGGATATTTCCTAGAAAGCTAGTTTAGGTGACGACCACCCCCCTTAAAGCCAAATTTGGAGTTGGTGGATTAGCTTTCAACACTGAGAGATGAGCAAAGCAAGGGAGATTTCTGCCTTGGCGAAAGGACAAATTTGGGGATTACATTTTTTAGGCTACAGCAATGCATGCATTGCAAGAGTGCTGCCAATTTTTGAGTAGTGTGTAAGTTAGACTATTAGGAAGCAGTTGTGAATCGATACGATGGAACTGAGGTCGTGAAACCGTGGTCGACCAACTCTAAAAACCGATCGAGAGGACGTGTAATAAAAACTCAATCCTTAAAGCACAGATTTGCTCCCTCGAAAAGTGTTCCTAAGACACTTTAACCTACGACATGGCTTAAGTCACGCAAATCAACCATTCTACTGAGTTTATGCCAGCAATGTTTCGGCAGCTATTGACACCATCGATCACAAAGTTCTTCTAGAGCGTCTCTCATCTCGCCTGGGCATCACTGGCACTGCTCTGCAGTGGTTCAGGTCCTATCTCAGTGGGAGACTCCAGAGTATTGACGTGAATGGACAAAGATAATCTGAAGTACCTCTGAAATATGGAGTACCTCTGGGCTCCGTGCTAGGTCCGGTTCTTTTCACGGTTTATACTCTGCCTCTTGCTGATGTGATTGCCAAGCACAATCTAGGCTTTCACTTCTATGCGGATGACACTCAGTTGTACCTTTGCTTCGATCCCTCCCAGCCTTCGAGCAGCTCAAATTCTCTAAACTCACTTGCTGCATGCATTGATGACATCCGCACATGGATGGCAGCAGATTTTCTAAAACTAAACGATGACAAAACTAACTTACTAGTTATGGGCAAACCCAGTGTGATTCACAAATTGGAAAGGCTGACGCTCAAAATTGGCTCTGCCAGCATATCTTCTGTCGAATCAACTCGAAATCTAGGTGTCATATTCCAAAGCGACCTCTCGTTAGACGACTATATCAGCTCCAAGGTCAAAGCTGCCTATTTTCAGCTTCATAACATTGCTAAAATTCGGGCTTGTTTAGATAAAGATACCACGTCTAAGTTGGTCCATGCATTCGTGACATCTCGTCTCGACTTCTGCAACTCACTGCTCACAGGCCTACCAGCATGTGCGATCAGGCGATTGCAGCTGGTGCAAAACTCTGCAGCTAGGCTTGTCTGTCGTGAGCGTCGCAGTTGCCACATTACTCCACTTCTCGCCGACATGCACTGGCTACCAGTCAAGCAACGGATTGACTTCAAGGTTTTGTCGCTCACTTTTAGGTCCCTTCATTCTATGGCTCCAGCCTATCTCTCTGACATACTCCCACATCAGGCCAAGCATCGTACCACCCGCTTTTCGGAATCCAACAGTCTAGAAATACCTCGTACAAACCTCAAATCCTTTGGAGACCGTGCATTTAGTTCGTATGCGCCCAAAGCCTGGAACTCCCTCCCGACTTGCGTCAGAACATCCCCTGACCTGACCACATTTAAAAGGAACTTAAAAGACACCTATTTAGGACAGCATTTAGTGGGTCCCTGTGATTCGTCCTTGATGTGCTTATGCGTGCTGACACTGTGCATGGTGCCACTAACCACATTTGCATGCTGACCCTGTGCATGTCACCCCTAACCATGTTATTCATTTTGTTTGTTTTTCAAGCATGATTTTACTTACCATTTAATTGCATTTCCCTTTGTAGCAAATGTAAAGCGCCTAGAAAGAGATTAAGTTCTCTGAGGGCGCTTTATCAGATACATTATTATTATTATTATTATTATTATTAATGTATACTCTCCAGGACTGCCCATCGCCAACATTTGCTTCCTAAAAAGCAAAAACTAGGCCACTTGCAAGGGGCTAAGGACTACAACCACAGTGAAGTTCGGCTGACTGACAATAAGTGATGAGGAATGATGGATCGAAGCTTGCCATTTTCAATTCTGGTAGGAGGGTGTGAGGGAACATGACTCCGAAGCCTGCGAGCACTGAGCACTGAACACTAAGAGGGCTCAGACTGCCTAAGCGGCCGAAGGCTCTTGAGCTGATGAAGGGCAGACGATGAGTCGGTGGATGACTCAGCAGTCCTGCCCAAATCCAAATTGGTGGCATCTGTGGAGACATCCACCACAAACTACCGCCAGCTGTCGGTTGGGTTGGGTTGGGAACGAACAATGGCTCGACAGTGAGAACAAAGCACGAATGGAAGACAAGGGTGTAAAGCCGAAGGTGTACGAGAGGCAGAGAGGGCTAGATTACTCGACGCTGGCAGCTTGAGTGTGTAGAATGGGCTTGGCCGGTGTGGTTTGGAATAAAGTGTTTGGTGTTGGAGCCAGCAGGCTTGTTGTTGCTCGGTCGAGCTACCAGCCCAACGACAGGTCGTGCGGAGGGCTGCCACAGAGAGCTTACTTGAAGCAGGTCATTAATGAAGCGTAGAACGATCACTGCCTTTCGACGATGGTCAAGTTTGGCAGCGGAGTGCTGCTATGGGGCTGTTGCATAGCAGCTAGTACCAGTACTTGGTCGTCGTAGAAAATGTCTGCTAAAAGTTTAATGGCCTTAAGAGGGCTAGATTTTACATTGCAGCAGGATAACGATCCTAAGAACGTTGCATTGTCGGAAAGAGAATTTTTCGATAAATGGCCTGATCACTGATATCCTCCACTGACTGTATTGCCATAGCCAGCGTAAGTCCTGATCTGAACCCATCGAAAACCTTTGGAATGCTTTGAAGTGAAGTATCAGATAGTCAGCTATTGGTAACACCCGAAAAGAGGTCTCACTTGAGGCTTTGTAAACTGCTGGCAATAAACTGCTCCAAAATTAGGCACTACGAGGATAGTGGCATCAATGCCAACTCACATACAGGAAGTGATTAGAATAAATGGTAGAGCCACTTCTTAATAAAAGAAAAACTTAATAATTAAATACTGAAGCATAACATGTTTATCTGCCACCATGGTGGCATGGGCGTGCAAAGGAATGCATGCAGAAAGCAGCACAAGATGATTTACCAAAGAAAGCCACACATTTTCCAGTATGCATCACCGGTTGCTTAAACTTATGACGACACCTGCATAGATATAAAACCGTAATCAAACTGGTGACGATGGCAAGAATTAAGTTCGGATTGTGCCACTATTATAAGCTTTGCTGTAGTGTTCTTTATTTGATGAAGGTTGATCACTTTGGTAGAAATGGATGACAATAAGAGGACTGCTCTACATTTGTCCCTTTTCCCCAATTGTCCCTCTTCCTTTGCAAAAAAAAAGAGCTTACGGTAAGTACTTAACAGAGTGAGGGCACTGAATTACGAGGGCACGAGTTCTGCTCACCACCATCGATGTTGACATTTACTTGAGCCTGCAAGTGCATCAGTGGGGCCTCTGGAGATGCCACGATGGATCCCTGATCTTGCCTACTGATCAATAGTTATCATCCTCTGTGCACAATTAACATGGCAGGCATCAAACTGTGTGTGGTGAGCAAAGAGTTTGAGAGAAGCTATATAAAAGAGGAGCCGAGTCACCGGTTCAGCACGGTTGGAGAATTCGTGGGTAAAACCAATGGTGGTGAGGCAATAGCACCGGTAGTGCAGGCAGTGCAGGAGGGGTGAGACGGACAGAGCCAGCGGCAAGGCCATCGCAGAGCAGAGCAGCTTACCATCCAGAAACGTGCGAAAAACTGCGCATCCGTGGCGGCAAGAAAGATGCAGTACAGCTGGGCGTAGAAGAGGAATAGCAGGAAGTACTTGTATGTGTTAAAGCCAACACAGTTGTTGATCCTAGGAAAAACGCTGTTCTTCGTTCATGTGTATATTCGTCACACCAGGTAGCGGATTTCGAGAGCAAAGGATGGGATACCTGGCAGAGAAGTCCAAGCACATCACTTACCATGGACAGTGATGATCCATCTTAAGAACGCACCTGGAACACAAAAATTACGACAAGCACTGCTACACAAGCAGTAGGCACTCGAACTGCGGAGACACGGCAGTGGGTCACCTGGGTTACAGGCTGTGCAAACCAGCATCTAGGGATGGGGATCGTCTCTACATCTCTCCTCTTAGCCTCTTTGCCGGGCCCACTAGGGTAAGCGATTGGCAAAAACCGGGATGAGAGATCACGACTGCAAGGACTCAGCAAGACAAAACAACAGACTGCACCGGCGAATGCAGAAGACCCAGCGTGTGGCCAGCCACGCCCGGGCGATCCCTCGACCAACGATTCCTATCGCGGCAGAGTGACAAGAATGCAAGCTACGGTGAGAGTAGTCCCCGTCAGTTCTAGATACGTGACCGATGAGTGTCCCGAGCATACCAGAACAAGTACAACGTCACATCGGCTGCTCCTAGTCTGCACTGTTGTGCAGTGCACGCCAGTGAGACACAAGAGGTACAGTCACTGCTAGCAGACTCAAAACAGACCAAGCAGTCGTCTGTCCGGAAAGCGGCTGTGGCAGCGCCACCTCTTGGTGGCCCAGGAAGCACAATGGCAGGCTAGCAGGGTGCCTCCTCGAATAGGCAGCCCGATTTGTGCAGCCTTGAACGAATGATCGGACGTTCATAGTGGTGCCAAGGAGACACACAAGCCAGAGCACGTTGTGTCGTCATCGGCAGCTGAACCCATGACCTCGAGAAGACTAGAGGTGAGATTCGTTCGAACTAGCACCCATTTCGATCGATGGAGAAATACCATCGCCTTGGTGCTACCTTGAGCTTGCACAGTGCAGTCCAGCCGTGTGACGCAGAGGCAAGACGTTTACATCTGGACGTGCCAGTCTGAGCGAACTTGCCCCGACTTATGCTAGCGAAACGTTGGAATGCTACAACAGCCAGATTACGACAGCTGTAGAGATTATTCGTGGTTCCTGAATTACAAACCACAAGAACCGGAAGTGGCAACCTGATTGGATTGCTCGAGGAGAGATGCATTGATTCCGAAGATTCTGGTGACCTGGAGGCTGCTACCAACGATGAACGAAAAAAGCAAAGCATATTGAAGACAGGGATTTCGAATTGTGAATAACACTTAAAAATAATACTAATAATACATTTGGTATAATGACCTCAGAAAACTCAATTTCTTTCTGGGCGCTTTACATTTGCTGCAAAATTGAATGAAATGAAATGAAATGAAAGCACGATTGAATGGTTAGGTGTAGCATGCTCAATGATAAGCATAACATGGTTAGTGGCAGCATGCATAGTGTCAGCACGTATAAGCAAGTAAAGGACAAAATACGTAGACCCACAAGATGCTGCAATAAATATATGTTTTTAGTTTCCTTTTAAATGTGGTCAAGTCAGGGGATGTTGTGACGCAAGTCAAGATGCGAGTTCCAGGGTTTGGAAGCATACGAACTAAAGACACTGTCTCCAAAGGATTTGAGGTTCGTACGAGGTACAGGTTAACGATTAGATTCAGAAAAGCAAGTGGTTTGACGCTTTGCCTGACTACTAACTTGAGGTGAAACACCAATTAAAGGTAAGGCATGGCAATGTCTGGGCGTTTACAGATACATCATCTATCATGGGGCTGCGAGCAGAAAAATGTTTTGCTTCGACTGCTGACCGATTTCATAGTCACTGGTTTCTTGGATCAGTGCTCTATCTATTGAGCCAGACTCTGTTCTTCACTCACAATAGGATTTATGCCTCTGCCTTAATTTAGCAGAAAATATATCAAATGCAGTAATTAGTAAGTTTTACTTTGGGATTCGAACTAGTCAGATTTAACCTGGGCTTTGAGCTAGGGAGTTGTATGGCACGTACTTTATATATCTACATAATAATAATGCACTTGATAAAGTGCCCTCAGAGAACTCAATCTCTCTCTCTCTCTCTCTCTCTCTCTCTCTCTCTCTCTCTCTCTCTCTCTCTCTAGGCACCTATTACATTTACTGCAAAGGGAAATTCAATTGAATGGTGAGTAATATCATGCTTGATAAACGAACAAAATGAATAAAATGGTTAGGGGTGACATGCACAGGGTCAGCATGCAAATGTGGTTAGTGGCAGCATGCACAGTGTCAGCACGCATAAGCACATCAAGGACGAATCACAGGGACCCACTAAATGCTGTCCTAAATAGGTGTGTTTTTAAGTTCTTTTTAAATGTGGTCAGGTCAGGGGATGTTCTGACGCAGGTCGGGAGGGAGTTCCAGGCTTTGGGAGCATACGAACTAAATGCACGGTCTCCAAAGGATTTGAGGTCTGTATGAGGTATTTGTAGACTGTTGGATTCCGAAAAGCGGGTGGTACGATGCTTGGCCTGATGGGGGAGTATATCTGAGAGATAGGCTGGAGCCAAAGAATGAGAGATAGGCTGGAGCCAAAGAATCAAGTGACCTAAAAGTGAGCGACAGAACCTTGAAGTCGATCCGTTGCTTGACTCGTAGCCAGTGCAGGTCGGCGAGAAGTGGAGTAATGTGGCAACTGCGATGCTCACGACAGACAAGCCTAGCTGCAGAGTTTTGCACCAGCTGCAATCGCCTGATCGCACATGCTGGTAGGCCTGTGAGCAGTGAGTTGCAGAAGTCGTGACGAGATGTCACGAATGCATGGACCAACTTAGACGTGGTATCTTTATCTAAACAAGCCCGAATTTTAGCAATGTTATGAAGCTGAAAATAGGCAGATTTGACTGTGGAGCTGATATGGTCGTCTAACGAGAGGTCGCTTTGGAATATGGCACCTAGATTTCGAGCTGATTCGACAGGAGATATGCTGGCAGAGCCAATTTTGAGCGTCAACCTTTCCAATTTGTGAATCACACTGGGTTTGCAATTTGTGAATCACACTGGGATATATATATAAATATATATATAAATATAAATATATATATATATATATATACATACATACATATACACACAACACTTTACAAACGAAAACCAAAGTATATATATATATATACACACACACACACACAACACTTTACAAACGAAAACCAAAGTGAGTCGAACACGTATAACCCCCACTCATCGAAAACCGGTATGCTTGCTTTTTTCCGTAAGAATGTCGTAGGCTCCCTCAGCTTTGCACTCAGAAGAGGATGCAGTAGTATTCTGGATTAGGGATTGCCGGATGAATGCAACAGAGCTCGTGGCAGATAGGAGGCACACGACCCTCGATGACGCCCTCTCTTGTCGACGATGCCGCTCTACGGCTAGCAAAAGCAGTAGCCCCAATTTCACCTCCGATACGCAGGTTTAACAGCTAATACTGCGTCGTTTTACAGAGACGGGCAAACTTACTGCTACTGCCTGTGGGCGCTGTGCCTATTGCAGAAATTTAAGCATGGTCGCCAGTGTCTATATCGTAAACAGTAAACCCGAAATCAAATTCAGCGAACCCTAAAACGTTATCTCGGAAAAACGTACAAAGCCTCTAAACTAAACCTGGTTTGTGTGTAGAATCAAAATATAATATTGATAGGAGTTGCACGCACCCCCCACGCGCGCGAGCGCGCACGCACACACACACACACACACACACACACACACACGTACTCGAGCTCACTGCCTGTGGACTCACTTGGCTGTCATATATATATATATATATATATATATATTTATATTTATATATATGTATATATATATGTATGTACATATATTAGCAGATTTAACTGCTTCCTTTGTATAGCAGCAGCCGAGCGGTAATAACTATCACTACCGCTTGCAGTGGGCAATAAAGGATCGCCCACTGCAGGAATCGAACCCTCTCTGTGGCAATCGACGAAAAGACTGCTTGTTCTACGCCGAGGACGCACACTTCCTTCAAGGTACAGGCGCCCGATCATTGCTGCCATGCCGCCCAACCATCAGGATACCAGCACCTATCCAAGCAGCAACTGCGACTCGCTAGCCTTGCTGAAAGGCACCTGCTGCATCGGTATTTGCAGTGCATTGGCAAGAACTAGCACCGTTATCAGCACCGTGTTTGCAGCCTAAGGTCTTTAGTGCACAAGTCAAAGCAGCACGCTTGTAACATTAGCTGCATGCTTGCTTCACTCCTGCTACTAACGGGTGGGCAAGGGGGGGCAAGGGGGGCAGGCCAGGGGTCAAGGGGCAAGGGGGCAGGCAAGTACGTACATGCCGCAAGTTGAGCAGTGGTGAGCTCGGTCGGGCTTGATGCAGTGGCATTTCTCGCAGTAACGAATCCCTATGCCTGCAATGAGCCGGCACTGAGCATGCCTGCTGCAATTGCTCTGAATGTACGAACAGCCAGAAGGAAGGAGGACGCATACCAAACACGGCTGGTTAGCCTTAGCGACGACGATGCATGCTGCAAGCGAGTCGGGCAATGCGGAGAGAGTGCCCATGGAGAGAGGATATCCAGCGAGTGCAAAGATCGATAGCTTGCTGGCTGGCACACTCACCCTTGCCGACTGCACGCATTGATAAAGGAAGACTCTGTGCAAATTTCTCGAGCACAGCAGATTTCTCTTGGTCCGTGCTTGCCTCATGCCAATCTCGGAGAGTGCTTTCTGGCATGTAGAACTAAAACGCAACCGGGCCTGTGACCGAACGGCAGCTGAACGCTCACTCTGTTGCTGAGCCGGGTCAGGGGGCTTCAGTGAGAAATGTCAGCATCTATTTCATGAGGAAGGCACCATTGACACGTAATCACATGGGAAGAGATGGGCACCACTCGAGCTTTCGTGATCACGAGGATACAAGCACCACCGGTATGTGAAATTAATTTTAACAGAGACAGGGACACCACAGGATGTGTGAAACAGCCAGCAGGCCAATGGGATCAATTTCTAACTAGAGCAAACACTCTACACTTAAGGCGAGAGGGACCGCCTCGGAACGACGACAGCAACTGACGCAAGCAAAACCACAGCCAAAGGTCACGCATCGACAGAGCAGCAGAAACTGAAAATGTAAACGGTAGTGGACGGCACTATCGAGTATTACTTATCACTAAGGAATCAGGAGGCAGATCACTATGCCGAGCAGGCCAGCGCCACACTTTCGTCAGTCAAGCAAACAAGCCAATGCTAGTGAGCGAAGCAGCACTGCATCAGCAGGTGCAGCCGACAGCTGCAGCCTTACCATTTGTGGTACCGAGGCTGGCTTCGTCAGAGCAACTTTCATCCATGACCAGAGAAACATTAGCAGAAGCACGTGATACACGATCAGGTAAAACACTAGAACAGAAAGCTGGCACTACAAGCATATCCAATCGAGCGGAAGGAGGTAGAAAAAAGAGGCCTCAGTTACAGGCAACCGGAATAGTGGCACCACAGGCAAAGGGCTGCAGTCACATTGGCTTCGGAAAGGAACAGCCAAGACCAAACGAAAGGCAAGCTCTACTTCGACAGGCACACGATCCGGTATGCAATGAATCACTCACTGCTAAGTCTCCGTGTCTTCCCAAATTCAGGTTCTCTCCAGGAAACAACCCTAACTGTGCCTCACTGAAACCCTAACTGTGCCTACTCTCCAAGCACCACACTACGGGTTTGCTGGTCGCAAAACTGCTCCAGCACTCTCATTTTCATCCTGCATCTTCATACTAAACCTTCACCTTCATCTTCATCTTCATGCTAAACCTGCAGCACTCCACACACAGCCCAAAGCCTTCGACGAGGCTGACACGAGTGACAGCAAATTGATTAAGATAATGAGCGCTCTAGAAAGACCGAAAATGATGCAGACAAAGGTTGGTCGCATCTCCGCTTTTAAATAACCTATCCGTTCGATTCTTCCAAGTCGTAGGCTGTTAACATTCTCGGCATTTCCATCTCTCGTTCCACTAAACACACACAAACGCATACGCGTGCACACACGCACACATATACATAAACACTCCCAATACCCAGTATCTTGGACTGAACAGTTCAGGCAACTGAAGGTTCAAAACGACACTATGAGTTTATACGGTGCTATTATATTAGACAAAGGACCTACCTTTCTCACCAACTGCAGGGCCTGGATTTATTCCTGCAACAGAGAACAGTAGCATTTCAGCATGTGGGCAATGATCCGAATAGCTAGCGCAGCATGATTAAGAAGCAACAACCTACCGAAACACATTCTTACGACGTAAGCGTAGTACGACCAGCCAACAACGCCGAGAATGAACAGAAGTGGGAGGAGTCGCACACACCAACCGCAGCGCTTCGCATGGACCGACGGCATATTAAAATTACAGAAGGTCTCGGCCCAGCCTGCTGGCTGCACGACTAACGGACGGGTCTCGCGAGCACTGGACGCCTACTCCTTCATCTCTGGCCTTGACACTACTCTTTTCCGCCTAAAGCGGAACCACTCCGCTGAGCCCACGTGCCAAGTTATACATGTGGGCTGACAGCTGCCGCTACTGCAATTGCATATCTAAGACTCAGCGCTCGCAGCCACCCCTGCGTTATTTTTGCGTCTTCTCAGCCAGCTGATGCGGTATCGAGAGTCGCTCGGCCTTTGCGGAGGTGGCTGGGCTGGCGGAGAGCCAACGAACATCAGAGAGTGTTGACCTCCCATATTTGAAGTTATCCTATGAGTGTTTTACTCGAAGAGGAGGTGCAAATTTTGGCAAGCAGTCTCGACCCCCACATTTTGGCTGTTATATTTGGATGCTGGCGTTCAAATCAGTCTGCTTCTGTTAGATTCGCATGTCCTGCATGGTTGGGCTTCAACAAAATCGGCGATATTAGTTCTATAAATTATTCAGATGATCTATTTTCTCAGCAAAATTACAGCCAGGAAACCGTTAGCATCAAGTGCAAACTTCACAGTAAGCTATAGCTCTCAACTCCTCGCCTCTTTTCTCTTCAGTTTCAACTCAGGGTGCAACCACGTCCCTTTCAGGTCTTGGAAAATATTCTACCAAAAACTCACGATAAAGTCGTTACCTGAGGTCAGCATGCCTCACTCCGGCTCCAGAAAGATAATTGGCAGATTTCTAAAAGGAGAGAATATGTGAATTCGACTTCTATGGTAAGAAAACGTATACCTGAACCATCGGGCACACATCGCAGTTAGCCGAGGGGAGTAACCTGAATAGCAAAAGAAGTTTTAATAGATACGCGCAGATGCGATTATCTCAAGCACCAAAATGCAGGGAAACATTCTGCCTCAAATTAGGCTCGTGTTATACCAAGTAGGGCTGTGTAATTAAAGCAAATGTTCTTGTAAAACTGTATTGCCTTGACTGGGTACCCATACAACTGCTTTGCACACAATCAGAGCCAAACACCCATCAAAAGACACTAAAAGGTAACACAATTAACATAGCGCCCGTGGATGCTTAGCTGTCCTTTGCCTCAGGCGAGTGCCACTCGAGGCCCACCCCTCTTTGGCTAGGACTACTGCAGCAAGTGCAAGGCGACGATGGCCTCTTTCGTGAGGAGTGTGTTGAATCTTTTTCACGAGGAACGTATTGAATCTTTTGGATGCAAGATGACAGGACGTAGCTTTCTAGGGTCTTGCCACTAGAGACGGAAGGCTATCCAGCAGCATGTAAGTGTTTTAACGAAGAAAATAATCTCATCTGAAATTAAAAATAAGCACGAAGTCCACGAGAGCTCGCGACTATTTCCCAAGACTATCGTGATTATCGACCAGCATTTCGAAATGCCTCTGAAAAGTATAGTGTCCCACTACCGAGCCCAGTTGAAGAGTGCCTAGGTAGCCTTGGTTAGTGTCCAGGTCTCAAGCTCTGGTTAACATCTGCGTTCGAAGCCTTGGTTACCGTACAGGTTCAGGCAGGCGAGCAGCCAGCTCTCCAAATCGACCTAGGCGGCTCAGTGCCTAGGCCTACCGACCCGGCATAGGAGAATTTAGGGGCCCGGGCAAATTTGTAGCTTAGCTATGCACCTGGGTAGTCACCAAGTTCTGGTTAGTGTTCGCATACTTCGCTAACGGGTTGGGGCGAACCTTCTCGCAGAAAAGTGAGCACCTGCAAACCGCTATGGGACGTGACCACGGAATGCCAATCTTGATTCACGCCGGGTGAGAACCTTTTTCAGTTCAATGTTCAGGTCTCATCATAAGCATCTCGCTAACGTGCGGTCGTCCTAAAAGTGCCTGTTTAAGCAACATTTTCTGCTAGTTTGTTTTATGCTGATAATTCCCACACAATTTAATAAAGTGTTCAAATCTCTCTCTCTCTCTCTATATATATATATATAAGTGCACTATGGTGTCCCTCTGCCTACGCTCTACTCAGTGAGGTCACGAATTTGGCCTTTAGAACAAGGCATCCTCGCGAACCTTTGACACCTGATTTTCCTTGCAAGTCTAGCTAGGATCGGAAGTTCCAACGACTTCCACATGGAAGAAAAAATGGTTATGCTAACCATGTCTAAACCGGATGTAAATAGGAAGCAACATGTCGAAACTGGGTAGATCGAGATATAAGTGTGAAGCTTGTTGACGTGCATTCTTGTGACTTTTATACAGCTTTATTTCCATGTAGGTGTGCTTACAAAATCCGTATCGTAATGAAATTTGAAATGCAAGTTCAGCTCTGCTTGTTTTAACTGACGCTGGAGACATTTCCGATTTAGGCTGGATATATTTTGAATTCGACAAGGAGACTTTTTAATAGCCGTATAAAACGTTACACAAGAGATTGATTAAATAGGCATACGAAGCCGGTAACAGTCTATCATACAAAAACAGGTTACGAATGAAGCTGCTTGATAACTTAAGCGATCCTTTGACAGCTGTATGACAGTGACAGCTGTGTCAATCGCAGCACGGATAGCAAGTGGAATGCGGTCACTGAGCGAATGTCCGACAGTCCTATAATCGGACTAGGCCAATGCAGGACACCGAGTGAGAGTACTGCACGACAGGGAGAGCCTAGCTGCTGCCACAATCGTCACAACGGATAACAGCGCGGCCAGGAGCAAAACGTTTGCTCTGTAATCAAGAGTTGCTTCGACAATGCATTAGGCAGCCGCATGGAGCTGGTTACTCGCGAACGCTCGGGGGTTCGAGCAATACTGCAGAGCACCGAGGCAATGGCCACTTCCAAGCAAGCTGACGGGCCCTGCAACGATGTGTCTTCGATATTACGATGCCGAATTGGTTGAACAGGTAGTGAGGCCGGCACTAGCGGCAGCAGCAGACTGCATCGCTCGGCCGTGCTCAGGCGGTGCTCGACGTGCCATCGAACATCTGCTGTCTGCTGCTCGTGCTCGGGGCGGAAGCCATGGCATAGGCGTCCAGGCCCGTGTCCACGTGCCCAGCATCTCGGTAGTCGGTCAGCTCTCGGGCAGTTTTGATGCGTTGGTAGCTTACGGACAGCACTACCAGGAACGAGACCTGCAAGCGACGTGGATGACCGGTTGAGACGGCAGTGCATGAAGGCACACAGGGTCATCTCGTCGAGCCTCTCGACTGTGACTTAAAATCTAGATATTGGCACATCATTCATAGCCATCCTGCTAGAGCGGCTACTTCCACGGCACTCGCTTCTCTTTCTCATTTTCTCTGTTGCATGAAACGAAAGTCTGCTGGCTGCGGTACATACAACTCCAGCGTAACACCCACTTAGTCCGTGTGGTTTTGTGGAGTTCCAGCCGGAGATACATTACAGCACATCACATCGGATAGACAAAGGGCCCCCCCCCCCGTTTATACCTACGCACAGTTCCAGCCGTGGAATGGCAAACCGCTGTTGGTCAACGGCTGATGCTATGCTGAGCGCCACATGGAAACGTTGACGCAATGTTGACGCAATGCTGAACGGCTGCTCACCGACTGGTTTTCATCGACACTCGAAGTGAACAGCAAAGGAGTCACGCTTGCTCGATTTATTAAGGATGCCAGCCTTTATTCCTTGCCGAAAGGAAGGTACAGTCAAACTCGGCATGCAAGCTCACAGCCAACCTGCTACACTACCCGCTCCCCTCACCCCAGAGGATAAGGGCTCTGGCCAGGTGAAGCTTGGGCCCAGCCATCTGTGCTCTGCTCTCTAACCGGGGCAAAGGAGGCAGGCTAGGTACGTGACTGAGGTACAGACGAAGGCCAACGAAACGTTCAAGGCCAGAAAGACAACAGATACCGACAGTACACTCGGTACAGCTCGTGATAGGCCCTTTCGAAAGGAGGTGACACAGCAGTGCCACCGGTGGGGTGGCAGCAGCAGACGCAGCAGCCACGATAGCTTGCAGTCCCGTCAGCTGATGGTGCACATTTAGTACTCACCAGGCCGAGCACTATGAGGTGGCAACCGCCGAAGGCAGCGCTGAACAGCGACACGTCCCGGGTGACCTGAGAGAAACGTGGTACGGGTGCTGCCACAGCTAAGGCACCGCGTTGCGCGGCACAGCGAGCCACGCAGTGGGAACGAGAGAGTTGCTGCGGCTTCTACTGTGGGAGAGCACGGCGGGCCCAACGCGCACGGGAGTGCGCAGCTAGGCTAGCTCGGTGTGCATTGCACGCACCATGTCACAGAGCTCTCTGAGATCACTGTACATACACACGGCCGGTCCGTGCCAAAACTCATTCGGGGCAGCATTACTG
The DNA here is from genome assembly GCA_009760855.2 of Cristatella mucedo. Classification (NCBI taxonomy): domain Eukaryota; kingdom Metazoa; phylum Bryozoa; class Phylactolaemata; family Cristatellidae; genus Cristatella; species Cristatella mucedo. The sequence goes on along the minus strand of WPIO01000145.1, from coordinate 485,593 downwards.
TAGTTGGAAAAATAGAGACCTGCAAAATAACATACCCGTAATGATAGAGCATATGCAGCCACGTCACCGCAGCGTGATGCAGGCAGGCAGACCCAGGAACACTGGTCATACACAGCCAGCAGGTCAAAGACACCGACTGGGTTGGCACTAGTTGAAAATAGTATGTACACGACAAGAGTTAATAATAATTTTAAATAACACATTTGTATAGCACCCTCAGAGAACTGAATCTCTCTCTAGGTACTTTACAGATGCTGCATATTAAGCATTACCAAATGTTTGGTGGTAACATCCGCAAGCAGCATGCAAGTGTAAGCAGGTACATGCACACAAGGACGAATCACGAAGAACAACCAAATCCTGTAATAAAAAAGTCTGTTTTAAGCTTCTTTTTAAATGTCATGTCAGGGGACGGGGTGACGTACGCCGGTTCCAGGTTCTAGGAGCATGAGAACATAGGGCACAGTCTCCAACGGTTTTGAGGCTCGTATGAGGTATGGCTAAACGATTCGAGTCAGAGCAGTGGGTTGTACTATTCTTTGCCTGATGGGAGAATAGTTCTCATAGCTGGAGCTAAAGAATAAAAGGACCTAAAAGTAAGTGACAGAAGCTTGAAGTCGATGTGCTGCTAGATTGGGAGCCAGAGCAGGTCAGCAAGAAGTGATGTGATGTGGCTATTTCGACGTTCATGACAGATGAGCCTAGATGCCGAGTTTTGCACCAACTGTAATCGCATGATTGCACAAGCCGGTAGATCAGCAAGCAGTGAGTTACAGAAGTCGAGATGGGATATCACAAATGCACGGATTCAACAAACGACACGACAAAACTTAGGCAAACGGCAGTATCAGGGTCACACACATCTTTACTTACCAAAGCGGCTCAGGTTGAGGCAGCGTATCTGCATGCCTTGCTTGTAGTCGTAATTGACTATCTCCATGCTGCAGATCGACTGCAGCATGATGAAGATTATGATAGGAACGCCCAGGGCGCACGTCACAGCCAGCCACACAGTGTTGAAAAAGTACGTCAGCACGACGAACTGCAAACGGAGAACCGAGCTGTGCGCCCTACAGCAAGGTCTGCCGACTAGCTGGCCGGCCAGTGAATGGAGCGCGACACACGGCGCTGCTGCGGCTGCATGACGCATGCCCCAACGTTCCATCCGTCGCCAGGTGTCACGGTTTCGAGAGCGCGGCGTCTCTTTTAGCTGCTGCTACATGTGCTGCTCGAGGCAGCAACTTACGAAGAGCGCCGAACTACGGCCTCCCATGATGCACTTATTGCCCAGATAGACATTCTGCATCGTGGCTTGCCTGGCGAGAGCACTAAACACGGCCAGGAGAATGGCAAACACACCCATAACGCAGGCAGCCACCAGCAGGACGAACTTCACAGCTTGAATCCTGTAACACAAACAGCATGTCTCGGGTTTCGCCCTTGAGCATGGCAGCCACACTCAGAGCCTCGACACCCATTCAGGAGGCTATGGCATGTGCAGGCGAACATAGCCAGTTCCAAAATAAAAAGGAAGTCAGGTTCGGTGACGTTCACTTTCTACAGAGGTCCATCCCACCCATCGCCAAGCCGAACTGCACCAACAACCACAGATAGCCAGAGCTGTAGCTTGGCAAGCACAGAAGAACGCTTGGTCCTATCAAGCAGCGACCTCTAAAGGCATTAGCAAACCAACCGGAAACGTTTGCTGCGCTCCATAATGGCGCTACGCCACAGCGCAGTACATATTCGGTTGCTCTAACAAAAAGGCCGCAGAACGAGGGTGCTCACGTGATGACTACAGACGTGGTGCGGGATACAGAATCAACACAGGTCCGCATAAACATGGCATACTAAATGGTGGACACTAGCCAAAAGACCGTGGCCCACCTTGACTCGAGCAGGACGGGCTCCATCACATCCTTTAGCCCTGCTGCAACTGCCTACACGGGGGGGGAGGGGGTGAGACAGATGAAGTGCATTCCTATGCACTACTCTCGGTGCCATCTTTTGGGACTCAGCTGTCACATCCGGCTAAAGGTACGTGCAGCAACCTACTGCGCCAAGCTTTCTGGCACCCAATGGATGAGCAGGAACATGCGTCGAAGCATACGCACGAACGAGCACAGGTGTGCCGATGGTGAGAGCTCGCGCACGCTCGTCGTCCTGCACTTACCATACCACCTGGTAATGGATATTGAATTTCTGATTTAGTATTGTCTCGGTGTCCGTAATCCCGAGGTATAGACAGCCGCAGAAGACACCAGCGCCCAGCATGAGCAGCAAGGCAGACACCACGGCCCCCCACGACACCTCCTGCATGCACGCCGAAGCTCCTACAATTGGAATAGCAGGCGTGCACACCCACAGGCACGGGCTTCTTCCAAACGTCCACAGCAAATGGCAAACGCTCGCGACTGCTGGTGCCGCCGGAGCGCACGGATATGCATGCTCGCACAAAGATGCTTGCAGGCAAGCACGACACGATACTCAGGCTTCTTCAGACAATGCAAGCGAGCACAGCACGGCAGCTACAAGAGGACAGACGGTAGTTGACCAAATGCTCCAGCAGAGTCCTGGCGCATTCATCTTCACGCCTCAAGATTCAAAACCTGGCAAGCCTGGTACAAGCAGCAAAATAAAACTCGATGCCTAGGGCCCTTCAGCTGTGTGCCTAGTCTGCTTCAGTCCGCTCTAGCTCTACGAAGAACAATCAGGGCAAACATGATTTTAGCCTATTAGTATCGCCCTAGTTTCAGGGTCTCACTTCTGATACTTCATACGAAGACACACACATAGTGTGAGAGACAGAAAGGGAGAGAGAGAGAGAGAGAGAGAGAGAGAGAGAGAGAGAGAGAGAGAGAGAGAGAGAGAGAGGGGAGAGAGAGAGAGAGAGAGAGGAGGGAGAGAGAGAGAGAGAGAGAGAGAGAGAGAGAGAGAGAGAGAGAGAGAGAGAGAGAGAGAGAGAGAGAGAGAGAGAGAGAGAGAGAGAGAGAGAGAGAGAGAGAGAGAGAGAGAGAGAGAGAGAGAGAGAGTAAACACTTTATTAGAACGAGTGAAAAAACCCCATACTCAAGAGCAAAAGCTCCGTAATGACGAGTAGAGAAAACCCTCGCCCTGCCCATAGTGACTGCAAAGGAAAGATCGACCAAGATGCCTGACTGATCACGTGGCTTTGGCAAGCTGCCTCTCCAAAATAAAAAAAAAATTATAATTCATTTACATAGCGCCCCAAGAGAACTTACTCTATTCAGGTGCTTCACATATGCCTCGGGGCTCGAGCCCACGACCTCAGTCAGACCTTGGACGGGGCGAGCACCTTAACCGCTAGACCAAACCAGCACGGCAAAATGGAGGTGTGACCACTCAGGTCACCTTGGCCGCCCATTTCTAGCCTGCAAGTGTCAACACGAGGACAGTAGCTGGCGACAAGCAGCCATCAGCCACGACCCCGTTTTGTTGAGCCGTTGAGCACGATTTTAAACGTCCCATAAAAGGTTGGGTTAGCAAAAGCCATGCCCATTGTTCGACAAGCTGGAAGTTCGGCCGAAGTGCAGACACAAGCAGCCTTTGCCTGAATCACGAGTAACTGCGGTATGTCCGTGCTCTTGTCGCATGAAGAATCAAGCTGATTTAAGTGGACCGGGCATACATACAGCAGCTGCCAATAGGTTACTAAATTAGGAATTCTGTGGCTTTTTTAGTCTTTCTAATAGTGCCGAGGGTAATTTTTGACAGCAGGTGGCCACTGATAGCCAACAATTTGGACTATCCACTTGGGTTTCTGAAATAATGACAAGACTCCGACCTCCACAAGCAGTTTTCCTATCCTTATCTGAAGAGAAAGTAAGCTGCACACAAATTCCAGACGCCTTTAAATTTTAAAAAGAAGCTTAAAACACTTGTTTATTACAGCATTTGGTAGGTCTTCGTGATTCGTCCTTAATAATAATAATAATAATAATTCACTTGATAAAGCGCCCTCAGAGAACTTAATCTCTCTCTAGGCGCTTTACATTTGCTGTAAAGTGAAATGCCATTGAATGGTAAGTAAAATCATGCTTGAAAAAAATAAACGAAATGAATAATATGGTTAGGGGTGACATGCACAGGGTCAGCATGCAAATGTGGTTAGTGGCAGCATGCACAGTGTCAGCACGCATAAGCACATCAAGGACGAATCACAGGGACCCACTAAATGCTGTCCTAAATAGGTGTTTTTAGGTTCCTTTTAAATGTGGTCAGGTCAGGGGATGTTCTGACGCAGGTCGGGAGGGAGTTCCAGGCTTTGGGAGCACATGAACTAAATGCACGGTCTCCAAAGGATTTAAGGTTTGTATGAGGTATTTCTACTGTTGGATTCCGAAAAGCGGGTGGTACGTTGCTTAGCCTGATGGGGTAGTATATCTGACAGATAGGCTGGAGCCATAGAATGAAGGGACCTAGTCCTTCACATGCACCTGCTTACATATGCCTGCTGCTTGGGAATGTTACCACCAAACATTTGGTAATGCTTTATATGCAGCATCTGTAAAGTGCCCAGAGAGAGATTCAGTTCTCAGAGAGCGATGCTATTTTTTAATATTTACCCTTTTTACCAGCGGCTGCATAATTACACGTACTGGAAAACTGCTCTCAGCAAATGGGCCAACTGGATACAAACGAATGGCTGCCGATCTCAGCACTCGATCCACAGCAATCAGATATAAGCTGGTTTGGCCCAGTGGTTAAGGTGCTTGCCCCGACCAACGTTTGGCCTAGGTCGCGGGCTCGAGCCCTGGGGCATATGTGAAGAGCCTGACTAGAGATGGTTCTCTAAAGGGCACTATATACACGAATTATATATAAAGAAGCACAATAAGCAGCATAGCCAGGTATCCTAACGATTGTAGATCAGCAGCCGTGGCCTTGCACACTCAGTACTGCGCGAGAGGACAGACTAGCCTGATTGTTTTAACGCCGGGAAAAGGCCCGAATCAATCAACCTTTAAGTATATCGTACCAAGACTACACAGACAGTTACCGTAAAGTCTAGCGACGAGGAGCAAACACCCATGAGTTCCAATGTGACGCCGGCCTTGGCCTAGAGTTGGCAGCCGGACGTCTGCATATTCACCGATGCCCCTTCACCACAAACCAAGCTCTTACCTCTACTTAGCACGCACACCTAGACCAAGTGCAGCTAAATCAATAAAGAGACGCGAGATCATTGGTAGCCTAAGGTAGATAAGGACGCCACAAAGATAAAAAAATACCAAGCGCCAGCAGCAGCAGGTAGGCTGGAAAAGGTGTAGGAGCGCAGTCATAAACGATCATGGGCGAATACGCGAGCCGAGGCAAGTGAAATGCAAACGGCCAGCCATACCCTACACCCACATTCGTCCATCCCCAGTGCCTGAACAGCTCAGAGGCACTAGCAGATCGCAACGGGCCCGCAATAGGCCAGTGCTACACTGTCAACTAAATAAGAAAATAATGAGTACACAATGATCAGCTTGGACCGCGAAACGGCGCAGACGGCGGTGAGCTGCTGTACGGCTGACAAAGACATTGGCTAAGCAGCCTCGACGTGCAACAAGTTGCCAAAGCTACTGAAGGCCACATCCCGAAAAAAACGCGCACCTTTTAGCAGAGCCTGAGACACCTGACACTAGAGACTGTCAGCGCAGTTAAAGACAACGAGCACGCGCGGGTGCGGCGGCGCGAGCATTGGATGTCATAGCTACGGCTACGGTGAAGGACGACGCAGCAGCACTGCAAGCGCACTAATAGGCGACGCGATAGGACTGAGAGTAAGAGATGAAGTGGTTAATTGTACAACTGCCGCACTAGCTGAGAAGACAACGACGCAATAACCAGACCGCCGTACAGCAGGCATACCAAACCACACGACACGAGCTGCTTCGCAACCTCCATGATCGGAAGCCTTGGCGCACTATCATACCCATCTGAGTTGACAATGCTTTGCCAAAGTTCGGACGCCGTGGCGCTTTATAAGCGAACTAACGAACGGGGGGTTACACGGGAAGCGCCGGCAACTTCAAAACGGAGCACGGGCGGCGGATGTACCGCCAATGCGGAAGAGCCCATAGGAGTTGCCGCTCCAACACCGCGGTCTCGGTAAGAGAGAAATGTGAAGCACCTTGAGCATACAAATCAGCAGCAATTTTTCAGATATGCAGATTTTTGGTTGATTTTAAATGCACGTCGGTCGCGGCGTAACGCTCAGCATGAGTGTTCCACCGCACGGCAGACCGCTTCCTGTTTCGTATGCCGTATGTTCAGCGGGTCCCGCGCTTAAGCTTTTTGTTCATTTCATTGCCGAAAAAAGTAATATGATGCTCGAAATCTGAAAGCCACGCCGCGTCCTGCTTCATCCAACTGGCAATCCTGCTGGTTAATACAAAGGCTGAGTGCACATGTAAGCTTCGGCTGACATATCCCACAGGTCTCCGCGGTCTTGAGCCGTCCGGACACCAGGATGATGACGTAGCCGCTGATAAACGCAGCAGCTGAGGCACAGTGGACTTGGTTTGTTATTTAGGGACGCTCGCAGACACACACACAAGTGCACACGGTCGCAGGCTCGCAATGCACGCACGCACACACAAGCCCAATGTGGAGCTAAACGATTGCTCTCACCAGATAGTAAAGGAGGTCAAACGGTGCCTCGAGGGTGACTCGAAAAGGTGACTCGAAGCAAACTGAATCAGTCGCGCTCGCTTGGATTGCAGTTAGAAAATTTGCATCAAAAGTACAATAAAGGCTGCCAAAGAGCACCTCCACGAATTAAGGAAACAAGTTTGCAGAATGTACATCTGCTGTGTGAATTATCTGGCTTTTCGGCAAAGCGCTGGCCATCGTAGCTACGATGCCGCCCAGTAGGTCAGGCATGTGGATGTGGCTTTTCACAACCTGGTGCTCGAGGTTGTGGGTTCGAATCCTGTGGTGGGTGATTCTATATCGCAGCTGCAAGCGGTGGTGATAGCCGTAAAGGCTCTTCTGTCGCTATACAAAAGAGACTGTTAACAATCAGCTGGTATTATTATGATTAACTGCGTCGAAAGTCAGCCGGAAGTTACTTTATTTCACCCGTAGGGGCACCGCTTAGCCTGTCTGTTAACACCACCGGCTCTGTAAACTTCCCTTGGCAACTGGAAATAATTGAAAGTAACTATTATTTTCAGAAATTCTCGGATTTAAAGACCGGCTTAGCGGCCTTATTAGCAAGTGCTGGACATGCTTACTGGATTTTTCGGCAGTCCAGCCAGCATAGAGTTGCTACAAAACTGCCTACCGTGGCAAATTGACTTACGCGATTCTAACCTAGAGAGAACCAAGGAGTTAGTTAGAAAGATCATTGCCTCGCCATCTAGCGAGTAGCCAGTTATTCTGTACAGTGAAAGAACATGATGATTCTTTGTGGACGAAGTCTTCTGAACGGGGAGCTTCTAAACATCTGGTGGTCGTCAAAGACGACGCCAGATTACGAGTTTCTGAAGAAAGTAGGTAACTCTTTGTTACGAGCGAAAGGTCGCTAATCCTGGGGCGAGCTAAGAGTTTCCGATGAGGAGCTGGCTTTTACCGCGAATGAGATCTAAGAAAGTTGTCGTCTAGCTGCTGTAGCATGCCAACGATGCATGCCTCAGCGGCTGGAGGCCGACCGCAGGCTTACAGAGCGATACTGAGACGTCGGCTTGCTAAAAAAGCCGTATTATGACTCGAGATATTATTCTCCGATGCTGAGCTATAATTTGGAACCGATTTCCTCACAGTCTTTGGTTAGGCATTACTTTTACATGTGTGGACTCACTGCACCACAAATTCATTTAGGCAACAGGCACTAGCTGCGTACCCAATTTCTAATAAGGTTTTCTGCTTGTGGCGTTAGTTGGTGAGCATGAAGGCTTACTTTTCAAAAAAGTGCAATGTTATGCAACGAGCTAGTAAGGCAAGCTGTGGTCAGATAATTGCGTCGTTTCAAATTCAAATTTTCAAGTACGGCCACCGTGCTGCTGTAACATCTTTTGCGTGCTATTTCGTGCTGACAGCAGCAGCGGTGCTTGCGCCGCTGCTGCTCTCTCAGATCCAATCCCGTTTACCGGCGGGCGCACCGTTGCCCCCTCGGCGTCCTTAGGCGACCGCTGCCGCAGCTGAGGCCGGCTTCCTTGGCCGAAACTCCGCACCGCCAGCTAGCATTCTGAGCGCATATTTGTTCCAAGCACTTGCGGCCGGCCGGGCCGGAAAACCGAAAGATTAGGTTACAATGGTGCGACCAAAATGTGGCGCCAACCACCGAGCGTCGTCCTGCCCCACCTCCCTCCCAGCTTCGATAAGATACCGCTGCCGCGGGTGGCCGCCGAAGCGATGGCGACCACCACAGCGATGGCGACCGCCTGAGCACGGAGGCCTTTTTGACTCCGCGTTCGTTGCTTTGCCGTCGCATTACTTTAAAAAAGATCGCTTCAGCAAGTGAGCAGATTTGAGCACTCTCCTTCTTTACACTACAAAGACGTTCATATGTATGCAATTTTATTTTTCATAAAACCCCGGGCTGCTCATTCGTGACGCCCGGTGACCATGTCAACTTCTGATAGGGCAGATGCTGCATCGCCTGCTGCTGCTGCCTTTCAACTAGAACCGGGCGAGGAGAGCTAGTCGGTCGAGGAAAGGCTCCCGATTCTTGCTTAGCGAGCGCAGCAGTGGCTTGCTCATTAAAACCAATGGCGTCTTGAGGGATCGCGGCAAGTCTGGCCCGATCGTCTTGCTCAGGCAGCCAAGTGCCATTAGCAGCGTTCTTCGTGCATAGTGGAACTGCCATCGGCAATGCCACAGGACGCAGCGAATTGCATTCGAAGGGCAACCTGGTCTCCGATGCTGAGCTGCCAACCAAATACTGCCACTGTCGCTGCTCTTGTTTCTGGCTCGCTGTTGGATGCGCTGTCGACCCCCGGTGCTCGGCTGGTGCCCAGCCGAGTTCCGGGGGGCCATCCGGCGATTGCTTCGCTGGGCCCCTGCCGTGATTAAACTCGGCTGGTGCCCAGCCGAGTTCCACAGGACCCTGAGTCGAGGATTGCTGCCTTACTTGCTGTAGGCTGGCCGACCTTTTAGGTGCTACTGTTCGCGCTTGCTGAATGCCATATAATCCAGGCGACTGCTGCTGCCTGGGGTCGAATCGACGTGATTCAGTGGCCATATTCAAACATTTAGGTGACGCCTGGGCCTGAACGTGAGTGGATGTACCATATTCTCTTAGTGCCTCACCGTGACCTGCAAATAAACAGAAGCTGGCATAAGATTCGGCGCCATGATTCTTAAATACATTTCCTCAGGGAAACTCCGAAGAATAAATGAAGCGTTACCATTGTGCATATATCTCAGTTGGGAAACTTAAAGATCTCTTAATTTTCTGTACAGCAAGGAGCGACTAGAAGCAATATTACTACTACCACTACTACTGATAACAGACCTTTTGTATAGCACCTTAAAAAAACTAAATCTCTATCCAGGCGTCTGTACAACTTCAGGTGAAATAATTGATAACCAGCGGCCAGTGGCATTCGCGGTATTCAGCGTGCAAAAGCGCAAGCTCACCGTTCTTAGGCCAGCGAACTAAAGCAAAAAATGAGGACACTCATGGAAACCGGTTAATGGGTTGACCTCTGGCCAGTAATAAGCGTAAAGACGCATAGCACACGAGAAAAAAGTGAGGCGAAGGGAAAACAAACTGGAAAAGATGCGTCTTCAGCTGAAACGTGAATGACGCAAGGTCGTTGCAGGTAGTGACCGTAGCCCCAGAGCGTGAGCTCCAGAGCTTCGGCGCATGCAGAGTTGAATGAAGCCTCCATCGCCAAAGGATTTTAACTTAGCGCTACGGGAAGGTGAGATGCGTTGGCTCGTTGGCCCCTGATGACGCTTAGAAGCGGGTCGCTTCGAGTGCCCTCCGAAGGAGCGAGGAGGTTGGATGGGCGCAGGCTGGTGCAAGCAAGTGAAGAGACCTATAGGCACTGACCAAGGCTCTTGAAGTAGAGTCGATGCTTGATAGAAAGTCAGTGAAGCTCAGACGGATGCGTCTTAAGCTGAGAACTAAAGGATGACAGGTGATTTCAGGTAGAGACCGCACCCAGAGTTCCAGACTTTTGGCGAATTTCAATTTAGTGCAGAGGGGCGTTGAGATGGCGGGATACTGAGGAGCGGGTGGTGCGAGAGCACTCCCGAGGAGCAAGGAGATTGGATGGATGTTCGCAGAATCGGCTGGTGCTGGAAAGCGAAGTGACCTCTGAAGAAGCCCGACTGGAGGTCAAGAGCAACCCCTGAAAAATTCCGAGCCGCGGGTGTTCTGTTTGGGGGAAGACGGGTAGGCATTTATAAAGTGGCGCTGCACGGATTCTCAGTCAAGATCCCACCAGTAAGCTGCGTGCACCGTCGGGTCAGGAAAGCATCTGTCTGCCACGGTCGGCACCTTCCCATCTAGCTGGAGGACAAGCTGAGACTTCGCCTTCGGGCCAGCCTCATCGATGCTGATGACGCATACGACCGAGGAGGGATAGGTTTACAGGCACTATCAAGCTAACTAGCGCTCTCGAGCTTGAGTTATTGAAGAGCTGAATGACTTACACAGCACGCAAAGAAGCCATCTGAATGTTGCGCATCGAGTTATGGATAGAACTGTCATGCGGAATTATCCCCTCAGTTTGCTCAGCTCAGCTCACCAGAGGGCGTAGCGGTCCGTCGGTTGACGATATTGAAGTCCGAAGTGCTTCGAACTGCCGCAACCGCCGGATGACCTCTAAAATTCCTACGAGGCACACGTAGATAGCTGTTGGACTGACGGGCCGCAGACGAGCCGCCACGGGCGGGCCTGACCGTCTTCTTCGGCACTCGGCCAAAAGTCGATCGAAGTTTGTCTCGTGCAGAGGCGAGGATTCGATCGAGTAGCTGTAAAATCGCAGTCAATCGTGATGCAAGAGCTGATATCAGTGGCATACAGCGTCCGGAGTAAGTTAGGCGCAAGTTAGAGACACCGCTCTCAGAGGGGGCCTCATTCACGTCTCGCATGAAATGATCTACTGTTATTTCCGGATAGTCAATTCACCCGGTTAGTGTGCAAGACCCACGTCAAGGACCCCTACATTGAGAAAACGTGCCCTCAGTAAAGTCTTGCCTAGCCTAGTGGTGCCGCGCTCTCGTCGCTTGGTCTCAGTGGCAGCGTAGGAATACGTTTTTCAGTGACTTTAGGCTAGTCAGCGTATCTTCTAATCTTTTAAGGCAAGTCTGCTGCCATTCCAGCCAAAAATGTAGCGAGAAATAAGTGCCAGTCAAGCTTTGGCTCGTCTAGAAGAAAACTTGGCGATTCCCTATATGTCATGTCTAGTACGTCCGAAAAAACTCTTTGACTTATGCATCTATCCAGGTAGCCAGCCGGCCGGGGTAATGTTCCTGTTAAAATTGTAGGCTAAACTCGTATGATGATTAGTGCAAAAGAAAAATCTGTGCTGTATTTTTTGAATGTTTCATCGTGCGTGCAGAAGTATCCGTCTCAGTTAAATACCATGCAAGAGATTGACGGATGACTCAATAATGGCAACCGGATGCACCAAGGGTCATGGGTCAAGGGATTTGCCAATGGTCATATACATATATTTGAAGTTGTTACTGTATGTGAGGAGTCGAGCACTTTACCATTAGTCTGGTATATCCCTTTATCGGGCATTGGCGACCCACACGCACAGTGGGGGCGTCTGTGAACCAAGGGTCGCTCGACCGTAAGTTAGGCGATCCGGGTCATCGGGTACAGTACTGCAAGGTGTCCCATTTTTCTGCGGAACTCTAGCATCAGTGAGGTAGTTTTGAATTCGGGCTAGTCTTTTACATACGCTCTTGCTTATGCAATGATCTTGTTAAGGTAGTATTCGTTATTCATCATATTTTTCACATGATCTTTATTAAAGCGCAGTTTATCCGCATCGGCCCAGCTTCTGATTTAAATTTTTTAATCTGCAATTTTTAACGTGTATCAGAACTTTTCGTTGACTCTAATTTAATAAGGTAGTGTTAACGGACCCCTCTTAAATCTATATTCCGTCAAAAGATTGCCTACTGGTCGCGCTCGTTTCGCTTTTATGGCTCATCTTTCACAAAAATTGCTTAGGTATTTGTAATTAAAGCAACTTTTGCACGAAATCACGTGGCCAAACCACCGTGACAGCATGCCTCGTTCTTCAAGATTACTAAACCCCAGCTTCTCCCTGCAGTGCATACTTGGTTTAGATTGATGCAGTCTGAATAGAGGTGCAAAAGGTTCGTCAAACCAAGACCAAGGACACCCTAAGGATGTTCAATCCCTATCTATCAAAAGATTCCATCAGGTCAGTACAATTATTTAATAATAATGCATTTGTAACAGCACCCTCAGAGAACTAAATCTCTTTCTAGGCACATTACAGTTGCTGCAAAGGAAGCCGTTCAGGGCTCCAAAACATGAAAGCACCACTCGCTCCAAGCGAACTCTTTAGCTGCGTTTCTGCAAGCTAAGCTAACAGGGCCAGGTAAATATCTCGCACGATTCCGTTTCGACAGCCATTCTTGTTCGAATGATGTAAAAAAATATATTTTATTTATATAGCGCCATAAGAGAACTTAATCTCTATTCAGGCGCTTCACTTATGCCGCAGGGCTCGCGCCCGTGACCTCGGCCAGGCCTTGGTCAGGGTGGGCACCTTAACCACTGGGCCACACCAGCTCGGCATGGAGCTTTGTTTCGTCACCTGCGAGCACGCTCAGTGCGGTTGAATCTCGCCAACGGCGTGAAACTCGCGCCGACCTCGGTTCTGACGCTGGAAACGAATTTTCTCGAATTTTCACGAATTTTCTCGAAAGTCCCCGCCTCCGCCGCCCCCGAAGAAAACCTGGCTGCGCCGCCCCGGCTCGCTCGCGATCAGCCGCTCGGCGGCGCCGCACACGCTGCCCGCTCCCTGCTCGACTCCTGCACGGCGAGCGCAGCAGACGACGCACCGTCGCCGCGCGCGTCTCATCGAGCCCACCTGCAGGTTGCGATGTCGCCTCGCCCGCTTCGAAGCCGTCGCGGCGACGGTCGCCGTCAGCGCGAGCGCCGCAGGCACGGCCAGCAGGCCGAGCAAGTTCCAGCTGGCCGCCGCCCACTTTGGCCTCGCGGCTCCGTACGCCCCGAGTAGGCTCGCCTCCGCCGGCGCCGAGTAAGCGGCGCACTCGTTCGGCGCGTAGACGTCCGCCGCGCGCGGCAGCGCGCGAGCGCACGCGTAGTACGACGCGCCCGTCGTCACGTTGAAGAGGGCCGCGTCGTTGCTGTCGCGACGGACGTCCAGCACGGTGCTGCCCGTGGCCGTGTTCACTAGGCGACGGCACGATGCGCACAGCTTTATCGAGGATGATGAGTCGCACGCGAATTGGACTCGCTCGAGCGGCAGCGCGAGCGAGCGAAGCGAATCGTCGAGTAGCTGCTGGCAAGCAGAGATGCAGAGGAAGATACCAGAAGCCATTTGCCGCTTGCGAAGAAGAAGGAAAATGGAAACTCTGCGCATTTCGATGCGAAGGAAATGATTTCGGGTGCGATTTTGACGTTGGAAAGAGGGGGACGCGTAGTAGCATTTATTTTCAGAGTTCGCTGCAAGTCGCGAAGAAACTGCCACGACTGCTGTCTGAAATGTCGGCTAAATCTCAAATCTTGACTAAAATTATGAAGGTTATTTGATATGAAGTCTTAAAATTAACCGTAACTAAATGGTGGAACAAATGAACCGTAAGGCGGGCTCAGTGGTGTTCCAAGGATATTGTGTGCTCGGGGACGAACTACACAGATGGCGCCTTTCAGTAGTAGGCGCCAGTTTTGGCGAGCCCCCCCCCCCCCCCCCCGATCCAGCGTCCCTAATCCATCCAGCGCCGCGAACATAAGCCCTCCTGGCCCTCTTTGGTATACCACTGGGCTGGCTACATAACAGCACTCTAACGCTAGATGAGGCTATTTTTATAAGTTAACAACTGACCCTTTGTATAGAAATGCATCATCTAGAGTTGGTAGTAAAGTAAGCTTTTTCAGTCACACGCTGGAATATTGTTTACTATATTCATAACCAAAGTGCCCAGCCTCAGAATTCCGAGAAGTTAAATGACCATTCCAACGCTGCAAGACGAACGCAGCTTTTCGCAAAGTTGAGTGAAGGGAAATGTCAATAGGTGACCAGCGATCGGGTTTTGTGTGGACGAATGTCAACATTTTTCGATTTCAGGACGATTTCCCGATTCCTTCGCTCGGTATTTGCAGAAAGAGCCACAATATGGTAATTTAAACACAAGACAATAAACGACGGATTCCGATAGGCCTCTAAGCAACTGTGCATCAATTTAAATACATTTTTGAATTTTGTTTCCAAAGTTATGATGTAAAACTTTGTGTGAGGTTATTGGAATCAAGCGGCTACTTGCACTCATTATAGTTTGCACAGGGTTTATGTGTACCGTCTCTGCAAGAACATAAACGCTTGCATTCGTGGCACAGCATCTTCAGTCGATTAGGCCATATTTCGTTCCACCAGCACAAATTTAATGTAATGTATATCCGTCTGTAACTCCACAAAGTCATAAAGACCATGTGGGTGTTACGCAGGAGAGTTTTGTATAGCGCACTCACGGCCTAAGCGGCTTTCGGTGAGCATTCGGTAGCCAACAGACTTCGTCTCACGCAACAAAGAGAAAGTGGGAAGCATAGCAGAGTCAGGAGAGCAGTTGAGGTAGTGAGTAGCATAGAAGTAGCAGCTCAGGATGTGCCATAGTCGGCAGTAGGAGAGTAGTTGTCGTTTCGTAAGAAATGACGCGGTTGAGAGTCGCACGATGCTTAATAACAGCAGCCGAGCAAATGAAAGTCGTCACGACATGAGTTATTGTTACGTGCCTCAATCAAGACGATACAAATCTCCGAAGAGCTGGCCAATTCATGCAAGAAATCATGAAAGTAGAGGAGCAAATTTTCTGAGACCACGACTCGGTCAGTACAGCAGGAGATTGGAAAGTTGGGACGTAGTGCAATACATTTTTAAGTGCATTGCCAGTCGTCAGTCATATGCTCAGATCTGCAGAGAGCTCTCGTAGATGTAGGAAAATGCATTCATTACAGCAGTCGTATGCTTGGCTTTAAAAATAAAACTTACATCATCGCGAAAAAATACTGTATAGTGGTTGCTGGTTACTTAAAGTTGCTATGCAGGCGATTTATTCTATCAGGCCCCGGCAACCACCGGTGATTTTTCTTAGAAAAGCAAAGCATATTCACACCAAATTTTCACAGTAGCAATATCGTAGGCTATGTTAGTGCTGCTTTTAAAAAATAATCCAGGCGCCGGGAAGGAACACAATGGGAAACTAATGAGGCGATACTAACCTAGAGATACCTCAAATTCGGCAGCTGCTTGTACCGCACGGATCGCCAGACGTATTGCACCGGATTTCACCCACGTCGACAACTCCACGGATGCAGGCGGGCAAAGAATGGAGCTGACTGTGTAGCTGACTGCACACGCGAGCAGCAGCTGTCGGATTGGCATTGCTTCACCGACCGCTGTGTAGGCGCAGTAGAAGTTTCGGGCTCCGCTGAAATCTGCCCAAGACGCATCATAGCAGTCGCAGAACAGGGGATTGTCATCAATAGAGTCGATGGTGACTGCCCAGTTTCGAGATCGCTGAACAGGATCCTGTAGTGCGCAAAAAGGCAAGGTCCTGTGACGAAAAAAAATCCTCTCTGCTCTCCAAGCGCCTCCGAATGCCAGCAACAACGAGCTGTTTTTTCAGCAAAGTAATAGCGTCGCATTGAGTATAGCAAACCTGGGCTTGGATCTATGGAACCACGGCTTTGAGTGTACCGAAACATGCTTTGAACGCCACTCTTGCAAAAGATCGTGCTACATTATCACAATGCTAAGTTTGACTTAAAAAATGACCAAATTCTCAACGGGTCATCTGAATGTAGAAATGATAATCATCTATATTTATTTATCGCACGTCTTAAAATTAAGATGAGAGCTTTACCTTTAGCGGACCAAATGGTTTTCCCTTGCTTATTTAATGAAAACATGCATTTATTAGACTTGACGACTTTTCATTGAAAGAGTAGTTTGATAACCTTCAGCTACTAGGAATACACATTCAAGCCTGAGCAAATGATATCGCATTAGTTAATAAAGCATCACAATTTGAATTAGGCATTTTTCAGCTGAAAGAATGATCACTTGCGTATAAAAATTAGTTTCTTTTCAGAGCTTAATCCCTCTGAAAAATTAAATCTTAAGTGAAATATCATATAAGTAAAGTTGCATCCACTCTGATAAAGACCATTCGTAGAATTAAACTTTTTTTAATTTTAGATGTGTAGATTTACTGACTTTCGGGAGTCACACAATTTAAATAAAATATTTCCGAGAGCTTGTTTTAAATATCTGCTGGTATTAACGTGCCAAACGAGAAGGTACACAGCATCTTGAGCGTCCCATGAAGATTGAAAAAGAAGGCAGGGACACCACGTCAACCTTAAAACCGCCGTTGCTATGATTTGGCAGCTTAGCTAGTCAAATTTGCTGTAAAAGGCAATGCACATTCAATAGAAACAAATTTCCGGAAAAGGAATTTCAGGCCGTTAAAAAACGAAACTCAGATTGTACGAAACGAAACTACGTAAATTGAAGCGCCTGCCAGCAGCAAGGAATACGTTATTACAAAGAAAATGCTATCAGAATAAGCTTGGCAATGTGATTTTTGAGAAATTCCAGATTATATTTGGGATGTTTAGCTACAGATATTTCCTGGCTATTGCGTTGCATTCGCTTCCTTGAGCAGAGAATAAATCAATGCAATTTTCTTATTCCTGCTTTTTTGTCTCATCGCTCCATGAATTGATTTCAACGTGCAAACCACCAAATATTTGTTGTGACCCACTGTATGTATTACAAGGTTTGCTCACGGACCCAAGTACAATATAGTACTCAATTTTTTGCTGGTGGTGCAAGCCATTCCAAAACTCCAGTAACAATGATAAGTCTTTTGTAACCATAAGAGAACTAATTCTCTATCCACGTGTTTTAAAAGTTGCTGCAAGAGGAGCATCAACCGAGAGTTAATGACAAACAAGATGTCACGCATAGACAGGCATGATAAAGAACCTAATAAACACTCAGGGCTGTTTATTATTAGAACGCGTCAGAACTCTGGTTATTAGCACGCACTGAATCATGCACAGGTAAGCATGCTAAGAACAACGGTAGAAAAGGTAAGTTGACTGGATCAAAGTGAAAGCTTTGCAGAACAAGTGCGTTTGGACTTGAACGATGCAAAGTTAACACAGGTATTGAAGTTGTGCTGTGTCAGAGGCGAGTTTCTGACTTTTGGTGCACGCGAGCTGAAGGCTCCATCACAAAATGATTATAAATAAGTGCTAGGGAGGGGATGGCGAGATGACTATACGATGAAGAGTGGGTGCTTCGATAGCTCACTGGAGGAGCAAGGATTGGCTGGCTGGCTGGCGTAAGCAAGTAAAATGGCCAGAGAGAGGATCTTAATATAATGGTAATAATAATCCCAGTGGCAAATGTAAAGCGCCAGAATAAAGATTAGTCTCTCTTAAGGCGCTATACAATGAATGATATTTATTTTACATATATAAATAAATCTGCAAAGCATCCTCAGAGAGCTTTTTCTCTTTCAAGGCAAGTTACATATGCTGTCAAGGGAGCATGATCAAATGATTAGTGGTAGTATGCACAATGTCAACATGCATGACATGGTTAGAGATGACACGAACAATGCCAACATGTAAAAGATGGTTAGTGGTAGCATGCATGGTGTCAGCACGCAGAAGCACTCAAACAACGAATCACAAAGATCTACTAAATGCTGCGATAACCAAGAGCGTTTTAAGCTCCTTTTTAAATGTCGTCAAGTCAGAGGATGTCGTGACGTCAGTCGGGAGTGAGTCCAAGCTTTGGGAGTGCACCAAGTAAAGGCATGGTCTCCAAAGAATTTCAGGATGGTACGAAGTGTAGGTAAACGATTCGAGTCAAAACAGCCGGTGGTACGGTGGTAGGGGAGTAGATCTGACAGGTAGGCTGGAGCCAGAGAGTGAAGGGACCTAAAAGTGAGTGACACAACCTTGACGTCGATATACTGCTTGATTGATAGCCAGTGCAGGTCGGCTAGAAGTGGTTCGACACTCAGGACAGACAAGATTAGTTGCACAGTTTTGCAGCTACTGTAAGCTCGTTATTGCCCACACCGGTAGATCGCCAAGCAGTGAGTTACAGAAGTCGAAGTGGGATATCACAAATGCATGGACAAATTTAGATGTAGTATCCCTGTCTAAGCAAGATTCTGTGCAGTTGCAAAAGAAGATATGCTGGTAGAACTAATTTTGAACGTTAACATTTCCAGTTTCTGAGTCACAATTGTTTTGGATGTGGATTTTTATCGATATTCAATTTGAGAAAGTTTGCTGCCATTCGCATGCAGATCTCAGCAATACGCGGAGTAAGATTGTGCAGAAAATTCGACGCGCTCGAGGGCTGGGAGGGATCAAGCTAAGGTACAGCTGAGTGTCATCTGCATAAAAGTAAAAGCCTAGATTGTGCTTGGCAATCACATCAGCAAGAGGGAGAGTATAAACTGTGAAAAGAACCGAACTGAGCATAGAGCCTTGAGGTAACTCAGTACTTCAGCGGTTCTTCGAATGATCTTTGTCCGTTCACATCAATACTCTGGAGTCTCTCGCTGATTTATGGTCTTAGCAATTGCAGTGCAGTGCCAGAGATGCTCCGTCGAGACGAGGGGCGCTCGAGAATGTAAAGGTCACAAGGTAGCTCGTTGCCTACTTGAATTAGACATTGAGGCAGTGTAAGGAAGGGCAGGAGTCCTGTGCTAACGTTATTGAGAGACAGGAGTCCAGAGGGGATGCTAAAACCTTAGGTATGGAATCACTGATCTTTTCTATCTTGCTGACAAAGAAGCTAGAGAAGCGATCGGCTAGGTCACCCCTAAGGATCAATAGGTAAGAAGCTAACCTGGGAGCGGTTGAGGAGATGATTGATCTTAGACATCAGCATTTTTAGATTGCGCATCTGTGATTCAACAATGTTTTTAATATAATAGTAATATTAATAATAATAATACACTTGATAAAGCGCCCTTAGATTAGATAAATCAATCTCTTTTTAGGCGCTTTAAATTTGCTGCAAAGGAAACACGATCGAATGGTGAGTGCTATCATGCTTGATAAACAACATGAATAATATAGTTAGGAGTGACGTGCACAGAGTGAGCATGCAAATGCGCCCAGAGGCAGCATGCTCAGTGTCAGCATGCATAAGCATATAAAGGACGAATCACAGGGACCCACTAAATGCTGTCATAAATAGGTGCGTTTTTAATTTCTTTTTAAATGTGGTCAAGTCAGGAGATGTCGTGACGCAAGTCGGGAATGAGTTCCAGGCTTTGGGAGCATACATTAAAGGCACGGTCTCTAAAGGATTTGAGGTCTGGAGTCTCCCTCTCAGACAGGACCTGACTCATTGCAGATCAGATGCACAGGCGAGATGAGAGGCTCCCAAGAAGGACTTGGTGAAGCTAGTCTTAGAATGTGCTTGGATCGTTTGGTATGATCTACACTAGTCTTCGTACGAATGATGATGAAAAATCAGTCCTGATCTTTTGAATGCTTTCTCAAGCTTGCGTTTGGCAGACGTAGCTAGTTTAATGTCTGCAGTAAACCGTAGGCCGTCTGGGCGAAGGCACGCACTGCACAACAGAGGTGTGGTTCAGTAGCCAGTGGTGCAAAATCGTTAAGCACGCCGGCAGTTGTCGTGTTGTAGCATTCTACCGAAGAAGATTGGTCGGAAGGGAGATTGAGCAGCAGTAGTGAAGACGATATTTTCGCTCGGACAGCATCGATGTCAAGGATCTTGAGTTTTCGCGATTCGCATTTTGGATTTAATGATTTTGGAATCGGAGGAGGGCACACACTGTAGAGCAAGTAAGATCCGGATGTGATCAGATGAGCCGAATTTGGTAATAATAGAGGATGATAGCATTCGCTCGTGAGAGAATACTTGATCGACTGCGTGACCCTTGCTGTCAGTGGGGATCGTGCACAGGTGCCACTAGAGAAAATGAGTCAGTCAATGCATGCAATTTCGCATTTGAAGCGTCAGTGAAGTTGCCAAAATGAATGTTAAAATCACCAAAAAACGAGGAAAAAATAATTTCTCGCACACATAATCGAAATGAGAAATATGAGATAATCAGGCAAAATAGAAAATCAGAGAAATCTGAGCTAACAGAGGACTGGGTACTTAGGGAGTCGTAGATTACCACTACCATTGGCAGCTCGTTGTCGGTGGGACTCAAGACAAGAGATTCGAAAAGGCGGCTTCAAAGGGACTGAACACGGTTTGAAATGTGAGAAAATGGCAACTCTCCACCAATTTTGAGTGAGCAAGAGATATTGAAGAAAAAGAAACCTGTCGAGGTAGCGTCGGCTATGGTCGAAAGTTGGCCAATTTTCAGCCAAGTCTCGGTCAAAGCAAGCAGGTCGAGACGGCAGGTCGACTGCCACCCAGCCTTCACAAATCATGTCATGTATTTGCACATTGAGCGATAATTCAGAAGACAGGCATTAAGATGGGCCGATGTTCTGTGCTTGATACGGAGCCAGTGAAGCTCAGTCGGAAGTGATTCGACGTCACCGCTGCGCCGTTAACTCTGACCAGAATAGCTACTCTGTTTTGCACCAGTTGCTGACGATTTAAGGGCGTAAGCTGAAAGTCTTTAGGAAAGGGGATTGAAGTAACGTAGATGTGACGTAGCAAACACGTGAAATGGCTCTGTCTACCATGCATTGTCTTACAGTGTCTATGCCACTCGCGAATATTTATGCGTGCACCAGTTAACCGTTCGTTTGCATCGAGTTACTTCTAGATCATGACATGGCGGCTAGCACCACCACACCTTCTTTTCTCGACTCAGCTAGCTGCGCCTAGGCGAGAATTGCTGTATATGAAGCAAAGTGCGCCATTTCCTCAGGAAATGAGTAGAAATTGAAGCGCGTGCACACTGCAAAATGATTAAAGTGCAAGCGCTAAATAAATCACAATGCCGTGTCTGCTCCTGCATGAACTGTAGATCCTTGAAAAGTGTACAGTCGACTCCGCTTATAAGAATACGCTCGGACCGTCAAATGGTCATTCTTATTGACGGAGTATTCCCAGATGCGGAGTGAGACTATATAGCTAGAGTAAATCTGGGACGCGGAATTGCTATTCTTGTAAGTGGAGTACTTCTATATCCGGTATTCTGATATGCGAAGTCAACTGTAACTGTATTATAAATCAGCTGACCGCGATGGCAGCACTAAAAGAACCACATTCAAAATTGCATTTCTTGCAAGCCGGAAATATGGATGCACCGCTATTTGTTGCTAGATTCCCTTTGCAGCAAATGTAATGCGCCTAGGAAGAGATTGAGTTCTCTGAGGGCGCTTTATCAAGTGCATTATTATTATTATTATTAGATTCGTTTGCAGAGCCGGGCGAAGGCCTCATCCCCGAAGTGAAAATGAACTTTGCACTTAATTTGCAGAAATGGATTTTCAAAAGGCAGATATTCTTGAAAAAAGATAATTTGTATCGAGTGATCGCGCGATGTCTGTTTTTCATGCCTGCTTTCTCAGCGACCCCTTGGCCATCGCCGGGGCATTGCGATCCCGTCTAATGAGACTCAAGCGGCAGCGTAGTGGCTTCTCGAGTCCCGTCGCACGAGTCTACTGCCGCTTTCCGAAAAAAATGCTGCCAAGCCGACCGTGCTCGGCTGCCTGACTGCCGGAATCATTTCCTTATACACTCCCAATCGACTACAGATTGCTTGGCGTGACCCTGAGAACAGGCGGATTTTGCCTCGATCTAGGAACGATCCCGCAACCTTCGGTTCTTGCTTGCGTCAGCATTCCTCCCTCGTACGGCTAGATATGTTCACTTCTGCAGCCATCATCGCGTAGCCGCCACACCCGTCTGGAACCCCCAGTGCTTGTCGCTAAGCAGCTACAGTGGTTTGCATGGTTGAAGCTTTGTAGGCTTGTATCGTATCGAGCGGTAACTCGTCGGCAGCAGAGAGCGCTCGATTAGCGAAGCAGCATTATCAGGACGCTTGGACGCCCGCCGAAGAGAGCTCAGTTTAGCCAGTGATCGGCCCGGTTACTCATCGACTAGAAGTAGGACACAATTTCGTCGTCTGTGATGTTAAGTGGCGTACGTATAGAGGGTGTCCAAGGTAGGTGCGCCTCATCTATGGGGCAAAGGGGAAACAAATGCCCTCTCCCAACCCTCCCCCTCCGCTACGCCACTGCCCGTTACCGTCCAAAAATATACATTATTCTTTTATTTGGTTTGCATCGCCCCTCTCCGGTTTCTCCTCCAGGTCTGTAGCAATTTGAAGCTCTCAAGACTCGCAGGCTTCATTGCTCATACACCGGCACCGTGCGGTGCGTGCATTATTTAGGCTTCTTTAACGGAATGATGAGGCATGCTGACCCGAAATAAGGGTTGTAGGCATCATCTTTTTCGATCGCTAGTAATCTAGTCTGCGAACAATCGGACGCACGACTGCCTTCGCCCCCTTCTCACGCTCGAGTCTCCCCTCCTCCACTCCTCTGGTTGACCCCGATGATTCATCGAGGACCACAACTGTGCAGCGGCCGACCCTGATGGTGAATCCACCATCTGGCCACCAGCGGTTACCGGCCTGTGTCCGTGCCACATCACAGGCTCATCAGAGGAGCCGGCATACACTCAAACTACAGTGGCTCGTATCTTGCAGCCGATATCTATAAGTATCTTGCAGCCGATAGCCTCCAAGTTCAGTCGGACAGTTCGAAACGAGGGCCTCTTTAAATGAAGTTTCGTGGCACACGCGTATGCTGCAATTTGCTGCTCTCTGTAACCTGCTCCGCTAATCTACTTTGAGCCCATTCTATTGATCGAGTGAGTTCTTTTTTGATGTTTCTCCCTTTTTCCGGTTTTCAGCTGACCCTTCAGCACGGCCGCTCCGAGCGTTTAGCGTCCCCGTCGTGCAGATGAGCGATCGCCTTTCATAAGACTTTTTTCTTTATCTTGCGATGAAATCTGGTTTCGGTAAACCAAATTTTAGACGCGAGGAAAAGATTCACAGACCCCAGAAAGACCTGCCACTGAAAGAGACACTGCCGCCCACGCACTGCATCCTGCAGTGCGTGGCAGCGAAGCGGGCCGTGCCGGATATCCGGTAGAGCGCGAGCTGGCGGGCTTACCGTAACCTATTGCTGCGCAGGATCAGCGCGATGCCTCTGCAGGCGGCACTCTTTGTTTCTACCTCAACTGGGCTGATGGTGACGCATCTGCCATTCTCGCCGGCCGATGCACTGTCGTTTGCTCGAATGAAGCCGCTCAGTGTCTCAATTTTGTTGCGACTCAAGTCGATTACCGCCGGACCGGCATCGAAGGCGACGAGACCGCTCTCTAGGACTACTATCTCGTTCCGAGACAGATTTAGCAATTTGAGGCTGCTCAGCGCGGAAAACGTACGCGATTCGATTTCCCGAATGGAATTCCCGTCGAGTCTGAGCGAAGAAATCGTCCTTTCCAATCCGGAAAAGGCCAGGGATCCTACGGCCTCGATGCGATTGTCGGATAGGTCGATGTCGCTTATAGAGTTACCGGAGAAGGCGAAGTCCTGAACGATTTCTATGCTGTTACTCGACAAGTTAACGACGAACGTGCTTCCCCGCGGTTGCGACGTCGGCGAGACGATCGGCGGAACGAGAACACCGTAGCCCAGGCCACTGCAGTCGGGTGCGAAGCATTTTGTAGTGCCCGCTGTTGCTGCCTCGGCGCCACGCTGCCAACGAGAGCGCGTACAAATGACCGTTGCCAATTGCAGCGCGACCGTCAGTTGGTATGCTCGCGCCGCACTGGAACCTGACCGACGGCTGCCGACGCGGAAGCACGCACTGCGGCGCATCTCGCTAGGTTTGAAAATGTTTGAAGCGTTTTGCTTGCACATGCGCAGCAGCGTCTGCTAGCGGAAGGCGTCGCTAGCTACAATCTGTCAGTTCGTTCAGGCGCGCGTTACGGAGCGGAGTCGCTGGTGGCGAGTTCGTCGACGAGCGACGAGCGTATCTGGCAGATTGCTAAAAGTGGGCGACGCTGCCAGGCCATCGATTGCTTCGCCGCGCGCGGGCCACTTCCTTCGTCGGTTCAGCCTCGCGGGTGAGCCGACTTCCGCGAGAGATAAATAATGAGGCATTTTGAGCGATTCTTAATTAATAGGGTATTTTAAAAATCAATGCACCAAAGATATAAGTATACGGGCGCACGTTGCATGAGGTTACAATCAGTCCGGCCTATTAGCTTGCTGAAGCAGCAGTTTCGCTGTTCTATTCCGAGATCATGATCGTATTCAGGACGACCAATCATTGATGGTTCATGAGCTATGATAGTTCATGCGCTATGCATTGATGGTTCATGCGCTATGCGTCGTTGGCAAAGTCATTTCAGGAGATCTTTACATGAGCTACGAGAATAGTCGTGTATCTACGTATGATAAAAGGAATATGAGCCAATTTGATTCAAATTTGATTGAAGTAGCTGTCATACTGGTTCGCATGATGGATGCTAAGTTTGGATGCGTGGATTGGTGGATGTGAATCGAAGTTTTAGCTATGAAGCTACTTAGCGTTGTATTGATTTAGACTCGCCACATTTCATCGTCCGCACCTACCTTAACGACTTGCTCCGATTCGCGAGAGTGGCACACAGTGGCCTTGAAATAAAAAAAAACTAGCTGATTTATCAGCCTCTTTTTGTATAGCGGCACAAGAGCCTTCAAATTTATCCGCCACCGCTTGTATCGGCAATAAAGGATCGCCCACCGTAGGATTCGAACCCATGACATCGGAGCCGAGGTCGTGAAGAGCAACCGCATTACAAGTGTCGTGTAAGTATCGCGGCTCACGAGTTAGAGCATTAGATCGCTCAGGTCGCTCCGAGCGGAAGTTCTGCCTGGAGAGGTCTGTTTCCTCGTTCGCCTCATTCTCTCTTCGCGGAAGTGCACGCGACTCACGTACAGTTTTAAGATCGATGGCAAGGCCGTCTGTAGCAATCACATTCAGTGGCGGCCATGTATTCTTCGCGCGGAATTTCTTCGAATGCGCAGAGTGGCCTCTGACCCTTGGTCGCTTTCAGCGAGTGACCTTGGCACTGCAAGGCTGCGCACCTAAGCGGTGCAGGAGAGGCAAACCGAGTCGCAGGTTCAATTTTCACCATCACAGCTCGTCGCAAACCGGTTTAGTGCATTCTGCATCCAATGAGTGCTGATGGATCAGGTCTGTTTGGAGAAATATCGACTGAGCAACGATCAGTAATTGATGCTCGTTAAGCTAAATAATAAAATAAGTAATCTGTCCTATTGTGAACTCTTTCGGAAAGTATCGGTTGGAGTCATTGCTAGCAGACTGAGACGCCTTTGCTGTAAAAATGCCTCTTGGTTCCAGTGGTTGACGGTGGCTTTGAACTATCCGCTTCCAGAGACGCCAATTTCGGGTCAAAATATTCTGAAGGCATCAAATGTCTGTCCCCAGTTCGGTCCCTTATCATTTTTGGACAGCGAAACGGACGATGCCCTCTGCGCGCAGGCAGCGACGAGTCGATCGCGATCGTTCGAAAGCTTGCGTTCACGCGACGTAACGAGCGCGAGCCTCCGCTAGAGTTCGACGAGCCCGACGAGCAAAGCGAACAAATGCACAGTCCCGTACATAAAGGGCAGCTAATGCACAATCCCGTACGTAGAGAGCGACAAATGCACAGCCCCGTACGTAGAGCACGGCAAATGCTCAGTCCCAGACATAGGGGGCGGCAAATGCACAGCCCCGTACGTAGAACGCCTAAATCTTGCCGGCGCCGCTGGAGTGGCGTCGGCGAGATTTGGCGAGATGGCACCTCGCAGCAGCTGGAAGTGTAAGCAGTGGCGGCGGCAATCGATCGACCCTATCTCAGCGCTTTATTGGCCGCCCAGCTGGAGCCAAGACAGCTATGATTATCCTCTGTATAAGTGACGGTACTTGCTGTCAAATTAAGGAGTAGCTCGAGATCGACCTATACAGCGGACTGAGAACCGATTGGTGCGGAAGGAAACGGAAGGCAAGCGGAACCTCGACGGGATGCAAAGAAAATAGGCAGCTGGATTATTCATGACGGTGCCATGTGGTGCATACTGGTAAGTTTCCTAAAATAACTTAGCATTGAAGCGTTTGCATTACAAAAAACGCGCGTGGTCAGCTTGTTTTCGTCGAGACTCGCGCTTGATAAACGCACAAGACACTTTGGATTCTGTGCGTTCAAGACGTCAGTAGCTGGAACAAGACACCCCATGCGTGTCACAGCGTGCTGTGATGCAATACAATCACCGAACTGGTCTCCCCAACTAACGCCTCTACGATCAGTGACTTTCAATATGACCCAGGTTGGTGTGAAACTCCCATCTCCCCATGACGCCGACGGTGCTAGGAACCTAAGTAGCTCACAGGTTAATTCGCAACCAATTTTTACTAAAGAGTGTTTGAGTGACGCATGCAGTAAGAGAGCTGTCGTTACAGTATTGCAAAATACTCATTTTACTGAACTTTTTTAGTACTCGTGTGGATATAGAATTAGACTACGCTGCATGTGCACACAAATCGATGTCGTTAGGTCAGATGCATCTGAATATGGCTAGGCCTGCTTCCACAGATCAATATTTGTGCTTGGTTTAGCAAACCCTCATAACAAACTAATTTTACACCTCCAGACTTGTTTAATTTGATGATGCGCGGAACTGTGTGAAAAGCTGGTTGGTAGCTACATTTGTTTATCAAATTTTATCTGCTTTCCTGTCTACGCAAATACATAATCGATGTTATTATTGCAAGATTTGAATTTTACCAATCCTTCTAGTCTTCAATCGGTAAGGCAGTCGTCAGGATTTTATCTGGGAATGTCTAAGCTTTGATCATACGTAGCTAGACTAAACATCAGTAGTAACTTCACGAGGTCTATTTCCACAGCCCACAGCCAACTAATTTCTCCTCTGTCTACGAGAAAAATCGTTGAAAAACCTGCTTCCTCCGATGAGCAATTAAGATCCTACGATTAAGCTTATTGTTATCAAAGGGGGTATGCCAAAAAATACTTATAGAATTGGTCCGACAATCGAATATTTGTATAGGGTAACCAGAAAGATAGAAATGGGATCAGAAGTTTCGACAACTTCCCATAGAAAGAAAAAATGAAAATGCAAACCATGTCTGAACCAGTTGTAAACCGGAAGAAACACATATATAAATAAAAAATGTACCGATCTCTGCATCACATGTGACTTGCATCCCTTATTATTAAGCCTTGGTATATCGAGGTACATGCGTGAAGCTTGTGCTTAGGCATTCTTGTGACTTTATACAGCTTCATTTTCAGTATAGCTCGATGCCTTGTAAATTCCATAACTCGGCTAATACTGCTGTTATGCAAATTTGACTGGAAGTTGAAATGCAAGTTCAGCTTTGCTTGCAGCTCAACATTTTAGACGATTTCTCTGATTTCGATTGAAATCAGTTTTCAGTACACCTCATCAAACGTCCGCTAGCTTTTTTTTCTGCAGTCATAGGCGTGTACCAGAGGCGTAGCAAGAGGTGGACAGGTGGCGGACAGATGTCTCCGGGCGCCAAGGCCTAGGAGGCACCACAAGCAAAGAGATTGTACATTTGTTTGCAGTTTTTAACGTGAGAATACCAAATTTGATTGCAAGCAAGTCCTTGTTTGAATGGATTTGACTATTACTGGCTGACCTGGTTAAACGTGTTTACAGGCTTAGACCAAGCTGTAGCTTGAAGCTCTGGCAGCACATGCGATTGACGCGGAAACGCCGCGGAGGCTTTAACCACGATCTATCGTGCTGGCGTTGGCAGTAAAACAAGCGCACAGCTATTCACGCCTCCTTCCGAGTTCCAACTGCCCTACCCATCCGCTCGCTCCATCCTGCCTGTCACAGGCTGGCTTCGTAGCGCCAAGGGCTAGCCCGTGCCAAGAGCGAGCCATGGCTGAACGCCGACACAATGTTAAACCATACAAGCAAGGCTTATTTAACTGGCTGTGCTACGACAACGCTGCCGTCATGTCTGGCCAATTGTCAAGTGTCCAAAAGAGAATACCGTCCAGAAATGAGACGGTAATTTTTGTAAACTATGATAACCACAGCTGAAACCTGAGAGTAGTTTATGCTGCAAGTCAAGATTTCGTTAGCATTACCTCTTTTGGAACAATGGAGAGCACCTTCTTATTCTTTTCAAGATAAACTCAGAGGTGGGAAGAACTGAAAAAGTCTTAGCCATCACGGTCAAACGTGACTCTGCAACAAGGTGGAGTGGAGTGCAAGAGTGGAGGCTGTGACAGCTACCAGTGATGAACTGAACAGCACTGTAGGTCTTTCGGAGCAACTGTCTGAGGAGACAAGTCGAACACTCGAATCAAGAAGTGAAACTGCCGTTCTCATACATTGTGTTTTGAACTTTAACTTCTTGGCTCTGCTGCCATTTTTTTAATAATATCTTAAGGAAGATTGACCGCGTTCAGAAGAGACTGCCGGATCTAAAGATGAACTTCAAAGGCGCTTCTTTTGTCACTCTTGAAATTGTATTTTCAAGACTTGGAGAAGGCCCGTGCCAAGAATTACTACTACTAGATGCCAAATAAAGATGGGAATTGTGGGAAGTTTCAGTTGAACGAAGAATCCGCCCAAGGACACGTATGCCTAGAGAGCTCTCTCTCAAGATGTTGGTCTCACGGCAGAGGGGAGGATTTCAAGAATCGCGAAGGACACCATAGGCTATCTCCGACAAGAAATTACTACTAGGTATTCCCGGATCACAGATCTTGATACCAAATTTGGTTTTTGGAAGTCGAAAAGCTTTTGAAAGCACTTGACCAGACCAAACTCAGCCAGAAATGTCTAGATCTTGGAGGCTTCATTGTTCAGACCGTGGTGGAACAGAGCTATACAACATAATGTGGGACTGTAAAATGTTTCTTGCCACGACTCGGCACTAAAGACACCAGTGGAACTCATATCTTTAATTGTCAGTTATGGAGATGTGTTTCCTAATTTGAGAGTTGCCTTGCAAGTTCTTCTCACCATAGCTGTATCAGTTACTAGTTGTAAACGTTCCTTTGGCAAGCTGGAGAGTATCTTGTCTTATCTGAGAGCATCAATGGAGTAAGATTGACTCTTCAGTTTCGCCTCGTTAAGCGTAGAGGAAGAAACACAAGAAAATATGGAATTTCAAACTGTAGTAAACCTGTTGCCACGTTAAAGGCAAGACAAATTCACCTAGGGTAAAACCAGCTTGCCACGTTCAAGTCCTGCACAATTTATTTAAGATAAAGCTGTGATAGCTACCCTGTAACTGTACTCAGTTAATACAACTTCATCGACTTGATATGTTTGCTAGCGTGTGTTTTTAGAAGTTCTTCTGTGGTGAAGCTATTTTGCTGCAATTTTTGACAAGACAAAGGAGCGCCATATGTAGCTTTGTACCCTCGAGTCTAAAGGTCTCACTATGCCTCTGATGTGTACAGCAAACTTATTTCAACCGAAGCCAGAAACTTTCTACTGGCCGCTTTCAGGGGGCTCTAGTCCGCCTCACCCACAGTCCCGAGGATAATTTAGCAACATCGCAACGAATGACGATCCCTATTCAGTTGGAAGTAATGGATAGTAGAAAAGCCATTTCCGGTTCTCTTTATTTACCAATTCTATGAATTATGAAATTAATCGAGGTCTAAAAATCAGAGAGAGGATTCCTCTATTGCCTTAGTACAAGGGGATGATCTCGGACTCGCGAGGGACCGGAAATGCTTTCGGCTTCCGACCCCGAAGCGGTCTGTGATTATGGACTACGAGCTTGACAGATGAACCTCGATTACGAATTATGAGCTTTGCAGCTGAAATAGAACCGAACCGCTTACAAAATGATAATAATAATAATAATTATTATTAAACACTCGATAAATAGCCCTCAGAGAATTCAATCTCTTTCTAGGCCTTTATATTTGCTGCATAGGAAACACGATCGAATGGTGAACGATATCATGCTTGATAAAAACATGAATAACATGGTTAGGGGTGACATGCATCGGGTCGGCATGCAAGTGTGCCTAGAGAAAAAAATGCAGAGTGTCAGCACGCATAAGTACATAAAACACGAATCACAGGGACCCACTAAATACTGTCATAAATAGGTGCGTTTTTAATTTCTTTTAAATGTGGTCAAGTCACGGATGTCGTGACGCAAGTTGGGAGTGAGTTCCAGGCTTTGGGAGCATACGAACTAAAGGCACGGTCTCCAAATGATTTGACGTTTGTGCGAGGTATAGGTAAACTGTTAGATTCCGAAAAGCAGGTGACACGATGGTGGGGGAGTAGATCTGATTGGTAGGCTGGAGCCAAAGGATGAAGGGACCTAAAAGTAAGCGACAAAACCTTGAACTCAATCCGTTGCTTGACTGGTAGCCAGTGCAGGTCGGCGAGAAGTGGTATGGTGTGGCAACTTAGGCGCTCACGACAGAAAAGCTTAGCTGCAGAGTTTTGCACCAGCTGTAAGCGCCTGATTGCACCTGCCGGTAAAGGAGGGATGTCACAAATGCATGGACCAGTTTAGACGTGGTATCACGGTCTAAACAGGCGCACATTTTAGCATAATAGCGAGGATAAGCCGTGGCTTGTATGCAGAGTGAAGTATTATTACGCACGAACGAGACCAGGGTCTGACTTATGACCTGGCTACTAAACAAGGCACGGGCCTGACGGCTGTCGCTCTCTTGGAGTAGCGGTCGGTGAGTCGTAGCGAAGAGAGTGAGCTGCTGTAATGTGCCTGCTAGCGAGTCGCCTGGAAGGCCCCCCATCGTATCAGCAGCCATAGTATACAGGCTACCATTGCGGTTTTGATAATACGGCCCCGATGTTGGTGCTGAGTGTAGACGCTGTATTGTCATCGTCGGCGTGCTTCACGCTTCAGGTCTTTGCACATTGCACGCGTTGGGCCGCTACCCGAACAAGTAGGTGTCTCGCGGTCGTAGCAACCCAAAGCCGCTGAAAATAGCACCTGCCGCGGTATGCAGAATAAACGAGCCTGCAAGCAGGCTTCATTTCCCAGCAACCAGCTACCGAGAGCGCTCAATACTTCGAAGGGTACCACAGCTGAGCGGCTGACCGGTATTGAAACGTTGGCGTGCTGCGGCAGCCAAATTACGACTGACTAGATTTTATTCTCTGTTCCTAAATAATAATGTTTAGGAAACGTTTATGTCTAACTCTTCGGTTATATATATATATATATATATACATAATATATATTATTTATTTATGAATTTATGAATATAAATATATATAATCATATATATATATACGCATATACACAGCTGTATTATGTATGTATATAAAGAATTATGTATACCATATACTATATATATATATATATATATATATATATATATATATATAGTATATGGTAAGATATAGTATAAGATATATAAAGCATGGTAAGATATATATATATATATATATATATATATATATATATATAATTCGTCTGTATAGCACCCTGAAGTAAGTTAATTTCTGTGCAGGTGCTTTACGTACGCCGCAGAACTCGAGTTTGGAACCCTTGGGTCAAACCAGGGTGCCGAGGTTGCATAAAAGCACAAGTCGTGTAATAGCAAATCAGTCATGCTTTGGGCTTCGAACAGTTGCTGGGCAGTATGCCGTGGCTGGTGCTGCAGCGACTTAACTTAAGTTACGGGTGCCCTTTACGGCTGCGCCGTGCTCGGGTACCGTCGGCGCGCTCGGGTACCGCGTGTATCGAGGCAGCCCCTGCGACTCGCAAGCCACGCTTCGATGCTCAGACTGCACTCGGCCTCCAGCCGTCGGCAAAGCCCAGCGCTGCTACGAGCGATGCGTTCGCGGCCTGAGAGCTCGAGGGTGCAAAGCCGCTGCAGCAATAGCACTCGCAATTACCCTCGCCGCTTCGTCGATGGCCGCTGCAGCGATAGCGGAGCGGCTGTTCTGTCGCTACGCCGTCGACGGCGACGGTAAAGGGGACCGCGAACCGGCGCGCGCACCCGCGCGCCGGTCCGCTCGGCCCGCGCCTGCCGTGCGGTGCCGCGCGGTCTCTTCCTTTCCGTTCCTCTTGTGCCCCGCGCGGTCACGCCGACGGCGGCCGACGGAAGCGCATTCGCAGCCATTCGAAATCAGCGCCGCTCGAAACTCTTCGAATCTATAGCGTTTCAGAGGGCTTATCGCCAAAAAGATTAGGTAAGCAAGTCGCTCGGTGACGCCGAAGTCAAGGACGTGACCACGACCTAGTGCAAGCGGCCAAGGTCACGGGTTCGCCGCTACTTTTAACCGCTGCATAACAGCCAGCCAGCTGGGTCACCAGCGGGCGGCTCCCGCCGGCATGTCGCTGTCCGGAAAAGTCTGCCTGGTGACCGGAGCCACGCGCGGAATCGGCAAGGGCGTCGCCGTGCAGCTCGGGCAGGCTGGAGCCACGGTGTACATAACGGGTAGGCGTCGAGACGGCAGCGGCGGCGGGCGCTGCTGCGAAGCGCCCGCCGCCGCCGCTTGACGGGCGCCTGCTGGCGGTCGCAGCAAAGCCGCGCGCTCGCGCGAACTCCGCCGCTTGCTCGCTCGCGCAGACGCTTGCCGAAATTCTCTTGCAGGCAGAACTCAGGCGACGGGTGACGTCGGCGGAAGCCTGGTCGAGACCGCCGCGGAGGTGAGTATGCCGCTTCGCTACCTGTTCCGCCGAGCGCTGCCAGCATTTTCAGACCGCTACTAGAGATCCAAGCTCGTGCGAGCGTCGCGCGTGCGGCGACTGCAGCAGCCGGGCCCCACTTTTAGTCGTGCCTCATAGTTTTTTCTTTTACTGCACAGCGCAAGAAACGCGCTCGAGGACTTTTAAATGCTCGCCGCCGCCGGTGCCGGCGTCCTGTTGGCACGTGCTCCGGAGCCAGCTTGCCCTAGAGCTTCTGTGATAGGCCCTTGGTGACGATACTGTTTGATACGATCGCGCACG
Organism: Cristatella mucedo; assembly: GCA_009760855.2. Lineage (NCBI taxonomy): Eukaryota > Metazoa > Bryozoa > Phylactolaemata > Cristatellidae > Cristatella > Cristatella mucedo. The sequence continues at coordinate 452,403 of WPIO01000145.1, read as the reverse complement.
CCTGCCTCTAATAGAGACCCTTAGATTGTCGTTCGAATGCACTCGTTCCTTCCTTTAAGTCTTAAACCGTTTGCTGTCCTCTCGAGGCAGGCTTTCAAAGCTCGTAGATCGAGTCCCTACAGAAACAGGCTGGCAGCGGTGCCAGTAATCTAAAGGCCAAAGCTGTCGTAACTAACTTCTGATCTTAGATTTTTACTTATCTCTTTTCGATTCCGCGTGCCAGGAGTCGTCCCTTCCTTGTAGAGGGCGAGTTTTAGCCTTAATTTCGTCTACCTTGGTGAGCCCTAATGGCACACTAGGTAAGGCGGTTGCTTTCACGACCTCGGCCCGGAGGTCGTGGGTTCTGTTACTGTGGTGGGCGATCCTTTATCGCCTCTGCAAGCGGTAGTGATAGCCGTAAAGGCTCTTCTGTCGCTATACAAAAAGAGGCTGTTTAAGCAGCTAGGCTTTACCTAAATGACCCACTGTGTACCGAATTTCGTGAGTTAGAAGGTGCTCGCCCGACCAAGGTCTGGTCGAGGTCGTGGGCTCGAGCCCCGTGGCATATGTGAACCACCTGAATAGAGATTAAGTTCTCTTAGGGTGCTATACAAATGAATTATATTCATTTTCTCGTATGGTTTATGTTCATAGTCCCACTCACACTAAGTTAAAAAACTCGATAAAATAATCTCCCACTATTGTATGCGTTCAACTTGTAATGTTAAATTTTTTTGCACATTTGACCCTACTCAAATCTCAATTAGTTGGCACTTTGTGTTGCCCTCAGAATCAGCAAATTGTCTTCGATCTGCGACACCTTGGACATTCAATTTGAACTTTAAAAATCTTTGACTTTGAAACTGTCCAAAAACAACATCTCCCTCTCACCTTCTGCTCAATCATCCGTCTCACCCGCCCATACTGCGAGAATGCTAAATGCAACATAAGCCGACGTTCTGGATGAGCTTGCCCTCTGACTGAACACATTGTACCAGATCGCATTTTCTATGCCAAATGCATTAAACTAGCTAAGGTCTACTAAGCACAAGCCTGAGAAAGCATTCCGTCGCCAGCTGCAGTGACTTGGCATGATTTTAGTCTCAACCTTGTCCTAAACTCTTAGATAATAGATAGATGCAAAGGGTTCAGCTAGAGAGATGGTTCTCTTGGGGCCCATATATAAAAAGCTTAATATTACCAACCTAAATAGTTTTGAATGTGAGTAAGTGTGCATATGAGCGTTCAAGATGGCTGTTGTTAGGCTACCTATTAAGGGGTCGATATTTGATATGGATATTTGAACAACTTTACGTTTTGCTGGTCCAATCAAAGATACGCGAACGAGTGGTTGCAGACCAGCTAAACTCTTACATCATTGCCTCAAACCCAGCAAGTAAGTTTCATTCAGGTTTTAGAGCCAGCCACTGTACAGAGTCAGCGATGTTTCGAGTGTAGAAACGCCTTTTTAGGAATGCTGACTTACAGGGTACGTATAGCCTGTTTGCAAGTTCTGCTGAATATCTCGGTAATGTTTGATATTGATTACCAAGTCCATATTGAGTGCCTTTTCGTTTCGACTGGAAATTGCAGGCACTGCACTGCAATTGAATAGGTACCATTTCAGTGGGAGATTTCAGATGAATATGTCAATGGTCACTCGGGAGCCTTTAAAAGTATGGGTTACCCCAAACGTCTGTTTTAGGTCTTGTTCGTTTTAAAATGTATGCTCAGTTTTTGACAATTTAACGGCCAAGCGTAATTAAGACTTTTCATTTTATTGCAGCCAACGCACAGCTACCCCGGTCCTTTTGATGATCCACAGCAGGAATTCGAGAGCCTTTAGTGATCGGGCCTTCATTTCGCAAGCAGCGGAAGTCTGAAACTCGCTTTAGGCTTCTCTCACCACTCGTATGGGCTTGCATCCTTTAATTCTCGGCTAAAGACGCAGTCGTTCCGACGAGCCGCGGCCGACGAGCCGCGGCCGCAGCAGCTTTCTTTCTTTCTTCTTCCTCTCTTGTACTTTGCTTACCTATACAATTTGTACGCTGCTCACCTGCTACAATCGCTGTAACCAGCCAGCCAGCCAGCAGCGCTGAATGTCTACTTGTATGCTTTTGCATGCTTGTCTAAACATACCAATTTCGGCTTTTGCATGCTTTTCTAAGCATGCCACCTTGCTTCTTATTGGCTCTTGGTCATTACTTATCTTGAAGCTTCTGTAAAGTAGCTGGATTTTTGAGATTTGGCTCTCTTAGGCTACTGTGCACAAGCCTTAGTGTTATTCTTATTATCGCTCCCTGCCTTTCAGAATGTCGAACTTGTATCAACTCTCTTGCAGCACATATTACGAACAATCTCACTTGTACGGTTGCAAACTTACTCAATTTTAATGACCAACCTACTACATTTATGGACCAAACTAGATTTACTTAGCAATCTGAAAGCCTAACCCTCAAAAGGGGCTCGGCCAGCATATACCTATTCCTTGCAGTCTCGGCACTCAATTTGGCCTCAATCCTGTGCCACACTGACCTTTCACTGAATGACCGAATCAGTAACGTATCATTTAAAAAATCTGGGCCTGCTTAGATAAGGACGCCCGCAGATAATCAGGTCCGTGCATTCGTAACATTCCGTCTAGGCTTCTTTAGCTCACTACTCGCAGGTTTTCTTGCCTACGCCATAAGAAACTCACGGTTGGCGAACAACTGTTCAGGTAGATTTGTCTGTCGTGAGCATTGCAGTTGCCACATTACAACACCTCTTGTCGACCTGCACTGGCTCCCCATTATGCAGCGCATAGACTTCAAGGTTCTGTCATGACTAACTCCTAGAACCCTTAATTCTCTTGGTCTGGACTCTGACCTCTCCATAATACTTCCCATCATGGTTTTGCATCGTGGTGCTCGCCCTTCTGGATCATAGTCGTTTAGCTGTCCGTCTCGGTAACCTCATGTCTGCTTTGGAGACCGTCCCTTCAGTTAATTTGCTCTGAAAACCTGAAACCAGCTCCCGACTGACGTCACGACGTCGCCTGACATTGCTATATTTCAAATGAAGCCAACATGCTTCTGTTTGCTGCGTTGGTGCGAGTTATAATTTATGTGCTCACGTGTGCTGAAATTGAAAACGATCCAAGGAGCGACCTGGCACAACTAGGAGTTGAATCAGCTCTGTTGCACTGACGTTTGTTTTGCACTGCAGCGTTTATGCTGCATACTCATCTGTTGCCGTGTCGCAAAGCTGCGAGCACACGTCAGTGCATTTTCCGTGGCCTGCCGGGCTCGCTCGTTATCGGCTTGATGTCCTGCAGTTTCGGTAATTATAGAGGCTCGAAGCATCGTGCTCTGGGCGCCATTGCCTCTCTTCGAACACCGAACTCGCAGCACAACGACTCCAAGTGGAGCTCAGCCAAGAGCGTTGGCAAGGAGGTGGCCCTGATGCCCGGGCCTCCATTAGGAATGCAATCGGACTGCCGGTCCTCTCACCTGGCACTAGCTGATCTCAGGCGTTTCAGACGCACGTCGGCAAGCCGGATCTTCCCCAGAGAGTTGGCCATCTTTAATTCCGGAAATTCCGAAAAACCATTCCCGTCCAAGACAATAGACCGCCAGCCGATCGGCCCAGCCCTATTGCTGACAGGCTGTTTCGTAGTGCTCACATAGTACGGAGGCTGGCTGCAAAAAGAGGCAATCAGTCAGTTTATCAGTCGCTGAAGCAGATTCCGACGTTTTATTGACGTTGTACGAAAATAAGCTGGCTGCAACAAGAGAGTGACGGCCGACCGGATGACTCGTCAGGCGGGTCGGGAAGGAGAAGCCTGCCCGCTGACCGTCTTCAATGTCGCGAAACCGTTGTTTTTTAACAGCCCTGCAACCTGAGTATCTTTTTGAAAAAGCGGTGCAAATTTCGGCCGGATATTAAAGTGGAAAGCCATCAGGCACGTGCCGGTCAGATTACAACTTCCCGCCTCGAAGTAATTATCGAAAAAAATCAGTTGTTTTTAAAAGGCAATATAATGATCGTTTCGAGTTTAATCGGAAATGTTCGATAACCATTGAAGGGGTTCAACTGGATCAGATAGTGGCGATAGTCGATCATTTTCTTTATATAAAATGTAAAGTGCCTACAAAGAGATTGAGTTCTCTGACGGGGCTATATTAAATGTATTATTCTTATTATATTATTGAGTCGGACGGCCTCGAATCGTGCCTTTGCGACCGATAGCGGTCCATTTTTCAGGTCTCTTCTAGTAGGCATGTCGCGTAAGGACTTCCTCGGGTGACTGGTTCCACGTCCCCATCATGCACCGCACTTCTCGAGCAAGTAATTCAGGCTCTCGCAGTCGAAGTTTACACTAATGCGAATAATATGGAATCAACTTCATTGTGCCTCGGTTCGTGGGGAATTTATCGTGAGCTAGGGTTTGTCATGGTCAAGCTTACTAGCAGAGACTACCTAGATAGTCGGCCAGACACTCCAGCACTAGGATGGGCTGAGCACTGGCACACTGGCACAGTACTGTGGATACAGGGTTTGGGGATATTTCGTCGCAGACTTTAGCCCTCTCGTTGTGGCTCCTCGAAGTGCCGATGTGTGCGCTTGTATAATTCCTTGTACAGCGCCCTGAGAGAACTTCCGTGCAGCAAGACTGAGCTCAATGGTGAATACTGGCAGCTAGGCTTGCCTATCGGGAATGTTGCGGCTGCCACAGTGCAGCGCTTCTTTCATATCTGCACTGGACTCCACACATAAAGCAGAGCATCTATTTCAAGGTTATTTGAGGTCACTCACTTTCACTAAGGCCTTTTTCCTCGAATGGCCTCTTGGGATCGACGGGAGTGTTTACTAGGGCCGTCTGGCTGTGTTTCAAATGGATTAAAGATAGCGATCTTAAGTCCTGCCAAAGTGGTTTAGATCGTCAAAATGTTACTCTGCTGCTTAAGCTATTCTTATAGGTCTGCAGGAAGTTAGCTTGTTCACATATGCGGACGAAAAACTGTAAATGTTGGAAACCCTATTGGTAGAAAGGGTCAACTCCCACCGTCCTGGAGCTGCTGTCAAACCAACCCCAAATTCTTTGTAGACCATCTTGCCACCAGTTTCTTTGCACCTAACGCCTAAAAATATCTGCCGATTGACGTCACGACTTCTGGTGAGTTTGTGACGTTTAAAGCGAAACTAAAAATCTAGCTGTTCCTCACAACATTTGCTTCTTCTTTATGAACTGTCTTATGCGGTGCAAGTACACGTACATGCTAAACATATCAATGTCGCCTTATATCGATAAATAATCGACTTGCTAACAGCGAAGCCTCTTGAAGTGCCTATAATAAAATCTTGTTATTACAGGGGCCCGTGAAACGCTTTATTATCATTCCCAACTAGCAATCTGTGTGAACTTGGGGCGGAAGTTCGCCGTGCTTTGTGAGACTAGGATAAGCAGTTTCACCTCCAAGTTGTTTAACGTGTTGTTGAATGAAGTCGATTTCGTAATTAAATTGTTTCAGATAACTGCCCGTGGCGGGAAATGCATTGCCGTCCAATGCGACCACAGCAATGATGAGAATGTGAGGCGACTTTTTGAAAAGATTAATGTCGAGCAGAAAGGTCAACTCGATCTGCTTGTCAACAATGCGTATGCCGCTGTGCAGGTGAGTAGTAAGTTCTGCCCCTGAGAAGTCAGATAAATAAATAGATACTAGCTAATTTAACAGCCTCTTTTTTATATCGGTATAAGAGCCTTAAAGGCTATCGCCACCGCTTGCAGCTGCATTAAAGGACCGCCCACCTCAAGATTCGAACCCATGACCTCGGGGCTGAGGTCGTAAAGAGCAACTGCCTTACCTAGTGTGCCATCACTGCTAAATCCTGCCGTATTAAATTGCAATGATCATTAGTCCACGTGGTTAATTAGTCCAATTCCACCCGAAGAGCTCTTTGCATTTATTGCATTTAACAAATCTCACATTTGAATGATTATCTCATATGTCATCTCGTCCTTTGATTTTGACATTCATAGTTTTTCTGTGCGCACACACCAATCTCTTGGAAGACACAATGTTTACCATAAGTCTATCAATTGCGAGGATAACCGTGCTTTGAAGTGTTTTGGTGCCTGATGTCTAGGCGCCTGGCCGACCTTGATACCATACACGGAAATTTGCTCAAGATGGATGCTATAGCGTCGTGGAAAGACTTGATGGTAAGACTTTCACGGAAAGACCATCACAGAAAGATAATCGGGTTTTACTGCATGTCCATTCTGCGAATAAACCTTCGGAGACGAGCTTTTACAGAAACGTGTGCACATGCGTGGATGCTCAAGTGCATGTACGTGCCCAAGAGCCGATCCATCAATGTTTACCAATACCTCATCGAGACAGTGTTGGATATCTCTGCTTTAGCTCTAGCTGAAAGTCGCGAGGTTTTCAAAGCATAGCCGGTTGGAAAGCTTCGTGCGAACTAATCTCATAGCATACTTTAACATTTTGGAGAGTGTCTTTGTGCTGGGAGTAAAAAATACCAAAGAATAACAAAGAGAGCGAAGAGAGTGAACCGATTTACCGGAAGCTCGTGCCCAACCGTCCCCTCTTTATGCTAGCGAAGTTTCCTCTTTGATCAGGGTAACTAGTGGGTGCAGTGGAACAGCCAGACCCGCGGGTGCCTGCGAAACCACATGGCTAAGCATCGTACTGCCCGCTTTTCGGAATCTAATAATAATAATAATAATAATATACTTGATAAAGCGCCCTCAGAGAACTTAATCTCTTTCTAGGCGCTTTACATTTGCTGCAAAGGGAAATGCAATTGTATGCTAAGTAAAATCATGCTTGAAAAACAAACAAAATAAATAACATGGTTAGGGGTGACATGCACAGGGTCAGCATGCAAATGTGGTTAGTGGCAGCATGCACAGTGTCAGCACGCATAAGCACATCAAGGACGAATCACAGGGACCCACTAAATGCTGTCCTAAATAGGTGTGTTTTTAAGTTCCTTTTAAATGTGGTCAGGTCAGGGGATGTTCTGACGCAGGTCGGGAGGGAGTTCCAGGCTTTGGGAGCATACGAACTAAATGCACGGTCTCCAAAGGATTTGAGGTTTGTACGAGGTATTTCTAGACTGTTGGATTCCGAAAAGCGGGTGGTACGATGCTTGGCCTGATGGGGGAGTATGTCGGAGAGATAGGCTGGAGCCATAGAATGAGGGGACCTAAAAGTGAGCGACAAAACCTTGAAGTCAATCCGTTGCTTGACTGGTAGCCAGTGCAGGTCGGCGAGAAGTGGTGTAATGTGGCAACTGCGACGCTCATGACAGACAAGCTTAGCTGCAGAGTTTTGCACCAGCTGCAATCGCCTGATCGCACATGCTGGTAGGCCAGTAAGCAGTGAGTTGCAGAAGTCGAGACGAGATGTCACGAATGCACGGACCAACTTAGACGTGGTATCCTTATCTAAACAAGCCCGAATTTTAGCAATGTTATGAAGCTGAAAATAGGCAGATTTGACTGTGGGGCTGATATGGTCGTCTAACGAGAGGTCGCTTTGGAATATGACACCTAGATTTCGAGCTGATTCAACAGGAGATATGCTGGCAGAGCCAATTTTGAGAGACAGCCTTTCCAATCTCTGAATCACACTGGGTTTGCCCATAACTAGTAAGCTAACTGTTTACCCATGTATCGTACAAATCTCAAGTCCTTTGGAGACCGTGCCTTTAGATCGCATGCTCCCAAAGCCCGAAACTCAATCCCGTCTGACCCCACGACATCTCCTGACTTGACGACATAATTTAAAGCTGAATCTGCATCTGTTTTTTTCAGCATTTGGACGGTTCTTGTGATTTGTCCTAAAGTACTTATGCATGCTGGCACTGTGCATGTTACCACTAGCCACATTTGCATGTTGACCCTGTCCATGTTACATCTAGCAGTGATAGGCTTTTTGACATCTGGATTTTACCACTAACCATTTGATCATACTTCCTCTACAACATTCCTGAGGGCGCTGTACACATGTATTAGTATTATTAATTACAGCTATTCAACCCCGTTTGCCAAAAATTGTCCGTTGTCACCTTCTGGAGTCCCGATAGCCCTTCTCAGATGGTTGCCAGGTTTTTTGTTTTAAAGAAGCCTCTCCGAAGTCTTTTATTTTTTTCTGAAGCAAGGTTGAAACGGAAGCTTGCACGATGCTCATTCCGCGTGCACATTTGGAGTAAGTTTAGAGAGTGCTGTCTGTATAACGTCAAGGGAGACGTCAATTCTCGATAGGCTGAGGGAGTAGATTCCTTTTTTCTTAGAAAAATCAAAAGAAGTCTTCGCTAGTCCGCCTGCGGCACGGCACGCCTTCACTCGGCGGTGCTTTATTCCCTTCCAAAATTGAAAATATCATTTTTTATATGAGCGAAAGAGCCACAGGCTTCCACTTTTTTTAGAGGAATTTCCATGAAGGAAAAGCTACCGAAGCCTGCCGGGCCGTGCAACTTTGAAGCGCCGCTCCACGGTCACGTGTCCGAGGGGTCGAGACAGGGACCTAGAGGAATGCTAGAAAGACGTTTTGTACGGCGCCCCTCCAAAGCTCTCGCTCCAGATTGGTCTCTTGGGTTCTCCCTTAGCTTTGCTAAACAATTTGAAGTGCTAAATAGCGACGACCTACTGGGGAGACCTGCAGCTGGTCGCCTAAGAATTTCAATATTCAGACAGATCGGACGGATGTCAATATTCAGACAAATCGGATGCTCTAGCATGGATCGTAGCTTGGCCAAATGAGCAATACAAATATCTCTTGCACCCTAATCCGCCTCACGATAGCTCGGCAGACTTTCCAGGTGACCCTTGTTGTTCGAGAGAGGGGCTACACCGGGCTTGAAAATTAAGTGAGTATTAATTATAATACATTCGATATAGCGCCCTGGATAACTCAATCTCGTTCTAGGCGCTTTAAATTTGCTGCAAAGGAAACACGATTGAATGGTCAGTGGTAGCATGCTCAATAAACAACAATAATAACATGGTTAGGGGTGACATGCACAGGGTCAGCATGCAAGTATGGTTAGTGGTAGCATGCACAGTGTCAGCGGGTATAAGCACAGAAAGAACGAATCAGAAGGAACCACTAAATGCTGCGATAAATAGGTGCTTTTTTAGTTTCTTTTTAAATGGGATCAAGTCAGGAGATATCGTGACGCAAGTCGTGGGTGAGTTCCAAGCATTGGAAGCGTACGAGCTAAAGGCACGTCTCCAAAGGAAGTGAAATAATATTGTCTTTTTATAGCGCCACGAGAGTACACGATCTCTATGATTTCCATGTAGACGTTTGACTGCTCACTGTTCGAGAAGCAAAAAGGTTCCAGAGGCTTGCCGGTGTGGCAGATGCAAGGAGTTTCTCAAGAAAAGACTTTCCCATTTTTTGATGGTTACGGTAGAAAGGCTCCGAAGGAGCGATGTGCCCTCGGCGCCAACGGTCAGCATCGGTTTCCAAATAGCTTCGGTTTTTTAAGTGGGGATTACGTTTCTAGAGTTTTCAAATAGGTATTTCTTTTAAGGCAGGTTTAAAGATAGCTGCTGAGGGGGGCATCAAAAGAAATGCTGGCGACGCGCCGCTAGAGATTTCCCAGAAGTTTTTATTAGTTGTAATCTAATCGCTAAATGAAACATTCAACATGATAATTATCACCTTAACCTGTTAAGAGCAAGTTATTGTACTCTAATTGCTGTAATTAATTCACAGAAGACCAAAGGCTTTCCTTTGAAATCTGCTCGGAAAGGTTCTCGGGGGCCTCTAAAAGCTTTTTATTGTACTCTGAAGAGCTTCTATTCAAATATTTTGAAGTTAAGTCCCCGACTTTCTGCCGCATCTCGAGGTTTATACCGCCCGTACGATAATCTTAGCCACTCTGTTGGTCGGTTTAATTTTTCCGGTCTCCCAATACTTGAAGCTCCGCCAGTTTTATTTTTACGCCGAGATATAAGGCTCCTCCGGCTTATGAGCTTAAACTCCTAAATTTTCCCACCGATGCGTATCTAATTTGTTTGACATGTCGATGTGATAAATGTATTACTATTGTTATTATTATTATTATCAGCGACCACCAATCGCGAAATCTGCCACTGGGTGTTCAGCTGCACTGCATAGGGAAGCGGATGTTGCTTCGGGTTGAATTCGTTCACTAGGCAATCCTGTATTGCCCATTGGAAGTGGTTGGTGATGAATCCACCAAATCTCTTATGCTGCTGGGTACCTGTAAATGAATCGGCTGCTTTTTGAACTAGCTATCGAACCCGATAGGAGATTTGAGCCTCAGCCTTTTTTAATGCGGACTTATCTAAAGAAATAGCAGAAGTCTCAACGCAAAATGATCCCAGGATGCTCTTGACATGAAAATTTGCTTTTCTGGGTGAGAAGCTACACGCCGCCGGTAATGTCGTAATCTTTTTAATGTTAAGTCGGTCGTTACTTCGAGCATTATAACTCAAGGCTGAATTTGTAAATAGTTTCTCTTCTAAAAGGCAACCTTAAATTTTTTCGCATTTCTTTAAATTAAGTCTTCGTGGTTTTGGCCAGGTCTTTAGAAACGCACCGGCAGAATAAAAGCAGCTTGAATAAGAGACCATAAAGCGCGTGCGCCGTCACAAATTAAGTGATTATGCATTGCAATATATAAATTAAATGCTCGTACAACGTCAAACCTCCCTCTCTCTCTCTCTCTCTCTCTCTCTGTCTTTCTCTCTCTCTCTCTCACCTCTTGCTCTCTCTCTCTCTCTCTCACGGTCGCTTGCTCTTTTACCTACCCTCCCTTCGGTTTCATTGTCTAATCTCTCTAGTCCACAATTTCTCCTCTATCCCGGTTTCTGTCTCTCTTTCTCAATCTCTTACTCACTCACCTCTCTTATTCGCCCAGTCTCTTTCTGTGCTAGAAAATCTACTTTCAAAGATTGTGTATCATTCTTAAGTCATTAATGCTTACATATGTTGTCTCGCGATCTGAAACAGACTGGGGACGATAGTGTTACTTTTACCGGAAGCCCGGCTGTATTGGTTGCCTTATTGCTCTCACCGGAAGATTCTTGGTCGTTGATAACCAGGGGAAGAAAGTCAGCAAGAGCAGAAGACCTGAAGCTCGAATCAATCTATGGATCAATCGGGCATAAGCAGGGCCGTCGCGGGGTAGTCGCTAGCACTCGGGCTTTCAGCGTCCCGCGCTTGGCTCGAGTCCACTGCCTTTCGGGTCGCCCTTCAACTCAGTCCGGTTGGTATATCAGAGTGAACAAATGCATGAACAGCCGCAGCATTTACGATCGGAATTCAGCGTGCTCCATGTACTTTAATAAGTTGCGAGCGAGTTAACCTCTGCCACTGTACCGGAGAAGGTCAGCCACAATGCACTCGACTTTGCTCACTTCCAGCTGCCTCTGAGCCTGCCTAGTGAGCGAGTAAAAGATTCGTAGCCCCAAGTAATTATATAGCCTATTGAATTTTTCCGCTAAGAATAGAGGACAAAAAATGTCTGGACGAGAGCGTGTGGCTGATAAATAAACCGGTCAGCTCAGCAGCAGGGCTTGGTTGGAGCCTTCAGTGGGTAAGGCCGCGTCTGATCACGTGACACAATCCCGGCGTAACGGGCTACGGTATACTCCCAGGCCGGAGTATATCCGAGGTTAAAACGGCCCAGGCCACTTCTCACCCCAGAGTTATAACATGGCCTAGGCCACTTTATACTCCCCCAGGCCAAATTTTACCCCGTCAAATCAATATATTTGAGCGATGCACACAAGAAACTTTAAGAGATGGTTCACACATCCGCACCGGTGCCGACCCTGACACCCTATTTTCTGCTTTCTCCCCCCCCGTTCTTATCGGCACTCATTACTCCGATCTCTCACCTGCCTCGTCTTTTCTACTAACTTTTTCTTAAGTTGGAATGTTGGCTACCGTATGCGAACCGATAGCCCTCGGGCTCTGTGTTCGCTGTAGAAAACTATACACCGTAGTTATGCGCCCAGTCATTGTGACTCTGCGTCGCTACAGAAGGCGAAAGGTGTACATACTGCATAATTCTGAGAGGATCTCGATTTAATTAGGAATCTTGAAAACTCAGGATTCACTTTCTGGTTGTAAGGGCAGTCGTCTGTGTCGCCCGGCTGGTTTGGGATTTTCGCTGTTCGGCTTTAAATCCACAAACCGCAAGTTGTTTTCAAATTCGCCTATTGCCTCAGCTCATATTTGTTGACTTAATTCGAGTTGTAAGTGTCCCGTACTGCAAACTAAAGACCGTCGCTGATCGATCCTTTTGCTCAGTAGGACGAAAGCTTTAGGAGCTCGCTGCTTCCGCTTCCTGCTCACGCAGGCGCCCTGGCCTGTAGCGACGCCGCTCCTGGCACTGTTGGTGATGACGGCAAGTTCACGCTTTTTGACATCGGCAGGCGCAGAGTGTAGGCTAGTAGGAGGAAAGGTGAGAAGTGTATGCAGATCGAAGGAGCAGGTAAGTGAGGACGGCCTCTGGCTGGCTGTCTGCTCTTATGACCTCAGTGTCGATCGTTGACGTGATTGCTGTGTCGCAGAACCTCCTCCCTGCGATGCCTTCCCCGTTTGACTAATTGCCACTGAAAAATAGACAATAATTAAAAGCGTTTGTTATAGTTCATCTCTCAGATGGGGTACATTCTACCCTGGAGCTGGAAGGATATAGTTGATATAGTTATAGATATAAATATAGATAAAGATATAGTTGACCTAGCCTATTTTACACCCTGGGTTAAAAGTGGCCTAGGCCGTTTTAACCGAGGGGGCATAAAGCGGCCTAGACCCTTTTAAATCTTGGGTATACTCTGGATAGGCTCTTGCTTGTTACACTGGCACCCATGCTAGCTGATCTCGGAAGATTATTGAATAATAAAGTGAAACAAACTAACTTACTAGTTATGGGCAAACCTAGTGTTATTCAGAAATTGGAAAGGCTGACTTTCAAAATTCGCTCTGCCAGCATATCTCCAGTTGCATCAGCTCGAAATCTAGGTGTCATATTCCAAAGCGACCTCTCGTTAGACGACCACATCAGCTCCACAGTCAAATCAGCCTATTTTCAGCTTCATAACATTGCTAAAATTAGGGCTACCACGTCCAAGTTGGTCCATGCATTCGTGACATCTCGTCTCGACTTCTGCAACTCACTGCTTACTGGCCTACCAGCATGTGCGATCAGGCGATTGCAGCTGGTGCAAAACTCTGCAGCTAGGCTTGTCTGTCGTGAGCGTCGCAGTTGCCACATTACTCCACTTCTCGCCGACCTGCACTGGTTACCAGTCAAGCAACGGATTGACTTCAAGGTTTTGTCGCTCACTTTTAGGTCTCTTCATTCTATGGCTCCAGCCTATCTTTCAGATATACTACCCCATCAGGCGAAGCATCGTACCACTCGCTTTTCGGAATCCAACAGTCTAGAAATACCTCGTACAAACCTTAAATCCTTTGGAGACCGTGCATTTAGCTCGTATGCTCCCACAGCCTGGAACTCCCTCCCGACCTGCATCAGAACATCCCCTGACCTGACCACATTTAAAAGAAACTTGAAAACATACCTATTTAGGACAGCATTTAGTGGGTCCTTGTGATTCGTCCTCGATGTGCTTATGCGTGCTGACACTGTTCATGCTGCCACTAACCACATTTGCATGCTGACCCAGTGCATGTAACCCCTAACCATGTTATTCATTTTGTTTGTTTTTCAAGCATGATTTTACTTACTATTCTATTGCGTATCACTTTGCAGCAAATGTAAAGCGCCTAGAAAGAGATTAAGTTCTCTGAGGGCGCTTTATCAAGTGCAATATTATTATTATTATTAAGTTCTCGCAGCTACCCCAGACTGGCTGGGCGAGAGTGTGTCAGTTGGTGGGCTCCAAGCTCGATTAGACGGTCATGCGTGCTTGACGAGGCATCAGGCTCGGCTGCTAGATATACGGGCAGCAGACACAGGAGCAGCTGGTAACTATGCAGCTCTTATATATAATTCATTCGTCCCAAGAGAACTTTAAGAAAATCCAAGAGAATCTCCATTCAGGCGCTTCATCACATTTGCCACACGTGGGCTCGAGCCCACGACCTAGGCCTGACCTTGGTGTATGGTCTTACCCACTGGTTAAGCCATCGGCGCGAGGCCGCGTTAGCAACCGATCCGTTCGCTGCAGTTCAGTCTCATCCACTGGCTAGGAGGCCAACAATCCACAGCGAGGCTTGCTACTGGTCTGCAGTCAATTAATGCTGAGGGAACCTTTAGGTGGAGCCTGTCCGGGCTTTGCTTTGTGTACGGCCTAGGCCTGTCTGATTGCTGCAGTTTAAGCACACGAACGCTTTGAATGGGTAGCTGTCGATGTAACGACTTAATGTCGGCATTAGATAATACCTCAAGAAAACCATAATACTAATACAATTCACTTGTATGGCACCATCAGAGGATTTAATCTCTTTCAAGGCACTTTGACATATGCTGTAGAGGAAGCATGGTGAAGTGGTTAACAAGTCCAGATCGATGGCGACATGAGAGTTTTTTCAACAGCCATCGAGGGTTACCTGTGTCCGGCGGCCTCTCCAATCGCCGTCGGTGAGTCTATGAGTCTGCCTTGGCTTCTGTGCGACTGCACAGTAATAGCTTACGAGAGGCAGTCCTTCGGTCAGGCTTACCCAGTGCAGACCAATGATAGAGTTGGTTGAGAGCACGGACCTTCAAGAAGCTTCGACCGAGCACTTTCCGAGACAGTAAATCACTGCTGAGCGTCACTCATCTGACGACCCACGAGAAGAAACTGGGATTCTTTTCAATAACCAAGCTATATTGCTTTGGTCAATAAACGTTAGAACCTTCTTATAATGTGTGAGGAGATCTTTGGTTTACGTATGCTAGATGCAATTGATGGTCAGCAAAAAATAGCAGGACATGCTGGCAAGGAAGGCTTCAGTGTTTATGATCTGATCTGGTCTGGATAGGTAATATGCTGGCTCATAAATAAAAAAGGAGTCCTCTTTCCATCAAACCATTACGACTCCAGTACGACTCCTATGGTGCCACTATTCTTTCAACAAGTATACGTGTCGCATTTATACAGGATATATATATATATATATATATATATACATACATATATATATATATATATATCCTGTATAAATGCGACACGTGTATATATATATATATATATATCCAAGCTCATTCTATGTTTTCCCCTGGGTCTTAGCAGAAGGGTAAGGTGCTGGCTCTCCACGACCCAGGTCTTGGATTCTAGTCGTGCATGTGCTATCCTTTATTGCCCACTGCACTAAAGGTGGTGATAGCCGTTTAGGCTCTCCTGGATCAATATAAGTGAGGTTGTTGAATCAGCAAAACTTTTCATTTCGGTCTTAGCCCAGGGATAAGGTGCATGCTCTTCACGACCCAGGTCGTGGGTTGCATTCCGGCTGTAGACAATGCTTCATTGTCCGCTGCAGGAGGGGCCTTAGCCCCTCTGCTTCCCCTTCTCTGCTTCCCCTCTGCTTCCCCTTCTCTGCTTCCCCTCTGCTTCCCCTTCTCTGCTCTCCCCTTCTCTGCCTCTTCCCCTTCTGCTGCTTGGTTTGGGTTCGGCCTTCTTCTGCTCTTCTGCTGCTATACAGTGAGGCTATTGAATCAGCTGACCTTTACATTAAGGGTACATTTTTCTAAATGTAGCAGTCACGGACAGCCGAAGTTTACTGAAAGCAGTGGTGGGCTAGCTAAATAAAGAATCATATGCTTGACGAGTAGCCGTGCATCAAACTGCCAATGAGCTTGCGGCACCGACTGATTGGGTGCCCGTCGAAAGGAGGAGCAGCAGCACCAGTCTAATTATTGATGCTTGTCTAACATCATTGTCATGCAGCTGCTCTTGCTCTGCCTGCCTTTCTCTACCATCGCAGATTCACTTTAGCAGATTGGCTGGTGCCTGGGTCTGGTACAGTGTCCGATTTTGTATTAAGCCTGCGAAAGTTGTTAGCCGTCGGCTCACGAAGGCTGCTGCCTCCTCCTTCTCCCCTTGACCGCATGGAAGAGCTGGGCAGACGATGGCTTGCTTGCTGACTGGCCTACCACACTTGCCCTACTGCTGCAGCTGCCTTTGCATAAGTAGGTGTCTACAGGGCGGCGGGCATTAGAAGGTTGCTCTGCGGTTCTTCTCTGAAGGTTCCACAATGCTCCCGGCGCCGAGCTGGTGCCGCCAGCTTGCTGCTGTGCTTAACAGCTTCACGGCTGTGCTGCAGGCGGTCGGAAGCACGCATTTTTCTTTGATTTTTGTGGTGCTTCCACGGTTGGCTGATTCATATGCAGCACTTCTGTGCAGGGCTGTGAGATAGTGGAGAGATGTACATGATGCTTCCTCGTGTCGGATCTCGGCACGAGGCCTCTGTATATGGCTGCGCTAGAGATTGCTAGCACTTCCTGAGTATCCTTTTATCCTCATGTAGAATCAGATGTGTCATAATATATATATATATATATATATATATATATATATATATATAATAAATAAAATTCATGTATGGTTAAGAGAGTGTACGGGGACATTGGAAGTCATAGTTGTGCGTTATGGCTGGTGCTGTGCACGCCCGTCTGTTGCTCTCTTATGTACAAATCTCTAGTGACGACTTTCCATCAAGGTATGGGCATCCTTCATTAGCGTCATGCTTAGCTATAGTTACCGTATCTTCCTGTACTTGTGTGGCTCCCGCGATCAGCTAGGAGTGCTTTTACGTGCTTGCTTCGCGAGTATCTATCACGCATCTGCAATTACTAGCACCATTTAAGTGTTAGTGATACAGACTCTGCTCCTCGGTATATCGGTCAGGTAGGTTTTACTTTACATGTCCATGATTGCAGAAATAAAGCTTCAGGAAGTTTGATGAGATGCTTAGCAATACATACGAGACTGAAATAAGAAATAATTGTGGGTCTGTGATACACTTCAAATTTCATTCTAATATTCGAATTAGTGGCCGAGCTGTGAAATTGACAAGGCGCAAGGCTACACTGAAAATGAAGCTTTTTAAAATCACAAGCTGCACCTCAACAATCTTCACGAAGGTACATCGATCTACCAAGGCTTAACAAGTTGGGATACAAGTCGTATATGATGCTGAGGTGGGTAAATTTGTAGTTTGTAAATATTTTGCTTCGGGTTTACATTCTAGTTAGTCATGGTTTGAATAGTAAATTTTTCTTGTAAGTGGAAGTCGTCAGAACTTCTGATCCATTTCTAACACGTTTGTCTTTTGAAAAGTATTTTATTGACCTTTTCCCTTAACCCGAAAATCTCGGCTTAGATATTGCAAGCATATATTTCGATTTTTTGCTTGTAGGCTTTACAAAAGCACCAAATCGCCCTGTTGCATAATGGCAACACAAATAGTGTGAAATATTATCTTCATTAGCATTGTATATATTTGTGCCCTGATTTTAGTTTATGCGTTATGACCATTTGCTTATGTCAAACTGAATCTATTGACGTAGCTTGCTGTTTTTAAATTTTTATCGCACTATAGTACGAACTCCAAACTGCTTTTGCTGGCTGTCGCCAACAATTTTCATGAGTTTTTCCCGTGGAGTACAGGACGCTACTTCCGTGAGGACGGCAGATGTCAAGGCTTCGCGAAGTCTTGCATCGGGTTTTCGCAGGGCATCCAATCTAAATCAGTAAGTGGATGCCCTCTCGGCTTTAGGGATTATACCATGGAAGAAGCACCACTCGGAGATAAATATATTAGGCTGAATGCTTTCTGTAGCCTAGCATGTAAGAACGTATTTGCAAATCTTCATCACCCGATGCGGAAACAGCGAAAAGAAGCTCAGCAACGAGAAGACGGATTAAATGTCAATCTCTGCAGTCAACAGTTAGCACTGCCATGCTGTGATACTGTGACAAAAAGTGCACACACTGGAGCACGCGGCTGACAAGCATCTGTAAGCAACGACAGTTCAATTCAGCATCGGGAAGGTTTCTTGCTTATGACCATTTTTCTTGCTTATTTGGTCACTTTGATTGAATTCTGACTTAGGCGTTAGAACTTTCACCCACTCTAAGCAGTAAGATGCACAGCAGTACACCTGATTTTCAAGGGTCATGACATGTTTCTGAAAACTACTGTATGATCGTGTTTTTTATGATCTTTTTTTATGAGTCGTTGTTTTTATATTCGAGAGTATCTTAATTCACACTCATTTTAGAGCCGTTTGTAAGGGATCAAGAAGTTCTTAGTTCAATGCTTCTGTAAAGGTGGTTATAGAAGCATATCATATTTTCTTCGACAAACTGGTGAATATTTTCTGTCTTTTACTAGTATTCCAGTGAGCCTTCTTGTAATATGGAAATCTCGTGTGATGAATGAATAAGTCACTAAAAGAACTTGATTGGCTCTCTAGGAACTTTCTTGTAAATGAGATTGAATATATCGTCGTGAATTGGCACTCCACTGTGTGACAATGCAAACAATTCTTCCACTGACCTTTGTACTCACCTAACGACGGACCTGGTGGAACTGCCTGGTTGGAGTTGACACTTACCTCTTGTTGCATACCAGTAAGTAGAGTCACATACTTGTCCATTATGCATTATCCGTCCTTGTCCATCGGTCATTGATATGAAGCTTGCCACTCAATATCTACGCTGACTGTCATGTAGGGAATTTCAAATTCAACTCGATTGCTCTACTCTCTTACCTCTCTTGCTGCTAGCAAATGTACTCAAACTTTATAGTGGAGCTCCGAAGTTCGTATACCTCCATTTCATAGCACCTATTAAAATGAGCCACATAGGCTGCAGAGTATTGCACCTTCTGTAGGCGCCTTATTACACAGCCCGGATGACTTTAAAGTTGTTTGCTACAGCAGCCTCGGCAGGATGGCACAACTGTATGGACCACCTTGGATGTGGTGTCCCTATCTAAGCAGACCAAGATTTTTTGCAGTTCTACGTAGCTGCTGACGTGGTCATTTAAAGAAAGGTCACTTTGGAACAGGTCACCCAGATTTTGTGCCGGTACTACAGGAGATATGCTGGTGGAGCCTTGTTGTGAGTGGGATCGTGCACATGAGCCATAAGAGAAAAAGAAACAATTAACGCACACAGTTTGACACTTCAGGCGTGACTTAAGTCGTCAAAACGAATGTTGTAATTATCCCCAACGAGGGAAGATCAATTTCTTGCACACGGAATCGAAATGAGGTCAGAAAAATCTTGAGATCCTAGAAGGCTTTTTACCTATGGGACGACAGACTACTGCATGTCGTTAGCAACTTGCTGCTGGAGGGACTTCAAACAATAGATTCGAAAAGCTTCTTTGAGGTCAACGCTTTCCAATTGAACGAGAAACGAGCTACAAGTGCCACACCCACATCGATTTTGATCGATCCAGGGGTATGAAGAAAAAGAGAAACCTATCGGAGTGACTACGGTTACGGTGGGATGGTTAGCCAATTTCAGCTAGGTCTCGGTTAAAGTCAACAGGTCAATGGCGCCTTCAAAATCACATCCTGTATTATCAAGGGTTTATGTCACATCGAAGGTTCATTCAATTGGCACAATTTAGGATTGGGCCCGGATTTCCAGTAGGCGACCTGGTGACCAGTAATGTAGAGAGATTCACTGCACTGCTTGAGTGAGAGCTCGCTGGACGGCTCGAAACGAGGCCGGAATTCTCGAAACGAGGCTGAACACCCCCCCACCACGAAGCTGCCACGACTGGGCTTCCTTCGGGAGATTACCGATTCACGAATCCTGGCGGCGGCAGCAGCAGCACCTAGGGATGCATTCGATCGACGATGGTAAAACGATAACTGGCATGCACGATCGTACTGAATACTAAAGTCAGTAAATGTCGGCGAAGTTATAGTGACAGCCCGCCCATGCCTGAGGGAAGCATGGTGGTAGCGGCCAGTGGAAGCATGTACATATAATTCATTTGTATAGCGCCCTAAGAGAACTGAATCTCTATTCAGGCGCTTCACGTATGCCACGGAGCTCGAGCCCACGATCTCGGCCAGACCATAGTCGCGGCAAGCGCATTAACCATCGGACCAAACCAACTCGGCGCGGAGACTAGACGGCACAAACAAGCGGCACATGGCGGCAAGCACATACGAAGATGTCCATGGGCTCGACGATATGTCTTATGTGCTAGGGTCAAACAGCAAGCAGATCTGAGCCTAAAGCAGGTCTGAGCAGTGTCAGTTTCCGTATCGATGCTCGTTAGGGTTCCATTTTTGACATATTCTGCAACTCTGGTAGCGCTGGGTGGCCGGAGGCAGGTTTAACTTCGAGTGCACTTTTTTTTTTACTTCTGTAACTGCTGTGCCTCTCGAGTTGTCTTTTAATGCATTCCTGATTTCCTACTAGCGAAATTTTGCACTTGCAGCCGCTTAGTAAATCAAAACTTGTAAGACTTTTTATTTTCCTCGAAAAGTCGCCTTATTTATGCAAATAGCAATTCTAGACATTTGCGCCCGACCAAATTTGACTCATTTTCAATTTCTCTACGTAAGTGCATTTTTTCATTCGAATTTAGGCAGTTGTATGCAGGCCTCTCTCACTGGTTAGCACCGGCTAGCTAGCGAATCAGCAGTAATTTCAGTTGATGGGACAAATTAAAGGCAGTCGCGTTCATTCAAAATTATAGAGGTTAATTAATTAGAGAGATTAGTCGTTTGACGATCTATTATCGTCAGATGGAATGATCAACCCATTTAGTAAGCTAGGTTTACTAATTAGTTTTTGTTGAATGCTGTTGAATCTATCACAATTACCGTATTTTTACGAGTACAAGTCGCACCCATGTATAAGTAAGTCACACCCTAAATTTATGGACACGATTTTTTTAAAACAGTTTTATTAAAAAATATTATTACTGAATATATAGATCATTTTAATATAAATTGCTTTAATCGTCACAGTTAGCAAGAAGCTCGTCATCAGTAATTCACTCAGTATCGCTGGTAACATGTTCATAGTCAATGTCTGAATCACTATTTTCCTCATAGATTGCATCATATTCAGTTCCATCCAGCATGTTTGAAATTCCTGTCTTCTTGAACGGCTTCCCAATGGCCTGTGTTGATGCTCTCCCAAGCATGTAAAACCTTTTCACAAACATGTTTGATACTGGCTCTTCTAACCCTATGAACAAATTGAGCAGTCTAGATAGGTAGGTAAGGAGTAGTTTTTAATTTCGACATTATTTGCCTTGCAGTATATAAGTCGCAGGCTTATTTTTTCCTAGAAATAATTGGAAAATGTGCGACGTACTCGTAAAAATATGGTATACAGCGTACATAATTGCATAGAAGTTTATTGCATATCGTTCCGCAATAAGGCTTTACATGGCTATGAACTGCAAAGGTGTTTCAAAGAATAGCTAGGGTATTCCAGCAGCTTATGCTCTCATCGCTACGACTCCCTCTGAAATTACAGGGAAATTCACGTTCTTTCTTCGCTTAACATTGTTTTACAATCCGGAAACAGATTATTAGTTAATTAATCAGCGAATTGAGCTCACAGCATTTTCATTGCAGTAGGACGCAAGAGAAAAATATTACTGAATTTGTGCAATATCAGTTACGCACATTCCTTTTTCCTTTCTGCCGTCAGTCGAAATGCTGCCTCCTTTTCCGTTGTCTCTACAGTCCATTGTGGCTGGCGCGACCACGATGTTGCTGCGTCATGGTAAGGAAGTCGATCGGCTTTTTCTGCCCCACCACTCGGTCGGGCTCGCTGAGAGCTAACTGCGATAACCTATGACATCCGGAAATCGATTTTCTAAAATGTGAGTTTTTACAATTGCGCTGCGGCGAAAAGGGTTCACCAGTCATCATACTTTTTAAGTGGAGGCTGAAAGTCTTATAAATCACTCAACAGTTTTCATGTACTTGTGTACGAACATGCTTCTTTTACAGCAAACTAAATTGCCTAGAAAGAATTTAAGTTCTCTGTGGGCGCTATACAAGGTTTCATTGTTATTATTATGATTATTATTATCCATTCCGTATTCGAAATTCGCTGCTGATTCACTAGCTGGCAGCGCCTCGAATCGTCCTATGTCTGCTATTAACTACCCAACAGTGCCTCGGATTTCGCCCGAGAAGCAGCACAACAGCAGCATCATTGCAAAGGGTAAGTGTTCCTGCTAGGATGTTAAGGTCAAGTAGCCGCCTCATCAAAACCCGATGCGGTGCAGTTCACGGTACTATTTTTCGGTTCACCTCGACGAATTCGACACCCAGTGTCAGAATGATGGCGCTGTCCACACTCATCATCCGGGCTGACTCGCAGCCCTTGGCTGCTCGCTACGTCACGTGATCGACTAGATTCGTATTCACTCTGCACTCGCCGTGCATTCGCGGTTGATTTTGGGTTATACTAATGAATACAATTTGAGTGTCTACTTATAAGTTTTCACGTTAATAGAGCTTGAGATGTTTTTTCAATGTGGTTTTCACCGCTATAGGGTGACGGTCAGCCAACAAAGCACCGACATGTCACTTAACTTTTCTTGGACACGCCGCTCGGATTCACAGCCCACGTTTTGCGTGCATTGTATTTTTGTAATGCATTTCTCGTTGCTGGCATCCTTGCACATATTTGTACTACTGTATAAAACTTGCTCGCATATACTTCCTTGGGTGCACCGTTCGGTTTTAGTAAATAGCGCAGGGATTGATTTCAAAACCAGCACACGTACACGCACTTTCCATAATTAATTGCAGGAAAGAGTTCTTTTCCCTCCTGTGTCATGTAATGTATCTCCGTCTGTAGCTCCACAAAGTCATAAAGACCACGTGGGTGTTACGCTGGAGTGTTTTGTATAGCGCACTCACAACCTAAGCGGCTTTCGGTACGCATTCGGTAGCCAGCAGACTTCACGTCACGCAACAAAGAGAAAGTGGGAAGCGTAGCTGAGTTGGGAGAGCAGTTGAGGTAGTGAGTTGCATGGACGTAGCAGCTCAGGACCGCTGAAAAAGATGAGCCATAGTCGGCTGCAGGAGAGTAGTTAGTGGTCGCTGCGTAATACCGCAGGGATTCAAAGCCGACGCCGTAGCCACACAGACTTTGAGACGCTTGAACTTCTCTCCGCTCTTCTGAAGTCTGCTATTCTGGTCGAGCGGTATCGAGATTGTGCGGGCGGCATTGTATTTCTATTTAGTGACATTCACGACCTTGGACTGGGTGTCGAAGCTACCGGATGCTGGCGCCGGTATTCATTAGGTGTCTGCGGCAGCAAAGAAAGGATAAGAAAGACACAAAACATAGTAATACATACAAAATTGTACGATAATACAAAAGGTGGCAAAAAAAATCACAAATCTCCCGCGGAAGAAGACGGCCTGACTGGTACCTCGCATGCCCAATGTAGGTAGCTTAGCTAAGCGCGGTTGGTACTATTTGATTACCACAATTTTGCATAAGATTCAATTCTCTCAGGGTAGTCTAGGCATTTAGTTATTAATTGATGTGGACACAGGTCCTCGGTTGCGGAGGCACCAGAAACTGTTTCTGCAGCCCGAATTTACAAGCGAAAGCAACTGGCGATTATGTACGATTCCTAAGCTGAGCTGAGCTGGCCCAGAGCGAACGGAAAAGGTGTATTTTGGCGTATAGATAGCTCAACTCTATTGCCGAGTCGCTTTGCTTTAAAAAACACAGCATATGAAAATCCTCGCCTAGCGTCTATTGATTGCTAGTAAAAGTGTCGTATTGCTACTGCGAGTATTGGATAGTGAGCATAGGTCGAGAGGTCACTATGTCATAGCCCTCCTCCCCTTGAACCTGTACATCTACGACACTTGGAAGGTGAGTCCTGAAGCAGCACAAGTGCCAGTGGTATTATGCACTCGAGAACAGCTAGCTGAGAACTGAGCAACCGGGACTAGGGTGGCTAGGGGTTTTCTGCTCGAACTACCCTGCCCCAGTGATGCCGCTGCACTGCCAAGTGGCTCAGCCAAGAGTCCTAGGGTTAAGCCAGCTTATATCTTTTCATGGAGCCGAGCCTCGACGTTGCAAGAACATGCTATTAATAGCACCAGGCAAGCCCACCATCTGCCTAGCTTAAGTGGCACTGTAGCACACATATTCTCCAGGCCTCTTCTCCCCCTACTAACTACACTGGCTCTTCTGACAGCACCTCGTCTGTCAATCAACTCGTGGCTGCTGCGTTTACGCCATCTCAAGCCCGACGAATCCTCGCACAATCACTTAAGCCATCTCCCTCAGCCTCACCGTGAACAAAATTGCCCTCTAATGACGAGGAAAAAGGGTTGGCGACGAGGCCGGAATAATAGTATCAGTCAGTACAATGAATCTGACAGCCTAATCTCTTCCTAAGACTCGACTCGAAGGTTCAGCCGCCCACTTTTAGGTACCTCAATTCCCTCGCTCTGGCTATCTAGCTATCCAAAATCTTTCCTAATCAGGCTAGGCATCCGAATACCAGCTCTTCTGATTCAAATCCCTCTGCAGTGCCTCTAATCAACCTCAAATCCTTGGTAGGTCATGCCGACAGTTCGTACGCTTCCAACGCCTGGAACTAAAGCCCGACTGAAGCCACGACATTCCTTGACCCATGATTTAACAAGAAGCCAAACCAGCGAAACTTCGTGTCACGAAATTTGCCGTCGAGGAAAAACGCCCTTTTTTTCGTATTTACGCATTCGCTAACCAGTTGACAAGCTTTTCTGCTGAGCAGATGCAAAATGAAAGGAAAAAGATTATTGCTGTCTTTCTACTAATATTAGTTTTTCCTGCACAAGTGGCTGGCTAACGGCTTGGGCATCTGCTCACTCCTTCAGCTGCCTCTAGAAACTCGTACTCGTACCCCGGTGCCCATGCTGGCTGTGCTGATTGCACTTATTCCTGCCTAGAGCTTAGCCCGGATGAATCAAGGAGGCAGCCAATCACGGGAAGGATGAAGGGGCGTGACTCGTTAGGGAGCCCCGGGCACGTGGAGGAAGCGTGCCCGATGCTCGTTCTGCATCGAATATTTGACATACAGCAGGCAAACAAGCAGGCCGACGATGGCTGACCAAGATTCTGCATTGACAGAAGCAAAACTAACAAACAGCATGAAAACGCGTTTATTTCAACATTCCACAGGTAGACCGGTATATCCAATGCATGAGATGCCGACGTGCTGGTGCACTAAGGAGACACACACGAGCAACGAGTCTATCACTCACAAACAAGGCAGCCGTAATTGCTAGGCATCGCTGAGTGCAGCCACGCCGGGTAGAACTTTCCCTACAAAATAGTAAGTCATCTGGTTAACTTACAAAGTCGAGACCATCACACATCATCAAAACACTGAAAGAAGAGAAATATTCTCGCATGCTGAGTTGGGTCGCAGTTGGCCTAAATCTGCAATCAAATCACCAGGCCTGATGCCCAGTGGTAACGTAGCCACTACTGCGGCCACAAAGCACAAAGCTGGCATCAGCACATCACGCTTCGAGGCGAGCACACGCTTGGTCGTGGCAGTACTAATGCACAAACACAGAAACAGCCCCAGCACACACAATCGATCCTGAACTCTCTATCGGCAGGCATAAGCTTAGAACTTAGGGCAGCAGCAGAAGCAGAGGAAGCAGAAATCAGTGGCAGCAGCAGCAGCAGCAGCAGCAGCAGCAGCAGCAGCAGCAGCAGCAGCAGCAGCAGCAGCAGCAGCAGCAAGCTCCACCGGGCAGTCGTGTGGCTCACCTTCGAGTAGCTCGAGACTGGCGCCGCCGCCAGTGCTAACCATGCTCACTTTATCCTCGGCACCGAGGTTTGCAGCAGCAGTGGCCGTGTCTCCTCCACCTAGGAGGTAACAACACCAGCAACGGTTAGCAGCCACCTCCTTTTCCTTCACGCAAAAGCCGCCCCCTCAAATGGGGGGGGGGGCAAACGAAGGCATAGAGTCAATAACGGTTTGCGCCCCTTAGCTCTGTGGCGAGTTGCTCGCACTACCCAAGACACAAGTTCTAGTCCTGGATGCAGGAATGCCTGGCTCTAAGGCTCTTCTATCACAGTGTAAGTGAGGCTGCATAATCAGCGGACCACTACCACGGTCAGGCAAATAGCAAGCCATGCTATTCACGGCACATGTAATTCCTCGACAGAAACTAATCGCGAGATTCGGGTAAAAAATAGGCAGGACCACAACGAACACTTCATCAGAACTGAGCTCTAGCCCGCCGAAGGGGTCGGATGGCACTTTACGAGGCAGGATACTCCTTCGGTCAAATTGCTGCCGCTCATATCAATACCAAATAGTACGGCTTCATGCAACATGAGGACAGTAGTGAAGATTGCGAGCCCCGAAAACTCTTTTTTCGAATTGGGCCGACTTCAGCACTACAACTAAACAAGGAAACACCATAGTGTTGAAGGCTTTTTAGGACCGTTTTTCTTGGGCACAAGCTCTTGCTTAAAGTCTGCAAGCATCGTCTGGGAAGCGAGTTAGCAGTAATGCTATCAGAAGACAGCGAGGCCGGTCTGCATTCTCGAGTTGCAAAGGAGAAACTGCTTCTGTCCGTGAAGAATAGAGTAAGCCGTTTTAAGTGGACCATGGCTTGGACCCACTAAACTGCTAAAGATCTGGGTCGAGTTCCATGAAGTAAATAAACAAAATCCCATTCGTTACGAAATGCAGTGGATGGCTTCACATTCGTAGATGACCTGACGTAGCCCACAACCAAACGCTTGCAGCCAACTGTTAACTTCAGGGTGAAGTGTGTCATGCTATGAGAGTGCTTCAGCGAAAATTGCACCCTATACCCCTGCACCGAAAACCAGGCATTATGACCCGACTGTTTTTTTAGACCACAATGCCAGACACTGCCATTCGATTGCACGTCGTGGATTAGACTATATTTTCCAATAATAATAACAATAATAGCATTAATAATAATAATACACTCGATATAGCACCCTCAAAGAACTCAAATCTCTTTCTAGGCACTTTACATTTGCTGCAAAGCACGATCGAATGGTTAGTGGTAGAGTGGTAGCATGCTCAATAAACAACAAGAACAACATGGTTAGGGGTAAAATGCACAGGGTCAGCATGCACATATAGTTACTGGCAGCATGCACAGTGTCAACATGCATAAGCACATAAAGGACGAATCACAGGCACCCACTAAATGCTGCCATAAACACTAAATGCTGTCATAAATAGATGAGTTTTTAGTTTCTTTTTAAATGTGGACAAGTCAGGAGATGTCGGGATGAGGTTTCGAGTGAGTTCCAGGTTTTGGGAGCATATGAATTAAAGGCACGGTCTCCTAAAGATTTGAGATTTGTATGAGGCATGTGTAACGTCAAATTGCAAAAATTGGGTGGTGCGATGCTTAGCCTGGACTCAAAACACATTGCCGCCTAAGTTAAGCCTTTTTCTTAACAATTTATTTGAGATCGCTTTAAAGGCACATGTGATGGTCATGGACTGACCGAGTCAGTCTACGGACCGTAACCCAATCGAGCATTTGTGGGATGAAGTCGAGCAACGGTTACGATAACTGGCCGTATCTTGATCGCATCAGCTGATGCGATTTTTTAAGTCTGGGGCAGCAAAATAGCACATGTTTGCAAGCATTCGATCAGATCCGTGCATAGGCAGGCCAGACAGGTCATTGCAAATAGGGAAGGTGCAAATTCATTACTTGATAAACTAAGCAGGATAATCGCTCGTTGCGAGAACATGCTGATTTTCGAATTGCAATCAGTGTGACTACTTATGGTTAAAGTTAGATATTTTCTCAAAATGCAGGTAAGCAGCCGTCATTGCGGCAGCCCAAGACGTCCAAATACTTTTAGGGTTTGAGTCTCTCTTTTTTAACCTCAGCACACAAGATGAATGCATTTGATATCAAGGTCGTGGGCTGGAGCCCAGTGGCACATGTGAAGCACCTGAATAGAGATTCTCTTAAGGCGCTATACACATGAATTATATTATATTATTAAGCAATTACCTGCTTATGGACATCTAAGTGATTGCCTCTGGTGCCCCGTATCCAGTCGCTATGCTCCCACGCGCCTGCCGTCCTATCACCTGCCTACTCCCAGAGCCCCAATCAGGCCCCCCCGAACTCCGGCCTTCGAACAGCTGCCACTCTCGATTCGCCAATTCTCAGTGAACATCCCTCCCAGCCCTTAAGTACGTCGAATTCTCTAAACTCCCTTCCTGCACCTATTGATTACATCCACACATGGATGGCAGCAGAGATTTTAAAATGGAATAATAATAAAACCAACCTACTAGTTATGGGCAAACCAAGTGCGATTCAGAATTTGGAAAACCCAACACTAAAAATCGGCTTTAACAGCATATCTCCTACCGAATCTGTAAGAAATCTAGGTGTCCGACTCTAAAGTGACCTTTCATTAGACGATTACATCAGCTCCACAGTCAAGTCTGCCTACTTTTCAGCTACGATCACATTGCTAAAATTTGGGCTAAACAGGGTTACCACATCTAAATTGGGCCATGCATTTGTGACATCCCATCTCGACTTCTGTATCTCACTGCTTATTGGTCTTCCGGCCTGTGCAATCAGGCGGTTACAGCTGGTGCAAAACACTTCGGGTAGGCTTGTCTGTCGTGAGCGGCACACGTTGCCACGTCTCATCCCTTCTTACCGACATACACTGACTCCCAGTCAAGCAACACAGACTTTAAGGTTCTGTCAGTCACTTTTAGGTCCTTTCATTCTTTGGCTCCAATCTACCAATCAGATCTACTCCTCCATCAGGCTAAGCATCGTACCACCCACTTTTCGGAATGCAATCGTTTAACTCTACTTCGTACGAACCTCAAATCATTTGAAGACCGTGCTTTTAGTTGGTATGCTCCTACTGCCTGAAACTCACTTCCAACTTGCGTCACAAATATCCCCCGACTTGATCACATTTAAAAAGAAACTAAAAACGCATATATTTTATCCCACCACTTAGTGGGCCATGTGATTGTCTTTTGTGCGCTGATACTGTGCATGCTGCCACTAACCATATTTGTATGCTGACCCATGTCACCCCTAACCATGTTATGCTAGTAGTCTATTGAGCATGCGACCCCTAAACATTCGATTGTATGTTTCCTTTGCAGCAAATATAAAGTGCATGGAAAGAGATTAAGTTTCCTGATGGCGCTATAGCTAATGTATTACTATTATTACCATACTAGTCGGTACGACGGTGCACGTCTGTTATCATGTTGCTAATGTCCTTCAGATCCTGGACGCCACTGCACCTGCCCTAGTTGATGAATCAGGTATCTACAACAGGAAGCCCAGACGAAGCATGAGACAAGGTAAGAGCAGTTGTCTTTTCAGTATTTCTGGCATTGTTTAGAGCCACCCAGCAACTCTCCTCTCAAACACCATAGTGAATGGCTCTAACATAATGGTCATCAGGCTTACTATAAACCCACCACACTCTCTTAAAGTACGCACATAAAGTGTACGTTCCATGTGCCACAAGCCCTAAATAATATGCAACATGACCTTTAACTGTGACCTGAATGAATCGACTGACAATGCCACCGATGCCACTCCACTTTCAGCTTCTCTTTCATGCAATGAGGTCACTAGTAAAAGGTGGCTGGGTCGGTAGCCATTGTCGCCCAATTTTCCCTTAATTTTGCAGTCGCCTAAAAGAAGTCTTTCGAATCTCTTGTGCCGTGTTCTTCCACCAGCTACCAATAGTGGCAGTGATCTATCGACCCATCTCAAAATTTATTTTAGATCTCATTTTAATTCTGTGCACTAGAAATGATCCATTGCTAGTACTAGTTGATTTTAACGTTCATTTCGATGGCTCAACTGACTCCATGTGTGCTGCATTTCTCGTTTATTGGCACTTCTCCTGAGGCTCATGCTTATGGTCTCATTTTCATCTCAGGCAACATTCTTAATCAGATCTTCACTAACGATTGTATGGCGTCAACTCATACTAATACCTATTTCTGCAACTATTACATCATACATCAACCTCTGTACTTTTCTGCATTATTTATCTTCTTTGGTATTAAAAATCAACTGCAAAACGGGAGAATTAGGACCCTTGACACTGCTGCTGCTGCCCACAAAAATATCTCATCGGCTCTTCTACTCAATTCAACACCTGGCCTGCCTCCACTGGTTGATGCTATAGCACAATACTGGCCAATGTTCTTGATGAGTTGGCTTCTCTTGCTAAGCACAATGTGCACCCTCGCTCAGATGGCCTATGGCTAAACACACCGCTAAACTAGCTAGGACTACTACTAGCACAAGCTTAAGGACCAGGACTGACTGTCTACCAAACTGTCACACGAAGAATATCGCAGTTGGCACCAACCCACCTTGCCTAAGGCCAAGCCTAGCTTCTATAAAACACTAGCTTACGCCCTTTCAAAAAACCACGGGAAAATTAGTGTAGGCTGGGCTTACGGCTGTAAGCCCAGCCTAGCTGGTGAGCCCGGCCTATTGTCGGGCAAGGACGTCATACCACGACACAGGCCGTAAGATGCTCTAATCTTACCTTCTGCATCTTTCTGTTTTGACCCTGTCATAAGTGAGGCGTTTGCTAAACCTTTGAATGCACGGCCTCCAGGAGGCCTCTTTTACTGTCTCTTCCCGCTGGTCGAGCATGTCGTATGCAACGTATCTCTTGCGTTTCGGCAGTGTAGCACTTGGCTAGCACTTTGATAGCACTTCCTTTGTTGCTTGTTTTTCTCGGTGTTGTCCGAGAAAGGTACCTTATATTCTGCTTGCTATGCTTCATCTTGCTCCTAACTCATTGCTGCGAACACTCGCCGGTGGTGGCAATGGCAGCAGAAACCAGATTTTATATGGAAATTTTTAGCTTGCACCATTGAAAAATCACGGAAAACTGCAGCAAAACATTGGAAGGCGGGCCTGAGTGCCTGCTGACCAGCTCGTTGGTGGCCACTTCATCGACAGCCAAGTTTAGAGTTATTATTTGTCAGCGCCGGGTAGTAAATCACATCGAGTTGGGTGTACGAAACAAACATACGACGTATTGACTGTCTTTAAATTTATATCAACTAATAACTATATAGTGTGCCCCGAGAAGAACCATGGGCAGATTCTGTGTCCATCGCTTATTCCTCTCATTCCAAAGCAAGCCCAGGACGACTTCCGGTTGCTCATGCTCACTCTGGCAGCTTTCCGAATCACCAACTCAGCTGGTCTAACCGGAAGCGCAGCCATCACTTTGGTCGGCAGCAAAGGAAGAGCACAGGCTGCTAGAATGCCGTGACCTCCTCACTCACTGCTCCTTGCTCTACCTCAATATCTCCTTGAAGGTTGCCACTAGCGACCTCATCGTGAAGGTAATCTCATATTCCAAGACTACTAGTTCTCCAGACCCCATATCTACAGTACAGCTCCGGTCACTTCTGCTCAATTTACCTTTGTTCCTATCAAAGATCCTAGAGCCAGTAACGGCAGACCAGCTACACTGTAATAGCAAACCTTCAAGCCTAGCAATAAAGTTTCAGTCACGTTCTCGAGCAAGTCACACCACTGAGTCAGCAATGCTTTAACCAAGTGCATAACAATGTCAGGAGATCTGACTTACATAAGGTCTCAGGTAGTTTTGTTGGAGCTCTCGGCAGCACTTGATATGATTAATCACCATGGGTAAGGTGCTGTGCTCCTCTCTGTTAAAGATAAAGGTCACGGGCTCGGGCCCTGCAGCACATGTAAAGTGCCTGGATAGGGATTAGGTTCCCCAAAAGTGCTACATAAATGAATTATACGTATTCTCGTTGTGCCTACCGTCTCGCATGGGCGTCACTTGCACTGCACTACAATTGTTTAGGTCTTATCTTTGTGAGATTACGAACTTTGACGTCAACAGGCTACTGTTATCCGAGCTGACGAGTTGGGGTAACAAAGGGACCTATGCTTGGTTGACTTATTTTCAAAATGTATGCTCTCCCTCTTGCCGATGCGATCACCATGCACGATCTAAATAAGTAAATAAATCCTAGCTGATTAAACAGCCTCTTTTTGTATAGCGACAGAAGAGCCTTTATGGCTATCACCACCGCTTTCAGTGGAGACAAAGAATCGCCCACTGCAGGAATCGAACCCACGACCTCGGGAACGAGGTCGTGAAAGCAACCGCCTTACCTAGTGTGCCATCACGGCTCACTAGGCTCACATGAAGCAACAATTAGAAAGAAAGACAGAAAAAGAGAGAATAAGCGAATTGAGAAAAAGAGATAGATAGATAGAGAGAGAAAGAAGGAGAAACAGTGAGATAGGAAGAGATGAGATGGCTACACAGACTGAGAGTAAGTGAGAGAGACAGCAGCCTACACACAGAATTATACACGCATAACCATGTGAACGTGCTGCGCTAATCCACTGACCAAGAGTACTAAGATGGCATCTTCGGTAGAACAGGTGGAAGTTATGCCGCTAGTGAAAGCAACAGCTGCTTACCAATGATTGTAATTGTGCCTTGCTCGGTTGCCTTAACGATAGCCTCCATCATCTTCTGTGTACCAGCAGCAAACGACTTGAATTCGAACACACCAGGAGGACCATTCCACACAATGGTCTTTGCAGAAAGTATCACACTTTCGAAGATCTTGCTACTTTCTTCACCAACGTCCAGACCCTAAAAGAAAGATAAGTAAAACAGCTTCAAATGCGCTCGGCAGCCCACAAGTAGCGCATGCCATCTGCCAGAGCAGCGGTGCACTTTTGCACCAACTAATAGTAGCTATTGTCATACATTGACACCTAAAATGTTCCAGGGTGTATGCTTCTGCACATTTGCTTAAGCAAAGCATGCATCCATACAATTGATGACTACTTTTCTTAATTTGGCACTTAATATTTAGCTAGCATATTCACCGGCTACAAAGAATGTGAAATCAAGCACAACTCATAAAAACACGTAACTATAGCAATTAAAACGAAACACATTCAAGTTTGCTGACAATACAACCACAGCAATGACAGGCAACTAAGGAAGTGTTGATGCTAGAGAAAGCTGATGGACAGTGTGTGAGCCCCTGCAATAGCAGGAACTGAGGGCAAACGGGTTATACAAATAATGATAAGGCATTTCACATAGCAGGATCAATGTCTGCAAGCATAAGCACACAAAAAGGACAATTAAACCGCGCCGACCCAGTAAACGCTGAAGAGTAAGCAAGACTTTTTTAGATTCTTTTCAAAAGTCAAGCCAGTGGATGCTAAAACGTCAGCAGTGTTTGTGGTCTTACCATCCAGCCGTCTTCAATACCTGACTCCACTGTGGCAGTACCGACAGCTGCATTTTCAGCAAATTTGTCGCCAGTTACAAAGTCAACAGGCAGATGGATTTTCACATCTTTAGCAGCAGCCTTGTCTACTAATTTTTGGACAATTTTGGATCCTTCCTCGTCAAAAAGTGAACTGCCGATCTACAAATACAAAGCCAACGCACAGCTAAAGCAGCGTACTAGATAGATACTGAAATGTTTTTAGTACACTATGAGCACAGCACAGAGCACTGCACAGGGAAGGATGGCTGCTGCACTGGACACTGCCACTGGCTTTTTCCGGAAACCTGTTTACTTATGCCAGCTAAGACTGCAGCAGAATTCGGCATGTGCAATTGGCTGGCCAATCATCCGCTTATATAGGCATAAACAGGGACTGTTGTCTAGCAAAGGCGCACACACGGCAGCCTGGTCGTCACAGTAGGATAAGCACACTGCTCGGATTATTACACATACTCCCACGTCTTAGCTCAATGCATTGGCACACCGCAAACAAGGCCGTAGGTTCGAATCATGCATCCAGAAATTCTTTACTCCGTTCTGGAAGCCGAAGTGCTAACCGTTAAGACTCTTTTGGGGCTTTAAAAACGAAGGTGCTAAATCAGCTAACCACATTTAATTAAATTTTTTTGGCTGGCAGGCCTGCAGGTCGCTGAAAATATATATACCATATATATATATATATATATATATATATATATATATATATATATATATATATATATATATATATATATATATATATATATACATATATACACACACATATATAGCATACTATATTGCAAGGGCTCGGACCCACGACCTTAAGTCATTAAAGCCAACCACCTTACCCCTGAGTCAAAATAGGGCAGCCAATGCACAATCTGCTGCCCGGCATCTAGCATCTAGTGTGGCAGAATTGATTTGATACCAGCACGATCTATTCATAGAAGTACTGCCCAGAAACGAGCCGAATACAAAAAAGAAGGCTCAAAGATACTCAGTTGAGGCTCGAGGCGTTGGCTATCACTAAACACTGTCACCGAGCTCTTCCTAAAAGGAAACGATAAACACGTGGCTGGAACCAGTGAATTCAATCGTAACTATATATGCAGCTTTGTAATGTGAACGTCGTCGTGTGCTCATATATTCTGTCCTCAATGACGATGCCAAGGCATGAACGATTTTTATTCAGACCTTCCCGATTAGTTATCACATTCTATCCCTGTATAATGAGTAAGTAGCCGTGGTTGGCTACCTCCTGAAGCAGAGTCCTAAAGCAAGAACTTGATGGCTGCTAGTTGGCTCTCCCGAGACAAGACTATTGTACTGTGGCAAGGTTACAAAAAAAAGCCATAAAACTACTACAGGCTGTGGAGAATATGGTTTAACCAAACAAATCTTGCTTTCAATTCCACGCAGATGACGATCAGCTCTACCTTCTCAGCTCTACCCATCCGGCGACCCTTCTAAGCCTTGGTCAGTATCAGACTCACTTGATTACCTCGCAACCAGTATCGACGACATTTGCACTTGGATGGTCACTTACATCCTGAAGTTTAAAGACTATAGGACCACCCTTAAGCGAATTTTGCCATAAAAAGCCATCTAAAAGTTCATTTTGCCATAACAAGTCTTAAAGTAAAATTAAGGGGCAGCTAATTTCTTGTCTTGAGAGAACATGAGGGGAGTACGAAGAGGCATGAACTCACGCTGGAGTTACGGTACATGTGGAGATGCCAGGTTGCGATGCGTATGTAAGGCAAAGTAAGAATTGCATGTGCCCTGCATCTGTCGATCAGCCAGATACCATTGCAGCTCCGTTATCCAAGGAAACACATAGCAGAATGTTTTGCATTTAAAGGCCAAGCTATTATAATAATAATACAAATAGGTCGTCTTTTATAGTGCCACAAGAGAACGAAATCTCTATCCAAGCACTTTACAACTCGCTGAAAGAGAATCAATAAACAAGGGTGAATGGCATGCACGGTGCACATGCTTGGACAAGCATGCAAAGGCACTCAAGAAGACACTCAAGGCCAATGCTTAGTAGTACTCCTGGCCAGTAACGTGCGCTGAATAATGTACAGGTGAATGCACGCCAAGTGCACAACAATGCAAAGAACAATGAAGACAAAATTTCACACGGATCCAGGGAAAGCTGATGAGAGCAGGTGCATCTTTAGCTGAGACTCAAAAAGACGTTGAGTCACTGCAAGTGGAGGACAAAAGCCGGAAACAAGTTCTAGACTTTTTGTGTAAACAAACTGAAGGACCAGTCACTAAAACGTTTCAATTTAGTTCGAGGAACGGCAAGACGACTTGAAAAGTCACGGAGGAGCAGGTACAATGCAAGAGTACACACTAGATAAGTAAGGACGACGTTGAAGAGGTAGGCAGGTGCACGCAAGAGAAGTGATCTGTAAGCCAGACAGAGGATACAGAAGTGGCTCACGAGAGAGAGAGAGAGAGAGAGAGAGAGAGAGAGAGAGAGAGAGAGAGAGAGAGAGAGAGAGAGAGAGAGAGAGAGAGAGAGAGACAGAGAGAGAGAGAGAGAGAGAGAGAGAGAGAGAGAGAGAGAGAGAGAGAGAGAGAGAGAGAGAGACAGAAAGAGAGAGAGAGAGAGAGAGAGAGAGAGAGAGAGAGAGAGAGAGAGAGAGAGAGAGAGAGAGAGGAGAGAGAGAGAGAGAGAGAGAGAGAGAGAGAGAGAGAGAGAGAGAGAGAGAGAGAGAGAGAGACATAGACAAACAAGCTCAGAGAGACAAGCTCAGACAGGGGTGGTGTGCTTTGGCATCAAGACTACATTGGACAGAGCACCGACTGAGAGTAATGAATAGAGAGACTATCAGTCTAGGTGCGATGTCACGAACGAGTCAACTCGTTGGGCTGTCGCACACTTGCCTAAGCAGGCCCTGATTTTGGAAATGCTCATCAGCTAAAAGTTCTAGGCCAACTTGACACTGGAGCAAATGTGCTCATCCAATGAGAATTCGTTTTGGAACAGCACACCCAGATTACGAGCACTCATCACTCGTGTGACACCCGATGAACCAATCTTGAGGATGAGGTCTTGCAACTTGACTGTAACACTAGGCTTAATAAAAATAATAATAATAATGCACTTGATAAAGTGCCCTCAGAGAACTCAATCTCTTTCTAGGCGCTTTACATTTGCTGCTTACACTTCTACAATTCTTCTGAGAGAACATTTCTCTCCTGTTGCTAACTCTGGGACATCTTTCTAGCCATCCTGAGCAAATACTTATACGCTGCTGCTAATTCCTCGACCGTCCTCACTAACCTAAGCTCCCCACTCTCCCATCGTTACTCGTGATGAAGCCTGTTGGCTAATGTGTGCCCACGGACAGCTGCTTCGGCTTTGACCGGGCTATAAACCACACTCCAGTCTAGCAGCCACGTGGAGTTACAGACAGGGGTAAGCATGCACACATCAAGACCGCAACGAGTACATGTGTACACACAAAAGCAAACGATGGCTCGTGCTCCCAACATGCAGCCCTGGGTCAGTGCTAGGGGAGGGGCATCGGGAACTTGCCAGGGAAATGATGGATGTACTTGAGATAAATCTTGTCCGAGGCTCAAGGGTCTCCAAGCCTGGCCCGCGATGCGAAACACAAAAGAGCAGAGAACAAGCAACTA
Organism: Cristatella mucedo; assembly: GCA_009760855.2. Taxonomy (NCBI): domain Eukaryota; kingdom Metazoa; phylum Bryozoa; class Phylactolaemata; family Cristatellidae; genus Cristatella; species Cristatella mucedo. The sequence continues at coordinate 415,468 of WPIO01000145.1, read as the reverse complement.
ATCGGCACCAATCGGGATAAATGAGGTGTCCCGGGATTAGCAGTTCAGCTAAGCTGTCCGTGGCAAAGTTCTACTCTCAGCATTTTCAGTGGCTTACTACTGGCCCCGGCAGCACGAAGCCAAAGAACATGAGGCGACCAGTCGCATGCAAACAAGCTTTCCATTTGTGGGAACTCACTGCTGTCACTCCCTAGCGATATCCAGGCGCTGACAAGTTCAAGGCAATATGATGCTCGATGATCTCACGACAAAGAAAGGAGCACTCCGTGGTCGTCACTCGGTCCAGGCAAATGCACCAGGCAGCACGCCCACCCACCGAGTGCTGCCGACTCCTCCCCCCAAACCCAGACCCAGACGACAGGCCAAAACTTAGCATGCCGGAAATGGGAAACTTGTCGCGTGATACTTGAGCAATCATTGAACATTATAACTCTTGCTAATTGCTAATGACTATAAGACATTATCATCCATGATATCCCTCTGTCTTTAGGCAGAGGATAATACAAGTTTGGCTCAACGGCAGCCACAGCCACAGCTACACTCATCAAGTACTAAATAGATATACTAAACAGAGAAAGGGTGCAGTGGTGACAGAACCGAGGACATGACGGTCGGTGCGTGCTACGCAGTCGTCAGAAGTAGAAACTGCCAGACCAAAAAAAAGCGATAGTCATGCTAATAGTCACACATTCCAACAGGAAAAAGGATTGCTCAAAGACACATGTACCAGAATTACTCTGAGCGATCGCGTGCAAATAGCTCTCGTTAAGCTTACCTTCATTCCATTTAAGACCTTGAGGAAGGTGAAAGCCATGCCTCCACCGATAATCATCTCATTCACTTTGTCCAGCATGTTCTCGATGAGCTGTATCTTATCGGCCACCTTTGCCCTAAGCGGAAAAGCGGGAACCGCTCTGCTTGAACGTGGCGCCACCTGGCGAGCAAAAGCCGCTCGGCAGGTCAGAGCGAAACGCTCGTCCTCCTCGCGGGTGCACACTGCCCTCCCATCCCTGCCAGGCAGCGCACGCTACCCTCCCATGATGGCAAGAAACGGGCGGTCAGGGTTTTCAAGCGCCTTGGCGAAATAAGTGAGCTCCTTCTTCAGCAGGAAGCCCGACGCTCGAATCTCGTGGTCCACTCCAACCATTGAGCTGCAAAATTAAAAATTACAAAATTAAATTAAAAACTACCTCAAAATTATCGCCTGGAAGCTTTCAGCCGGCCTTTCGGCAGTGAGAGAGGCAAGCAGCACACGAACAACACACTAGCACGGCGAGCGAGACTTGCAGCTTCATTGCTGCAAGAGAGCACGGCTAGCCAGAGACTACCGAAGTCAAGCTTTTTTCAGCCACCTTTTTTCTTTTTCAGTCGCCGCTGGGCAGCAGCGGCTGCCCATGATCCCGAGGAATACGTACAACCAATGAAAGCATCGTATCGAGTAACACCTACAGCTAATGAGTAGCACCCGATAAACAGCCACCAACGAATTTCTACTGTACACAGAAGAGTACGACGGCAGCCGCCATGACATAGCAAGCAAGGTAGGGTGTGCCAAAGGCAAGAAAGAATCTTTCAATACGGGCCCACCTAAAAGACAATGGTGCATTAAACTGCTTGCCTTTGCTAAAATGCTCCATTTTGGTTCTGGTTTCCTACAACTTGTAAGAATAAGCTTTTTTTTTTACCATTGTTTAAGCACAGCACTGTCAGCACTTTCACTGCTGTAGTTCATTGCATGTGCATGAACACTTGAATAGGCATGCTGGACTCCCAGCTGACCGACATTTAACCCGTTGCACAGTCTCGTACAGAAGTTGAGACCGCCACAAAAAGATAAGCAAAATACATAATACTCCTTTACGTCTGAGATGGCCGGACAAAAGATTTCTAAGACTGGTGCAGTACTGATGCACCAGCTGGCAGGCATTCTCCTACAGGGGTAGCTATACGCCTCAACTACTTGTCCTGCAGATCGTCATTGCAGCTCTGAGCTGGTTTCTATTTGCCTGCCTTTCTCTTGCAGTTCTGCTAGCAGCGCTGGTCTAAATCGGCAAACACTAAAGGCATTTGATGCCAAAGGCAGCCGTCAGCTCAGGTCATACCTGTGGGCCCGATGAGCCGTGCCGAATGCATCGTTTATGTACACGTCACCTAGTTTGGTAAGTGACGCCCTGAATGCAGCCACTGCGTCCTTGCTCGGCTTGAACTGCAACAAGTTAAAACGTCGGTCGCAGCCTCATCCAATCAGCAGCAAGCAGCTCTCCCCCCACGTGCCCACAGGGGATTTCCCCCTACGGCCTCGGGCCTCGATGCCTGACACAAGCTTGAACTCTCCTGATGTTTTCCGGTACGGTACAGAGCCACCGCCAGACAATCGTACACAAGTCAGAGTAAATGTGGAGCAAGGCGCTGCACAGAGCCGAGTGACCTTCAACCTCGCCGAGGACCGGCGGCGGCAGCAGCACCTGCTGCCGGTAGTGAACTGCAGTGCTTCGAGTGGGTCCTATCACGATAAACTAGATAGGCCGCTGGCCGGCCGAGATGCCCAGCCGCAAAAGAATGGGAGGCTCGCGGCAATGGTTTAAGATACCGAAAGTCGAGCAAAGTCCGGTTGGTACCTTTTGGCCGTTAGCATCGACTCCACTGCCTTCCTCTTCGGCATGGAAGCGCAGGTTCTCCAGCAGTATCACGCTTCCGGTGACTGGGTCAGCACAAGCCGCTTCCACCTCAGCACCAATGCAGTCGTTTAAGAAGTGCACCTTCCTACAGGAGAGCGGCCAGTGAGTGATCCACAGCGGCGGCAGCTGCGCTACCTGCGGCCATGCTCTGCGCGCGGCCTACGAGGACAGTGAGCACCGCCCTGCCGCCAGGCAAGCTGAGGCTGGCTCGAGCGTCGGCGCCACCCAGCAGACAGCAGACAGCTTGGCCTCGAGGTAGCGCTGCGCGGCGAGACGCCCTCACCTCCGGAAGGACGAGAGCTCGCACTTCACTCACCTCCCTAGCAGACGCTCGAGCTCGACGGCCACGGGCAACAGCGAAGCTTTGTCGTCACGACGACCGTCAGGCCGACCCAAGTGACTCATCAGCACGACGGACTTGGCGCCCTTCTCCAAGGCATATTGAATGGTGGGTAGAGCGGCCGTAATTCTAAACGTCGCGACGGTCGACGTTTTATGCGATGCGAACAACGCGCGCGTGCGCGCTAAGCGACGGCTGCCCGAGCGTCTGCATGCATGCGTAAGATTCGCGCCAGCGCGAGCCGCTGACGCTCCGGCTTCCGGCGGCCGCGGTGCTAGCAGCGAGCGTAACTCGAGCTCGTCACCTCTGGTTGTTGCTAATTCGGCCACCCTTCATAGGTACGTTGAAATCGACCCTGAAACAACGAACGCGTTAGTGAAACGCAGTGTCACAGCGAAGCCGCTGGACTTGACGTGCTAAGTTAAATGCAAAGAGCGGCCGGCGCGAGCGAGCGACTAAACCGCGTATGCGTGCGGAGCACCGGCGACGACCGGCTCCAGCCCGGCCGCCGGCCTGAACGCGAGCCGGCGCGACTTGCTGGCTAAAAGCACACGGACAGTTGTCCAGTGCGCACCTCATGATAACCCTCTTCGCTGACAAATCGACTGAGTCGATACTGCGCTTAGAGAGAGCCATGGAAGGGCTGGTAGCGGCGCTCGCGAATGGAGCCTGACCGAGATCGCGTCCGAAACGGGAGAGCGACCTTGGTGCTGTTCAAGGTCGCTTCGGCGATAATTCTCCAGACGCCACGAAGATAGATGTCGACGATTCTCGATGAGATTAACTTTAAATTTTTCTTTATCGAAATATACGCCGAGAAACAGCTTAGTGTAGCTTGGGCCGAGCTGTTGCGTTTAGGTGGCCAACCCTTGATTGGTCGCTGACCCCTCCACCACGCTAGCCCGGTGACGCCAGCGGGGCGGAGCGAGGTGGCAGACCAGGGAGCTTGCTCTGGCCGAGAGACGCGAGCTGAAAACTTCAGTGGCCGTTCCCTGGTCACGAGCCGAAGACATTGCCGGAGGACTGGGTTCGTAGCACGTGTGGTCGTGCGCAATTCGGATCCCGATATTCCACGCGGTACCTTGGCAAAATGGAATTCGTTCCCGAGCCCAGCGAAAAATTATGATTTTATTCGAGTATTCTCGCCATGGCTGATGGCATACTTGCCCTCAACATACCAAAATAACACCAACGTACAAACATACCACTGACCGCACAATGAGCTGCTTCTACATAATGAGCCGCCCTGGTTTGGCGCAGGGTTAAAGTGCTCCTCATTGATGACCGAGGTCTAGGTGAATGGATTCGACGACAGAAGCCGTGGGTTCGAGCCCTGTGACATGTGTGAAGCGCCTGGATAAAGTTTAAGTTCTCTTACAGCGTTATACAAATGAACTTTTACTATTTAAAATTGTATGTTACTTTCTGCAGAGATCGCAGGGACCATGCCAGCAGGCAGAGATCGAGTGGCAGAGATCAAGAACCATTGGCAGTAGAACCCTGGTCGTATCAGGGTATCAAGCAGAATGCGTCACCAGTTGCGGTTTACCTGCCTTTCCCATTTGTGGTGCAAGTCCCCTCACCACTAACCGAAATAACCCTGCTTAACCAATACGCAGAGTCAAAATAATCCCCTTAGTATGGCCGCAGCTTTGGTGACAGCAAATTCTTTCAGCAATACAAGAGTTTGACCCTGTTAGACGAAATTATTCCATAATGTAGTCTTGTGATCACTCTTCACCTTACTATGTTGAGTGAGATTAAGTTGGATCGCCTCATCAGTACGCCCCGATTAAAATTTAATTATTTAATTAATTCACCAATGAATCGGATCCGCTTGGGCCGCTGGCAGCCGAATGTTTCAGTCGAGTAGGAGCCAACTTTTTTTGGCGACGTCACCGTTTAGGTGTACGGAGAGGGAGCGGTCCGTTGCTCGCCAGCCATTTCTGAAGCATTCTATGAGCTTCATGCCCTTGGTAGGTATATATAGGGTAACTAGCTTCTGGCTGAGCTTTGCTTTACCTAGCTTTTGAATAAAGTCATTTCTCAACAGCTTAAACCAAATGTCGAGATGTGACTTCCTCAGGCACCACTGAAAGACCGCTGCATAGCCGCTGTGGCAGATGAGAGACATGCCGGCAGACTTTTGACTTTCGCGAATTTCCTTACACGCACCACTTTGGCATTAATCGAACTCTGAGCCTCGAGAAACTGAGGTTCTCAAAGGCGAAGATCAGCCACCCGCGCTCAGGTGGAAAGAATAGTACAATCGTGCTTTCGTTACAAGTCTGACGACTAAGAGGAGGCATCATGACCGCACGATGAAGATTATGGCGGACGTAGCATTGTTGTAAAGTTGCTGATGGGTAGTATGGTACAACCTGGCTGACCGCTATCTAGAGCAGGATCAAGTCCTTATCGAGCGACCAGCTTCGCAAGTACCAGTGGGACATTTCGCAGTTGAGTAACGAAGGAGCAGGTCTTCAGTCGGAGGATACTCAAATTCTCTCAACCCACTTGCTGCATGCATTGATGATATCCGCACATGAATGGCAGCAAATTTTCTAAAACTAAACGATGATTAAACTAACTTACTAGTTATGGGCAAACCCAGTGTGATTCAGAGATTGGAAAGGCTGACTCTCAAAATCGGCTCTGCCAGCATATCTCCTGTCGAATCAGCTTGAAATCTAGCTGTCATATTCCAAAGCGACCTCTCATTAGACGACCACATCAGCTCCACAGTCAAATCTGCCTTATTTCAGCTTCATAACATTACTAAAATTCGGGCTTGATTAGATAAGTATACCACGTCCATATTGGTCCATGCACTCGTGACATCCTGTCTCGACTTCTGCAACTCACTACTTACTGTCCTACTGGCATGTGCGATCAGGCGATTGCAGCTGGTGCAAAACTCTGCAGCTAGGCTTGTCTGTCGTGAGCGTCGCAGTTGCCACATTACTCCACTTCTCGCCGACCTGCACTGGCTACCAGTCAAGCAACGGATTGACTTCAAGGTTTTGTCGCTCACTTTTAGGTCTCTTCATTCTATGGCTCCAGCCTATCTCTCCGATATACTTCCCCAGCAGGCCAAGCATCGTACCACCCGCTTTTCGGAATCCAACAGTGTAGAAATACCTCGTACAAACCTTAAATCCTTTGGAGACCGTGCATTTAGTTCGTATGCTCCCAAAGCCTGGAACTTCCTCCAGACCTGCGTCAGAACATCCCCTGACCTGACCATATTTAAAAGAAACTTAAAAACACCCCTATTTAGGACAGCATTTAGTGGGTCCCTGTGATTCGCCCTTGATGAGCTTATGCTTGCTGACACTGTGCATGCTGCCACTAACCACATTTGCATGGTGACCCTGTGCATGTCACCCCTAACCATAACATTCATTTTGTTTGTTTTTCAAGCATGATTTTACTTACCATTCAATTGCATTTCCCTTTGCAGCAAATGTAAAGCGCCTAGAAAGAGATTAAGTTCTCTGAGGGCGCTTTATCAAGTGCATTATTATTATTATTATTATTACTCGGATTGGGCAACAACAGTTCGTGAAGCCCTCTCGGGGTGTGATTCCTGCACAACCCAATGACTTTAAAGTCAGGTTGTTTTACCCGTTTATGTCATCAGCGGGAGTCAGGCGGGGTGATCTGCGGTCACATATCCTCTTTGCTGTAGTCGTAGAGCCCATTATCCGATCGTTCCTGGCTCGCAAGGGCTCTGGCTTCCAGATAGGCGACTTTCGCTTTGTGCGGCATACCAGCCGTCGCGGCATCGCGTGACGGACTTCAGCAACCGGTCTCAGCAGCAAAGAAGGTGACTTCGATCGCGGGCTTTAGCTTCCCTCTAGAGAAACTCGGCTTAGCGTGCCAGCTCGGAGACAGCCGGGGATCGGCTCTGCTGCGCCTGAGTAGCAGCTGGCAGCAGTGCCACAGCTGGCAGGTGGCCACTTAGTAATGGTGTGCAAGGGCGAACCGATGTGCCTCGGAGGCACCTGCCGAGCTGTTTGTGCCAACAAAGAGAGCAGGGATGCGCTTTTGCAGGAACGCATGCTGCCTCACCTATTGGTCGTCTGTCCACTTCCCGTTCACTCCTCAGGTTTTCGGTGCAGCAGATATGGCGAAGCTTAGAGATGTACCCATGCCAGGTTCGGTTGGCTGGGATGACTGTTGTGCGGTAAGGGCCATCGGCTGAGCCGGGGCCTGACCTATAGGCGTGCCCGGATATGCAACGAAGCCATGTAATGCTGGCTTTTGGAGACTTGACGTTGGCCGGATAAGGCGTGGGCCTTTTGAACGCTCAGGGCTTCGCCCCGTGATTAGCCTGGACGGGTGTCGAGCGTTCTCCGACGATACGGCCATTCATGTAAAGCAATGAGAGCTCAAAGCCCGAGCGGGGCTACAGATAAGCACGCTTGCTGTTATGGCTTGTATATTCCGCATTACCCTATAGCGTGTCGCTCGTAGACCCCTTCCATGAGCAGAAGCCCTCAGCGGGCTTAGATGTACCGTGTTAGTGAATCTCTGTTATAGCACCCAATGTCGTGCCACATGTTGTCTAGGCTGCTACTTTCGTGGATTGTGCGGTTTTGTGTAATGACGATACTGCACCTGATCGCTGTGCAAGTAGGCTGTGAAGCTCAATGCGGTATGCAGGTGGGATGCGCTGTTGTCGATTGATGTGACCTGGTGGCAGTTGCCGAAGGCCCTCAGGTGGGCGAGAGGGGCGAAGATAATAGTGCTTCCCCTGTTCCGTGCGTAGTAAAATAAACTCATGGTGGTCGTCGGCGGGCGCTCTGTGCCGCCAGCAACTAAAACTGCAGATTTCTGCCGTTTTCAAGATAGCTCCGCTACAAGGGTAACTCCCACGTCGGGAAGGCTGGCCTTAGGTTTCCTCTGTTCACCCAATCCTATGGTTACTAGGACCCTCAGTTGTTAATAATAATAATGATAATACAATACATTCGATATAGTGCCCTCGGAGACCTCAATCTCTTTCTAGGCACTTTACATTTGCTGAAAAGGAAGCACAATCGAATGGTTAATGGTAGCATGCTCAATAAACAACAAGAATAACACGGTTAAGGGTAACATGCACAGGGTCAGCATGCAAGTACGGTTGGTGGCAGCATGCACAGTGTCAGCACGCATAAGCACATAAAGAACGATACACGTAGATCCACTACACGCTGTAACAAGTAAATGTGTTTTTAGTTTCTTCGTATATGTGGTCAAATCAGGAGATGTTGTGACGAAAGGCGGGAGTGAGTTCCAGGCTTTGGAAGCATATGAACTAAAGGCACGGTCTCCACATTTTTGATTTGTTCAGAGTTAAGTGGTTAGATTCTGAAAAGCAGGTTGTACGATGCTTAGCCTGGTGGGCAAGTAGATCTGATGGGTGGGGTAGAGCCAAAGAAGAAAGGGACCTAAAAGTGAGTGACGGAACCTTGAAGTCGCTGCGTTTTTTGACTGGGAGCCAGTGCAGGTTGGCAACTAGTGGTGTGATGTGGCAACTGCAACGCTCGCGACGACAGACAAGCCTAACTGCCGAGTTGTGCACCAGCTGTAAGCGCATGATTGTGCAGGCCGGTAGACAAGCAAGCATGGATTTACAGAAGTTGAAGTCAAGAAAGAATGTCCCAAAAGCATGGACTAATTTATATGTGGTATCCCTGTCTGAGCCGTGATGGCACACTAGGTAAGGCGTTTGCTTTCTCGGTCCCGAGGTCGTGGGTTCGATTCCTGCGATGGGCGATCCTTTATCGCCACTGCAAGCGGTGGTGATAGCCGTAAAGGCTCTTCTGTCGCTATAAAAAAGGCTGTTTAATCAGCTAGTATATTTTTTTTTAAACGAGCCTAAATTTTAGCAATGTTTTGTAGCTTAAAGTAGGCAGGCTTGACTGTGCAACTAATGTGATCGTCTGATAAACGGTCACTTTGAATATGACCCATAGATTTTGCGCAGATTAAAAGAGATATGATGGATGAGCCAATTTTGAGCGTTAACTTTACCAAATTCAGAATCACACTTAGTTCACCCATTACTAGTAGGTTGGTTTTATCATAACTCAATTTAAGAACATTTGCTGCAATTTATATGTTGATGCCAGAAATACATGCAGAAAGGGAATTGAAAGAATTCGACGTGCTGGAGGGCTGGGAGTGATCAAGGCAAAGGTGCAACCGAGTGTCATCTGAATAAAAGTAAAATCCTAGATCGTGCCTGACAGTCGCATCGGCATTGAGGGAGAGTATAAACCGTGAAGGGAACGGGACCAAGCACGAGCCCTGAGTTAATCCATATTTCAGAGGTTCCTAGTATGTTCTTTTTCCAATCACGTCAATACTCTGGAGTTTCCCACCGAGATAGGACCTGAACCATTGCAGAGCAGTGCCAGTCATGCCCAGGCGAGATGAGAGACGCTTAAGAAGGATTTGGTGATCATTAGTATCAAAAGATAATGTAGGATCAAGCAAAACAAGCAGAGATACACTACTAATGTCTGAATTTCTAAGCAGATCGTTATAAACGCACAGCTAAGACGACCGGGTCTAGTGATAGCGCTAAAACCAGAATGAAACTTACAAGCAAGGTTTGAAGTTTCAATATATGAGTTCAGCTGGCCTGCCACGACTCGTTCCAGTGTCTTTGAAATAAATAGTAGAATAGAGACTGGATAAAAGTGGCTCAAATTTTCTTGGCCTAGTGTTGCTTTCTTGAGCAGTGGCCTGACTATAGCCTTTTTTAAAGATGTTGAGACGTGACCTGAGGCTAGTGACATATTTATGATGCTAGTTATACATTGCAGCAGCAGATCAACGCATCGTAAAAGCATGACAGTGAGAATAGAGTCTAGACGACTAGTTGTCTTCTTTGATTGGGATATGAACTTCAGGACGAGGTCGCTAGTGACCTCCATCAATGTAATTATTGTGGTGCTGCACTAAATTGATGGACCTTATTCCAGGGGGAAGGATGCTGCCATCTTAGGAATGGACTCCCCGGTCTTGTCTATGTTGTTGTCAAAGAAGCTAGAGAAGCGATCGGCTAAATCACCGCAGGGATCATTAGGTAAGGAGCTAACCTTGAAGCGGTTGAGGAGATGGTTGGTCGTCAAAATCAGCATTTTGGAAGGCGCATCTGCGACTCTACAGTGTTTCTATAGAAGCTAGACTTGGCCTTTGCTAGGATCGATTGGTACGATCTGCAGTAGTCCTCGTATGCCTGTCAATGGATAGTCAGTCTTGATCTTTGTGTGTGTTTTCAAACTTGAGCTTGGTAGACCTAGCTAGTTTAATGTTTGTGGTAAACAATAGGTCGTCTGGGCGAGGACGCATGGTATGCTTAGTCAGAGGTGCAAACCCGTCGAGCATTTCAGCTAGTGTTGTGTTGTAGCAATATAACAATGATGACAGCTCGGAAGGGGATTGAGCAGCAGAAGCGAAACAGATATTCTTGCATGGATTGCATCGATGTCAAGCGTCATGGGGGTTCGCGATGCACAGGTGACATTAGATTAATGTGAGAAGGGCACACAGTGTAGACTGCATGAAATCTGCATGAGGTCAGATAAGCAGAATTTGGCAATAATAGGTGATGACAAAGTGCAGTTGTTTGAGAAAATTTGGTCGTGTGTCTAATCGTTGATGTGAGTAGGGCCATGCACATGAGCTACAAGAGACAATGAGTCAGTCAGTGAACGAAATTCAGTGCTGAAGGCATCAGATAAGTTATTAAAATGAATGTTGAAATCACCCATAACAAGGAAAGACCTACTTCTAGCACACAGAATCGATATTAGATAGGTAAATTCTGAGATAAAGGAGGACTTGGTACCTAGTGGACGATAGACTACTACCACCACCACCAGAAGCTTATTTTCGGGTGAAATCAAGACAATTGATTCTAAAGACTGATTCGAGTGTACTGCAAACGGCTTGAAATTGAAGGTCGAGCGTGTGATAATGGCAACGCTGCCTTCAGTTTTGATTGATCTAACGTGCGAAAGAAGGGTAAGCTAGTCGAGGCGTTTAGTCTTTAATAGTCGAGCAGTTTTCCCACTTTTGCCAAATTTCCGTCAAGGCGAGCAGGTCGAGGCATTTTAAAGAAATGAAGTCTCTTAAAAAATAGGAGTTTATTGCACATTGAGCGAGCATGCCAAAGAGAAGCATCAAGTTGGGCCACCGGAGTTATAGCAGGCCTGATGACCACTAAGTTAGAGAGCTTCACTGACGTGCTTGAGTGAGGACGTGGTGAGCGGCTAGGGACAAGGCATGGATTACCAAGCGAGCGGGTACTCAGCTCGCAGCTTCCACCAAACGAGCGGTTTCTCAGCTCCAGAAGCCCCAGCTTCGGCTCCTGACCACCGCTTTTCGTTTGTAATCTGTGAACAATTCACGGATTTTCCCAGCAGCAATAACATCTAGGAACGAAATTGAACGACGATAAAGAAGCAATAATTGGCGATCACAACTGATAAACATGTTACTAGCCGCCTGCGTGGCAGTACCAGGCATGCTACCAGGCATAAAGAGCATTTTTAATTTAATTTATATTAATTTAATTAATTAATTAAATTAAATTTTAATTAATTTAATTTAATTTAATTTAATTTAATTTAAAGGCTAAAGAGCATTTTTAGCGGCGAGAATCTTCAGACTGGTTCTTCAGAGGGGGAGGGGGAACCGTTACTCTGTTACTCTGACGGCGGCAGCTCTTATGAAGTCTCAAGAAGGCGCAAGCGCACACGTAAGCGAGGAAGAGACTACCAGCTTGTTATCTCTCGTGTACGTACATAGTGGGGAATACATTAGTGGCCGGACGCTGCGCTAACTACAAAAGCAGCAGCCGGCGCGAAGCAGTGGCTACTCGGTATTTTAAGATCGAATTTCGTAAGCCTGGCAAGCCAGTCACTTCAGTGGGGCGCCATTTTGGCTCTACGAGTGGATGTCTCAGTGTAGACGGTTTTAAAAAACTTTCGGCTGGTGCCCTTTCGGTAGGTGAATGTCGAGACTGCTAAATGAGACGTAACGAAGTTTTTTAGACGGACTTGAAGCCCATCCTAATGGTGCTTCTTTGACGTTCAGAATTGGTGTCTGCTTCCAGAATAGGCAACCATATCTTAACAAAGCAGAAGAGTATTCGAATGAGAGGTTGATGCCGGGTGGTGTATGATTTTCAGCTTTACTTCACAGTGCAGGGAGTCATCACCGGGTACAGAAGGCAGCTAAAAAAGAATTCTATGCTCCACTTTTTCAGAGCTCGAGCCACAGGCTTCGCGGGGTTAGAAGGCTATGTCATGTGTGTTTATACACGGAGGGATACAACAGCTCTGTGCAAAGCACAAGGGGAACTGTTGGGAAATGGTCAAGAGGACTAGTACTGTAGTATTTTCTTTAGCACGGAAAACTTCTCTAGCCATGAGCATGATAGAAAGAAAGGCAAGACAGTTAGTTCCAAACGTTGCTTCAGCCCCAGTCGAACTCGGCCCAAAAAATGGGCACGCCCCGCGCGTGCATGTGACGCACACTAGCCTGGCCGTATGACTAAGCCGGGTTTAGTTGAATGGGGTAAGGTGGGTCCATTGAACCTACCAATGCTGCAGAGACCTATTCTCTCTCTCTCTGCTCTCTCTGTCTCTGTCTCTCTCTCTCTGCTCTCTCTGTCTCTCTCTCTCTCTCTCTCTCTCTGCTCTCTCTCTCTCTGCTCTCTCTTTTTCTCTCTCTCTGCTCTCTCTCTCTCTGTCTCTCTCTCTGTCTCTCTCTCTCTGCTCTCTCTGCTCTCTCTCTCTCTGCTCTCTCTCTCGCTCTGTCTCTGCTCTCTCTCTGCTCTCTCTCTCTCTCTCTCTCTGCTCTCTCTCTCTCTGCTCTCTCTCTCTCTGCTCTCTCTCTCTGCTCTCTCTCTCTCTCTGCTCTCTCTCTCTCTCTCTCTCTCTCTCTCTGCTCTCTCTCTCTCTCTCTCTCTCTCTGCTCTCTCTCTGCTCTCTCTCTCTCTGTCTCTCTCTCTCTGCTCTCTCTCTCTCTCTGCTCTCTCTCTGCTCTCTCTTTCTCTCTCTCTCTCTCTCTCTCTCTCTGCTCTCTCTCTGCTCTCTCTCTCTCTGCTCTCTCTCTCTCTCTCTGCTCTCTCTGTGCTCTCTCTCTGCTCTCTCTCTCTGTCTCTCTCTGCTCTCTCTCTCTGCTCTCTCTCTGCTCTCTCTTTCTCTATCTCTCTCTCTCTGCTCTCTCTCTCTGCTCTCTCTCTGCTCTCTCTTTCTCTATCTCTCTCTCTCTGCTCTCTCTCTCTGCTCTCTCTCTGCTCTGCTCTCTCTCTTTGCTCTCTCTCTGCTCTCTCTCTCTCTCTCTCTCTCTCTCTCTCTCTCTTCCCCTCACTTCGCTCTTCGCTCCGGATCAGAATAACTGACGGCTACAATGCAGTTATGTATGCTCGCTCGCCTGCGTACAATGCAGACGTCGCCGTTACACCGGGCTGGTTTGGTCTAGCGGTTAAGGTGCTCGCCCCGACCAAGGTCTGAATGAGGTCGTGGGCTCGAGCCCCGAGGCATATGTGAAGCGCCTGAATAGAGATTAAGTTATCTTTGGGCGCTATATATAAATGAATTATATATATTATATATATGCTTAACCCGCCTGTGGGAGCGTTAATTCTTCTTCGCCGCGCCGTGCTCGTTAGCCCTACAACGGCAGCGGTAAATGTTTGGCTAGCACAATCGACTACCTTTGGCCCACGGGCCTTAAATAATTTGCTGTAATATAATTGATAATTTGCTGTAATATAATTATAAATAATAATACAGTCGTCCCTCGCCACTTCGCGCTTCGCGACTTCGCTCTATCCAGAGGTTATCAGATCCGAGGTTTTTCAAATAAATTCATTAAAAAGTTGATCGAGTCAAAAGGGTAACAGCGAACGCTAGGTTTTCTCAATCAATTATACACCCGCATACTATAACAAAATTAAAATCACTTCGTATGGAATGTAGGCCTATGTACTTGCGCAAACCGAAAATACTTCGATGCCAGGTTCAGCCGCTCAACCAGTCTTTGGTTGTGGGCAGGAATTCCCCCCCCCAAAACATCGGGTCTGGTGAAACCAAACCAATCATAGCGTGCTGTTCACTGATTATTATTATTTTTGACTATTATCACCTCTAAACATATGAATAAATGTAAAATAATAATAAGATATTTGTAATATCTAATGTCTAATTTTCACTTATTTTGTCTTATATATTGTGTGATACGAGTGTAGTGGTGACTAAAGGGATGTTATTTCATGTCCAGAGAGCTCTAAACTAATTAAAAACTTAATTTAAAAAAAAACAACCTTAGCTGATTAAACAACCTTTTTTTGTATAGCGACAGAAGAGCCTTTACGGCTGTCACCACCGCTTGCAGTGGCGATAAAGAATCGCCCACCACAGGAATCGAACCCGCGACCTCGGGACCGAGGTCGTGAAAGCAACCGCCTTACCTAGTGTGCCATCGCGGCTCATTTAGAGGGACGTGCATAGTTTCCATGCTCTAACTACGAAGATGTTCGATTTAGTAAGAAAGAATCATACTTCGTGGAAATTTTCTTATTGGGGTAAAGTCTGCAACTGATTAACCATGATTAACGAAAGACGACTGTAATAAAAAAAATGTAATCGAGTCTCGTCTTGTTTTGCTCAATTTTCGGTAGCTTTCGATACTATCAATCCCCGAGTCCCTCTCGAACGCCTCTCATCTCACCCGGGCAACACTGGCACATTGATTGATTCAATTTCTATCAGCGGGAGACTTCAGAGTGTTGGTGTGAAGGGACGAAGATTATTCGAGGAATCGATCGGTACTGCCTGACACGCCTGGGTTTCGGCCGTAGCTTTGCACCAAAGGTAATGACTGCCGTTCTAAAAAAAAGTCCTTAGACCAACGATTCAGATTCGACACTGATTCGGACGTGGGAGTATATTTTGGAAAACAACAAGGATATCGTCTCAAATGAAATGATATAGTCTCAATTGTGTGATCGAGCTGCTGAGAAAAGACGGGCTTGCAGCAAAATCACCTGAAAGCTATTGGGTGGTCGAGTCCTAGGTCTCCATGCCGACACTAAACGCAGCGAGCTTGCATGCTGCTGAAATAATGCCATAGTCCAGCAGCCAGTGATGACGCGACGAGAGATATACTTTTGGTGTGTGCTGCTCGTCGGGCACTTCCCGGTAGCCGGCTGGCTGCGAACTGCGTGCTGTTACCTCAAACGCGTAGCCAGCTGTCGTGACTGGGACAAGGTGCCCGGTGAGGTTTCTGAAATTGCTTCCGACATCCATCGCCGCTTGCAAGCTTCTGATCTAGTCACTGGCACGATACAAGGGCCCAGTGTCGTCAGTGGACAATGGTGGTGCGATGTGAGCAACGTCGCCCTTGGGACGTGTCTTGAGATCGACAGTAAAGTGTTTGAGGCTGCCTCGTGACTCCGAAAGCCAGACGATAATTCGCATATAAACACCGTCGAGCAAGAAGCCGTCATCAAAGGCCGTAACGTTGCCATTGTTTACGGACTTCAAAAGTTCAAGTTGTTACTGATTCGACTACGGTGTTTGATTGGCTGAAGTATCAACGGGGATGAACCCTTGAGGACACGCGGCAATAGTAGAGGCGATAAGTCGACGTCTACTTTGCCGACTCCGTGATATTGTAATGGAGTGCAATCTGGAGATGACTGTCAGCCTAGCAAGGTCGCCGTAGAGCAAAGCAGATCAGCTGACGCGAGTAACCCAAAAGTGGTGGAGGCTCACGACTGGCTGTAGTGATACGTCGCTCAAGAGTCTCTGCCACCGCCGGTCCCGAGATCGACTTTAAGCAATTCCACAATCTGCACCACCTGGGCGTTGACAAGACGATATACGTGGAAAGACTGTGTCGCCGTAACTCGGACATATAACGTATTGTCCGTTCTTGTTAGCGCTGAAGAATCGTGGATCCGTCTCCGATTTTGTGGCATCGAGGCAGTCTTGAAGTCGTTGAACACTGGCCTGTCCTTGCGATCAATGTCACACATTACCGCGACGAGAAATATTTGACGCTGGTAGGCTGCAGGCCCAGCCGATTTACGCTATGGAGACACCTTCATAGCGAGGTAAGTCTTTTCACAAGAGTCTTGGAACAAATCTGCCGAGGGAGAGAGAGAGAGAGAGGCGCACATGCACAGCTCCTGATGAATATCAGGGCCTCGTTCCGGTTGGTGGCAGTTCGGCGTCTCTTCGAGCATTGGGTCACTGACACCATCTACCGGTGTGCTTACCGACTGGAAGGCAGCGGCATTGTCAAACACATGCATAGGAATATCAAGGGCATGGCTGCTCGCACCGGTTGAGGCGTGTTGGATATGGTATAGTGGTACATTGCCGCACCGATAAAGGGCGAAAGGGATAAAGGGCGAAAGGGATAAAGGGCGAAAGGAATGAAGGGCGAAAGGGATAAAGGGCGAAAGGCGCCTAACAGGCCAATGATTTATTCTCCAATGAAGGGCGGCGATAGTTCCGGTCTAAGAAAGGCCAGTACTACAGGGCTCGATCTCCTATTAAATACACGGGGCCGAAGGGTTTTGTGAAACCACCTGGTACGCGTTGGGACTTCAATCTCGGGGACTCACGGCCTCGGTGTTGAGGTCATCGATATCCAAATGCGTGCGGTGGACGTCAGGTCAGTACCGGACGCTGAGCCGGTAACACCTGCTCAGCCGCCAATACCATCCCCGATGCGATCGATAGCCTGATCGATGGCCATCAAGGCGACGAACATGGGTACGACAGGGCGGAGCAAATGGGCAGCAGCCAGCTTCGCACGCTGTCGGAACTGTGGCGCCTCCTCCGCCGGCTCTCCAGCTACGTCATGGACTGATCTACAGCTCAGGGGGGCATGTGATTTTGCTTAAATAACGGTCCGGCCCCTGACAGTTTTTCTAGTGGGCTGTGACACTCGGTATGCCTGCCAGTAGGAAGTGTAGGTAGTGATTAACGTGACAGGAGACAGTCACGGGAAGGTGGCTCTCCAGTGCCCGAGCGGGGCGAAGAGAGTCGTGCTTCCCCCTGCTAAGTTCGTGGTGAAATAAACTGGTGGTGTTGGTCGTCGGCTGGCCTTGTGTGCTGTGCAGGACGGTAACCAAACTACAGACTCGGCCAGGTAGGTGTCGCTGTAGGCTGGCCGACTCGCCGTTTGGCTCCGCTGACGCTCCGATAATCCTCCTGGCTAACGCTTGGCTACTCAGGCACTCGGTCACTTTACTTTCGCTTTCCGCGTCCTTCGGCCTCTTCCGACCATCTTCAAATCAAATCATAATCCAATCTATACTAGCTACTGGCTTTCTTAAATGATTGAAACGTATATATTAAAATATTAGAATAAACGACGTTACCTTCGCCGGCGGAGCCCTGCTCTACCAGGGCCGCGGGGGGGGGGGGGCTACCCGCGACTCCAAATTCAGGAACAGGGACTACACAGCTTCCGACCACGAAATGGCGTCCAAGTCGCACAGCCGCCGAAATGCCATCCGTTTCGCGAGCACAATGTCGGAGTCCGCCAGGCAGTCTTCCTTATCTGGCCACTAGCTACCCAGGGCGACGACCACGAAGGGCCCCTATTATTACCCTCCCCTGCCCACCATAATATCTGAAGTCCACGCAGTGGCAATCTCTGCTTATCACGATGCCATAAAATATTACTCTGCTTCAACCCTAAGCTATAACTGGACTAGCTGTTGATCTGCAATAAAATAAAACCCTAAAGCAGCCAAAGCATTGCCAAGCCACCAACCTTGCACCATAAAGGCGATTCGTCGCTTATATGCACAGCCTTTAATATAAACCATAACTATAAACCTCAACCCCACGCCTAAACATGCCAAAGTTGTTATCTGCAATAACAATCATGCAGGAATTCATCTAAAAAGCCTGCCGCATGTGGCGATACAATTACATTTACGTTGATCCACCGCAGCCCTCCAGAAAGTCAAATTCTCTCAACTCCGATGCTGCATGTTTTGATGACATCCACACATGGATGGCAGCCAACTTTCTTGAATTGAATGATGATAAAACTAACCTACTAGTTATGCGAAAAACATGTGCGATTTAGAAATGGGAAAGCCTAACGCTCAATATGCCCGCATATCTGTTGAGTATGTACCCAGGCTGGGTTCGGTTGGCTGGGACCGGATGGCTATAGTGAGGGTTAGGGTCACCGGCTGGGTCGGGGTCGGACCTACGGCATGGCCAGATGTATGCGGTGACGTGAGGTCACCGGGGCTCTTGGGTACGGGAAGTTGGCCAAGTAAGTCATGGTGTTGGAGGCTCCCGGTCTCGCCGAGTTATGCACCTGGATTCGTGCAGGCGTGCTCCGGTGATGCTGCCACGCACGCAAGGGAACGAGTACCCAAGGCCCGAGTGGAGCTGGATAGCTCGTTCGTTGTTGACTTGAATATACCGCGTTCCCCGTGTAGCGTGTTCGTAACCCCCCCCCCCGTGTGTTGGCGTCTTTCGGTGGAAGCTTACGACTGTGGTAGTTGTCGACTCGGACTAGCCAGCAGTTACTCAGCCAGCCGGGTTTTGGACGGCGTACGCTCGTACTGTTGGACTCGGAGTCGGTACAACGACAGGACTGCAGAAGCCGACTGACCCCAACTAACACGTTTGTTCGCGCTTGCTGCGTCATCTTGCGCCCCCGTAGTGTATTGTGTATAGGACCCTCCCTGTAGACTTGTTTTGTTCCCCTGTTGTTGTTGGCGCATGCGTTATTATAAAGAGGTTTAACCTGACGGCCGCTCCTCTTACCCTAGCTCGGCGGCATGGCTAGCCGCAGCGCAGCGTGACCGGAGTATGGCGGGGTTTGGCGGGAATTAGCCTCTGACCACTGGAACCCGGTTACAAGTCTGCACGAAATATAGGTGTCATGTTCCAAAATGACCTTTCGTTAGACGACCACATCAGCTCCACACTCAAGTCCACCCACTTTCAGCTACATACGGCTGCCAAAATTCGAGCTTGCTTAGACATGTATATGTATATAGTATCTTGCTGTGGCTTCGGCGGAGGCAGTTCTAGAGGAGTCGCACGGAGGCACAAGCACGGACGTGAGCGAAAACCTGACCCTCAGTTTATTGTCTCACACCTACATATATTCAAGCTGGCTGACTCACTGCAGATGGGGTAACGCTGCGATGACTCACCTCTTTTATATGCGTCCTTTGATGTACAGACTTTGACCACCGGCGACGGGCAATATTCCTACATCAAAGGCAGGACGAGAGTCAACTACACAACCATCTGCTGCATCTAGGGTATACATTATTGGCCCGACGCTGAGCAATTACTAAAGCAAAAGCAGCAGGCGAACACACCATATATACCACATTAAATTGATCCATACATTTGTGACATCTCGACTTATGTTAGCCGTCTCGACTTATAAAACTCACTGCATGCTGGTCTACCAGCCCCTACAATCAGGCGCTTAAAGCTGGTAAAAACAGGTGCAACTAATCTTATCTGTCTTGAGCGTCGTAGTTGCCGCAGCACACCACTTCTAGCTGACATGCACTGGTTCCTAGTTAACCAGTGCATCGACTTCAAGGTTCTGTCGCTCACTCTTAGGTCTCTTTATTAGCTGGCTCCTGCCTACCTATCAGACCTACTCACCCACCAGGCTAGCCAATGTACCACCCGCTTTTCTGAATAAAACAATGTAACTACACTTTTTACAAACCTCAAATCTTGTGGAGAGCGAGCCTTAAGTTTGTATGCCCCCAAAGCCCGGAACTCCCGATCGACGGCATGACATCCCCAGACTTGACGACACATAGAAAGAAATAAACGCTCCATTTGATTACAAAATTCAGTGGGTCTTCAGTGTGATTCTTCCTGTGTGTTTTTTGTCCTAGCTGATACTTGCATGCTGCTAGTAACCATATTTGCATGATGACACTGTGCATCTCACCTCTGACCATGCTATGTTTGTTGACAACGAGCGGGCTACCACTAATCATTCGATCACGCTTCCTTCACTGCATAAGTAAAGTGCTTAGAAATAGCTGAGGCTGTTTGACGGCACAATAATAGTGTATGACTATTATTATTACATCTTCCAAAGAGAGCCGAATCTCTAGCGACGTGATTGACATCTCGATGCAGGAGAAGCGATCGACGAATAGCTTGGGGTGGCTTGTTATTGGTCTCTTGGTCATGAGTTGAGAAGCCGCTTGGTTTGATCCAAGAAGTATAGTGCTTGCATTTTCCAGCCCAATTTGTGGGTTTCAGTCCTTCGGCAGTCAGATCTGTAACGCCGAAGGCTCGGCGGAGTAGGCTTGACCTGCCGCTTACCTAGCGGCGTAGCCTATCGCCTAATGCCGTTCGGTGCGCGTCTACTCGCAATAAGCTGGCCGCCGCGAAACGAGCGTTTCTGGCGCTGACCTGCCTATCGTTACTAAAGGGGGTCGTGAGCCCGCGGCGTGAATTGGAAAGCGAGACACACAAATTGGGGATTTTACTGAACTTTATTCGCAAGCGCACAAAGTCGCTGCGCGTCTAGTTCAGCTTTATCTTCACACTCCTCGCACGTTCTCAGCTACACTAACACTCTTGCGGAGGGAATACTCCTCCACACTAAGCGCGACCCGGACCCTAAACCCTAACCGGTGAACTAGGAATCCGTTCCCACCTGTGCCGAGGGAATACCCCAAACACGCCAACTTAAACACTCTTGCGGAGGGAATACTCCTCCGCACTGAAGCGCATACCGGAGTCTAAACCCTGACCGGTGAACTAGAACTCGGTTTCCATCAGTGCGGCAGGAATACTCCACACACGCCACCTCAAGCACTCTTGCGGAGGGAATACTTCTCCACACTGGGGCTGCTTACGTGTATAATGGGAAACGACCCGAATAGACGGAGCCCGAACCAGATTCTAAACCCTGACCGGAGAACTAGAACTCGGTTTCCAACAGTGCGGCAGGAATACTCCACACACACCAACTCAAGCACTCATGCGGAGGAAATACTTCTCCACACTGAAGCGCGACCCAGAGCCTAAACCCTACCCGGTAAACTAGAGCTCCACACAGGCCAACTACGCCTAGCTCGCGCCGGCAAATCCCTATGCCGAGACCACGTGCTAGCGCGCGCACACACACGACACAAAAGAAACACAAAACACGAAAGAACACACAAAATGCCAGCTCGGGCGCGATACGACCGTATTCGGTGGGGTTCCACCGAATCCTCCTAGCGCTGTCTCGTCTTGTTCCGTCCATCGTCGGCGGACAGCCCGCCCTCCTCCCTCGCTTTCAGAGAAACGAGTGCCCGACGGCGTCGAGGCGCAGAGCCGGACCAAAGACTAAAGACACGAGGCCAAGAGCGAGCGTCGCTCGACTCTTAAATACCTAGCTGAAACAATAAGCAAGAGCTTAGTGGTATTGGGCCCGGACACCTTGGCCCATTACAGAAAGGAGTTACTACCGTCCCCAGGCCACTGGAAGGGCACCTCTGTCCAGCTTGAATGGCGAATGGGTTCCAGAAGATTCTTTCTTGGAAAGAGGGAAGGCGGGGGTTGACAGGCCAGCCAACATCTATCAGCAGCTTCCGCGAGTATCGGACCAATTCTAAAGGCCGAATCGCCGCCGCTCGTCTCCGAGCTTCCTGGCCTGCTCCTAAGCGCTTCCTCTCTAACCGCACTGACGCTCCTCTCTGGCTCACTGCTCCAGGACAAAGGGGCTCTAGCCCGCCGCCGAACAGCTCTTGTTCGCTCTAAAATTCAGCCAAAGCCAGCAGGGCGCTACAGATCTATACTGCCCACCGCATCAAATAAGCCGTCGCGGCTTCTACGTGTGCTTCATAAACGAAGCTGCTGAACAGGCTAACCTTAACGTTTACTCTAATGAATTCTTAGTCGCCTGCTGGAAGCGGAAGAGAAAGCCGTTAGGGCTCCTCGGCCAGCTAACCTAACGAAGCCAGGTTTTCCCAGGAGTATTGCTGATATTGCGTTTCCGTTGCATAGAATTTGTTTGGTTGGGGGGGGTTAACTCCAAGTTGCGTCACGGTTTGGGGATTCCCGGCGCATCAGTAAGCAAAATAGGTGTCCGCACGTGCACGTGGCTCCCTGACAGCGTCGCCTGATAAAGATTTGAGGTAAGCTGGATCTGCGCTCCCGAACGCTTTAGCAGTGTTCGCGCTATGTATACCGCTGGCCGCTGCCTCAGCGGCAGCGCTCGGGCGGGCTGGTAGGTATGGCTGGCTCAGGCGGCGGTAGCGGCGGCGCTGCCGCATGTGGCCGCGACAGCTTGCAAGTCGGAGCTGTCAAGTGCGCTGTCCTTTCGCTTGTCGAAACGCTTATACGTCGGCGCCAGTAGACCCGTGTAGGCACCCGCGTTTGGGCTCGCGGCTTTTAAATGGGACGAGTGGGCACGAATTGTGATGCTACTCGGGAAGGGAGCGCGGCTGAGATTTGGGATCTCGGGAAGTACGCTTGTAGAGCGTCGCTTATTACTAGCCACCGAACGGTAGCGTAAATTAAAATATGAGAAACCAGAACATTGTAATTATGTTGCTGTGAGTGACTCTTAGGTCAATATTTATCCCGTGATCGAGTGACTTTAAACGGATCGAATCAACAGCGAAGTAGCTAAGCATTCGGCCTGGAGTTCGTTTATACAGCACCCTGTGCTTGTTCCCTGGGTCAGTTCGCTTAATTTTTGTCAACCAATGTTACGTCTGGGGATACTTTTGATCTAATGATTCACAATATTTACAGGAAACCAGCACCTTTTAACCTGCAAGACGATAGAAAGCTACTATGGTAGTTGTAATAATGGTAATCGTAATGACATTTTTACAGCGTCGCACGAAAACTAAATCTCTCTAAATCACTGTCTATGCACCTTGTGTATGATGGAGATTAAGACTGTCAATTGGTCAGTGCTACATGCAATGTCAGCACAAGTAAAACACTAAGGACTGTACCCGGACAGAGCTAAGAGCGATCAGTGCACAAATACCGTGATGCAATATCGTGATGCAAAAGTAGACTCTTAGCTTTTCGTAAATTTCGTCAAGTCAGAGGATGGTAGTGACCGACCGGTGGCAGCGTCTCCTCCTCCTCCTAGGAATCTGAAGTTGGTAGACGGGTGAGTGGACAGTGCGATGGGACAGGCCGATTAGGACGTATTTCGGAGGTATAGGTCGGAGTAAAGGAATGAAGAGACCTGACAGTGATAAGTCTGTGCAGGTCGGCGGTGAGAAATGGTCCAATATCGTAGTTGAGTCGTGAAAGACATTAGAGGCTAGCATCATCGGCAGGAGGTAGAGTGTAAATTGTGAAAAGAAGTGGACCAAGCACAGATCCCTGAGGTACAACACCTAATTTAAAGAACCCCAACTGCTCTCCTGACTCAGCTATGCTTCCCAATTTCTCTTTGTTGCTTGAGATGAAGTATGTTGGCTACCGAATGCCTACCGAAAGCTGCGCAGGCTGAGTTTGCTGTACAAAACTCTCCTGCATAACACTCACATAGTCGTTGTGGCTTTGTGGAGTTACAGACAGAGATACATTATTAATACTCTAGCGCCCCTGCAAACCCATTTGGGATCATCTTACACTCGATGAGCAGAGAAGCATCATCTTGACCCATCAATGCCTCTGAACTTGAGCATGCGACCAGGTGTCACCATGGCTGCCGTTTGTGCTAGGTTTGCTAAATCTTTTACCGGCATGCATAGTTTTAGGATCGTGATAACATGAGTCTTGTATCTGGGGATAATCACGTTCCTGTTATTGCGGCAGTGCTGCTTATTTATACAGCTGAGCTGAAAAATCTGACCAGCTTAAAGCCTTGAGAAGGCTAGGCTGTGAGCCGACAACACTACTCTCAGTTAAGGCATCCAACCGTTAGAGCTTTTAACCGTCATGCATAGCACTGCTGTTCACCGGAGGAGAGGTGTAATCTGAGCTATCGCTCAGCTGAGCACTGAATTTTCTGGCTGTTAATGTATAATTGTATAATAATAATATAATTGCATTTGATTGTATATCCCATAAGGTATACTGTATAGGCAGATACCGTGTGGATGTAAGTAAATCATGATATAATGGGCTTTTTGAAGTCGACTTCACGTTTGGGGGATTGATACTTCTCAGGTTTCACGTGCATGCACAAACTGCTATTTCGGATTCTTGTATGCAACTTCGGTGTCTGCTCGAATGCCTTGCAAACGAGCCTCAGGCCCTCTGAGGGCACTATATCATGTATTATTATTATAGCAATAATTTAGTAGGGCATCTCTCGTGCTTTCAGGTTTGATGTACACATGTCTATATTAGCTGTGAGATTCAGCATCACTTATATATGTAGTAACTGAATGGTATTCTTTTTTGCAGTAGCTGCACAATTAGCTCGACCAAGTCTCGGTTTTCGGCAGCTGATTTGCATGCTGGTGGTAAAGACCAAGGAGCTACTATCACTTTTTGCAGCACTAAGCTATTCCTCACTCGTAATGATTCTATGAACAGAGATTTTGAGAACTCTTTTGTGAGCAATGCTGTGGCTCTAACCGGCAAGAAAAGTCTGATTGTCGAAGTGGTTAGGCAGACCGGTAAGGCTTACAAGTCCACTCCACAAGTCCTGCAAGACCTGTTCCTGTACGAGGATGGTCAGCAGTTGGAAGGTGAGTGAGCCGCAGGTTTAAGCAACGGTATGTACATTCGTGTGCATTCTTTGGTAGTGTGTTTACTTGGAAGTTCTGATTTCTTGGCTGCTACCAAATGAGGGATCTTTGCCGATCAGTGCTAATAGAGTGGTTCTTTTGAGGTTAAATGTGTGCAAATTGCTATTTTAAAATTCTGCAATCTCTAGAATGAACTACTCTAATGATATAGGCTCGTTGAAACTACTCATACAGGCATGAGTACTGGGTGTTTGTCATTCTGGAAGTTATCTTTTACCCAAAAACCTTACGGGTTTTGATAAGCAGCATGTGTCAATATATGTAGATCTCGTGGGAAATCGTAGAAGCTTAGGAAATTGGAGCAGAAGTAAGAGAAAGCTCGACAAAGCTCGACAAGGGACAGCAAGAGGCAGCTGGAGCAGGTGGGAGCACATCAACATCACTGCAGGATTGTTAGTTGAAAGGAATTGTGCTTTTTAAGTGCACATTTCCATCTGTAACTACACAAAGTCGTGAAAGCTGAGCAGCATCGCTAGAGAGTGGTTCATGGTGCCACCTGAGCAGTTGCATGCGATGTGCATAGTCAGTGCATTCTAGATCACCCCGAACATGGGCTAGTCTCGTGTTGTACCAGTGAGGGGATTTTGAACAGTGGACTTAGCGGAATGGATGTGGAAGATATTCATTGCAGACCAAATTATTGCTAAGGGTCTTAAGGTTCCATGACTCATAGGTGACGTTGATTACCGAAGAAGACAGGAACTGGAGACTTAGTGAGATCTGAATGTAGAGTCTTTGTGCAGAATTTTTTCTGATTATAAGACTTGACAGCATACACACAATTGCGGTGGATATTTGATCTAGTGAGCGACCTTTGTCGTTAATGGTGCTAAGCACATATGCAGTGGTTACATCCCTAGTCTACTTGAACCTCGAACACTGCCTAGTACTGACATCTGTCAGCTGCATACACCGCTCCGGATAGACTAGAAAATGCTCCCCCAGCGGCCGCCACCGCCAGCTTTATTACTAGTGATACGAACGCCAAGTCTAATTGCCACCCCGGTCGCCGTCCTTCATCCTCTTAGTATCTATGGACCACCCCAGTGCCCATGATGCTCGGCAATCCGATGTGGCTCATCGGTAACAAATATCTAGCATAATGACCCGCCATGACCTGCTGCACTAGTTGATGCAACTTATCGTGAAACTGCTAGTATCAGTCCCCGAGGCCAAACGTGTGTTCAGTATATTAAAAATAATCATGGCACTCCGTCGAACCTTGATGAATGCAGTATACTTCAGTGTTGCCATGCTGTTCCATATTGAGAAATGAACTGCCGTCACGGTGATCAATGATGAGATCATCACATACTGTGAATCCGTGCAAAGATGCCTCTCACGTGTCGAATAAAATACTTATTACTCATGTCCACTTTTTATCAGTGTCGGTAGGCCTTCCCTCTGAAAATCCTGGCTCCTACGAGGAATATGAGCAACAAGAGGACAAATTAAACCAATATATTGCATGTAGTCCATAAGGGTTGAGTTGAGTAATGAAGTGAATGTTGAAATCATTCAGTGCGAGGCAGGGAATAGAGAATTCTGGAACGCTGGATCGAGATGCGGTCTAAGCAATCTGAAATCAAGCGAGCCTTGGTACTTTGATGGTGATAGCATCCTTTCATCTTTAGCAGGTTTCTGTTAGAGGTACTCAGCACAATGGTTCAAAAGAATGCTTCTAGGCTACTTCAAATGGCTGGAAAATGAGGAGGAACGAGCGACAACATACACATTATCAGCTGCTATTGAGTGTGTGAAAGAAGGAAAGAAGCTTGTGATTGTGGCCCTAGGTTGTGGTCAGGCAGTTTGTTGATTTCAGTCATGATATCCGATCGTCTTGTTGAGGTCGGTGCTCTTTTTTTTTATTGTAAGCAATCGGCATTGTGCATTCCTTGCGGTGGTGGGTCTGCCGCATGTCGGCGACGTCCTTAATCCATTTCAAGGGAGGTAATATCAGCATCTGGCTGTCTGTGAAACGCACGAAGCCCGTGCCCATGGTATGGCCCATGGTTAGTGTGCTAGCCCCGACCGAGGTCTTAGGCATATGTGAAGCAACTGAATAGGGATTAAGTTCTCTTAGGGTGCTATGCAAATGAATTACATATTTTTTAAAACAATGTCAGCCTCCATTGAAGGCGATGCTCTCAGCGCAATGGATGTCGAGAGCGGCAGGGTGCATCAGGGGTGTGAGGCTTGGCCATTGTGCTGAGTCGAAGCCCGACTTCTGTAGAAGCGATGTTGCTGACCGAAATAGTCTCCTGCTGTTCGGCTAGGAGTTCATTGTAGCGACTCGGATAGAAAAGAAGTACTGCTGCTTAACATCAAATTCTCAGACTCATACCTTAGTGATTACTTACCGTAGAACCCTTCTAGCAGGCTTCGCCACTCACATCTCAAGCTGTCGCATAGGTTCTACCCTCTCACCAGAGCCTGGAAAGTGTAGCCAGCTGCGGCCAGATGGTGATGTCAAACCGCGACTGCAGCCATCGGCAATGCTGCCAGCGAAAGATCCAAGCAGTGGCACCACCAGCATGCCATCTGAGACCTCCCCGTTGCTCAGCCAAGCAGCTACCATCACCAGTCCTGGTGCATCCAGCCTCTTGGTGCGATCAGGCAGCCAAAACTTGGGCTCGATGTCAACCGTGAGTGGCAGCAAAGCCACAGCAGGTGAGGGAATTCGGAAGGTGGTCGTCAAAAGTTGTGTCGGAAAACGAAATCAAGCTGTGCTTCAGGCGTACTTGGTGCATGCTTTGTTTGGCTGTGCCGTATTTATCGGTCCTAGTGTGGAGCAAGGCTCGGACCGTGTCCCACAGCCAGGTGTGGTGCAGTAATGTTGGCTTTTTGTTTTGCTCGCTAGCGAGGCTCCGGGGGGGGGGGACCAGCTAATGTCGTTTATTGTAGAGGTGTATGTCACGATGAAGCTGGTCGAGCCCAGACCGAATGCTTTAATTAAGGGAGCTACATTAATAGAGGTTCATTGTAAGGTTACTTCACCAGCAAAGCACTCTTCCTATGACTTTGCTGGCTTGGCGATCATCCTGCACCAGCCTTTGGGTAAGGGTCATTTGCATAGACAAGGCAGGGTGAAGGTCAGGCACATGGTCACGTGGTCTTCCTCCAAAGTAGGCCCCCACAAATGTGGGCCGGAGGCAGTGGATTGTTTCGGCTATTAGTCAATAACGTCATCTGATGGACCATTTGAGAATTACCAAATATTTGGCTGCTGAACTCTGAACTCCATCGGTGCCGAGGAGCCGAATAACATTCGTATCATAGTTTTTTATTATGTGATGTACTGCAGAATGGGAAATTTGATCTTCTAAAGATCTTCTGGGTGATTCAGTAAAGTATCAGAAAGATTATGACTACAGTATGCTGTGAAGGGGTCAGAAGAGTATTTCTGAAATTTTTCTAAAACGTCAGAAATGTTTCTTATTCATCTGCTATTACCTTAATTGGTCGAGTCAGTTGCCAGATTGAAACGTGGGAGTATCCAATGGACGACTTTGACCAGCAATTCAGCAGCAGCAGCCCACATCAGCCTCCTTGATCTGACGATCACTCCGAGCAGCGTTGAACGCTGTGTGAGTCGACATCATGTAACATGGTTTAGAAGCTGGCGATGGTAATACTAAGTTGGTAAAGGTGGTCATCGGAAACTAAGTTGGTCCAACTTCTACTTTATAAAAGTTCAGTATTAGGTTTTAGATGATTCTGTAGGAATGATGGGTACTATTACACATCGAACAGAGCTTTTTTACGTATGGCTCGAAGAACTTTAGTCGGGAAGTCTCACGACTGACCCCCTCAGAGACCATTGGAATCATGTGCATACTTGCGGCCACGATTTCGTTAGCCTTTATTGAAGAATGCACTCATATGCAGCCTTTATGTAATAATGTATATATATATATCTCTCTAAATATGTCTATATGTATATATCAACATATGTATAGTGTATACCAGGTATAATATCAAATATCCGTGAAAAATCACAGTAAACGTCAACTTTACCTTCGAAGGCAGACTGAGTATCTGCAAACGTAGCTGGTGAGCGCAACTAACGAAATATCTTACAGTTCATTCTTAATGGTGCAAAGTCTTGAAACAAATAAAAAATTAAAAACGCATGCACAATTTGGTTCAAGTTCGTTTGATATTTGAATTATGAAACGTTATTTGGAATGAATGCTTCAATGTTAAATTTTAATTGTGAGAGTGCATATTGTAGCTACATATACAAATTACTAAATCATCTCTCATGGTGTTTCTGATACGGTACTCATCATAGCTGTACCGTATTAATAATACTATAAATATTACAAATGGCTCGATGCAAGCATGACGTCATCAACATCTGTTTTACGAATCATACTCCAATGTAAAACTATTTAGGTCGATAAGTCGTTGGTGAGTGTAGCACTCTAAGAGGACCAGATCTTTATCCAGTAGCCGTACAACTTGCATGACATGCCGTGCAAAGACATTCAAGTTTCAAAGCACAAGCAGCTGCAAATACTGTAAGTGGGCTTTGCTGCTCACTACTGGCCTCAGTCTGCATTGATTTGCAAATGGCATGGTTAGGGACAGACTTCTTTTAGGAGCTAGATCGATTCACATTTACACCACTAAACGTTCTAGCACTTACTGCCACTCCACGTACTCGCTTAACATGCCGTCCCATATATTATTAGCTGTTTTGATTAGTGCCGGTCGGTCATTATAGTGATGTATAAGCTAGCCTAAGCATCAGTCACCATCGACAAATCATCTTGTAAGTGCATTCACCATTTCACTAGCGCCCTTTAGGGTACCGATCAGGTCACCGTTTATGACCAGCAGAATAGCATATGTGACCAGATCCTGACTTTTATTCTTACGTAAAGCCGTCATACAAGTAATGAGTGACTACTGGCAGAAGTTTGAAGACATTCTTGTTCGTTCATCACGATGCGCAGGAAGGTGATTTCTGACCACCACGATTGTGCTACTCGAATGCTGCATTTAATGGAGCTCACTGGTTTACTTTATTAGTATTGTTGCTTGTTGTGACACGTTGCCTCAGAACGACTTGTCGCCAGGCTGGGTAACGCGACCGAGCAACAAGTCTGCTGGCTCAAACACCAAACACTTTATTCACAACCGTGCCGGCCAAGCTCAGCCTACACACTCTAGACGGCTTCCGGCATCGAGGGATCTCCCTCCTCTGTAATCCTTCGGCAGCTCTTATATTCCATGTATGCATTGTTTTTTCACTGTCGAGCTTTAGTTTGCTCAGTACCCGCCCGACAGCTGGCGGCAGTTTGTGGTAGATTGTATGTCTCCCACAGATACCACCAGTGCATGGGTTTGGGCCGGACGGCCAAGTCATTGGCCAAGAGTCTGGCCCCCCCCTCCGTCGTCCACCACTCGAGAGCCTTCAGCTGCTTATGCAGTCTGAGCCCTCGCAGGGTCTCTGCCGCCCAGTGCAGAGTCGTGCTGCTCTAGTTGCTTCATGGAGTACGAAGCTTGAATTGGTTTACTTTATTAGTATTTTTACTTGTGCATGACTTTGCAGCATCGTTTGTGCATGTGTGGAGATGTGCCGGTTACTTCCTCCATCGGTAACTGTTTTATTTTCAGCCGAAACACGAGAGCTTCGTCGTTTGCTGACGTGCAAAATATGCCTCGAGGAACTCGTCTGCATAACCTTCGTTCCATGCGGTCACCTCGTCTCCTGTGCTGAGTGCGCCCCAGCTTTGCAGGATTGCCCAATTTGTCGAAAGGCCATTCGTGGCACGGTGAAAACAGTGATGTGAGGAAACCGAGCAATTTGTACCCACTCACAATATAAGCATCTCATCTCGATTGCCGTTTTTCACTGGTGACCTTTCCTTAGGCACGTTGCACAAATGATCACGACTTTGCCATTGGAGACGACCAACGCCTTTCGAGACAATTCAGCAGCGATGGTGTTTTTCTCGATGGTAATGGTGTGCAATACTGGCAAGAACCTTGTTAGCTGGGCAGACGATTCGAAAGTAAAGGAGGGGGCATATTGATTTCGAAATATGAGAAGTTCAAGTGCAGCATTCGTCTTATTAATGTCCGGGAGGCCACTCATACATCGATCGATGGCGGTCGGGTCGGCAAGTACCATCTTACACACACACACTCACACACACACACGCACGCACGCACACACACGCGCACACACGCGCACACACACACACACACACACACACGCGCACACACACACACACGCGCGCACACACACACACACACATACATAGTATATATATATATACATAATATATATATATATATACTATATACATATATATATATATATATATATACTATGTAGCATCTAGGCTAATTAATGTTTGGCGTTAGTTGCTTGTATTCATTTCCGATTATCTATTCCCCAGACATTTAATCCCCGTTTTGATTTTTTGCTTAGAATGTCATTGGACCCGTACAATTTTTATATTTGTTATATTGAATTCAATAGCTTATTCAAATAAATAGCTTGTATGGCGTTTGTGGTTCGGCATACAGAACGCTAGCCCAGAACAACGCCAACGGTTTATTGCACACGGCACGGAGCAGCAAGACGCACGACTGCCTTCGCCCCCGTCTCACACTCGAGTCTGCTCTCTCCTCCCCTCGGGCAGTCCCTTGGCCGACCCTGATGGTGAATCCACCATCTGACTGTGGTTACCGGCCTGTCCAAACCACACCACAGGCGGACCACAGCTTTGCACTGCCGTTGATGCTCCTGACAGCTGTTTACGAAAGGAGCTGTACCGACCTGCATATACTCAGACCACAGCATTGACTTACTTACCGCTTGTGGGAAGATGCTCTAGCAAAAGAGAGCATACCACGTCGCCAGATATTCTACGAGTGCACGCTAGTATTAATGTATCAGTGGCTTCCACCAGGGTGTGAAGACAATTCATAAATGAGCAGCTGCAGTCACTTTGCAGATGTCGAGACCCAAAACCACGAACGAAACAAAAATAGTTATTATGTTTGCTACTTCTTCGGGCTGACAAATCAGGCTGCCGTCAGCCACATCTTAGCGAAAAAGAAAATAGCTTGTATATAAGAAAATAGCCTTGTACAGCCAACCGGCAGAGTAGCAGCTGCTTGTTTAATGAGCTTGTTATATATATATATATATATATATATATATATATATATATGTATATATATATGTATATATATATATGTGTGTGTGTATATATATATGTGTGTGTGTGTGTGTGTGTGTGTGTGTGTGTGTGTGTGTGTGTGCGCGTGTGTGTGTCTGGCTTGCAAACTGGGTGCTTCAGTGCCAAGGGAAGCGAGTCTTTCATTCAGATGAGCAGATCTGGCAATGATGTTTGCCGAACAACTGGGGCTGAAGAGCCAGTTCTTTTTTTCTCGTCTATTTTGCCTGATGCGTTTATGATGCAGGACGTGTTCAAATATTGAGCAGTGCACAACAGGGGAAGCCCAGCTCAGGTCGCCTCAGCCCAGCATTGTCAGCTTTAAATCTTAGAACTCGACAGTATAGTGCTCGAGATATGCACACAGCTTGAGCAAAGCAAGTACCTGTAACTTCGAACTAACTTGCCGCCGCAGGAAACGTCAAGTCCGGCTGACCTTGCTTCTAATGCTACAAGGAATCAACCGGTGTGCATGTATTTATAAAAGCAAGTGTTATGTCTCAGGGTGAAATACCTCCAAAAAGTACAAATAAACGAGTCGCAAGTTTGAACGAGTGGAACAGAGCCACAAGTAGTTGTTCCGGAGAGCAAGCTTGGGGGTGTGTGCTTGCCTGAGTTCGCGTTTGTGTCGTAGGGCGGTCGGCCCGATATAAGACGCCAGTCGTACTTGGGTGCGTCTGGGCGGGGCCACCGCTGATTAACAGAAGTAGCAGGCCAAACGGGCAGGCCGCATCCTGGTTGGCCCCTTTGGGTAATGCCTGAAGGCTTGAAAAGAGCCAACGCACGAGGGTGGCCCGTTCGGGCGACGCCCACTGGCTCCGTGAGACACCGTGCGTTGCTGTGTGGCGGTAGCTGACGCCAAAACATGTATAGCTCACTCACAGCCTAAGCGGTATTCGGTAGCCAACAGACTTTAACTCAGCCAAAAAAGAGAAAATGGGAAGCATAGCAGAGTCAGGAGAGCAGCTGAGGTAGTGTATAGCATGGAATTAGAAGCTCAGGACCGCTGAAAAGGATGTGCCACCGTCGTCAGGAGAGTAGTTGTCGCTGCGTAAGAATTGTGGATGCGAGTTCCAGCTCCAGTTCCTGACCTGCAGAGCTAAAGCTTCTGTCGCCAACGGTCTCTAAATGGAGGAATGGAATAGCTAATTTGTTGCCCATACAGGACCTAAGGGTACGAGGAGGATGGAACTGGTGCACCAGTTCAGCTAGGTACGAAGGAGCCAAGCCGTGGTGGGCCTTCTGGGTCAGCGTAAGAACTTTGCTCTGTATCAGTTGATCAACCGGCAGCCATCTAAGCTTTTTTTTTTCTTTAGCAAAGGAGACATGGTCGAACCTCTGGGATTGGCAAACTAACCTTGCTGCCATATTTGTAACGCCGCAGGCTCGGCGGAGTAGGCTTGACCTGCCGCTTACCTAGCGGCGTAGCCAAGCACCTAATGCCGTTCGGTGCGCGCCTACGCGCAATAAGCTGACCGCCACGAAACGAGCGTTTCTGGCGCTGACCTGCTTACCGTTACTAAAGGGGGTCGTGAGTCCGCGGCGTGAATTGGAAAGCGAGACACACAAATTGGAGATTTTACTGAACTTTATTCGCAACCGCACAAAGTCGCTGCGCGTCTAGTTCAGCTTTATCTACACACTCCTCGCACGTTCTCAACAGCACCAACACTCTTGCGGAGGGAATACTTCTTCACGCTAAGCGCGACCCGGAGCTTAAACCCTCACCGGAGAACTAGGACTTCGTTGCCACCTGTGCGGAAGGAATGCCCCAAACACACCAACCTAAGCACTCTTGCGGAGGGAATACGTCTCCACACTGAAGCGCGAACCCGAACCTAATCCCTGACCGGAGAACTAGAACTCGGTTTCCACCAGTGCGGCAGGAATACTCCACACACGCCAACTCAAGCACTCCTGCGGAGGAAACACGTCTCCACACTTACGCTACTTACATCTATACTAGTGGGGGGACGACCCAAATAGACGGAGCTCAGACTGGAGCCTAAACCCTAACCGGAGAACTGGGGCTCCACACACGCCAACTACGCCTAGCTCGCGCCGGCAAATCCTTATGCCGAGACCACGTGCTAGCGCGCACACACACAATACAAAAGAAGCACAGAATGCCAGCTCGGGCGCGATACGACCGTATTCGGTGGAGTCCACCCAATCCTCCTAGCGCTGTCTTGTCCAGTTCCGTCCATCGTCGGCGGACAGCCCGCCCTCCTCCCTCGCTTTCAGAGATTCGAGTGCCCGACGGCGCCGAAGCGCAGAGCCGGACAGAAGACCAGAAGCGACCAAAAACACCAGGCCCAGAGAGAGCGTCGCTCGACTCTTAAATACTTATCTGAGACAATGGGGCAAGAGCTTAGTGGTATTGGGCCCGACACCATGGCCCATTACGGTAAGGAACTAATACCAGCACTAGGCCACTGGATTGTCCCCTCTGTCCAGCTTGAATGGCGAATGGATTCCAGACAATTCTTTTTGGACAGAGTGATGGCGGGGGTTGACAGGCCAGCCAACATCTATCAGCAGCTTCCGCGGGTATCGGATCAATTCTAAGGCCGAATCGCCACCGCTCGTCTCAGAGCTTCCTGGCTTGCTCGTAAGCGCTTCCTCTCTAACCGCACTGACGCTCCTCTCTGGCTCACTGCTCCAAGACAAAGGAGTTCTAGCCCGCCTCCGAACAGCTCTTGTTCTCGCTAAAATTCGGCCAATGCCAGCAGGGCGCTACACATTCATAGACATCTGCAGTGGCTTACTAGTTAGTTTTTTTTCGGTAGCCCAGCCAAAAGGGAAAAAATACATTAATGTAGCCGAGACAAAAGTAAGGATATAGTTAAATTTTTTTGCGAGCCGCCATGGAAGACAGGTCCTAATCTTAGATAGCTTAGGGTGTCCCATGAGCAGCAGTTCAGTTTTCTCGTCTTTTCGTTTCAAGAACTTTTCCGACATCCAGGATCGAAGGTCGGGAACGCAAACATTCAGTATATCAGTTGCTGCAGCAGACTGCGACGGTTTGAATGACAAATACAGCCGAGTATCGGCAGCATAAAGGTGATATCCTATTCCATGGGCCTTAATCACTTTTCCCAAAGGCTGAGTATACATAGAGAGCAGCAAGGGACCGAGGACGGACGCTTGAGGGACTCCACAGAAGCTAAGCTGAGTCATTAAGGAAGTGAAGGAAGGGATTAGCATGGAAGTAGCAGTTATGGGTGGCTGGAAGTAGGCATTAGGAGACTATGTCATTGCATAAGAAATATGGAAGTGACAGTCTAGGAATCGACAGAGCAAATGCT
Organism: Cristatella mucedo; assembly: GCA_009760855.2. Taxonomy (NCBI): domain Eukaryota; kingdom Metazoa; phylum Bryozoa; class Phylactolaemata; family Cristatellidae; genus Cristatella; species Cristatella mucedo. The sequence continues at coordinate 380,180 of WPIO01000145.1, read as the reverse complement.
TACGTCACCAATAGTCTTTAAGCGTAGCAATGGAGAAGTTATGTACCTGTACCTGTTTGTAAATAAACCTCAAACTAGAAAAAACCTTAACGAATGATTGGGTATTACGCTGGAGAACATGCTATATCTTTCTTGAGAAAATATGACATTGAAATAATTATGGATATTGACATATAAAATACTTGCATAGCGCCCTCTGCGATTACAATATTGTAGCGCCCTGCTGGCCTTGGCTGAATTTTAGCGCGAACAAGAGCTGTTCGGCGCCGGGCTAGAGCCCCTTTGTCCTGGAGCAGTGAGCCAGAGAGGAGCGTCAGTGCGGTTGCAGTGAGCAGAGAGGAGCGTCAGTGCGGTTAGAGAGGAAGCGCTTACGAGCAAGCCAGGAAGCTCCCTGACCAGCGGTGGCGAGTCGGCCTTTAGAATTGGTCCGATACCCGCGGGAGCGGCTGATTGATGTTGACTGGCCTGTCAACCTTCGCCATCACTCTGTCCAAAAAGAATCGTGTGGAACCCATTCGCCATTCAAGCTGGACAGAGGGGACATTCCAGTGGCCTAGTGCCAGTATTAGTTCCTTACCGTAATGGGCCATGGTGTCGGGCCCAATACCACTGGGCTCTTGCCCCATTGTCTCAGCCAAGTATTTAAGAGTCGAGCGACGCTCGCTCTGGGTCTTTTTGGCCTCGTGTCTTTTTGGCCTCGTGTCTTTTTGGCCTCGTGTCTTTTTGGCCTCGTGTCTTTTTGGCCTCGTGTCTTTTTGGCCTCGTGTCTTTTTGGCCTCGTGTCTTTTTGCCTCGTGTCTTTTGTCTTTGGTCCGGCTCTGCGCCTCGACGCCGTCGGGCACTCGTTTCTCTGAAAGCGAGGGAGGAGGGCGGGCTGTCCGCCGACGATGGACGGAACAGGACGAGACAGCTCTAAGAGGATTCGGTGGAACTCCACCGAAAACGGTCGTATCGCGCCCGGGCTGGCAATTTGTGTTCTTTCGTGTTTTGTGTGTTCGCGCTAGCACGTGGTCTCGGCATAGGGATTTGCCGGCGCGAGCTAGGCGTAGTTGGCGTGTGTGGAGCTCTAGTTCACCGGGTAGGGTTTAGGCTCCGGGTCGCGCTTCAGTGTGGAGAAGCATTTCCTCCGCAGGAGTGCTTGAGTTGGCGTGTGTGGAGTATTCCGGTCGCACTGGTGGAAACCGAGTTCTAGTTTACCGGGTAGGGTTTAGACTCCGGTTCGCACTTCAGTGTGGAGAAGTACTCCCTCCGCTCGAGTGTTTAAGTTGGCGTGTTTGGGGTATTCCCTCGGCACAGGTGAGAACGGATTCCTAGTTCGCCGGTTAGGGTTTAGGGTCCGGGTCGCGCTTAGTGTAGAGGAGTATTCCCTCCGCAAGAGTGTTGAACGTGCGAGGAGTGTGGAGATAAAGCTGAACTAGACGCGCAGCGACTTTGTGCGCTTGCGAATAAAGTTCAGTAAAATCCCCAATTTGTGTGTCTTGCTTCCAATTCACGCCGCGGACTCACGACCCCTTTTAGTAACGGTAAGCAGGTCAGCGCCAGAAACGCTCGTTTCGTGGCGGCCAGCTTATTGCGCGTAGGCGCGCACCGAACGGCATTAGGCGATAGGCTACGCCGCTAGGTAAGCGGCAGGTCAAGCTTACCCCGCCGAGCCTTCGGCGTTACAATATATTTTTGAGACCGCTATACTGGCAAAAAAGCATATCAATAACATAACCAATTTTTGAGCACACAAGCGCATTCAACGGGGTGATTTACACGGATTCGGCCACAAAGTGCAATCCACGTTAGCTACTCCATCTCGATCGTTCAGCAAGGCCAGTGAACTACTCGGTAAATTCTATGTGGTTCTGTTGTAGTGGCACACCCAGTTGCCGATCAGATCCTTAAAACGTTTATAGGGGCCTCTACGAGAGGCAGCCGAGGCACTGGAGGTAACTGGAATAACTCAGTAGCTAGCCTTTTCAGTAAACTTTAAACTTTGCTGGATGCGCTACAGCAGAAGAGACAATTGCTGAAGAAGGTAGCTTCTATGCGTGGTCAGACAAGGAAGGTTTGTAAGAATTGGCATGGTGCGACGTACATTATGTACACATACATACAGCATACATATCAATCGCATATTTGTTTGTTTTTGGGCTGTCAATGATAACTTTTTTACACGCTGTGCATAACTGAAGTATGTCCGGCATCGTAGAAAACCGTTCGAATGTATAACTGCTGCAAATGTGGCCAAACTTCGAGGATGCTTTTGATGCTGAGTGTATAAAACTGCTATTTCAGCAGCTATTTAAGTGGTTTATGCGGTTTCGGGTTCTTTCTTTGCTGGATCCCGAAGTCACGTGAGTGGCGTCAACGTTCTGGCAGATAAGAGGACGGTGAAATGATATAAACATACCAGACATGCTAAATCGAGACATTCTTAGTGCCATCAATCCCACACGTATTTTTTGACGTATCAATGTTTCGTTGGTCAATCTGTGTATGGCTTCTTTATAAAAATTGTCGAATCACAGATGCACAATCAAAAGTGCTAAAGTCAACCACCAACCGTCTCCTTAACCACTCTCAGGTTGATAATAATAATAACACATACGATATAGCTCCCTCAGAGAACTCAATCTCTCAAAGGCGCAGCAAGGGGTGGGCAGGGGGACAGATGTGCCTTTGAGGCGCCAAAAGCAAAATTGAGTCTGTGCGCATTATTTAAAAATTTTTCATTTGAGAATGCCAATTTTGATTTCCAGCAAGACCTTGTTTCAATGGACTTGACTGAGCTATTTAAGCATGTTCACAGACTAAGACCAAGCAGTAGCTTGACCCTCTGGCGACGCACACGCGACGACACGGAAATGCAGTAACCGCTGGTTTCCCAATTACTTACCGGCTGTGAGATCAATCAATCTCCCACGAGGTCAGAAATGCCTGAACCACATCCATGTTGTGGTGGCAGTCAACGACCAATTTCCGCCTAACGCTTGGGCTACGCGGACGCACAGTTCTCTGCCTGCCGGTCGGTCTGACCAAATCTCTTCTCTCTGTCTCCTCCCTCTCTCTCTCTCTTTCGCTATCTCTCGCTCTCTCGCTCTCTCTCGTTTACGTTGGAAAAATAGCGTTGTACCTTGGCTAATGCGTTGTTAACATCCACCAACGAACAGCACACGGCAGCAGAAATACCGAGAGGCTTCAACCGCCACGCATTCGGCTGGCGCTCCAAGTGCAGCAAGCACACGGCCGTTCACCCCTCCGTACGCGTTCCAACTGCCCTTTTCGTCCGCTCGCCCCTTCCTGTCTGCCACAGGCGGGCTCAAGGGGTCAAAGGTGAACTCGGCCTGCAACGCCCCACCAAGGGCGAGCCAACGTGCCGTGGCTGAGCACCGACGCACTAAAAGCCCCTACAAGCTGAGCTTAATAATCTGGCTGTGCTACGAAAATGCAGCCGTCATGTACGGCCACTCATCATGTGTCCAAAAGAGAATACTGTCCAGAAATGAGAATGGAATTTTGAAAGCGTAGATAACCACATCTTGAACCTGGCAGGAGTTCGTGCTGCAAGTCAAGATTACGTTGTCATTACCCTTTGTGGAACAATAGGGAGAACCTACTTATTCTTTTCAAGATAAGCTGCGAGGTAGGAAGAACTAACTGCAGAAAGTCTTAGCCATCACTGTTAAATGTGACTCTGCAATAAGGCAAGAGCAGCGGCTTTGAAAGCTATCAATGGTGGAGTCAAAAGCAGTACAGGTTTTTTGGAGCAATTGCCTGAGCATAGAAATGGAACACTTGAAACAGAAAGCGAAGTTGGCAGTCATTATATTTCACATTGCACTGTAATCTTTAACTTTTTGGCTTCTTGCCAAAAAGTCAAAGATTGGCCTTTTTGCTGCCATCTTGACACAGCAGCTTAAGGAAGATTGACCGCGTTCATAAAATGCTGCAGGACCCAAAGACGAACTTCAAAGCGCCTCCTTCTTGACCTCCTTTTGACCTCCTTTTGACCTCCTTTTGACCTCCACTGTCTTGAGACTGGGCTATCAAAACTTTGAAAAGGTCTCTGCCACGAAATACAGTCTAGATGCCAAAGGGAGATGTGAATTGTGGGAAGTTGCTATTGAACGAAGAATCCGCCGATAGACACAGATGAACTCTTTCAAGATTTTTGTCTAATGGCAGAGGAGATTTCAAGAGTTATGAAAGACAGCATAGACTATCTCCAACAAAAAATACACATAGGTTTTCCCTGCTCACAGATTCTGATGCCACATTTGATTTCTTGTTGGAACTTGAGCAGCTTTTGAAGACACGTGACCAGATCAAAATCCGCCAGCAAAGTCTAAATCTTGAAGGCTTCTACTGTCCAGACGTTGATAAAGCAATAGCTGCACAACAAAATACGCGACTGTAAGATGCTTCCTGCCACACGCTGTGACTCGGCACCAAAGACCCAACTGAAAATTATGTCTTTCATTGTCAGTTATGAAGAAGATGTGTCTCCTAATTTGAGAGTAGCCTTGCAAGTTCTTCTCACCGTACATGTGTCGGTTGCCAATTTCGAACATTCATTTAGCATTCATAAGATAATCATATCCTATGTGAGAGCATCAATGGGATACAATTGATTTCAAGATTTGACCTTGATAAGCATAGAGAAAAACACTGGACAATTTTGACTTTCAAACTATAACAGACAAGTCGGCCACGTTTTAGGCAAGAAGAATTCGCCCTAGTTAAAGCTGTGATAGCTACCTTGTACCCGTACTACAGTTAATATAAATTTCTCGAATCGATATGCCTGCTAGCGTGTGTTTTGGCATTTTCCTGGGATGGGGCTAGTTTGCAGAGATATTTGGTAAGCGCAGGGATTGTCATTTGCAGCTTTTTTCCCGGGCGCCGAAAGGTCTCACTCACTGCGCCTCTGCAATCTCTTTCTAGGCACTTCACATTTGCTGCAAAGAGGTTATCACCTTTCCAGTAATTCATCTACTGATCTAGAAAATCGCGTCAGAAGCTTCTTTGTCAACAAGATAAATAGGAGCAGAGAGTCCACTCCTAAGGCAAAAACATCCATACTAGACTCTTCTCACTAAATAGCATCAACACTGGGCTCTCCTCCTGCCACAAATCCTTGCAGCGCCTCAATGTCCATATTAAAGCCTGCCACTAGCAACCTCAGCTTGGAGTTATTCTCCAAGTCAAGGAATACTGCTAGCCATTCAGACTCTATAAATATAAGACTACTCGACTCCGTGCGCTACCTCAATGTCCACATTAAAAGGAGCCATACGTGCCCTCATCCTGAAATTCATTTCCACAGCAAAGAAGACTATTAGTCCTCTTGACCACATTCACATTGTCCTACTACTACTACGATGCATTGATACGCTACGCTGCTGTCATAGATAAGTAACATAATATTGATGCCCCTAGCCTCAGATCTTGTCCCGCACCTTTCAAAAATGGTACGGCTTGAGGCAACTAATTATGAAAGCGGTGCCAGCCTTTGAGCGTTGTAGAATGTCTTAACAGCTTGCTGCTCAGACAGCTCACACGGTGGGGGCGGCGATCGCTCGCCTATCCCGGAACTAAATCCTAGGAATCCGAGGAATGCGAGGTTGGTGCGACAAGCGATGAAAGCTTAGAAAGAGCGGACGATCGACGACAATTAATTTCTCCTGGCGGAGAATCCAGCGCGATCGAGAATGAGCTGCCTGTGTGTCGCACTCGCGGCTCATCCTACTGCGATCATTTAAGAGGATCCACGCGAAGCCTCGTCGCTTATGTGAAGGTCGTGGTCGTAGTCATCTTTGTCGTCGCCGCCGCTTGGACGGAGAGACGGTGAGTGGGATACAGCGAGTAGGGAGATGCAGTAGATGCAGTAGATGCAAGAGAGGGGGCGAGAGCAGAATAAGAGGGGGCGTGAGAACGGGTTGAGAGCGGGTGATCGATCGAGAGCGCGGGAATGCCCTCAGGGGGTGCTCAGGAGAGGCAGACTGAGACGCCCCGCCCCGCGGTTCTGACGCGAGCGAAGGATGAAAGCTCTTGCGCGTTAATGCACGCCGGCGGCTCCAAATGATTCCTGATTCCCGCATTTGATTCATTCTCCCCAGACATAAGAAACTCTCCTTAGAGATACAGGTATTACCGTCTACGCCTACACGATTTACCTCGCTCTGACCTTTGATCGGACCTTTGCTGGCTCGTCGTCGAGCCTCGCAGTGACTTCAAGGTCCTTGCAATTTGCTTTATGTCCTTCATTTCGCCTGCTCCGGCTCACCTGGTATCAAACGCTGTTCGGCCTTCCCAAGTCTTCTCTAGTCGATCATACTCTTACCAAGTAGGTAAGCCCTGATCTAGTACCTCTGCCTCTAAGCAGCTCCAGATCCTTCCAGGACCGTTTACTTGGTTTCTAGAGAATAAGAGCCGGGAACTCTCGATTGGCAGACTTCTTTAAATTAGCTGAACTTTACGACTTCAAAGATGGATTACACACCCACCAGCTCCTCCGCGTTTGCTTAATTCGTGCTGACACTGTATACGTTGTCCCTATATTTTTTTGACACGCGTCTTTTATGGCATCTCTTAAGTGCCGAGAAAGAGATTTTGTTCACCGAGAGCGCTATAAAATGTATTATAATTAATCTTAGTTGATTAATATATTTCAAAGCAGCGGTAACACGTAGGCTGCTTTTTAGTCTAGGTTTGGGGCTGCTTGCAACAATTTATTCGAATTCTACTCCAAGACATCACTTATTTTTCCTGAACGTGCCTCCTCAGATTTTTTGGTCACGCTGAACTAACGCTAGTACTAAGGCAATCTATGATATTATTTTACATTGATAGCCTTATCTAAGCCCATCAGGATTTTGCAGTATTCTTAGCTAAAAGTAGAAACTACTTAACTGTGGAGTTAATGCAATCATTTAGTCGAAAGTTCATTTGCAACAAGACATACAGCTTCCCTGAGGTTCCTTGTAAAGGCCACATGGGAAATCGGGCGACGTCAGCGACTATAAGTCTGCGTGCTCGTGCTCTACGTGATGGCCCGCACCAGGTAAGGCGGTTGCTTTCATGACCTCGGTCCCGTGGTCGTGGGTTCGATTCCTGTGGTGGGCGATTCTTTATCGCCACTGCAAGCGGTGGTGATAGCCGTAAAGGCTCTTCTGTCGCTATACAAACAGAGGCTGTTTAATCAGCATGGATCTTTTACGTCAGCTAACCATAATCAGCTAGTAACAGTTGAGCAACAGTCCGATTGCTGCAATGGCGGATCGACTGTAGAATCCTTAGTGACCTCGCTGATCTCGCAAACCTCATCCTCAGTTAACCCATCACTAATCTTGTGCTCAGTTTACGCATGCTGAGGGAGCAGCATTATCAGTCCCTACTCACTGCAATTACAGCTTTGCGTTTATATTCATCAGTAGACTCAGGCGAATTTTAAAGTCCAGCTGCAGCGAAAGCTGCATGCTGAAGCTTGAAGCTTCAGCTTCAGAAGCGAAGTTCGCAAGGAAGTCGGCCGCCGCCACGCCGCTCAGTCTTGCATCAGGCAAGATCATGTGCGCCCGATTCATATAGCCGACGCACGAAGTGATGCTTGATATATTTAGTTCTCGATCGGTTTACCGAGTTCTTTGTGAGTGCGCCTCCAGCTGCCATCGTGTGTAGTCGACGGAGGGCAATGCTTACATCCTAGCTCATCGAGGAGTTGCGAAGCGCGAAGCACATCTTTTGCACATTGGCTGGGCGCAATGTATTCTGCATCTGTTGATAGCAAGAGAGTTTTAAGTTTTTCCGTGAATTCCACGAGATTCTTCCTTTACCTAAGAATACTTCTCACGCTAAGACATTTACTTCTTATGCAACGGCATCTACTGTCCCGCGGACGGCTGAGGTGCACTCTCCCCAGTCGTCCTGAGCTGCTACTTTCATTCTACTCACTTCGTCAACTGCCCTCCGAACTCAGCTTTGTTTCTCACTGTCTCTTTTATGCGTGAAATGAAATCTGTTGGCTACCGCATGCGCACCGAAAACCGCTTAGGCTTTAAGTGAGCAATCGAAAACTATCCTGCGTAACACCCACTAAGTATTTGCGGTTTCTGAAGTTACAGACATTATAGTTATAATTCCTTAGATCTAGACCGGTGATAGCGTTAACCATTGTCCGTAATCGGTAAATAATAAGTAAGCACATGTGGTAACGACGTTTCATCTCCAGTATGAATCAAGTGACACGAGGTCAATATTTACCTTTTCTCATCCGCACCGCCGAATCAAGCGGTGCCGATGAGAAACGGTAAATGAGAAGCAGTAGCGTGACTTTCATTTTGAGGTTATGCATATATCGATCAACTCGTCAGCAGATAATAAAATTATTACTAGATAGCACAATCATAAACACTCTTTGATTGTGAACACTTTTGATTTCTCCTATAACAATGCACACACCGCTAAGAGACTGTCAAAAGGTTGCTGTTCAAAAATACACACCCACTTTTTTACATTGATGCTGTTGTCATTCTGCAGATACAACCTCAAGAATGTCTCTGAGCCCCAACAGGAAGCTAATTTAATTAATAGCGCCGCCTTCTCGACATCAGAAGCTATTCCTCTGGAAAATATGCTGTTAAATATTTTGAAGACAATTTGTTTATTATGCTAATGGCGGTTCATCCTGAATCACGGAGCAGTGAATTTATGTAACACGACGGTAAACAATATTCTTAATGGAGAAATGTCTTTTTATGTTTAAATTGCTAATCAGCCAACATCTGTACTAATTAAAGCGAGAAAGTCCGTCATGCCTCAAGATGGCTCACTTGCGTCACGTGTCTAGATGGCGCAATTCGGTCAAGTGGTAAGATGGCGCAACCTGGTCTTCCGTAACGGAACTACTATGACTCAGCGAAGCAAGTCTACAGGCTGTGAGCTGCTGTTAGTTTGGAATGTGAGTGACTCCGCGTGCTAGTTTCTTACGCAACGACATCTACTCTCCAACTGCCGACTATGGCACATCTTTTTCAGCGGTCCTGAACTGCTACTTCTATGCTACTCACTACCTCAACTGCTCTCCTGACTCTGCTATGCTTCCCACTTTCTCTTTGTTGCGTGAGACGAAGTCTGTTGGATACCAAATGCGCACCGAAAGCCGCTTAGGCTGTGAGTGCGCTATACAAAACTCTCCTGCGTAACACCCACGTGGTCTTAATGACTTTGTGGAGTTACTGACGGAGATACATATATATATATATATATATATATATATATATATATATATATATATATATATATATATATATATATATATATATATACATATAGCCCACCGAATAGCTAATAAGCTTTTAAGTAAATTAAAGTTAAAGTAAAATAAGTTTTAAGTAAATTAAAATACATTCTTTAATTTATTTTCAAGAATACTCCTAATTAATGGTTTCCGAGATTGTTGACATCTGGAAAGAATCTCCTCGGTTCGTTTTGTCACCCTCAGTCTTAGCTCAGGGGTAAGGCGTTCGCAGTATAGGCCCGTGCCACGGGTTCAAGTCCTGATGCGATTATCCTAAACTGTCCACTGCAAGCGGTGTTGATACCCGTTAATTAAGGCTCTTTTGCCGATTATCAAACGAGGCAGTGAAATAATAAGCTAATATTTACTATGTCACTATGCACAACATCAGCTGACACATCGTATCGTTGCTGTCGCCTTTCGCCGCTAATTATATTATTATTTCTAATTGCTATAATAATAATAATTATATATATATATTATATATTATATATATTATATATATATTATATATATATTATATATTATATATTATATATTATATATTATATATTATTATATATTATTATTATTATTATAATTATTTCGCTGCTATGTTAACGTCAGGTAATTACAAGTATCGTTTACTTCAAATAAGTTGATGCTTGCTTGTCTGCCATTAGATTGAGAATTTGGCTAAGGCTCAGAAGCGCGTTGACTGGAAAAAACTGGTGCTCGTTATTTGAATATTCAAGCTATAGCTTACAAATTCGATTCTGATACAGTTCGTGCCTGTTATTTGAGCATCGTTCGCCGAGCATGGATGACTTTGTAACGAGGGCGGATAAAACTGTTAGACAGCCATCGAATGCGCTTGATATAGCAGTCTTGACAGCATCTACCCTCGGACACTTGTCCAGTCACCCGAAAGGTCAAGGCTCTCAGCTGCGTAGTATGGCTGCTTATAAGATCTATCTGAAACGCTCCAAGTTCACTCTCGCAATGGTAACTTGGTGGCCAGACCTGCACCATTCGCTTTTCGCCAGGCTTTTAGAGAAAATACGAAGCCGCTTGAGAAATCCTACAGAGCTGGGCGGCTCAGTGGATCTTCATTAGCAAGAACAGCTGTGCCACGGGCCCTTAGATAGCTGTACTAATTGCCCGTGTAGTATTCCATGCCTTTACTTGTAGCTTTTCTATGATATAATTGATATAACTGATATAATTTATATATTGATATATTGATATAACTGATATAATTTATATATTGATATAATTGATATAATTTATATATTGATATAATTGATATAATTTATATATTGATATAATTGATACATTATTTCGGGTCCGCTTGCCACACGAGCAGTCGCTGAGCGAAAGTCTTCTTTTTCAGTCTTTTACCAGTGCGTAGCGGAACCTCATGGAATGCGTCGCCGCAAATACTTCGCACACTCTCTGCTCACTGGAAAGTTTCTTTTATGCAATTTGTAACGATGGTGCCGTAAAAAGGCTCTGTCTTGACCTTTTTCCTAAAGTCTCAAAGCTCTGTTGAGCTACAAAACTAGACTGTATTCGTATATATATTTATAAATTAATCACCGCTTTTGATCAGGAGGGTCTAAATAATGTGAGCTATTTATATTGCTAGGATTAACATTTTATACTGACACGTTGGCGCACTTCATTCTCTCTAAGGCGTGTCTAAAAAATTTTGATCGACATTCAGTCTAAAAATGGAAGTTTATTTGGTCAAAAACATCAAAATATAATTCTTAAATGACGCCACAATTTAATATTTTGCTCTTCGAAGGGTAATGCTAACTTTAAAGAAGCCACGGTGAAACATTTTTGCTGTGCCAAGATAAAATTTAAATGGTACGACTAGTATAAAATGTAGCAAGTAGCAAAAATTCATTCCGAGCACACGCCGGTGCTTTTGAGCGCATGCAGTAAGTTGATAAATAGGCAAGTTTGGTATGCTGCAAACAGACGTGGATACAATTCGTCACCCCACTTTTCGATATAACAGAGTTGCATCTGAGGAGTCCGTACGTGGTTGTGTGTAGCTGAAGCAACTGTTATAAAACCGGTCTTACATGCTGTGCTGCAATGGCGGTGACTGCTTTTTCCAGGACGACGTTCCTGTACTGACTCCAAGTTTCATCTTGTAGTAGCGACTGCTGAGCATCGTTGGTACTCATGTATTCTTTAAACTACAGCATATTTTTTGAGGGTCACATGAAGGGCAAGCGACGATGTCAGATGCCAGGATACCTGCATAGATACAGCAGATATCTGCACTTGCGAACCCCACTTTTAGACCCCAGCCAGCCTTGTCCTCTTTCCCGATTTATAGCTTCTCTGTGTTGCTGCAGCATCTAGGCTGTCATTGTGTGACGCGTAAGAGCATTTAATGGTTTCTCGGCAGTGGCGAGAATATCGACTTCGTGACGGACAGGCTCCGGAAAAAACAGACCACGGCGAAATGGCGTAGGGCAATAACTAGGCTATCCACGTGTAATACTGGGTGATACGATTTCATCAAATTTTGTGCGTATATGCAATGAACTTATATAAAATGTTGGACGTGAGTCTGGGAGGGAAAGAATTCGTAGCTTCCGCAAAAATAGGTAACTGAAATCATGCTTAAGCTGCTCCTTTAGTGAGATTTAGAGTGTTATAACGGAGCCGTGATGGCACACTAGGTAAGGCGGTTGCTTTCACGACCTCGGTCCCGAGGGCGTGGGTTCGATTCCTGCGGTGGGCGATCCTTTATCGCCACTGCAAGCGGTGGTGATAGCCGTAAAGGCTCTTCTGTCGCTATACAAAAAGAGGCTGTTTAATCAGCTAGGATTTACAGCTACGATAAGTGTGCCGTCGCGTCTAAAATCGGGGAAGCTATATCAATAATTTGCACGTGCAGCTACAACATGGCATTGTATGGTTAATTTTAAACATTAAATTGCACGTACAATTATTATGAATTACTGATGAGCAGGCATTTGATGAATCAGAATGTTATTTAAATAACTAATTTGAAACCACATTTGTTAGCTCATTAGAACTGATTGAAATGAATATCCTAACCAGGACAGCCGATCTCAGCGATTGTCCGCCGCCGGGGGGGGGGAGGGTAAGATCATAATTAAGGAACTGGAAGCGAAGCGACATCGAGCAATTCAACTAGTCATGCATGCTATGGTATATTGAGTATTTTTCTTAGTGAGTCATGCACGCACTTGTTTACCTACTTCCTCCATAATGCTTGATAATATGCATCGCCTTTTACGTAATCTTTAGCTGGTTCACAGCATAATTTTGGGCACTGACATTTCTTTAATAAAATGCATTTCTTGTGTTTTTAAAGTGCTGTCAGCTGGTAATGTCTTTGCAGCATACTCATTTAATATTGACCCTATTGTTTATGTGTGTGTAGGTGTGCGTGCGTGGATTGCTTGCGTTCGCGTCATTCACCCGAGTAAAATCTTTAGGAGCCAGTCTTTGGACATGGTCAGTTTTTGCTGCCTTGGTTCCAAACCGGGACGCTCAGTCTTAGCGGAAATCACGAAAACTCGAAGCGCGGCTACTCGCTTTAGTGTTAAGAATTGTGGGCATCGAGTTGTCGTGGACCCCTGCTAGCGATAGGCGTAGAGCCGATGAGTCTTGGTCTTGATGGGCTTTTTCGCAGCCTTACGCTGATATTTCATAGGTCATCTATTATTGGATTCTAATATCGTGTAATCGTGGGATTTTTCGCAGATACGCACTGGTGCTTGTATGATAAGCAGATTAATTAATTTAAGGGACGTGGATCTTCCCAACAATGCATTATAGCCGAAATTAAAAGTAGATTTACGTTATATAAATTTTCCAAGATAAAAGTAAAGCTACACAGACACTACGGGGAGACGCACGCAGAGGCCCACGTTTGATCCACGTTTTCGCGCTGCTGCCAACTGCTGCTGCTGCACCAAATGCTTGTCCGACTCAGCCTACCATTGTCTCGACTTTAAGCATCGTGTTATTCGTCGCGTTCTGAAGAAAGAACCGCTTGTTCATTGCTATTACTTCCGCACCATCGCTGAGCTTCAAATAAAATTATATGAAAGCTATTCACTCAACGACGCCCCATATTTTCATGTAGGATAATACAAGACACGCATTCTAGTTCTTACAAACACCAAAAACCAGCAGATGAGATTCAATAAGTCAATGAGAACTGACCCACCAGTAGCTCTCAAAAACAGTTTCAGGGGCAGTGAAAAGAATTAAATAGTTGTACGAAATTGAAGCAAGCACGAGACTAAAGCTCTTCATGTTTGGCAGTGACAGGCCTTTTGGTGAAATGGTGAACGTACAGGTCGCTGACCTCGGGTGATCTCTCACAGCGAAAAGAAGATTGAACAGACTGCACGTAACACAGCAGTTGTCCCAGGTTCTGCTAGTGGAATTGATTTTAAAGTACCACTACTTAGTCACGTAGTGGTACATACTACTATTGCTGTTGCAGTTAAGTGTCCATAATAGTCCCGTGTAACGAGCTTTGTGAAACTAAAAAGTAGATAGTTGACAATGTGCTTATTATAGATATCAAATTGTTATCCTAGAATAAAAGTGGGTTTACCCATACCATATGCCTACAGTAAATATAAATTGTTGTAGGAAAGCCTAGAATTTTTTTCTTCAGGAGAATCATATTTTAAAATTCTCGGCCCTGCCTGTTAGACTTGGTGCTCGCGTCAGTTTCCCTTCTACGGCGGCAATAATAATAATAATAATAATATTAATGCACTTGATAAAGCGCCCTCAGAGAACTTAATCTCTTTCTAGACGCTTTACATTTGCTGCAAAGGGAAATGCAATTGAATGGGGAGTAATCTCGTGCTTGATAAACAAACAAAGTGAATAACATGGTTAGGGATGACATGCAACGTTTATCCAATGTAACTCTAACACTTAGAGATACTACAATGTATGAAAAAAGATGAAATTTTCGTAATAGTTCTGAAATCCGGGCGATTCACTTGGATTCAGCATGACCAGCTTTACAACTTTATGCAAATTTTATAAAATGAGTTGCTGCAGAAGTATTTTTATGTAATCTCTCATGATCGGCTGCCAGATAAAATAATCTTATTACGTCAAACTCACATAAAAAAGCTTTACTCTACCTACAATATTAAGACTATTTTCCACTTTCAGTAGCAGACATTGCAGGCCCAAATTCAATAATAAATTGACAGCTGGAAGCCTTGAGGCTATTTGACACACATTTACCGTAAGACTATCCAAGTTTCTTAAAACTTCACTTACCAGTGTTAATCCGACTCCTTCGGAATATTTAGCTTCGTGCAGATGATCGAGCCCCTACAATAGCATTTCTCTTGGAGCACCTGCTCTTAGCCAATCACACTGTACGCAAAAGATCAGTACTGAACTTACAAACACGCTGCCTCTGGTCAGGACGTCGAGTTGAACGTAAGAATCCCTCGTCTTCAGCGATTGAATTTCTCTCTTGTTCATCGAAGCCAACGGAAACGATGTCACAGCGGCAGCAGCTTTGAAAGGAAATGGCTTATTGTATAAACTGTCTTTATCATGAAGGTTCCTGTTTGTCGCGTTTATATTAGGTAGCGTAGATTCTTGGACTACCTATTCAAGGAACAAATTTTACCGAAATTATTAGCTGAGGAAAGATACTGGTAAACATGAGAAATCTTGTTTTTGAAGCTGATCTCTTTTTTATTAGTGACCAAGGTCATTGATAGGTGTGCCAAGAACTGCAAAGTTTATGCAGCAAAGCGGCATCTAAACAGGGTGCACAGTAGGAGTTGTAAGGATTTCGTTTTACTGCGGGTTTCGCGGACGCCCAAAAATGGACGCATGCAAACGTGGCATCAAGATTTTAGATGGGCAACAAGAGAATGCATCTTCGCTCCGTACCTTGTGCACGCGGTAGTCGTCGCTTCCGGAATTAAACATGTGTTCAGTGAAAATGCCAGCTTCTGTCGACTCGCCATTCTCTCCTTGCGCTCGGTCTAATTAATAAAGCATACGAGTTCAGCAAGATGTAAAGAGAAGGTCTGAGTTTTAAGATTTTAAGAATAATTTGACAGGTTTTCCAACTTGAATCTGCATCATTCCGCGTCACATTCATTGCATATCACCTGCAATATTTATTAAAGCAATCGTAATTAGGCGAATAAGGATCACCAGAGAGCCTCTCCAAAAGAGTTTTGCATTGACATGCATTCACCTACGTCAAGTGCTTACAGTTAATATCGGGCTGTATTTCCATTTAGCAGCCTTCTAACTGGAGGAAGCCAGTCAACTGTGAGGCATTTTCATACACGGGAGTTAGTTAAAATCTTGAATTGATCAAGTTTCAACGGAATTTCAATGAGAATATTGCAGGCTCGTCATGGCGTCTAAGAAGCCAATGCTTGCTGCAATAGCGAATTGGGGCGAAAGCTTCCGGAAGTCTCGAGATTGTTGCGGCGGCTACACTTTTAACCTTTTATACATACCTGTAGACAAGATTTTCCGATTAAAAGTGAATGTGATTAGCTACTCACAAGGTACGCACACGCGAAGATCTCGCAATGTAGAGTACCCAGGTGTCCCTTATATCCCTATATCCCAGATGAAGGCAGCCGATTTGAACACGATTCCAAGACCCAGCAAACAGCTGTGGCACGCAAACTGTGCTGCAAGTAAATTGCTCAAAAAGTGTCACGTTTCTTATTCCTGCAGTACTCGACGTGCCACAGCTGAGCCTTACCTATAGTTGGTTGAGGTCGTAGGGACAGTTCCGCGTCTCTTAGCGCAAAGCCAAGTGTATACTGAAAGAGAGTCAGTGTGCTTCCGTAAAAAATACTTCGAGAGTGCTTGAAGCTCTTGCATAGAAAAATGCTAGAAACGCTTTCAATTTGATTGACTTTCGCAATAGTAAATGCGTCCACAGAGGTAAATGTCTACTCACGTCTGCGACGCTTTTTGTATCGAGTTCGGCCCGAAGGAGCCGCTTAAAATTTCTTTGCTTTCTGAGAGAACCAAGCATCACTGCATAAATATATGGAGGAAAAAAGCGGTACGCAAAGCAGCCGCAGAGAAGTAGGAAGAAGCAGCACGGTCAAAGACCCAGGAGGCAAAATGCCAATGGTGACACTAGTATTTACGCTGCTTCTACCAATTACCGCTTGCGTGAGAACAGTCTGTCCCCCGTGACTCAGATAGCCTCAAAGTGTGCCGTCCACTCTGGTAAATTGGCTGTCGGCGAATCACCTTGACTTTCCCCTGAAAATACGCCAGAGTCACCGACGCCTGCGGTGAATGGCACCCAATAGGTTTGACGAGGTATAAAGTCCGAAGAATAGTCAGTTAAGAACGCTTAAAAAAACTGCCTTGACTAACAACTCATTAAAGCTAGTCGGTCAATCGAGAAAAGACCAGCGGAAAAGGCGCCGTGAATGGCGGCGCCTGCGTCGCGCGCCACTCTGACACTCGACGCAGGCGCGGCGCCGGTCTGGTATGCGCACATGTGCTCCAGCGCCATCGCCCTGCCGCTCCAGACTTACGCTGCGCACCACGAAGAGCCACTGCGTGCGGTTGGAATCCTCGCAGATGACTTTCCCCTGCCTGCAACGATTGCCGCCGGCGGCGCTGTCATTCGCGCTGGCGGCTCGCGATGGCAGCTGCTGCAGCCACTTTCAACCGCAAATGACATGCATGGCTGAAACACGACGATACTGGCAGCCAATAAACACGCTCTAATAGTGAAATATCTACAACGCGTACCCTCTATGCTAAAAAATGGTTAGTCTGCATCGTGCGCAAAGTATGCGAACAGTTTAAAATAATATTTACGGAATTTAGTGTGACGTGGCTAATCAGCACCGGTAAATGCAATTACATTGCGAAACACCCTGCACGGCACTGTGTTCACATCTATGTTCACGGCTATGTTCACATCAGGATCCGTCGTCTCATTGCATTTTTTTATAGTCAGTTCGCGTTTCAGTATTTTGGCACAGCAAAATGCAAAAGCGTGCTTTTTATAAATTTGTGCGTGTCGGTGACGTAGAGTGACGTCGGTCACTTCGCAGCGGCAGCTGCGTGGCACGAATTCTCGTTGGCGGAAAACTTAAGGCGATTAGATCGCGTCGATCTGCAGCGATGGAGCAGCAAAGTGAGTGTGAAGCACTTCACCGAGCAGTGCGCACTGCTCGACGCGGCCACCGACCGTAAGAGCCCTTCGCGCGAGAGGGCGCCACTTGCTGGGCAGTGTTACTGGGCCTTCCGCGACCGCCAGAGGGCGCTGGAGTGCACCGCGAAGAGGGCCGGCGAAACCGGAGAAATTATGCAAGAAAGAAGTCTCTACACGGGAAGTCACAACACAGGAAAACGTACAATCTGGACTATCTTTAGTCATTAGTAAAATTAGTTGCGAGAACTGAAGTAAGCGAAATTCACTCTAAGAGTTGTAGTGCATCGTCCGCAGTTTGATAAGCAAGTCCTGATTTTCTCCCATCAAGAATCTTATCAATCGAGCATACCAAGTTTCAGACTTTCGTGATTCGTCAGCAATGAAAAAACAACCGTTTGCGAGAAAACTAACTCTGCGATTGAGAAAACTTATCATACAAAGACACATATCACATACATGCCATATCATGAATTTTGGCGTTAGACGGAAGCATACCTATGGTATTTCAAGGTAACAGCGTCCTGGGCGCTTTCCAGCTGGTCAAGAGGAAACTCGTGAAACAATTCGAGCCCTTGTATGAAATCAATTGGCAAGCCTTCGTAATGTTTAGTCAAGTGAAAGAAATCCTGAAAAGAGATTGCATGACGATATCGCTGCAGTTCCTGGCCACGATATGAAATACTAGCAGCCAGATTAATGAAATAATTAATAAATTAATAATAACTAATAGCTAATAAAGCGGAAGATCCTTTAAGAAAGAAATCGTGCATGTTTAATTAAATTCATTTGAAAAGACTCTTTTTTGACTCAGCAGTTAACGTTTCTAGCTTGGAATGAGATTGTGTACAGGCTACTGAGTACAATCTAACGGGATCTTTGTATGCGGATATATTTTCTCGGTAGAAGCAGCATCACGATGATAAAGTAATCAAATGACAATTTTGGTTGAGATTAGAATTTGAATGAAAGCCAAAAGAAGCCCGACGGGCCGCCTCTGAAGCCGGACTTGATCGTCGATAACGGCTCGGAGGCGGCCATCTCCGACGTAACGGACTCATTTGATCGAACGATCGAATGGTGCCGAATTCGAATGAGGTTCAAATGATGCCGAATTTGAAAAAGCCGGTCGAATGGTGCCGAAGCACTTCGCGTCGCGGCCGAGGTGAAAGTTGATAAGTACTCGGGTATCACCCGAGTACTGCTGGTCAGCAGCTGCAGGTCGGCGGTGATAAGACCGTTTGTCATCGGCACACTAGGCAGCTGGTTCCCGGAAAGCGAGAACTCGGGCCTCGCGCAGGCCTTGGTATTCTACGCATCGAGCGCATGGCCTTGCGGCGGCAATGCGTATCGGACGCCATCTCGGGCTCTGAGACCGGCGTGGAGCCGTGTGCTCCGAAGCCGCGAGTAATGTAATGTATCTCCGTCTGTGACTCCACAAAGTCATGAAGATCACGTGGGTGTTACGCAGGAGAGTTTTGTATCGCGCACTCACAGCCTAAGCGGCTTTCGGTACGCATTCGGTGGCCAACAGACTTCGTCTCACGCAGCAAAGAGAAAGTGGAAAGCATAGCAGAGTCCGGAGAGCAGTTGAGGTAGTGAGTAGCATGGAAGTAGCAGCTCAGGACCGCTGAAAAGGATGAGCCATAGTCGGCAGTAGTAGACTAGTTGTCGTTGCGCAGGAGTTGTGGAAACGAGTTCCACAGTCTAGGACCTGCAGAGCTCAAGCTTCTGTCGCCAACGGTCATTAGGCGGAGGAATGGAGCAGCCAATTTATCGTCCACACAGGACCTGAGGGCGCGAACAGAGTAGCGGCTTGCTCCGGACCGGTCCCGGCACCCCAGGCATAACTGTATACTGTATCAATTTCTTAATAAATCTTTTAATCTGACAAAAGAAAGGCGAAGTAATTAATGTTTTAATGCTGAGCTGCTATTAAATCGTCCGAGTAAGCACAGAAAAGATTTTAACATGGAGCATAAAACGATACCGCAGCCTACAAGTTTTCGGTATAGCACCCTACCAAGTGAGCTATATTGTCTAATTTTTATTCTACTATCACTAGTTAAAGCCTTGTCTTTGAGTTTCGACTTTCTATTCGACAGTCCTATTTAAAGATCACGTGACATTTATGAGCTCTATTCAGAGAACCAATCCCGCTGCTGGCCATATAGTCCGATCGGGTTGGAGAGATAGAGTAAATTTGCCGCGACGGCTAGCAAAATTGTATCTTACTTTTACTTTGCTTTCTCTTGCCGTGTTAGGCTAGACAGCAGTAACTTTAAAGAAACACTATGGCTAAGAAGTGACAAGTCTATTAACTAGTAAATCAAAAAGTTTACTAAATGAAGACATTTTTTGATCTTGGAACAATAAATGCTAATAAATATAAGCTGCACGAAATTTTAAATAGGCTTGCAAAAATCGTAAGGAGAATCGTAAGGAGAGTACTGGCCAGTTTCAGTTGTTTGAATTCAAGTGAAATATTTGTAGAGCTCTTGAATTAGACTGAGTAGAGCACGGAGAGACATACACAGAGTACTAGAGGTGAAACGGATACGCTGTACTACGTACTAAGCTGAAACGGATGATCGGCCATTTAACTTCGTTGCTCAATTTTCAGTTCAGAAGCCGATATCCGTAGCACCATCGATATTGCTATCAGTAGGGAAATCCCATATTTGTTTGAGCAATGCAGCTGCTTAGTATTTTGCGCAGAAAATGCGAGTAGGGATATGCGCCACCGAGTGCATTGCTTCATTACTTGCGTCGTTCTTTGTGAGTGGGTTCACATGAAAAACTGATTATTATATATTGATTGCTCTTTGGGAGAATATCAATATTTACGGTAAAGACACCCACTTATCTTATATAGCTAAGACTATGTGGTGCCAAGTGCCTAGTTTATGATAAATTGCGAAGAATTTCAATCAACTGTGCGCTAGAATTAGTCATGCATCGCCGGAATATTTGACAACTCACCTTCCGGTCGAGACTCATCAGCTCTACGGAACCGCTGGCTACCAAATGACATGATCGTATGTGTGCATGCTCGATGGCGTCGGGCTATAAAGCAATGACATATTGGATCGTCTGTGAACTCACAGCCGATTTATTGGTCAGAGTAGCGGAGCGAGCAAAAGAAAAAGATGCCGTAAAGCTGTCGTTCACTTACGTCCGTGTGCATGCCCGACGTCAGCTGTCCTATGTACCTGGTTACTATGCCAGTGTTCAGTTCGTACTCTGTCAACATTGTCAGCTTGCCACTGAGGACGAAGTAGATCTTCTCCGTATGGCGGCCTTGGTAAGCCACCAATCGCTTGTCGTCAAACCTGCAGCACCAAACTTTTACCGTCGATGCTCATCAATTTTTTCAAGATACTCATCGGCCTTGACCGAAGCCAGTAAAGCGTCCTGCCTTCCGCCCGCCCGCCCTGTGGCGCTCTGACGACCATCGCAAGCAAGCGGGCGTAGAAATGAGCCGCTGCAAGTAGCTCCGCTTAGAATGTCCAGATTAAGGTTAGAGCCACGATGGCACACTAGGTAAGGTGGCTGGTTTTAAAGACCTCGGGACCTCGGTCGTGGGTTCGAATTCTTCGGTGGGCGATCCTCCATTGCCGCTGCAAGCGGTGTGATTGCCGTAAAGGCTCTTCTGTCGCTATATAAAAGAGGCTGCTGAACATATATATATATATATATATATATATATATATATATATATATATATATATATATATATATATATATATATATATATATATATATATATATATATATATATATATATATATATATATATATATATATATATATATATATATATATATATATATATATAGCCTGCGAGATTGTCTTCGTGACCGGAGCGTTGTCGGTGCATGCTCGTGGGCATCTTACTTGTCGTACGCCACTCGGCGGGCCATTTCAATCTCCATGTCATCGGCAAACATTTTCTGGAAGGCATCCATCGCCCGAGCCATCCACATGATCTGAACGAGCGAAGGAAAAAATGCCAACCAGCGGTGGTCTCACGCCAACACACCGCACCCAAAAGCTACACCCTGATCGCCCTCACTCTCTCTCACTCTCTCTCTCTCTCTTTTTCTTCTGTCTGCCTCTCATTTTCGTACCGAGTCTACGAAGACGAACGAGGACGGACGAACGGACGGACGGATGGAGAGCTGAGAGGATCAGAGGAGGAGGGAGGACAAACGCAGAGCTAGCGAGAGCCCGCTCGCGCGACACGCGTCGGCGCGTCTCGTCGGCGCGTGTCGCGTCGCGTGGCGATCTAGAGCGCCGTCGCGAGGTCCTTTGATGACTGGATTGGCATGACTGGCGCGAGCCGTCGTTGCAATATGGCCGCACGGCTTGCCTTCGTCACTTCCTCCTTTCTTCTGAAGCAGGGCTGAGAGGAGAGCGCGAGACGCATCTCGAGCGTCATCTGAAGCGACGAGCGAGTGGCTACGAGGAATACGACTCAATGCAGCAGAGAGCGGCGTCGAGCTCCTGATGCCTTGTCCTGCTCGCGGCGTCCAGCGCCATCGCTAGTTACCCCGGGTACGAGATTTTCGGCATCTCTTCCCTGAGTGACGTAAAAGGCTTTGCTGCGCCTCTGGCTTCGCTGCATTGGCGAGCCTTTGCTGTCGAACCTGTGATAGCGCCGCCGGGTCGGATTGAAGCCTTTGACGATCAGAAGAACCACTCTGGCCGCGTTCCGGAAAAACTCTCGGAGCTACAAAACCGAGCCCGTTGCGGCCGAGGAGCAGCGCGAAGCGCTGCCGGAGCAGCAGCAGCAGCAGCAGACGACGGAGCTGGCGGAGACGGTGGCGCTGCGCGACTGGTCACCTTCCAAACTCGCCGACGCTGCTGACGGAACTCCTTGGAGCTGAGGGCCGACAGCGTCTGAAATAGAAGCGGACCCGGTAATGAGACGGAACGCACAAAGGAGCCGCGTCGGCTCATTTCCGCCTACCGTAATTGCAACGCAGCCTCACCTCCACGTAGTCAGCCTGCTGCTCTGGGAGGCCCGGAATAATTGAGGTGATGTCGCAGCGTCTCTTTCGCATTTCATTAATTTCCTCTATCCGCCTCGCAATTTCGTCTTCCGCATCCGCAACTAGAAACCAGGCGACGCGCGACCGTGCAGCGCAATGCCGAGCTTGCGATGGCAACGGGCTCGTCCGACATCGCATGGCGAGCGGAAATGCCGCGGAAGTAACAGTGAGCGCGCAAGTCGGCGACAGCGCCACACTGCGCGCCTCCCCGCCTGCGCTGACTGCACGGGTCCACGCGACAGCGCGGACCACGGCGTCGCCCGAGCGCCTAGCACATCCGCCGCGCGTGGGCTTCCGGCGGGCAGCAGCAAACGAGGACCCTGAATGTTTAGGTGTCAAGCTAGGGCGCGGCGCAGCGCAGTCTTGAGCCGGCGCACGGCCACAGCGGGCGCAGGCCTAAGGCAAGCGCACCTCCGACGGAACTTCGGAATCACCTCGACCTGCAAGAGCCGCCTAAACGTGGGGGGGGGGCGGCGCGATGAATGGCGCGCGGGAGAGGTCAGCAGTGAGTGACTCGAGTGCCCGCAAGGTCCTTCATTACAACGTACAGCTCCTCCGGCGCCACTGGCGCTCTGGGTCGACCTGCGTTACCTGAAGGCAGCGCAGTTTCGTTAATCGAGCGCTCAATAGCCGTCTCGGCCGAGCCGACGCCCTCGCTCGTCGCATCCGCCTCGGCTTTTCGCGACGCCGCCGCGGCGCTCGCGCTAGGCGGCGCGGCTCCGTCGGCATTCGCGTACGCCGGAGCCGCGTGGCTTAGAGTCGAGGAAACTGAACGTCCTGCATAGGCTGCTGCTGGCAGGTCGCCGTCAACCCGTTCCGTCGGCCTTTCATCGCGACGCCGAGAACCGCTCGCCGACAGCGGCTCGTCGGGAGCGGCCGACTTGCATGCTCCGCCTCTCGCTGCGCTCTGGGCGGCGTGCGATGGCCGCGCCGGCGGACGAGCGTCGGGCGACGGCAGCGCCGATTTCGCGGCGGCGGCGGCGGTGGCGGCGGCGCCGACGCGTTGGTTGCGACGGCGCCGGCTGGGCGCAGCGGGAGCGAGCGGGCAGCCGACGCCGTCTGCCGAGTCGTCGGCGGCGGCGGCGTGGCGCTGGCGGCCGCGGTGCGCTTCCGGTAGCTTGCCGCTCGTCGGCTGGCGGTCCGCGATGGAATCGTGACGAGCGTCGTCCTCGAAGAGGCCTCGATTCATGAAGTATCCCTCTATTCTCAGCATGTACGCCATGCGAGCGTCTTCAAGTGTGTGAACCGGGCGGCATGGCCGCCGCCGCCGCAGCATGCGACGTGACGCCGTCGGCGCGCGCGGACGCCATTCGTCGTCGGCAGCAGCAGCCGGAGACGACGGCGTGCGTGAGCTGAGGCCGCCGCGGCGGAGTGCGAGGCTCGCGTGCCGCCGCCACCGCCGCCGCCGCCGGGATCTTGGCTGGCAGACGCCTGCGCGGCGCATTGTTGGTGCATGCGTTCGATCGATTGTTGGTGCAGTGCGAAAAAAAGTGGCGAGACTAAAAGGGCGCGCGGTTACGTGCGCTCTCGACCGAAAACCGCCGCCCGTCGGCTAATGGATGGTTTTTGCTTGCGTCTAATTATGCGAGCTCAAAGCGCACAGCGCGCACAAAGCAGCGCGGCCGCCGTCGCCGCCGAGGCGCTATCCGCTGGAGCCATCCGCTCGGCGGTGCGGCCGAGCGGAAGCAGCGAGCGACCGAAGCAGCGAGCGAACGACCGCCGCGAGCTCGCTGGAAGCAGACGCCGAGCGGGCGGCGGCCGTGAGGGGGGCGTGAGGAGGTCGACCCGGCGGCGCAACGTCTCTACGCCGACTGAGTCGCTGAGGGTCCGTACTGAGGAGGCTCAAGGGCTCGCAATCGCAAATCATCGCCAGACGGCATGTACGGGTCGCGAACGACTCTGCTGGCCCGATATCGGCTTATGCGCTCTGGTTATTGAGCTTTCACTAACTTGAGACTGCGTCGTCCACGAGATTACGCGATATCGGCGCGCGTGCAGCTCCTCGACCGTAGTCATTAGTACAAAAACTGTGTACGTGACACTTACTAGTCAGCACCGATGCGTCGCGTAATAGTCGCTAGGCCAGCTGCTGGAAGCGAGGCTGGCAAGTTGTATAGACGGCTACGACGGTTTCACTTAGACTACCACTGAACCGAGAACGACAGGGAACTAGAGAATAATTCCTAGATATCCTAAATAATAATAATTATAATGCACTTGATAAAGAGTCCTCAAGAGAACTCAATCTCTTTCTAGGCTCTTTAAATTTCCTGCAAAGGGAAGCGCGATTGAATGGTGAGTGATATCATGCTTGATAAACATGAATAACATGGTTAGGGGTGACATGCACAGTGTCGGCATGCATATGTGGTTAGTGGCAGCATGCACAGTGTCAACACGCATAAGCACATGAAGGACGAATCACAGGGACCCACTAAATGCTGTCCTAAATAGGTGTTTTAAAGTTCTTTTTAAATGTGGTCAAGTCAGGGGATGTTCTGACACAAGTCGGGAGGGAGTTCCAGGCTTTGGGAGCATACGAACTAAATGCACGGTCTCCAAAGGATTTCTACGAGACCGAGGGAAGTTTTGAAGTTCATACCCCTTGCCATGGCTTCTGATGGCCTTTCACAATTGGCAAGGTCTAAGACGTAGATTTTTAAATTTAGAGCTCAGGAACCGCTTACAATCATTCGCAACTGGCACGATCTGGCCGATGTAGCATTTACGAATTTAGGCAGTGCGCTAGCTTTGCACGGCATTGCAAAAGGACTGCACATCGGCCAACGTCGCTCCCGCCGCCACCGCCGAGTTCTGCCGCTTCCTGTCCTGCAGACATTCCTTGCGGCTATCTTCCTTCCGACCATCAGAGGTCGTAGTCGTGAGCTGGGCACAGTACGCGCCGATATGCTGCTCACGTCTACGCGCACCGCATTTGAAAACTTGATTCTTGCAAGTGATCGCGTTGGACAAAGCGTCAGTAAAGGTGCTGCACTCTCAATTATGATGCTCCAATGGAATCTGGCAGCAGTCATGTCTAACTGCTCTATCCGGTAGCGAGAACACCGCGGTGACTTTGTAGTCCGCGTTGTGGCTTGTCGGAGTATTCCAAGCACACGTTAAGCGTCACAAGAATGTCCTAGTATTGCTGCAGCATGGCAGGTGGGTAGTAGCCAGTCGCTAGTCGCAGCATCAAGACGATGGCAAACTTTTTCATGATTCAAACGATATTTGAGGGGGTAAAGATTCAAGTGTACCAAAGCCGCAGTTTGTAAAGAAATTATTGTGGCGATCACAGCGGTGATGACGAGAGGTAAGTTTGTTTGAGCGCAGTCAAAAGCGAGTCAAACTCGAAGATTCGCACCGTCCGATGCGCAGGGACGATGGCGTGACTCTTATCATTAATTAATTTCACAAAGGTTCCGCGAAAATGCACCAAAATTTTAAAAATGAGTGCAATCACTCGCAAAATTCCTGCAACAGGACTGTTCGCTGCGTTCGCCACTGAGATGCTTCGTACGTTACTTTCGTAGTGTTACTTCGTCACTTCACGTGAGCAACGAATCGAAAATTTGTAATTTTTATTGCATTACCATGTAGCACACCACGGGCAATGCAAATCGGCATTGGATGCTATTTTCAGTAGATGCAAATTAATATGTTCGATCTCTATTTTTAGCTTGGCCGACGCAGGAATTTGTTCACGTGGTGCTATCTTGACCTTGTTCGGGCCGACCAATCGCAGCAGACGCTTTTGTTAGTGCATGCCGTCCAGCTCGAGGTGCGCAGCTCCCGCTGCGCAGCCACGCAGCAGGAGCTGCGCACCTCGAGCTGACTTTCGCTGACTCCGGCACTGACTCCGGCTTGAACGCGTGCGTCTTTTTACGTGCACGGCGGCAAAAAAAGCAAAGGCAGCCATTTTACACAGAAATCCCGTGCTCTCAATCTGAAGACCGAATACTGGTCTGCAGAAGTGACTCGGTTTTACCAAATTCTCTCTCATCTTGGAGATATTATCAGGGATACTTTACAGTATGTACATCACTTTTTTATTTGCCGATTTATAGAATAAAATCAAATATTTTAATCCATTCAGCAATCTGCTATGATTTCGATCACGACAGTAGCCGGATATTGAATTTGAGTAGAAAGTAACCAGACGTAAGCCCGAAGGACATCTCTAGAATCAGGCCAAGAGTCTTCGCCCGCTCTGCGGGCAAACCACTCGGACGGAAGCTGTTGACGTCAGTCAGCTGTAGGCATAAATAAACGGCGTCCGTCTCTTTCAGCGAAAAGCTGGTGCTCGCAATGGTGCTCCCACCGGAAGCCTGCTAGAGTTTGTTTTAAAGAAAAAGTTGCTAGCTACCACTTTGAGAATCCAAGCCTAAGCGCCGAGGTAGCGTGCTACGAGCGACGTGCTATGAACGGCGCCGCCGCAGCGCAGGAGGAGGAGGAGCTCTCTCCACATCCGCCCTCCGAGCCGCCGGGCACGCCGCGCCGCGTGCTGGAAGCCTGGTGGCATTCGGGTGGCAGGCAGGTCCTGCAAGGATTCATGCGAGCTTCGAGGAGGCAGCAGCAGCAGCGCGGCGTCGGCTAGCTCCGCGCTGCCGCTTTCGCGCTCCGCTTGGAAACACTCTGAAACACTGCAAGGTTTCAGGTAGAGAGAGAGAGAGAGAGAGGGAAGGGGGTAAGGGCTCTCATAGCGACGGACGTAGTTTGACCTCAGCTTGAACTTATAGAAATTTCGGGAATATTTTACATCCACAAACTCCACTGCTTTCATACAGGCTAAGGGGTAATAGTTGCTGAGATCTCAGATTTAGGCCGCACCGACGTCCGATTGAGCTTCCGATTGAGTCCCGATATCGATACTTTTAGGCCTAAAAGTATATTTAGTTTTCTTAAGTGTTTATAGAAATGTCATGCCATTATTATTATTCGGTAATCCCGTGTGAAGATTACAGTACGGCCAACCAAATGCGCAACACCATTTAGGCTCACAAATCAAAGGCCGACACCAACTAGCTGCCCTGACATTGGTCGCTTATCGCTCGGCCAGACTTTCATGGCGACCGGCGGCACAGTGGCAGCTGTCCCTCAGTTACCTCGGTCATTGGAGAGCTGAAGTCGCCGAGCGACAAATATCGCCAGCGTATCGAGATCCTTCGGCATCGGCGATGGTTCAGCTGCATAGCCAGACTGCCTGAGTTACTGTCGGCTTGACGCTCGCTGCACGGTGATTGGTTCCGCCTTCCCTAGCCTCTCTCCGATCGTGAGTGTTTGCCTGCAGCAAGCGAGTCTGAAAGCTCTGCATCAACAAGGAGACCAAAATGTCAACAGTGTAGCAAGCTGTTCAAACATATGCTCGGATATCCCTGCAGCTCACTTCTTTTCGGCCGACGTGCCCAGGAATGCTAATTGTTCTGATTTGTGTGAGCATCCACTTTGCCTTGGCAGAGCTCTCTTGAGTGGCTGGAATGGTCCAGAAAGGTCATCCGAATTCAATTAATTGCGGCTAGCTTCTGCCAGCAATTCAGAAACTAAACACACACATGCACACACTCATGTACGCACACATATACACACGCACACACACAGTCAAAAACGCACGTACTCCCACGTATGAACGCATACACGCTCAGAGACGTCCTGGCTCGCAAGTCTGCAATTGAAAGCTGTAAAAGTCTACGGTCTCTTTCAGAGAAAATACTCCACCCATCCACTTACTCTGGTGCTTCGCAGAAGCAAAATAATCGCATGAAAAAACTCGGCACTTTTGTTCATGCGATTACACCAGAGTAGGTGGATGGATGGGGTATTTTCTTTGAAAGAGACAGTAGGCTTTTACAGCTTTCAGTTGCTGAATTGCGAGCCAGGACGTCTCTATCATTTTATTGCTGCATCACTAATCCAGTAGGTGACAGTGTGCGGCATTAAAGGCAGCTCAGCAAATCTACAATCTTCATTTTTGAAGTAACGGAAAAATTAAGTCATTTGCACCAGGAGCAGCTTAAGGAGCCTGCCACAAAAATCGTATGGGCATCTACATATATTGAAGTGCATTTTATTATAAAAAGGCTCAATAAGAACTAGGAAATATTAAACATGAGTCAGCAATGCAATAAAATCAGTAGAGAAATTGATACGCCGTCAGTAGGAGATACGACGCTTCTATAGAGTAAGATTCGACAAACAAAGGACATAGGATCTGATTAGGAAGAACATCTCGGCTATGCATACGATTTGCGAACTATAATTATTGGAGCATTTAAGGACTCTGATGACAGAGTGAGAGAATTTATTGATTAGGTTGCTCTTGTTGTAAGGACGACAGTGGCTATGAATACAGTAAAAACACGCATCCAAAACGGGCTTTAAGGGCATACCTCTGGAGCTGAGAATCATGGGCTATAATATATATAAATTTACACAAGACTCAAGGCTTTACGATTGTCCGCACCTTACCTAAAAGCACTGTACTCGCCTGATCAAAGTCGTGCTCAAGGCGCAGCCAGAGCGGAGCACGAGAGATAGACTGCCGTGACGTCACTGGGCGACTGATTGAGCAGGAGCCAGGTCATGCCGACTAGTCTACTGGTCCCAGTCCCATTATAAAATGAATACTTAGCAGAACCAACGCCGCAGATAATACTTTCCTAGTATAAAATGTTAGTTTTTTAATACATCGTTATGGTTTCTAAACATAATACAGTTAAGGTAACCTCAATCTAGGCTTTGTCTTAGATGCAAGTGACAGAAATAAAATTGAACGAAACATAGAGACAAATAAGCCTATCCAAAGAGTCCTTAAAGTGCAGCTATCGATTCGCTGTCCTGTAGCTTCTACTAGAAGAACTTTGATAATTAAGATGCAACGTTTTTTATTATAGAACCGTTACCTCTAGCAGGACACTAATCCGGATCAATGTATAGGAAAAATAACATAGACAAAGAATATCTCTAACATTATACTTGAATCTTTAAAGTTTTTCCCGGGACTCCATGGGCCAGTGGCTAGCGGAGCGGAAGAGGACGAGTGAGTAGATAAATAGCTAAATAGCTGCAGAGAAGTGTGGGCAGCGTCCGATGCAGGGCACGAGATTAAGTACCCTTTGATAAATGAATCAAGTTTTATTAATCGGCAGGTGCATGCTCAAGTTTCAAGCTATACAATTTCAGCGTCAATTTAATTTGAATGCTTGCACAGCATAAAATACCTAGTAATGGTGATTATGTACGCAGGCTAGGTTCGGTTGGCTGGGATGGGACGGCTGCAATGTGTTAAGGGTCACCAGCTAGGCATGGGGTATGGCCGGATATGCGGTGACGAGAGGTCACCGGGGCTCTTGGGTAAGGGAAGTTAGCCAAATAAGTCGTGGTGTTGGATGATACCGGCCTCGCCCAGTTATGCAGCTGGATGGGCGCAGGCGTGCTCCGGCGACGCGGCCACGCACGCATGGCAACAACGAGTGCCCACGGCCCGAGCGGAGCTGGATAGCACGCTCGTTGTTGCGACTTGTATATTCCGCGTTTCGCGTGTAGCGTGTTCGTGGCTCCTCCCCCCCCCCGTGAGCAGGCGTCTTTGGGCGGAAGCTCTCGACTGTGGAAGACGTCGACCCCGACTATCCAAGCAGTTATTCAGCTAGCTGAATCTTTGACGGCATACGCTCGTACTGTTGGAACGGACTCGGTACAACGGCGAGACTGCGGAAGTCGACTGAGCAACTGACACGTTTGTTCGTGCTTGCTTCGTCGTCTCGCGCCCCTGTAGTTTATCTTGTGCAAGACCCGCCAATTAGACCTGTCTAATTCCACTGTTGTTGGCGCATGCGATATTGCAAAGAGCTTTAACCTGGAGGCTGGTCGTCTTACCCTAGCTCAGCAGCACGGCTAGCGGCGGCGTGGCCTGAGCGTGCCGGGGCGTGGCGGAAATTAGCCTCTGACCCCTGGAGCTCGGCTAGAATTATAGTAATCGAATTGATATTAAGAGAATTTTCATTGCTCCCTCTGAAATTTAAATATTTTCGTAAGCATTACACGTAGGCAGAATTACAAGCCTATTAACTTATTAGTGAATGTGGCCAAACGGAGTCTTCGCTAAAGAGCCGAAATCTTGAAACAATGACGATGGTGACTAATCCTAATCGCTGCTGTCTGCTATGCGTTTGATAGATTTCTAAGGCTTAATGAAGAGTTGTAGCATTCAAAGATCGTCTGATATTCCGTTTAAGACACTGCATTATTTTGGTAGAATCAGTGATTTTCTTCAATTCATAAAACCAAGTTTTAGAAAATATTGCACGTATTTATTAAATTGAAACAATATTGACAATACAGCAGTGTTTTCACAAATCTGAAAGTCACGTTCGAAACAAACAAACAGTAAGAATATTAAAACATTTATAAAGATCTCAGCGACTTACTCAATTCAAAATTGCCTGCTTTCTTAGACATGCACCATCAACTACGTCGTCAACTAAGCTACCAACGCATGCAATGGCAGCCTGCAAAGATACTGCATGAAGATGGCGGCCGTAAGGGAAGATTTTCCCAGGCGAGAAATCCGCAATGCCCAACAGCCCATAGCTCATGTTTTCTTGCGTTGTTTGACTGGTACTTGGTCTTGGTCAGCACTCCAAAACTGGTACTCGGCAGCACAACAGCTGGAATTCCCTTCAGTACAATGCATCATCCGCTACCCTGAGCGGGATAGCGATCGCCGGATGCCAGCAGCACCCAAGTTCCACCAGCAAAAGCACGGATGGGACTTCAGGGAAGCTCTTGTTTTCGGTGGCCACATTCACTCCCGACTGCTTCAGTTTTATTTCCGCACCGCACGAATTTCGCCTGCTGGCTGCTTTGTCAACGTGTCCACACATGCCAATCACTTGTCCGACGACCGCTGCAGCTCCGCCTTCAAAGTAGTACCACAGGTGGCGGTTTACTTGTCAGCGTGTCAGTCTACCAATAGATGCACTAACAAGAACCAGGCAACAGCATGCATATTGCGCATACTTCAAGTAACAACCGTCTGAAGATTGTGCAGCTTCACCGGCTCCTCTGGCCGCTAGAGCCTCCATTTTCAGGCGACCTGCTCGTGACGTTCGTCGTCTGTAAGTGCTCCTCACACCATCTAGACTGTCGAATGCATCGCAGCCTCTGCATTAAGACAGGTGACACGCGACAATTTAGCGACAATCCGAATGCCTTTAGCAGTTGATGGTTCTTAAACCCATAAACTATCGATGCAAAACGTCTATCAATGACGGAATTTAGAAAATAAATGTGTTTTGTCCACCATGTGCTATATGAAACACATAACCATGGCAACATTTACCAGTTAGGAAATTGTTCTACCAGTTGCCTGCAGCACACTCCGTAAACGATTCATCAAGCTAAGGCAGATGCAGAGCGAGACATTTCGCCTGAGTCACCACCAGCTTAGCTGTTATCTCTAAACATTGATTACGGCCAAGCTTCCGAGGATACCTATTTCTGAGAGATACCTATTAACTCTAATTAATACCCATTACCTATTAACTATTACTTAATTAGCCAATTTCCTATTGTACTCATTCTATCTGTTTAAGAGAGGGCACATATTTCCAGAAGTTACCTGACGGGGACTCCAAAACGAAGTCTCATCGATCTCGACCTCCTCGCTGCACAAATGCAAACCGTGGCGCAAAGCGTGGCCGCTGCCGCTCCCTCTTTTCTGCTCTTAAAAGTGAAACCACGCGCGCGCGCGTGCGCGCGCGGCTGCTGCTCCTCTGCTGCTTGCTCACCCACATATTCTCTCTCCTCATTAGTCACTCTCCTCCGTGCTCTCTCCCCGTCACTCTCTTGTTTATTCAGTCTCAGTCTCTCATGCTCATTCTCCCTCTCTTGCTCTCTCGCTCGATTACTCTCTCTCTCTCTCTCTCTCTCTCTCTCTCTCTCTCTCTCTCTCTCTCTCACTTTCTTTCGGCCTTACGCTCCAACGCACTCTCTGTACTTCTCTGTTGATCGCTCTCTCCACATCTCTCCCGCTTGCTGTCTCAAATTCTCTCCACTCACTCCATGACTGACACACTCTTGTTCTCTTTTTTCTCTTTACGTCTCCTTCCTTCTCTCGCTCTTTCATCTAACTCCTGCTCTTCTTCTCCCCGAGCATGCTAGCACTTTCCATTTGATCGCGTTTCCTTTGAAGCAAATATATAATGAAGCGTCACACTGCGAATAACGATATCGAACGTGCTATTCATACGAGTTGGGACAAAGAGTTGTTGAAGTCAGTGGCTTAGCCAGGATTTTAAAGTAAGGGCAAGTCATTCTGACAACTCTGAAAAGAAGTGAACTAAGCATCGAGCCCTGGGGTTAGCCGTACTCTAGAGATCATCCGATGAGTTTTGCTTGCAAATCTTTGGCATCTTTGAGGTAGGCCGCACCCATCTGTGAGGTAGGCCGCACCCATCTTCGTTCGCAGGCTTGTCCTGCTAATTCGTTGACAAGCTGAGCGCACGTTCGGCTTTGACAGTCGACACTTTTAGTGTAAGAACCAGTTCAACCGATTTGTGTGGTGGGTCATAGCAGGCCTCGGCTTAACCGGACTGTGCCAGCATGAGTGCAAGACTGAGTGCTAGACCGGGGAAGCGTCTTGAAAATCTACAGTTCGGAGTCCGGATCAATATCCCATTGGAGGTTTCGAGGCTTCTGTCGCAAGATGATCGTTTAGATCAAAATGGATAAAGCTGGGTAGTGGCAGTAGCCTCTGCCGTTCGGCGACTGCTGTGACATGTTCTACACTGAGTCCTAGATGGGGAAAACAGTGGACGATTGGCTTTTCTGAGCTGTCCCTATGGGTGTTATCGGAGAGACGAATGATGGCATCGCATGGCCTGGGCGGCCCGACTAGACTTGTAAAGCATGTGTCTGTCCGCCGGTTCTCTGCCGGAAGACTTTGAATGCGGGAATGGTGTGCGCGAGCTGGGCGAAGCAATCCTACCATTTTAAGCTAAACGAATCCCCGGAATCTAGGTATAGCTGCCGTCCTACCTTCTGCCTGCGATCACTATCGATGAACCAGACACTGAAGGTGGACCTCTACAGCACAACAAGATACAAGATGCGGACAGAGTAAAAACAGGAGCACAAGTGCACAGCGTAAGCTAGGCTTCCAGTTTCCTCGCCGTAGTTTCCGTCTCGTGCTTATCGACAGATAGTCTTTCAATTAAGCAATCGAGCTGCACCCCGAAACTTGTACAGGTAAAATTTTATTCAATCTCTAGTTTAAACCTTATAACTCTGACGCGGTTGTTATTCTCTTGGACCTAACTCTAGGTGGCAATTCTCAGGTTTATTCGTCTCATTCATTCGCACGGAGCCATTGGCTGATGACATTCTTGCGCTTGCCTTCCATTCTAGAATTCTAGTTAATGTAGCATATTAGTCAATCCTACTCGACAATTCTTGTCGTCCGTCCCCCAGTGTGGTCGCTTATATCTCCAGGTAATTTTAACACTTAAGTGGGTTTCGCTATCGGATTAAATCTATTGTTGGCTTTAACTTAACTAACGGCTTCCTGCGGATATTACCGGCTAAACTTTTACCCGCAGTGGTTATAGGCGCCCTATTTAAAACCATGCTAAAGTAACATGCCCGCGATTAAACGATCAGTGAGAGCTGCCTCTTTGCAGGCTAGAAAGCCGCCTACCCTGCCCCTTGACCTCTCTGCTGACCTCTCTACTCCCCTTGATCTCTCAGCCCAGCCCACCTGACCTTTTTGCTGACTGAAGCAAAAAGCACGAAACCAAACTTATGACAGCTCAATAAAAAGCTCAAATAAATTTCAAGCACTGAGAAATGCGTATTTCACAGTGCATGGATTAGAAATCGCCAACATGTGAAACTTACCTTCTAGTCACCTTGGCCTTCATATTCTCCTGTTGTTTATCGTTCTTGGTTGCGTTTGTAGCTCGACCCAAGTTGCATGCGTTTTCTTTAGTAGCCAAGTAATCATTAAAGCAATGCGATTGCATATACGGAATAGCGTTTTTGGCATAATCAACAACTAAGAAGGCCATTCATGCACCATCGTTGATCAAGCTCAAGCGGTTGCCTTACTTTCGAGCCAATTTTGGAGAGACTCTCGTAGGCACGTGACGTCCTCATATGCTTCTCTTCGAGGGCACGAGTAGTAATGCACCGTGCTTCCACCATTGAGTTACAATCGTTGTTCGCACTTCCGCAGTCAAGCCTCACATGCTCAAGCAAGCATTCACTCGAGGCAGAGGAGGTTGGGGTGGAAGAAAGTGTAGAGAGCTCTAACGAAAATCACTTGGAGATACGGGCATTTACGTAAACATCTGTTCTATGCAATACTTACCTGTACAATTAATTGGCTTTGGATTCCACAGGCCAGAAGAATTACATGTTAATGCAAGTGCAATAGGAAAATATCCCTTATTGTATTCGAAGTAGTAACCAATGCTGCACTGCACAAAAATAAGGCTTTCGAAGGTAGTCTGATTGTAAGGCTGTTGGATTGTTTTTTCATCAAACGTAATAGGTAAACAGTCGATCTCTGAAATCAAAACGCTTTGATCATTAGAGCAAGGCAGTCTACGAATCTCGGCTACAAGTATGACTTCCGAATTCACGTACTAGAGCAGTTGTACTTAAAGGCAGACCAAGTGCTGTTTGCTTGACATGTTGTACTGTGTGCGGTTCTTCTGCTGAGTGGATCGTAAACTCCGTCTACACTTTGAATGACGTATCCCTCAGCACACGTATAGTTAACGACCGATTCGTAAGTGTTCGAAATCATTGTATAAAATGCATTTGTCTGGTTGGAAGGTTTTCCACAAGGTGGTGCTACAAAAATCAATCAAAAAATCCTCATTCGCCAGACTCACACTATTGCTGTAACTAATTGATTTGAGAAAATCATGCAAAGGCAATCAAAGAGATAAAATAGCATTGCCAATATGAAGTTACTACGGCAAAAGAGCATTTTCTTTACTCTAGGCATCAAGGTCTACTAAGCGAAATCTTGAAAAACATACAAATGATCACTACAGATGGTTCATCGACAGGCACAGGATCACTATTGCAGATTCTTAAGTAGTGAACCATTTTCTTATCGTTTCTCTAGCTTCTTTGTCAGTAAGATAGACACGATCAGAAAGTCTATCCCTATAGTCGCAGAGTGCTCTCTGGACTCCTGTCCGCCAACTACGTACAGCACCTCTGTCATTAGCCTCAGGTCATGTCCCAGTAACTTTCAAAAAAGCTCTATTCAGGCCACTTAATAAGAAAGCACCACTAGCTACAGAGAGCCAAAGCTTGTTCCGCCCAGTCCCCCTCTACTATTTCTTTCCATCATAGACATTAAAACAAGTTGTGGAAGA
Organism: Cristatella mucedo; assembly: GCA_009760855.2. Classification (NCBI taxonomy): domain Eukaryota; kingdom Metazoa; phylum Bryozoa; class Phylactolaemata; family Cristatellidae; genus Cristatella; species Cristatella mucedo. The sequence continues at coordinate 344,273 of WPIO01000145.1, read as the reverse complement.
CCAGCGTAACTCTTCCATTGATACTTTGAACTGAAGCTAGCAAGTTACTTTGTGCTTTTAGAGCTAATCGCCACTCGAGGAGTCAGCATGGCTTCAGGTGTATAACGACCGTCTTAAGAATACAAAGTTGGGTGGAGTCTCACTGCTTGTTTTGCTTTATCTTTTGGCAGTTTTGGCACTATTGATCATCGAGTCTTTTTCGAGCGCCTCTCATCTCGTCTAGACAGCACTAAATAAATTCACGTCCTATGAGAGACCCAAGGCATCTTTAACAAGGCATTGCAACAAACTTTCTTAAATTGAATGATGATAAAACCAACTTTCTAGTTATGGGTAAACAAGTTGGATTCCCGAAATGGGAAAACCTAACGCTTCAAATAGGCTCTTCCATCATATCTTCTGTTCCATCGTCACAGAATCTAGGTGTCTTTTTCCAAAGTGACCTTTCATTAGACGACTAAATTAGCTTGACGATACAGTCTGCCAACTTTCAGCTATGCGAAATTTCTAAAATTCACGCTGGCTTAGGGAGGGATACTAATCTAAATTATTCCATGCATTTTTGACATCCCACTTTGACTTATGCACCACATCTTGTGCTAGTCTACCCGCCTGTGCAATCAATCGCTTACAGTTGGTGCAAAACTCTGCAGGCTAGGCTTGTTTGTCCTGAGCCCCTGAATTGACCACATTTTAAAAGAAACTAAAAACGCATCTATCTGTCCCAGCATATAGAGGGTCGATGTGATTCGTCCTTTACGTGCTAATGCGTGCTTACACTGTTTATACTGGCACAAACCATATTTGCATGCTGAGCCTGTGCATGTCACCCCTAACCATGTTATGCTTTTTGTCATTGAGCATGCTACCGTAAACCATTCAATCGTCCTTCCTTGCAGAAAATGTAAAGTGCCTAGGGAGATATTGGGCTCTATGAGGAGCTATATCAAATGTATTATTAATGGTATTATTACAATTAAGCGTCAGTTGACGCATCACTTCTTGCAGACCTGGACTGGTTCCTAGTCAAGCAGCAGATTGACTTTAAGTATCTGTCAATCACTTTTAAGTCCTTTTATTCTTTAGCCTACCTATCAGATCTACTTTCTCTCCAGGCGTGCCAACCTCTTTCTGAATCGAATCCTTTAGCTACACCTCGTGTGAACCTCAAATCCTTTAGAAACCATATCTTTGGTACTTATTCACCAAAATCCTAGAAATAACCTCCCGACTAATGTCACGACATCCCCTGACCTGTGGACATTTAAAAAGAAGTTAAAAAATGTACCTGTTTGTCCCAGCAGTTAATAGGTCTTATTCGTCCTTTGTGTGCTAATGCTTGCCGACACTGTGAATAGTCCACTACCCATAGCTACTTGCTGACCCTATGCATGCCACCTCAAATCATACTAGGCTTGTTGACATGGAGCATACTACAATAAACCATTTGATCAAGCTTCCTCTACAGCATATGCAAAGTGACCTAGGACAAGATTAAGTTCTCTAGAAATGAAACCTGAAAAATTTAACCTCGTTATTGTTTTCTTTTCTTCAATGAAATAAAGGGGAATTAAGAACAAAGTGGTGGAAGAAGTGATGATGGCGAGACGCCGAAGGTGCTAGAAATTATTTCACGGCTTAGTGAGTGCGCCAGACGCAAAAGTTCGAGAAGCGTCTTACTTACGGGCGTAGCAAGTGATCTGAGATCCGAGTGTCCAGCTCCAAAGGCCGCCAATAGCGCAGGTTGCGTTCGTGCCCCCGCTCAGCCAAAGGTAATGAGCACTACACCTTGCACGAATCTGAGCTCCGAGAACGTAGTTGCCCAGAAGACTACCCGACGTTGCTACGACTTCCGTGTTTGCATTCAGCGTTGGAGGTATGCAACCTGAAGTAAACAAAAAGAACTTCGTGCAACAGCTTCTGAAACAAGCAGTGCAGATACCCAATTAAAAGTATGGTACTTGTAATCACCGGTATTTTCTGTTTGGGTGTCTCGCCTGTAGCGCTTGCAAGCCTAAGCACTAGCGATCACAACCCTTCTAGCTTGCTACTCTTCTAGAGCTCGCCTAAACGTCTTCTGCAGGTCCAGTTCTGCTCAGCAGCCTGCCACCGGATATGGATGCCCCGATTGAGTGCAACCGGCCGCCGACAGCAGTTCCTCGGAGTCTGTCAGATTAGCAACAGCCAGGGTCTGCTCTCAGCTGCCAAGCAGTGGTGAGGCCCAACTGCTACAAGTGCGTCCATGCCCAAGAACCAGTGGCTTCGGCTGACTTGTGTAAAGTCAAACCTCTGAGGGAAGCGGACCAAGGAAAGCGTTTTGGTTGGTCCTAGAAAGTTATCACCCAGTTATCAGCTCGTTGGCTCTTAATGTAAACGATTTTTTATGCAGCAGTTAATCAATACCTAACGAAGTCAATATAATGCTGAGAGAGAAGTCAATTAAGTCACTTTTTAAATGACCTAATACCAATATTATTATTAGTCTGAATTCAATCAACATAATTTAATTGAAACTTCTACTCAACGAGTCTCAAAAAATTCTAAATAGTTAAAATGTTAGTAACATCTATGCTTCCATGCTAGTCTATTTATCGGCAGCTATCGTAAAAATTAATGGTAGGAGTAATAGTTATAGTAGGTCGCTTGTGTAGCAGCCCATGAGAAATAAACTTTTTTTCTTTGCCCCGCACGGCTCGATGCAAGAGAAGCCATAACCAAGGCTAAATATTGTGCACGATGTCATATTTAGGCAAGCATTTAAATTCACTCGAGTATCATGCTAAGACAAGCACGCTCTAGCACGCGAGAAGATTTTCAGGCCAACCGATTTATAAAATGCCCGGAATTATGCATGCCAATCGCAAGGAGAAAAAAAGAAGCAACTCGATGAAGCTGAGGAAAGTGCTTCGTCTTTAGCTGAAACTCTAATTAGGCCATACCATTGCAGATGGCTACCGAAGTCTGAAGCGAGCTCGGAGAGATGCAACCTGGAAGGAGAGATGAGACCTGGAAATCGATTCGATGCTCGATCGGGGGCCAGTGTAGCCAGCAATCAAGTGATTCTGTGTAGGAACTACGCAGATGATGACACCAAGCGAGTTTCCGACTTTCGTGGCAGTTGCAGACCACTGAAGGCGGGAGTTGGTTTGGTCTAGTGGCTAAGGTGCTCGCCCCGATCAAGGTCTGACTGAGGTCGTGGGCTCGAGCCCCGAGGCATATGTGAAGCGCCTGAATAGAGATTAAGTTCTCTTGGGGTGCTATATAAATGCTATATTTATTTTTTTTAAACCAGGGATCATGAATAGCGATAGTAGCCGAAATCTCACAGGCAGCGTCACAAAAGTGTAAAGTAGTCGTCAGTCGTACTCCTTGCTAAACTGGGTTCTCATTTTGGCAATATTCGTTATCTAAAAGTAGCCAAACTTGAGTTTTAATATTATAATTGACAATTGAGACCGGCAATGAGTATAGCTAGCTTGTGAGTGTCTTGAATGATTCAAGACACTCACAAGCTGATTACTTGTCCGATTAAAGTTCAGTACGTGATGCGTAGAAGTGAAACAGGCCAGTCAACATTGGAGTTCCATTTTGTTTCCATAGAGAGAGAGAGAGAGAGAGAGAGAGAGAGAGAGAGAGAGAGAGAAAGAAAAGAGAGTCGCCTCTCGGCCTTCAGCTGTTTGCCATCGGTGTGAGCCACTTGGAGTACTAACTTGGAGTCCTTCCACTAACCACATTTGCATGCTGACCCTGTGCATGTCACCCCTAACCGTGTTATTCATTTTGTTTGTTTATCAAGCATAACATTACTCACCATTCAATTGCATTTCCCTTTGCAGAAAATGTAAAGCGCCTAGAGAGAGATTGAGTTCTCTGAGGGCGATTTATCTAGTGCATTATTATTATTATTATTATTGGAGTATACTAGCCACACGTTCAGGGCATGAGCTAAAACTTCTTTTTAGATGACACTCAGCTAGATCAGCGACTGCGACTGATTAACCGAATGCCTACTGTTGATACCGGTTTCGTCCAATTGGTGGATGTCGTGATGTCAGTTAGGAGTTAGTTCCAGGCAGTGCAAGACTTCGGAGTGAAGTGAAAGTCACCTACGTCATAGCTTTACGAGTTGAGCCAGAGAGTGGATGGTAAGATTTAAAGCATTCAATGTAGGAAATATTTAAATAGATAGGGTGACGTTCGAAAAAGAAGGGACGAAGCTGAGCTTTGAAGTTGACATGCGGCTCAGTAAGGAGGCTTCTACATTCAGATGTTGCAATGCTTCACAGTATAGTCGGTGCACAGACCGCCATGGTCATCGTGATCTAGTACTACTTGTCTGACGTCTCACGTGCTAGATATCTTACAAGACAGCAACTAATCTTTACAAATTTAAAGGCACAGATGTAAGATTGTAAGCTTCCTTAAAATCTAATGCTGAATGAGCTCTAAGGCCATAAGCAGGCTGAATACAAAACTTCTCATAAATACTCTGGGACACCTTCGGCCTAGGCTGGAGCACTGTTTTGTCTTCCATTCTGCCTTTGATAAGAAACTTAAGAGCCGTTTAGATGGCTGCTGTATACATACGCACACACACATACACACACACACACACACACACACACACACACACACACACACACACATATATATATATATATATATTGCTGGAGTAAGATAAAGTCGGAGCGTTAAGGTCAATGCAATTGCATCTCTGAGTGATACTTGTAAATCTCAAAAGGTAAAGTTAATATCATATCTTTAATGTCGCTGTAGCATATTATGTATTCAAGGACCATAATAAATCAATATGCTTTTGAATTTGCGTAAGTCAGCTACGTATATCTCAAAAAAGGACTTAATGCCAAGCTGATTTGGTCCAGCGGTTAGGGTAACTGCCCCGACCAAGGTCTCGCGGAGGTCGTGAGTTCGAGCTCCAAAGCAAATGCAAAGCGGCTGAATAGAGATTCGGTGCTCTTGGGGCGCTATCCAAATGAATTATTTTATTTTTATTTTTTGTAATACTGGTTGGCTAGCATTAATTTCCTAGAAATGGGAATAGGACCCGTACCATTCGTGTATACATACACTGAGTGGCTAAACAACACGGAACCCCTTAACTCTCGGTGTTCGAGCTTTGCAGATCGCAAAACAAGTAATAATGTCCCTCCGTACTGTTGCTTAAAGTTCGGTCGCATGTCAGTACAAAAATGCTGCACCCAGAGTGCACTGCTGTGACAATGTTTCGAGGGAATGGTAGCGGTGCTGCTGAAACAGTGAGGGTCTTGGTTGTAAGAGGGCGACTGAAATGCGGCTTTGAGTTGACGAATTCGCCGTTCAAAATACTATCACCAACTTTCGGTAAGCGGATCGATAGCCCAAGCAGCTAGATGTGGCAAGGCGGAATCACCAGGGATGGCAGCCTTATACAAAATAGTAGCGCAGCAAAATGAAACTGCCAAATTTCGAGATCTTGCAAAATTATACGAGGCACTTTAACGATCCATATTAGTAAATAAGGGCTCCGTAGGGGGTAGCTAATGGCGTATTGTCCTGCTTGTTTGCAAGACGCTAGCCTCTTCTAACCAGCTTTGGTCTTGGCAAAGAAATAACTTGCGCGCTCTTCACGACTCAGGTCGTGGAGTCGTTCAGTGAATAGTCATTCACTGCCAACTGCAAGCGGTGTTGATGGATGGTGTGCTTCTCTTCCCGCTATGCAAGTGAGGCTGTTGAATTACCACAAAGCAGAGCGTCTGTCGTCTCGCCCGGGAATCACTGGCACTGTACTGCTATGGCTTAGGCCCTATCTTAGTGAGAGATTACACAATATCGATGCACACGGCGAAGAGCATCCGATGAAAAAACCAAAGTACGAAGTAACTAAGAGCTGCCTGCTTGTTCGGATTCTAAAAAATAAATAAAATACAATATAATTAATTAGTGTAGCGCCCCAAGAGAACTTATCTCTATTCAGGCGCTCTTCTCGCTTCAGGCTTCGCACATGCCATGGGGCTCGAGCCCAAGACCTCAGCCAGACCTTGGTCGGGGCGAGCACCTTAACCTCTAGACCGAACCAGCTCGGAAAAATAATTAGTTCTCTCCCTTTTGCCGATATGATCAACAAGAAAAATCTAGGCTTTCAATTCTATATTAATAACGCACAGCTGTATCCACACTTTGATCCCTCAAAGCCCTCCAGTACGACAGAGTCTCCAAACTCACCTACACGTTTTACTAAACTATGACCTTGGTTGACAAGCAGCCTGCTCTTGGGTGATCGTAGAGTGGCACACATCGTAAATAGTCAGATTCTAATTGTAAAATGTGTGTATTATTCTTACCAGTTGGGGATTAGCAGATTCAAAAAGATGATCTAAACGAAGTTTTCCAAGTGCCACCAGGTATGATAGGCAGCTTGAACACGGAAATATATACTTGAGCTATCAATTCTTAAACTGTCATTGCATGTCGCATTGAAGCTAATGTAAGTCAAAATCCTGTCTAGTCATTGCACAATGCTGCATTAGGTTACGGATTGTGGACGTCAATGGTTTAGACCAAATGATGTTTTTTGCCGGAAAATGGCAACCCTTGACCTAAAACGTGTAAGCATATTTGTCTTCTATGCTTCAGATAGTAGTGTGTAACCCATTTATGCCCGGCCTAAATTATTCCTAATAACGAAGGACGCTTTAGCGTGATTCACAATGCATTAAACGTCTGCCTGCAGGAGGAAGAATGCACCAGGAAGCCTCTAACCTCTATAGAGCTCTATAGTGCTGCTTTGTACTAACGACATAATATTAATAATGTTAATAATAATAATAATAATAACTCACAGACAGCAGACAGTAATGGCTCTCGGCTTCTTCTGCTGCGCATTTAAATTCATTTCACATGTATTTCAAATGTTTAAATTTTATTCGCATCAATATTGAGAGTGGGCCAATAATAAATACAATGTATTCCTTTCGACAAAATAATTTAAATTTGTACGACATTGTTTGTCTCCAAAAACGCCTATAACTTGGATAAGAAATCGTGCTAGGCGAGAGCCAGTAGTTGAAAGCCTAATACAAAGCTGGGTTGATTCATGAACTGCATTCATGCAATTGTGAAACAGGATCTACGTGGTGATTCATCAGATCAGTGTATGGCAACACATTTTTTAAATAACCAATCAATTTAGCTTATTATCTTTGCCGGAAGAGAAGCAAAAAAGTAACATCCTATTTTTACCCGCATCTTGACCGTATTAATGGCATTTCTCACTTTTAATTTTTTTCACCCTATCGGCTAATGCTTCGTAGTGGCACACCGGAATTTGTATGCAGAATTTAAGTACTAAGGTCACAAAATAATCAGTTGCTTTGCACATTAATGAAATAGAGTCAAACACATTATATCTAGAAATATCAGCTTGCAAAGTAATGCTGCCATGCATTACTATACTGATCTTAGATATAATTGTTAGTCCTCCATCTGCAAAAAAATAAGCTCAAGGATCAGAAGCTATTTACTCACCACTAACACATTGTAACTGGCTTGAGTTTGTGGCCCAAGTCCACGTTCCGCCTCTCACGCACAGACCAGTCGCGTTACCAGTGCTGACTATGTAGCCTGTAGAGCATTTTAGGTTGACCACAGAGCCCATTATGTAAGTGGGGGCCAACGTTCCAGTAGCGACAGCCGAGTTTGGGTTCAGTAGCGGAGCCTGGCAGCCTGAAACGTTTCATAGAGTCATGTACGAGTCATCGAGGCAAATTCTCATGCAAGTGCAAGATTAGCTGATGCAGGTTTTTTGTTAAGCAAATTGTGTTGCATTTTGAACCCACCTTCAACGCAGCTTAGCGGTGAGTTAGTGCTGTTGGACCATTGCCACACGCCTCCGGTGGTGCACGTCACTGCACTCCCGCCGCTGCTCCAGATAAAACCTGACACGCACGCAACTTGTATGGCCGTACCATTCGAGAATGGGGCAGAGAGTGCACTGAGCAGGAGCACTGTGTTGTTATTCAGTGTAGGGTAGCTAGAACACCCTATAAAAAACACTTATTCATGATTCATTGAATGCTACTTGCACATCCAGTCGACATTGCAGTGGCAACCAATTCAAACCGCTTATTAAACTTAGCAGTAACTCAAGCGTTTGCCTTATTAGCTTTTCTCCATAGATCACTCTCCAGCGTGGTAGAAGGAATTTAAAAATCTCACAGACTATTCACTGACCCTAAGCTGACACAGGCTGAACCTGCTAAGGTTTCACTACTAAAGTTGGAACTCAGAACTGTGCACACACCATTAAGAGCTGTGATGAAGCCTGTGATTGTAAAAATCGATGCTAACTCACAATTAGCATACTGCTATTCCAGTCTCAAATTTTTCGCTGTATCAGTAATTCATAGACGTGGCTCGATTTGAGTACAATTATTTTTAAAACTCATACCTAGACTCCGTTAGCAGAAGGAGGCCTCTGGAGCCGAGTTTAAACGTACGGGATTTAAAGAAACAGTTATCTCTCTTTAGCTGGCTTATTTCGAGTGACGTTAAGAGCTAAGCTATCACGTTTTACTGCATGTATATATTGCACATATGGGAAAGGTAGGAGGAGTAATTAATTCCTGAAGCAGCAGGTATTTTACGCTAAGGTGAACCATTGGGTGCTGAGAGGTGATACTGCAACCAGAGTATCTCATTAAGAAAGCTGGGAAAACCACATTTCTAGGCTGCAACCACCTTACGAACGCCAACGAGCAGCGTCCACATTTAACACGAATCTTAGGGTTGTGCTTCCCTTGCAGCATATGTAAAGTGCCTGACAAGAGATTAAGTTCTGCGATGGAACCATAAAAATGCACTGTTATTGCTATTAATATTAGGTTTTAATTAGTTTAACGCAGTCTGGGTTCAGCAGTTCTACAAGATTTGGCCTCTTAAATGACTTCCCGACTAGCCTCCGTTTCACAAGGAAAATCGCTGACTAACATTCAACTTAAGAGTTGAATCGCCGAGTTTATTATGATTGAAAATTAAAAGATCTTGCTCGACGTTGAGTAGCAGCTATCACCGTCTTACCCATGTGTAATATAGCATGAACAAGTTTTTGCTAATGAACTGGAGTACAAATCTACTAATGAAGCTAAACGTGGTGATGAGAAGTATTTGCAGCTTTCAAACTACCCAGAACAGAGCTTTCGCTGATCGGGGGGGCTTTTAAAAGTCGAGAGTCATAACGTGGCTGCGAGGGTTCAGCCGATGTTCCCGAGCGCTAAAGAGACGAATCTAGCAGGATGCCAAAGTGATAGTGAGTATTTTCCATGATCAGCAGTGGTGAGCTTAATCGTGTTTATGTTTACATCTAATTAATCTTTTGCGAAACGACACTGCTCAAAATGCAACTGCCCTTCATTGCTTGAAAATTGCAAGCCAGCTTCACTGAGATCCAAGGTGTCAACCTAGAAAATAATTGGCTTACAACAGGATTCAGTGCTTACCTGGCACTTGGTATGCTTGCAGCCGATCGAGCATTTACCTGGCACACATTGTATCATGGATCCTCCGGACCAGCTCCAATATCCTCCGTGTGTGCACGTACCAGTGGTGACATTCGTGGTCATGTTAATATAGCCGTCCATGCAAGTCACATTCAACGTAGAGCTAAGGAGATATGTCGCCGATAGTAGACCTAAGGACAAGCGCGTGTTTCCGGCAAGTGCAAACGCCAGACATCCTGCAAAAGAAAAATGTTGTACCTTCGTTTAAAATTCCATTCGTCTTTCTAGCTACACATATACTCGCTTTGCTACCCATCTCATAGTTTAATGCACTCTATTGTCACGCAAGCACATATTTTTAAGGAAAGACGCTCTGTTTAAAAAATCTCACAGCAATATACTTAATATTGTTATAAGACTTTTCTTCTAGCGAAAGAGACTATGCAGGAAAGTTTTACAGTTGTCAGCGAACTTCGAGTGGACGGACTCTCGCCAGCGTCAAAAAGCTGAAATTCAGCTACATCTAATTTCACTAAAGCACACACTGAGTGAGGACGAGCCATTGGAATGCAATTGGACTTGATAGCAGTCAATCAAGCACTAAGCTCCAACAGAAGTGCAACTGAAGCATGAGCAGATGGAGGTTTTCTCGAAGCAGCCCGCCGCCGGAGAGTGAGGACTAATGCTATATATGTATATATATATGTATATATATATATATATATATATATATGTGTGTGTGTGTGTGTGTGTGTGTGTGTGTGTGTGTGTGTGTGTGTGTGTGTGTGTGTGTGTGTTTGTGTGTGTGTGTGTATACATGTACACTGCATGTACATACCGATGATATATACTGATGGTAGTAAATCGAAGTGCAAAGCTACTACATCTAAGCTGGCAGTTTGTATTGCTACGCAACCGCATCAACCCAATAGAGCTAGTTTAAGACATAAAGATTGCTGCAAGTACAGCTAAGGCATTTCGGACAAATCCTTGGTCTAAATAGGATAGAATATACCAGCTAAATGTCAGAAGCAGCGAAAACAGTTTGCAGTGGCCAACTGAGCGGCCAGAGGACAATCTGAGTGGCCAGCCCGTGGATTTTCTTCCCTCAAGGTAGATGAGAAGCAGCCAGACGACTGTCGGCTCTTCCATGGTTGCCTCCCAGCCTACGCGGCCAAAGCGCCTAAGTCGGACCGGAGTTGATAAGCAGTGCTGAGAGAAAGAGAGAGAGAGAGAGAGAGAGAGAGAGAGAGAGAGAGAGAGAGAGAGAGAGCACAGATACACGACGCGACACGTCGCTTGTATGCAGCATGTCAACAATCACAATTCAACCATTCACTGGAAAGTAAGCTCGTTATCTAGTTGTCTGTGCGACCTACCTTCAACGCACACAAGAGGGTATGCTGCAGTATCCCAAGACCACGAGCCATTCGAAAGACATTTGCCGCTAAAGGAGCCACTGTTGTTCACGTATCCCGAGGCGCAGGATAGCTGCAGAGAGGTGCCATTAGCGTAACCAGCAGCGACACTGCCCGACGATATGACAGTACCATTGCCAAGGCTAGGAGTGGCACAACCTAAAATAGAACAACATCCGGAAATAACGATGTTCACCTTCGTTTGAAATGGGCATGTTTTTGATACATTTTAAATTTTTACAGGCCTTCAGCTTGTTATTTGGCCCATGCAATTATTGCCCTGGTGTGACCCAGTAAAAGATGCTAGCCTTTAATGACCAAGATCGCCGAGCTGGTTTGGTCTAGCGGTTAAGGTGCTCGCCCCGACCAAGGTCTGACTGAGGTCGTGGGCTCGAGCCCCGAGGCATATATGAAGCGCCTGAATAGAGATTAAGTTCTATTGGGGCGCTATATAAATGAATTATATATTATATATATCGCAGGATTCAAGCCCTATGGTGTACGTATAGCGCCAGCATGGATATATATCAAGTTCTCTTCGCATGCTGTATAGAAGAATAGTATTTTTACATTTAAATACTGAACTATTCATTGAAAAGTGGTTGACGTAATCAATTCCACCCAATCTTCAATGCTCAAAGATAATGGAGCGATTTTTCTTCGCCGTCAACGCGTCAGCGATTTGCCCTGTAAGTTTAGTGCTGAAATCATATGTGGAAATTTTCTTGTTCATTTAAAAAGCAGTTCGCTTCAACGGCTAACGCAATTATTCTTTAATGCGATTGAAATTCGAAGCCAGAACGGTATTGTATTGATATCTGGACTACCAGCAAGAGTAGTATATCTTGTAGCTAAGAATTCTAATAATACGGTGTAATAAATAATCGACGTGCACTCAGCGTAGCCTGCGATTGACAAAAAACTTTTCCGTGTCGCTGAAGACACCGAACTGCTTTTATACATGCTGATTAGTTATGATTTCACAAAAGTTTGCTGATAGATCGCTATGCTACATAATCAAAAGCGTCAGCCGATCTGAGATTCAAATAAATGGGATAGGCCGAGGGCATGTAGTGTTACGATATCACACCCCAATGGGTCACCACTATGTATAATTGAGCTCAGCTCAAACTGTCTGCAAACTGTCATCGGTAGCAGGAGTCAGAGGGCATTCTGGCTTCATTTGAGGTTTAGTAATACGAGAACAGTAAATAACGTGATCATCGTGTGCCTGAAAGAAGTATCAAAAATGAAATGGATCACATGTATGGCAAGTAAGCAGAAACGGTAAATACAAAAAAAAATATTTCAACTCGCCGAAGCTGCTGCATCTTTGAAGCTACCGCTAAGAACTTCCTTAGACTCTGGAGATAATTTAGGGGGAAATTTTGAACTGAATGAGTAACTACATTTAAGGAGTTGCAGCTGGATATTTAAGTGCCTTAGAAATCGAATTGACCTCAGGGTTCGTGTGAATGATCCAAAATAGATTTCCTCTACAAGAGATTAAAAGAAAATGTTATAGAAATTCACAATCGATTTTCGTTTGCCTTCCTAGTTCTACAGGTTCCCCGGTGGCTCAAGTTCCCCCTGGCTCTGGCTAATTGAGTGGGCAGTGCGGCTTCACACCGAGTTAATTTCAGCAGTCAACCACGTACGCCCAGGAATGCCCATTGCGGCAGCCCTAGGTATCGTGCTCCCATAAGGTGGATGGATACCAGCATAAAGGTAGCGGCTCACAGGCTAAAAAGTTAGGCTTTAGGTACTCGCCTGGTGGCATCCTTTCAGCTCATATTGTTAGCCATATTCTTAATCTCCTTATTAAAAAATGGTCTGCCGCCGAGACTATTTTGTGTCCCACTTGCCATTTTGCATCATAGCTTGAAATTGATTAAAATATAATTAATTTTGTCGAAGGATATAGGAAAACGTAATGTCCCAGTGGTAAAGGTTCTCGCCCCGACCACGGCAAAGTGAATGTATTTGATTACCGAGGTTGTTGGCTGGCACCATGCATTATATGTGAAACGCCTGAATAAAGGATCAGTTCTCTTCGGGCGCTATGCTATCCTAAATTAATCGAACTACGTCATTATTATATTATCTCTATACAGGTGCGGTAGAAACACCACAGGGTTAGAGATATCGTTCTGTAGGTATAGATCCTGTATAATACAGGATTTTTTAATACAGAGTATAATACAGCCCCAACAATCAAGTATACAGGTATAATGAAGAAATTAAGATAAATTTTACTCTTGGGATATTGAACCCAGTCACGTTTGGGGTTATTGGCTGAGTCAATGGCACGAGCGGCGCTGGTCAGGTCAGCCGAGCTCGCGCCGTGCACGGCTCTCCAAGCTTCTTCATGCAACCTTCGATCTGCGGATTCGCCATATTGAACAAGCTGGTGCTGTTCATTCTGTGTCCAAAGAAGGACCCAATGTGGAATTACTGTTATGGCCAGTGCAAGCCGATTGCATTCTAAACCACCACCTGCTGCAGGTGCAAAAGTGCGACGAGGCCACCCAGCGGCTGTCGAGCCTCGGGGCATAGAGGGCCACGAAGTCGACCAATGCCAATCGACGATGAGGTCTAGCCAGACGAGGAGGACTCGTCCGAGTTCTAGCCCATCGAGGTTAGCCTTGACCTGTACGTCAACGAAGGTGATATTTTCCTGAAGGTGCCAGACGTCATGGTACTCCAGTAGTGCCAGGACTTTAAATTTAAAAAAACTAACGGCACATACAGAGTGAAATCATGTATTCAAGGTTTGTTATGACTGTATTGGAAAATAAGATGTATGCATAAAATAATACATGCATAAACTATATTGTACATGACCGGATCAGAAACAAATTGCGTTAACATTTAATTAAGAATCAATCGCTGTAAGAACAATTGTTCAAGCCCTTGAACTTGGTCATTAAAGGCGAGCCGGTGTCTGCTCATGGGCATTGGTATTAAAACGACGAGTTTGTCCAGCAACATGGATACTGAGAAATTATTGAGATCTGTTTAAATTCAGGTCTTCCTGATCTGTATCCAAGACTGTGACGACAGCCTCGAAAATTTCACTGGTGGAAAAACAAGCACTCATAAAACGATTTCGAAGAGAATTATTCTTTGGGGATAGTCCATGTCCAGATCTATGTACTAACCTTTCTAATTAACAACAACTTTAAAGGGAATCGAGCAAAAACGCAGTTCTGCTTCTGATTTGTGTGAAGATTTATGAGAAATTTTTGCTGTGCAACTTGCGGTACATATTGATGAGAAAAAATTATCCGTTGATGAAAAAGAATTATCAGAAGATATAAAACTCAATCTTAATGAATTCAAAATAGCTCCACAAAATACTTTGCTCTGACAGACCAGCGACATGCCGTGCGCCAATGCTGACGGTAACACCACTGTCGTCGGTGCCGCACGAGCTACTGCCGGTGTTGACAAATTGACAATAATGTCCTTCTTAAACTATAAAAATCGCCGAAAGACAGTACCCTACAATGCCCAGATGGTGGTTACGCCGCACCAGTCCGACCGTGTTCAGTCCGACTCGTGTAGTAGACATCTTGTCAAGCAGACCACTCCTATGTGGAGCTCCGCAAGGATTAAATATCTTGGTTAGGTTCCTTTTTGTTTCTATTTATATTGGGTCTCTCGGAAGATAGCTATGGGCCAGCAGTACGGGCTTGAACTTCGATATCTCAGATATTCAGCAGTAGTGTCACTTAAAGACTTTTCGGCACTAAAGCTGTAGCTTTCCAGACTCTAGACTGAGGAGCTCACTTCCATCTACATCTTTATTCCGACTGCAGAGTGCAGCGCATCTATTCCAGCCTTCAAGAGCTGCTACTTTGACTCGTGTCAAGTTTTTAAATTGCACTGGTGATCATGACGAGCTTCTCAGTTTATCCTTATTGAGATGAGATGAATAGCTACCTTAAGGGTAGGCAACGTAAGTTGGTTGGGCTTTCAACAGAATATATACCTCTCTAGCAAAACTCCAATTTAGTCCAAGTACCTTAGCGATGGTAAAAATTAAAACTACTTACATAGGTGCTGCGCATAATTTTGAGACGCTTTTTTGAAAGAAGGTCATCAATTCATTATAATTTGGAATATAAAAAATGCTCAACCAGCACCACTTTTGGATGTACGTACTGGTAATCTTAAGATTGGTTACGTAGTTTTTATCAAAGGAGGACTGTGATATTTAGGTGTTTTAACGAGAGCAGTCTGCTTACAGAGAATTCAGCAAAGGCCAGCTGAGTTTAGAGACTTGGGTGAGCAATACTCACCAAAATTCACTATAAAGGTTGCTATAATATAACGTAAAGAGGGTTGGAATAGCGTAAGGAGGTAACACGTTTGGTATCTGTTGCAAGCAGAGTGTAGATGACCAGCTAAATCAGCAGCAGAGCATTTTCAAAATACGCCCAGTGATTCTTTCAGGAACAGCCCAATCCGTCACGTGGTCACTGTGGGAGTGTCTGTCAATAGAGACTGAAATGTCGACGGGCAATCCTTAGGCGCTCACACATCGAAGACGCTCTCACGTCCAGGACTCAGAGACATCTCGGGCTGACCAATGGCATGGAAAGATAACTAAAACTAGCCGTTAGCCTCCAACTATTTGCTAACAATAGCTGAGATTGTTTGTTTGCATATAGTTTACTAAAAAAAAACAAGTGTTCGCTAACACGAGCTGCATCCTCTCCTAGTGGCGTTCACGTCACTGGAGTTAAGCATGTATCCAACTTTTATCAAACTCAAACGAAACGCCAGAGAAACTAATTATTAAATAGATAGGCCATTTCAGCTAGTGTGTTTCTTACCACAAACCAGAGCTGCTTGCCACCAAGTCCACATGCTGCTAGAACTGAAGTCACAATAAGCTGTGGTGTTTCCTGAGACGTATGCATAGCCATCAGCACACACCACCTGAACTTGCATTCCTGCTGCGACGGGCAGAGTTGAAGTTCCATTTGTAAGCTGCACTCCTATGTTTAAGCTTGGGTAGCTAAAACATCCTGAAGTTATAACCATAAGTGAAAACACCGAGCGTTGCGAAAGACTAAATAGAAGGACTTAGACCATGCATGAACACTAGCATCAAGCACTACAAAACGCTAAAGCGATTGATGCAAAATCGCAAAAATAAATTAAATCCGATGTTTTGTTTTCTAAACCACATATTCTACTGAGTGAAAACCTAAAAAGTGCGCAGGCAAAGTCTTCAAGAGCAAAAGCTGTACATTATCATCCTCTGTCACAGTATTTGGTCTCTTCGAGCAACCTTCTGGCTAACCAGTTCCCTTAAGCAGCATTTGATGCGATCATAGATGCACGAGCAGTTGGAACTCCCTTAGTTCGGGAATATTTTCAGTAAACACATCAGGATGCTTATTCTAAAAATTAATCCGAAGACCTCACAGTATTAAAAATCGACGCTTGCTTAGTGCAATCAGCAACAAAAAAGCACAGGTCAAACACGTAGACGGAATCGTACAATGTCTTCTAAAGGGAACCCACGAAAAATCTAAATGTCCGCATTGCCGTCTTGAGCTTAGCGGCCTGAAAAGCTACAGCTCACATTAAGGACAAGCAAAGTATCCTGATTACGCATGCACTTTTACCAAGGCATGACACCAGTAACGGTACACAAAAGCACTAAAGAAGGCAATTGCAGTCGCTGGCTCAAAGGGGAGAACATCTGGCCAGGGAGACACCTGGCCAGCTCATTCACTGAATGCCTGAACAGCCAAGCAACTCTCGCTCAAATGAAAAACGAAATGTCAACTGGGGCCATATGCAAACATATCGATCTGGCCCTTGGTCTAGACGTGTACTGCTTCATAACTAATAACTACAGACAAGAACAATTCTATCAGACTCTGCAAAAGCCTTGGGGAATGGGTTGCTGCTTTTGAATTAAGATCAAATCAGGAGATGACTCGACGTCAGTGGGTAGTAATTTCTTAGCTTCACGGTGAATGCAGCGAATATGCTTGCCAAGCCGATTTCGGGGGATAGAATTTCTAGTTCCCAAGTAACGTTGAATTTTCATGTAATGGCAGGGTAATAAGTTAGTTATATAATCGTTAAATTTGAGTACTTATTCTGCCCTCCTGTTGCGAATATCAGCAATGCTGTTGCCAGAGCTTTAAGGTAATCTGGCGGGCTGGAAAGCAGGGAGGGATTGTTGCATCGGTGCAGCAGCTTCGTGTCTTCGGCATAGAAATTAAAACCGTGGATTGCGATTCGCTGTTTCAACGAGAAGAGAGAAGGAAAGATTGTGAAACAGTTTAGTTCAACATCGCAGTTCTTAGGAACCCTGTTTTTACTAGCTCCTTGGATCACTGTTCCTGGTAAAAATTAGTGCATTGAAATCTTTCACTCTCATGTGACCTAAGTCACTGAAGTGCAATGCCGGTGATGCAAGGCGATTGCCGCTCCAAAGGGTTTTGGTGGTTCATTTTACAAAAATTATGCAGATATATACTGGCAGTAAAACTCTTACTGAGATCGATGTATGCTACCTTAAAAAATGGCAGTTTTTAGCTCTAGAAACGTCATGGAAACTTATTCGATTTAAAAAAAAATGTGCTCTGATAGTTCAGCAGGTTACCGACACCAGCTGCAGTGTCTTTGATAAGGCTTGCAATAGATGGACGGAGCAGAAGTCGCTAAATTTAATTTTGTGATATAGCTTTGTCTTCCTAATGAATGGCTTATCAACAGTGTTCTTGAAAGATGCAGGGAAATTATTTGAAGTTAAGGGCATGTTTATTATGGCAGTTTTGCTGGGATCTCGGAAGAGCAACGGTAGGTGTAAAGTTTAGAGATCTATGCCGGAATGTGAACTTCGAGATGAGATCACTCGCTGCGGACTTGAAGTTATTTATTGGAGTAGAGAAAGTGAATATGGTAATGAGCCCAGAGGCGCAGCAACCTCAAGAATGGGAGCTCTGATCCCACCTATAAAGAGTGCCCATACGATCAAATAACTAAAAATACCAAGCGTAGAGAAGTACATTTATTAGCCAATGTGGGCTGCGTGTGTCAAGCGCTACATAAAAATCGCTATTTTCATACCTTAAGCACAACTGCACAGCATTCATCCCGAGCCAGACTGACAAAATTATCATATATGAAATATCCGGTTGAAACTCGCTGGTTGCAATCAGTCGCCCATCATTGGTCCAGCATAGGTTGGTCACAAGTCATCATAGTAGGAATTCCATAATCTGGCTCTATATTGTTCGAGTAATCACACTTTATTGCAGGAAGACATGTGTATCTAAATGCATGTGAAAATATTGTATCAATCAAACATAATCTACATTAGAGACCAAAGAGTGCTTTATCGTCAGCTACAAAATTATACTTGGATGACTTACTAACCAACATGTAATCATAACCCTAAAGCAGATGTAGGCAACCTGTGGCCTTTAGGCCAGATACGGCCTAGCTAGTACTCATGTGCAGCCTAACGCAAGCCTAGCTATATCAATTATCGGATCCGGTCTAATTGAATTGTTGCGGTTTTGTTCCCTTTCCCTACTGCCGGTTGCATTTCAAGCTGTTGACCCTGATTGTTTTAAGATCTGATCTCGTGGGCTTGTATTAAACAGACGCTCCTCACCAAATAGGAACGATACATGTCTACCCTTGTAATTGCCACCATTGTCGGATTCACGGCTCAAGGAGCAATTGCCCCTTCTGTGAATAGAGGGAAGTACCTATATACTAGGGCAAATTTCTCGGGCCCAAAGAGCAGCAACATTGTGTAGCTTTACTCAACCACAAGCCCGATTGCCACTTGCGATAATTTAACCATTCATCTCAAACATTAAAAATGCTCACACTTTTGCCAGAAGTCTGCAGGTCAGCTGCTTCTGAGCTGTAGCCTGCAGCGATTTATTTGACATTAATTTCAGCCGGTTCTCAATCCTCAAATCTTAAATTCTCAATCATTTTCATCAATCATCGAAGTCGAAGAGGAGCGAAGACGTGTGTGCTGCGGATCTCAATACGAAACTGCATGCTCCACTTGGGTAATGTGAGGCAGATAGGAAAGCATAAGATACTTCGAATCTCAGGTTTACTCTAGACCAGATCGAAAGGTTCGATGGGATCTTCGGTTGCTCCAACATGATCATCAAGCGATGAGAGACCGACTTATTTTGAAATTCTGACCGATCAGCATAGATCGAGTTATTCCACTTCATTATCGTGGTTCAATTTAATTTCGTTAGAAACCATTTCTCGCTGGCGGCTAAAACAAAACAGTGAGAATGAAATCAGCTCAGGCAG
Organism: Cristatella mucedo; assembly: GCA_009760855.2. Lineage (NCBI taxonomy): Eukaryota > Metazoa > Bryozoa > Phylactolaemata > Cristatellidae > Cristatella > Cristatella mucedo. Next base: position 325,039 of record WPIO01000145.1, on the reverse strand, counting down.
GTCTCTAGTCGCTATGGCTCACTAGGTAAGGCGGTTGCTTTTCACGACCTCGGCCCCGAGGTCGTGGGTTCGAAACTTGTGGTGGGCGATCCTTTATCGCCACTGCAAGCGGTGGTGATAGCCGTAAAGGCTCTTCTGTCGCTATACAAAAAGAGGCTGCTAAATCAGCTAGTATTTTTTTAGTCACACTTCCGGAAGTCCGATGATTATGTTGACGTTCATCATGTACCGCCAGCACTCTGACGCCCACAGGAGTGTCAGGTTGATGACCAAGTACCACCAACTACAGCGTCATTGATCGGTCTCGGTGAAGTGCCAAATGCTGCAGAGCCGCCGAAAGATTTATTTGGTGGTCAAGTCGTATAAATTCGGTTGAATAGGTGATTTAAACATCAATATGTGATTCTGTTTTTGTCGTTCAGGGTACTCCATCATCACCGCCCGTACTTACTACAGACTCAACGACTGTGGATGAGATCTGTCCTCTAACGACAAATAAGCCACTGTGGGCGGTACCGAGATCAAGCAGTATTGATCAGGATCCTAGATCAAGAGCGGCGATAAAATCATTCGATCTTCCCATAATCGCTAGGTAAAGATGTGTAAAGATTTAATGAACGCAGGCACACACATCAATTTGAATAAACATGGTTTCCAAAACCAAACTTAGAAAAAAATTCCTGACAGTCGGACTTGTTTAGTAGGGTCGATCCACGCAATTCGGTGTCTAACGGATCACAATTTGTTGACTCGTGAGCAGGATGAATCGGAATAGTTTAACTAATTCAAATTTCAAATCTACTTTCAATAAGTGCGGCAACTTCTCGAGATAAAGGTCGTAAAGGTTGTCAGCAAACGAGATGCTGAGCTGAAAACTGTCGCCCTCAAGAAAGCCTCTATGAACTGTATATGGACCAGCCTACCTATTCAGAGAGATCATCAACGCGTACGCTATCATGAACTCATGATATATAATGAGATCGTGCAAGCTCTGGTCGATTCTGAGCTGCAAGTTGGGATAGTGGTCAGACTCAGGAGACAAATCGAGCTCACTCAGGCGACACACGTTGGTCATCATATTGGCGTGCAGTGCACTGCTTGATCAAAATTTTCAAGGCGACTTTCAACGCTATCAAGACGGTAAACAATAACGGAGATACGCCCGATCAGCGAGCTTAAGTAGCACGACTTTTGGACAGCATAATGACGTTCAAATTTATATTCATCCTGCATTTGATGGAGCGAATATTGTCGACTACACTTGAGTTATCTTAAGTGGTGAAGAAAGAAGACCAAGATACCTTGAATGTCATGCACGTGATTTCCATTTGTGCCAAAAGGCTGAAGTGGATACGCAAATTCGGATACAACGATCTGGTGAGCAAAGTGACCACGTTCCGTCTCCGGCACGATATCAAAGTCCCGTATATGAGCGCCAACTGCATGAGAAGTGGCCGCCCTCGACGTAATGCGATCGTGAACACAAATAATAATGTATTTCATGTCAACCTATACACAGCCACCATCCATAAGGTCCTCGTTGAGCCTAGACTTTTGCTTCAGCACTAAATCAATAGAAATGCTTAGGCTCGCTACCTGTGTCTATCTGTGAAATCAATTCGAAGCGTTCAATGTCGACAAACTCGTTGAATGAGCATCGCAGTTTCACGTGATCGATTTTCAAGACGTCAGCTTGACGATGCTAAGACAGCAGCTTCACCACTTTTACACGGACATCAGATGAGGCATTGAGGAACGTCAAAACTTTGCCCAAATTATCCGTTGTATTAGTTCCCTCAGGACGAGCGACATCCGGAAACCATTTAGCATAAGACTCGTTCGCTTAATTTTGACACAACCAGTTTTGACAGCGACAGTTGATCGTATATTTATCGCGTTGAAGTTGATCATAAAACCGACAGCGTGTTGAGATGGGTGAAGAGTACTTGAACGACTCAGTTTTCCCATTCATCAAGTGAGATATCGTGAAAACCATCTCGAACACCTAAATCCTCACCCATTTTCAGAGCATGAAGACTCAAAAAAAAGCAAGTTAAATGGATTTTGCAATTTTTGTATTAGCTATTTTTATGATGTCCCTATAATATTACATCTGGAGGAGCCTGTAGTTTCCTCCCTTGTTTGTTCCCTTGTTTCCTGGAGTTTCCTCCCTTGCCCCAACCTTGAAATCCTGGCTCCGCCCCTGATTGCCAAGTCGCATCTGTGAGGCTTTTGAGACAGTTTGTTTGTTCGTCGGGCCACGCGAATTTCACAGGGCCGGCGGAGCCGTCTTGGTTTCTTTTGGCTTTGTTTGCCTTCTTAACCTCCTGAAATGGCCCAGTAGTCCAAAAAGTTAGCCGACCACTGCCCTAAAGTTATACGACGGACGCGCGTCCAGGAATGCACAGCGAGTGCCTAGAAATGAAAAAGCAGAACTAAGGTAAAAACCTATATAAATGCTTACACTAGTACGAAGACAGCCTCGTCCTTAGATTATGCAGATTGGTACTAAAAACAAGAAAGGTCATCTCAAGGTATGAATACAAAATATACTTTTCTAGCTTGAAGGATATGTTGTCTAAAAGCTCCAATAACCATTCATTATTTATGCTGCATCATATTCAAATACTAATATTTATTTTAGGGTTAGATTTAACAATATACACAAGGATTTCCAATCGTGAGGTGCCAAAAAACTACGCTTCCGGGAATTCGATTTCATGTATGAAACTCTCTGACGTTAAAGTAAATAAATTGCATAACGCATGTTCTGGCCAGTTCTATGGAACAGTTCTATGTAAATCTTAGTAAACCCTTGTAACTTTACAGTAAATTATATCAATATTGTCTTCATAACTTAACAAGGAAATAAATGTTCTCTACGCATACATAACTGGATCATTTGGAATATGACCTCAAGCATTACCTCCTCATCTAATTAATGTCCAAACAGGACTCGTCGGATCACAGCGATTTCCTAAATCATCTCAGACATGAGAACTTCCAGGTTGCTGTCTTTAAGCATTATGCTGTAAAAACCAATGCGAAACATTAGGTGTTTTCGCCCCCCCCCGTTTTGGCGAGGGAATAGAGTGCATGTTTTTAGTGGAGTTGATCGGAGATACGAGCCCAGCAGCAAATGTAAAGCACCTGCATAAGGATTAAGCTCACTAACGAATGCTATTTAACGATGATATAAATTATTGTTTTCAATTTTTAAGAAAGCTGCTAGGCCATGCAATGCCACTTTTTGGGTTGGGATAGTAAATCCTTTTTAATAATTAAGGATGATGCGTACCTTAACGTGAAAAAGGAACATAAAGGATATTTAACTCTTTTCGAAGTAGTTTCTGTGAATTTGTACATTTTTGCATGAATTCGAAATGTAAGATAATGCGAAGCGGACAACTCCACAATAATTAAATCTCCACATCTGAGATTGACAGTCGGCCAGTGGTTTGTATTGTAGATAGTAAATAGCTTTAAGCGAATCTTTCAAGTCATCATCACAGTGAACGTGCGTTGGCATATGCACCATTCATATCAAATCTTATGCAAAAACTGGTAAGCTAACGACTGCGTGTATGTGTGTATATGCTCTCTCTGTAACTCCACAAAGTCATAAAGACTATGTGGGTATTACTCAGGTGAGTTTTGTATAGCGCGCTGACAGCCTGAGCGGCTTTCGGGACGCATTCGGTAGCCAACAGACTTCATCTCACGCAAGAAAGAGAGGTGGAAAGCATAGCAGAGTCAGGGGAGCAGTTTAGGTAGTGAGCAGCATGGAAGTAGCAGCTTCAGGACCGCTGAAAAGGATGAGCCATAGTCGGCAGTAGTAGACTAGTTGTCGTTTCGCAGGAGTTGTGGAAACGAGTTCCACAGTCTAGGACCTGCAGAGCTAAAGCTTCTTTCGCATACGATATTTAGGTGGAGGAATGGAACAGCTTATTTATTGTCCATACAAAACCTAAGCGAGCGAAGAGGCTGACACTGATGCAGCAGTTCAGCTACGTACGAAGAAGTCGAGCCGTGGCGGGCCTTGTGGGCCAGCGTAAGAACTTTGCTCTGTATCCGTTTCTCAGCTGGCATCTATCCTAGCTCTTTTAGAAAAGGAGACACGTACTCAAACCTGTAGGACTTGAAGACTAGCCTTGCATTAATATTCATAGTAAGCTGTAGTGGCCTAGTTGCTTTCTTTGGTAGCCCAGTAAAAATGGAATTACAATAATCAAGCCAAGAGAGAACTAAAGAGTTACTTAATTTTTTTGCCAGCCACTGTGAAAGATGGCTCCTAATCTTGGATAGGGATCAGATGGGATGAGTAGCTGTAGAAGCAGTCGTCTGAATGAATCTTTTAAAATTGAGGCAGCTGTCGGTAACGTCACTTAAATTTAGAGCACGTGGTGATCGTCTCACAATAGCATTCCCTATTAGAAGTGCAAAGCCTTTTGATCCAGCCATATGCTTAGAGTGTCCTATGAGCAGCAGTTTGGTTTGATCGTCATTTAGTTTCAAGAAGTTTTCAGACATCTAGGATCGAATGCCGGTAAGGCAAGCATTCAGTTTCTCAGTTGGTGCAAAGTATTCCGACGGTTTGAATGAAAAATACAACTGAGTATCGTCAGCATAAAAGTGATATCCTACTACATTGGCCTTAATCACTTTTCCCAGAGGTTGTGTATAAATGGAGAACAGCAAGGGACCGAGTACAGACCCTTGAGAGACTCCACAGGTGACCGGACTCGTAGGTGAGACCTGACCCCCAGACGACACGGATTGAACACGATCAGACAAGTACGACTTAAACCACGACAGTGCCTCGTCTGCTAGACCGATCGTTGTTATCAATCGTTCAAGTAGAATATCGTGATCTATGGTGTCGAAGGCAGCTGATGGATCTAGCAGAGCTAGGGCAGTGACATTGGCGTCATCATTGCAACGTAGAATGTCATTGTCAACACGGAGGAGAGCAGTTTTAGTAGAATGCTGCCTCTTGATCCCTGATTGAAATTTTTCTGACATTTTATTCTTTTTAATAGATTCAACCAGCTGCTTAGCAACACTTTTTCAAGAATCTATGACAAGAAAGGAAGAAGGGAAACTGGGCGATAGTTTGCAAGGACCTCTGTATCTAATCCAGGCTTTTTAAGTATGGGTCTAACGATTGCCGATTTGAAGAACTTGGGGACGACCCCTTTTCCCAAAGAAGCATTACAAATCTCGGTTATGGCAGGGCTAAGTTGATCTGCCAGTGAAGATGACGCAAAAGACGGTATGGGGCCTTCAGGAGACGAGCTCTTTCTGCTAGACCTTATTAAGGTAGACACATTGCCTGCAGAAACGTCGGAAAACCTTTTAAGGAAGGTCACGAGTTGTGATTTCGAAATTGCTGTAGTCGGAGGCGACTTTACGGAGCCACGAATGTGCACAATTGTTTCAGTAAAGAAGGCTGAAAACCTTTCGGCTGAGCCATCAATATCTGGGGAGTCAGACCTCTCAACATTGACTAGTAAATAGTTTACTGTCTTATAAATCTGTTTAGGGTCCGACTGGCGGGAGTTCAGCTTTCGAGTGAAAAAAGAAGCCCTGGCTTTTTTAAGCGTCTGTGTGTAAACTTGAAGAAAGTCATTGAAATTGACTAGATCTGCATCGGACCCCGATTTCTTGAAACGGCGTTCATGCTTGCGCTTAATCCGGTGCATTTTTAGGATTTTTTTGTAAATTGAAAGGAATCTCCAGAGCTCTGTTCACGGATAGAATAAGAGGGAGCGTGCTTGTCAAGAGCACTTCCGAAAGTCATGTTCACAGCATCAGTGAGGGTATCGAGGCTGCCGGTTGAGTCTGAATGCAGATCAAGAAGACTTGTACCAAAAACAGATTTAAAAAGTTTGTCTGTGTCAATGCTTTGTAAGTTACGTCGCTTGACATGTTCGACATTACCTGTACGTACAAGGGAGAAGGAAAAGTAAACGAGACCGAACGAGACCGAATCTGAGAGGCTCAGCGGGCACACCACAAGTTCCGTGTAAAAGATATCCTCAGTGATCATGATATCTAGAATATGGCCACCAACGTGGATTGTATGATCAACGTGTTGGAACAAACCAAAACTCTCCAGACAGTCAAGAAATGAGCCGACCTGGCTTTTCTAACCTATTAACAAAATAAATTTATCGAGTTTTTTGTATATTGCACTCAATCTGGAATTACCATGCTGCTGAAATTACTCACATTAGCGCACCGAAACTCTTACCAACTCTGGACTACTGAAACGAGTGTATTAAGCGACAAAGAGCAAAAAAAGTAACAATGCAAAAAGAACAAAGAGCTACAAATGTTACAAATGAGAAAGAAAATGAACTCCCAAATGCGAGATCTGCGGCAATCCTCGTTCCGTGGAAAACTTAATGCACACAATCCTCCCTAATTGACTGCCTACCGAGTAAATAATGATTATTCCCTACTTTTAGTTTGTACTCGTGCTCGTCAAGCTGTATGCATAGCTATCTGTGTAATTTTATTTCGGCACGTCGAGCGACGAAGGCGAAAACAATATTAGTAAGTTCTCTCTCGCTTCTTATTCTGAATTAACCCATAACAACGGGAGTGGCAGTAGTAATTTAGAAAATAAATTCATAAGTAGGTGAATCCAGGCAGATGAATGCTCGGTACCGAATTCCAGGTAAATATTTGCAGGTTTCTTTTGTTCCGGCAGGAGCGAAATGCCTGTGACCCGTGAAAAGCAAATAAAGCTTAACGATCTGCTGTTAAGGTTACCTCGGATGCATGTGAGCATTGAACCTCCTGTCCATGACCAGGAGCCTCCGGTCGTGCAAGTTCCGGTGCTGTTGCTTTGTATTTGGTTGAAGAAACCACTTTGGCACTGTACGACCAGACTAGTTCCTACTAAGTAGGCGGACGCAAGACTTTGTCCTCCGGACAATTGTGTGTTTCCGGTGAGAGTAAAAGCATAACATCCTGTAATATATAATTATTGTGAGTTTTATTTGTAAGTACCATTTTAATAAATTAAATACTGATATAATTGAAAAGTATCTTATTATAAGATTACGTAAGGAAATAAGCTCGAAACCAGAGGGTTAATTCAGGTGAATCCCTAAATGAAAGAAGCGTAAATATACTTAGCACCCTCACTGCCACAAAACAGTACTATTTTCACCTGCCTTGAAAAACACAACGATTTAGGTATCAATACTTTTGGATTATGTAAATACATGAAATACATTCTGTAGATAATATTAAAAAAAAATAAATCAGTAGAAAAAATTACTTACTGCTTTTAATCTATAGCTTGAGGACTCTACAGGAACTAAACCTTTTTCTAACTGACTGATGACAGAATACCTAAACTTATAAAAGGCCAAGCATTTAAAGGTAGCGTAGCTTCAACTATTACAATTATTTATGTATATACAAACTGATACAATATTGGAATAAGCTCTACAATTATATAAATATAAATTCATTGAAAATTTTTAAAAACCTGATGATAGGTTACTCAAACGTTAGACATAGCTTTAAGTTAATTATTAGCGTCCAATTATTTTTGGTGAACATTTTTAGAATATTCAAACGGGACTACCTCATTAGCCTACATTGTCAATAGTGAAGAAGTCATCCATGAAAGTAAGCTGCAAGGAATTGACAATGTTAGTAGTTTTTAGCATTAAAAGTAAAAGTGAGCTGAAAGATAAATGTGTTAAATTCAAGATAAAAGCTGCTCGAGGAAGATAAAAAGCCCTAAGCCACTGACTAAAAAATGCTATTATGCTGCGCCTATTTGAGGGTACTTTAAAAGAGAAGAAAATTATTTAATTATTCTCATGGAAGAGAATTACTTAATTATTTTACTATTCTCTTCACTAACTTTATTGAGTTGAAGTAACCAGCTTTTCGTATTTAATAGTCATCTGTAATCTTGAACAAATGTGAAACTACACAGGGCTTGGAATGGCGCACCTTAGTTTCCCCTAGTGCACAGGTAAACCAGCCCTTCTAGTAGTCGATCTTCAAGTTCATTCAAAATCTTAGCAGGAAGAAACATTAAACACTATTTATTAAAAGTAATTTGAAGCATGACATTTAAATTTATTCTAATACCGACAACGAAGTTATGAAATTTTTTTTAAAGTGCTAATTCAAAGATAAATTCATCATTAAGAGTTTATGTTGCAGATACGTATAAAGATTAATAAAATATTCCCCTGCACTTTTGACATAGCTCTCATCATAGCTGTAAAACCATAGTAGAACTACAAATAATTCAAGCAAGGGCACAACACAACCGAAAAAGCATAAAATTTTGCGTACGGACTCCGATTGAAAATAACATAGATTAATAGATTTAATTACAGTATTAGAGCCAGTAAATTTTAAGCAAGATCATAAATAATACTTAAAGGCACTTTGTTCATACATAAAGTGGCAACTATAGATAGAATGAGACATCTTCGATATTCCTATCAGAATTTAACCTAAGAAAGTCACTGCTCTTTTAGTTTCTGGCTGTCGAACCTCTCGAGCTGCTGACGTAACCTGTGGCTTACTTTACAGACAGCCCGCTAGAAAATTAGTAGGAAGATAACGAAGTAGCGGAAATACCTCCGTGTGTGTGTGTGCGTGCGTGCGTGCGTGCGTGCGTGTGTGAGGGTCAAGGGTCTGAGCTGGGATCTTTAAATATAACGGACGTTCTTCTGATGAGATTCTAATACTCAGTCGTAGCACGTTGAAGAGAAAATTCAAGAATAGCGTAGCATGCCATATGTCACATTTTGCATGTCATAACCTGTCTATAAGTCACTCACCGCACGTAATCGCTGATGCGCCCCAACTCCACGAGTCAACTCCAACGCAGGTAGCGCCTGTACTGCCGCTGACCAAACCGTAGCTACTTTCACATCTAAAGTTCACGGTAGTACTGATGACAAAGGGCGAAGAAACTGTACCCGGCGATGCCACTACGCCCGTCCCTGTGGGCGGAAGACTTGAGCAGCCTGCAAGCAGAGAATAGGTTACGTGAAGAGCGCTACGCGGCTAAGCCCTCACGACGGGGCCAATTCCGGCATGAAACTGTGACAGTGAACTATGCTGTTATCTCTAAAATCTCGCGAAACCGAAGAAAATTCAAAAGTCTTCGATAGAATTTGCAACCGACGCAGTACAAAAATGTGTTCTACACTAGAGTTTAGGTCACTTTCCAAAGGTACTTGCTGGTAACTGCTGACATTACTCTGACGCTCGGGACAAGCGAGACGACAAAGATTTGCAGTTCCACCAGCAGCACTGCAAGCAAGGCCAATGGCACGAAAGTCTAAAGAAGAGCACTCTTCCCTTTGCAGCAAATGTGAAGCGCCTAGAAAAATATTGAGTTCTCTGAGAGCGCCTTATCAAGTGCATTATTATTATTATTATTATTTATTGTCAAACCCGTATCGCTCGTGCGGCAGGTGGTTTCGGGTGTAATCCGTACAAACTTATGACTACAAAGGTCAAGGTATATAGGTATAAGTTAGAGCTAATGCCCTAATGTTTATAAAGTCAGTGGTGTTCAGATGTCCTTCACCTTAGGCTCAACTGTGGCTTGCCGATCAACGGAAAGTTTTCTAGGGTCCATAAAGAGAGTGAGATAGAGACTTCAGTATTCTCTGTCAGCAAAATTAAGAATTCTGAAATATATTATTCATCGCAGTTTATGACTAAAAGTGACTCCGAACTTGTGTGGTCGAAATAAAATGATGAGGCGGAATACAAGCCCAAATAAAAAGTCAAATACTAATCAGTCCGTCGAGCCCCGGGATTTGAGGCCGACGGTGCTTTCGATTTAGACCTACAGTCAGACATTCAGCGAATATATGGGCTTCGTTTGAGAGCTGTACGCTATGAGTGGTGCTGAATACATCTAGCCACCCCATCCGGGACAGCTGAATAGACTGTTCCACGCCATGAATATGGACTTGTTACACAAAGGTAAGGGCGATTGCTATAGCTGCATGTTCCGTTACCTTCGGCGTACCTGCCTGGATTGGTGCGGTACAAATGAGCCGTCAGTCAAGCTGATTTTGCACCTACTGTAAGCGCTTTGTTCTACGAATGGTCGAAGGACCGTCAAGTGGTGGGTTCGTAAAGTCGTGATTGGCTTTTTTATCATATAGCGAACTTGTGTGTGTTAACCTGTATCTATGAATGCCACTTCAAAATCTGTGCACGGTGACATTGCTGAAATTTGGAAGATTTTGCTACGAAGTTGAGATAGTCTCCCAGTGAAAGGTCAATTAGGAAGCCAATTATGGAAGGTAGGTTGCACATTCTCTTGAGTTTCAATAGGTTCACCGGTAACTAGTAAGTTGGTGATTTCATCACAAAAATAGAGAAAGGTTTTAGTCGTTAGAATGAGAATGTCTGTAATGCATGTAGCTATGACGGGTGCACAGTTTGACCTGCACGTAGGCAAGGCAAGCAGAAAAGTGTGAAGTCGCAGGTCACAGGTGGACGCAGCGCGTGGTCATCCTTGGGATGACCCTCCCCCGCCGAACTTAAAAAGGCTCGACGGTTGCCCGTTAAAATGGTCTATATAAAGTCTCCTTCTGCGATAGAACTTGAACGGCTACAGTGTCAGCGATGCTGAGGAGAAATAAGATGCCAACAAGAATAATCTTTCAATAATAACACCAGACGCAGTGCAAACATCATGCCAAGCAAGCCGAGGCACTCTAACTAATTCGTTAGTCATATGTAGGTCGTTATACTGATGAAGAAGTACTGACCACGTTTAGCGATCGGCTCGAAAAACTGATTGAAACTTATTTTCGAAGTTTAAACGTTTTATGTATGAGTTTAGCCTTTATGCAATTGGTCATTCCAGAGTCATCGATAGGAATTGGCAGCAGGAAGAATGGACGAAATCTTACCTTAAGGTGATCTCTGGTCTAGCAATTCATTCGTAATGTCTAGAAAAAGCCTATCTGAAGGATGGTGGAAAAGACGACACAAATCTAAGAATTAGTGCAATTGCAATGATAGTTATGCAAGCAAGCAGCGAATCTATGCATCTCAGAAGAAGATTGGTGGGTTTCGATTCGAGAGGGCCCTCAGTCTTCTTAGATTTAAAAAGAACTTCCAAAGGAAGTCGTATTACTAGGATCGAGATCAGCCATGGGAATTGAAATGCAAAAAAAAGCTGCCTTAGGCCCCATATCGAGAGCCGCTGTTACGAACAGTTGCTTCAAGAGCTTAGTCTAGGAAAAAACTAGATCGGCCAGCCAAGCATTTCGCGATAATTGCGTGTTCAAGGCAGACATTTTTATGCTTAGTCCCACAGCAGACATCCTTGATTGGCCTTTAATTTTTGAAAACATAAAACCGGAATTCGGAACACCTTTTGTTTTCAAAGCACACTTGGCTTTCAGGAGAACTAATTATTACGTGACGGGAAGCAAGTGGCAGTTAAATCGTTGAGGTGTTGAACATTGCAGATGAGCTTAGCCAGCCAAATGTAACGTAGATGTTTTCACTATCAAAAAGCCATCTAATCTGCTGGAAAAGCCTACAAATACTTATGTTATCTGCAATGCGCAGAGATACACTGTAAGTAACGTATGATGTAGCAATTATTCTCGCACCTTATTGGCATAATAAATAGATATCATCTATCTAGGTATGACAAAAATAACGGGCAACCTCATGTTTTGTGTATTTATGCGATCGACGATATGCTGTTTATTCATGCTTGGTGAATGTGAGTACCATTTGATAACTTGTGGTGTAACATAAGAGGATCGGCGTCAATCTAGTCGGCGTCAAAGTCGAAGTCAATCTAGTCAGAGCAGCAACTAGGGTAAACTGTCGTCAGTTGCCTAAAAGTTCGATGGCAATCTCGATAGTCAGTTGATCAAGAAAAATGTCTTAGCGTAATGAATGTAATGTATTGGAGCAATAAGATATTATTAATGGGGGTTGACAGTTCAAAGGATAAAAATATAGACGGCATAGTTCAGTCAAAGTCGAGTCCTTATCAATTATCTAAAAAGGGTAGTGCATCGATATGCACCTAAAACAAAACGCTCATCGTATTTTGGTTATCGGTCTTCAACGGATGGACAAGCGCTTCCTTGGCATAGCGTTCGTGATGCCTAGCTTCCTGCATCGTCAAGCCTGATTAGATAATGCATTACTTTCGTCTCTAAACAATGTGGTCGCCAAACAAAATACTTTGATCCCTCTCAGCCTTCACATATTAGAGCTCAATTAATTTCTCCCAATAGGCATTAGTGACATTCAGACACGGATTGCAGCCAGCTTTCTCGAATCGAATGGGAATAAAACTAAAACATTTCCTAGTGTTTCATGCATAACGACCTCGGGAATCCAGACTTGGGTGAAGTCTCTCTGCTGGTTATACCTGATCTTTTGGCAGCGATAGATACTATTGATCGCAAATTCCTTCTTGAGCGCCGCTCATCTCGCCAGGGCATCACTGGCACTGCACTGAAATGGTTCAGGTCTCAGTGGGAGACTCTAGAGTATTGATTTGAACGGACAATGATCACCAGAGAAACCAAGTAAGTGCAGGGTACCTCAAGATCGGTTCAATTTTTCTCAGTTTGCACTCACCCCTGGCCGATGTGATCGCCATGCACAATACCAGCTTTCACTACTAAGTGGATGAAATTCATTTGTACCTTGGCTTTTATCCCTCCTAGCCCTCAAGCACGTGGAATTTAGTAAACACCTTGCTGCAGGTATTGATTAAATATGCACGTTGACGGCCACACAGATTCTTAAATTAAATGAAGAGAAAATCAACTTACTTGTTATGGGCGAACCAGTTGTATTTCAGATATTCAAAAGCCTGAGGCACGAAATCGGCTCAGCCACAATATGTCCTGTTAGTTCAATCTGCAGGAAATCTAGGTGTCCTGTTCCAAAGGGATCTTTAATTTGATGACCGCATCAGCTCCACGGTCAAGTCTACCTAATTTCAACTAGTTAATAGTGCTAAAATTCGAGACTGTTTAGACAGGGATGCCGCTTCTAAATTGATCCAAGCATTTGTGACATCCCGTCTTTACTTATGTAACTCATTGCTAGCCGTAATGGCTCACTGGGTAAGGTGGTTGCTTTTCACGACCTTGGATTCACGATCACGATGTCCTGCTTGAACGATTGAGAACGACGATCGGCCCGGCAGACGAGGCACTGGCGTGGTTTAAATCGTACTTTTCTGATCCTGTTCAATCCGTAAAGTAATGCCAAATAGAAAAGGATGGGTGCATTAACCCACAAATCAGCATCAAGTAGCTGTCATTACTTACTGGCTAAACAAATCAACTGTGCCCCGCTCCCCCATCGCCAGGAACCACTGGATTGACAGGTTCCGCTTGGAGATCCGCCCCTGCTGACGTATCCGCTGGCACAGGCGAGCAACACGTTCGCGGAGATCGAATAGGCGGACATCATTGATCCTGCTGAGATGATCGTTGAAGAGCCAAGAGTCGGTGGAGGACATCCTGAATAAAGCCAGCCATTAGCGGCAGGTTATTGGCCATTGGTTAAAGCCAGCCGTTAGCGGCAGCAGCTGGCTGCACATCTGTCTGCCAGTGCCGTCCACGTTCAGTTTGAAATACGGAAATAAAAAACCGGCTGGCAAGCTTTATTTATTTATATTTCGCCTGTGGGCGGGAGCGCAGATAGCAGCAGCCGCGGAATTATGCGTGCCAGCTGGTGCACGTTCTGCTGGCTCTTATTTGAAATTCTCACCGCATGTCAGCGAACCATCGCTTCCCCAGCTCCAGTCGCCGCTAAAGCCACTGCAGACGGCCGTCAAACTGCCATCGACTTGCACGTAACCACTATTACATGCGAAGGTCAGTATGGTTCCATTGGAGTACAATCCCGTACTTTCGCTACTGGCTATCTTTACGCCTGTACCTATGCTTGGAGCATAGCATCCTGAAAAACAAGCACATATACAAAAATTGTCATACAAAAAACTTTCTAAAAATTATCACCTATCGGAATTTTTTATTTTTAGATTTATCACATGCTGAGCTGTATGTTAATACTTTGAGCAAAAATTAAACATTCAAATGTTCTGAATATAGTTTTTCCAGGCTCACCTGTTGGGCCGTCTTGTATTTTTTTTAAACCTTCAAATGCACTTACTCCCCATATTATACTAAACTGGCATATTTTTAGAACGATGCAGTCTCAAACGGTTTTCAATGATTCAGTCGATCAATTCAACTTAGTAGCAACCTAATACTTCACTCTTTTTTAACTCTTCATAGTTTTTGTAGCTCTATTCCAAACAGATAAAGATGGCTATGACAATCTGTGAAGCAATTTGTAATTTACAAGTCTATATATTGATTAATCCATGCCACAATAATTTAATATTCTTTCTCCTAGAAACTGGTATTTCAGACAGAATTAGAAAGGTTCCAGAACAGATTGCTGGTATCTTTCTAAAATTAGCACATATCAAATGTGCTGCTTCCGCTTGTGGCTAACGACGCTGATCTCTAATACTGACAAGTGTAGAATTCTTCAGACTTCGTAGTTTGATGAGATTCGAACTCAAAAACTGTGAAAACGAATACCTGTTTACTTGAAGCTAGTCTGCTTGCTCTACCGTTAAATTTAAAGAGAAATTCAGATTTGATTTCCTTCAAACGCTCGCTTTTTCTACCGTCCGTCCTGTCGTCAGGTGCATCGCACCCACTGTCCGCGTTCTGTACCGGATAAATACCTTCTAGTTCCAGATAACAACTCTTCAAGACAACCTTGGTTTGCTTGCCTTGACCTGAACCGGGCTGAAACCTACTAACTGGCCTACCATAACTGATTTCACCCCTAAAGCTTTTATTTTCTCTCACACCGTGAGGTCCGTAAAAACTAGTGGCGGAGTAGCAATTGCAAACCGTTCTTCGATGAGTTATAAGCCGTTTGCAAGCCACCAAAATAATCTTTTGTATATCTTGTGTTGAGCTTACCCCTGATCAAAAATTGAATGAATGGCAATGGCGTTAGCCATTGATTATCCACAAAGTATCAGGACTCATTGTGCGTTACATTTTTTGTTATTTAATTTCAAATACTTCTTCCAGAAACGTTCCTTTGGCCACGCCAACTAATTTAGACATTCGTTTTTTAGCATTAAACTGGTCCTTGAAAATTACAAGATCAATTCTAAGATCAACTCACCACTTTAATCTTTTGCTGACTCATTTCATGTCACTGCTTACTTAAGTGCATTCGAATGAAATGTCTGACTCTTGGCCGCATACTATGTTGCGATTTCTGGCGGTCAACTCTTACAATTTAACACGTCTGCACATTGGATCGCATGCGTGTAACATCGCACAGATTACATGCCTCAAACAACCAAAAACTCGGTGTCACAGCAAAAAAAGAATGATTACCTTATCACTCGCCCAGAAAGGTCAATAATCTCAGAAAGTTGATTCTATTGATTAAATTGATTGGCAGCATAAAGATACTCCAGATACAAAAATAAGAATTCGGTTTATATCATTAGATTTTGGTGGAGTGTATTTTTGAGAAGAAAGCTCCTTTTGTCTAACAGAATAAGTGGATAGTTTTTGAGTGCTTTCGGTGAAAATGGTAAACCTAAGTAACTGAAGATACCCCAGCATAGCCCTGGTGAATGAGTTTGTATTGTTAAATTGCGTAAAATGTCATTAGAATTTCGCCAGCCTTCAACTAGCACGCTCACACGCGTTCCTTTCCATTGCAGGATTCTTCCGGAAATCGAAGTTCTTGTGAATATTGTATACCGAAACCAATGCAGCTAAGACCTGTTTAAAGCTAATCGGATTGTTTTTTTGACCGTAGCCGTCAAATAATTACGCGCCTATGGACATCTAAACGGTTATCGCTTCGGACTGCTGGGTCTCCCAGCCGGAGGCGGCATTAGCTACGCCGGTGGCTAGTAACCTGCACGTTAGTTATGATCGTGCGCACATAATATCGCATTGTCATCGTAGTTCAAATACATTCCAAGATTTTACTGTTGTTGCTAAGATTCGTGAACTATTCATTAACAAAATAAAAGCGCCCCGGAGCAGCCGCAGTGGACGGGACCGCCAGCTTAGACACTGCTCGTTTGGCGGCAACTGCGAGCTGAGTGCCCGCTCGTTTGCTATTCCTCGCTTCGTCTGGAACCGCTCAGCATGTTCCCCGCAAGTGTCACTTTGAATATCTCTTTAACTTTGTGGTCATCAGGCCTGCTATAACTCCAGCGGCCCAATTTAACGCTTGTCTTTGGAATCCTCGCTCAATGTGTAATGAACTCCTAGTAAAAAGTGACCTTACTTCTGAAAATGGTCTCGACCGCTTTGACTGACACTTGACTGAAATTGGTTAACTGCCCGGCAATTAAGACGCTACCCCGACCGGTTTCTCATCCCTAGATCAATCAAAACTGGAGGTGGAGTGGCTATTATCATGCACTCAAAATTCGACTTCAAGTCATTTGCAGTACCCTCGAAGCAGTCTTTCGAATCAACTTCTTAATTTCATCCGACAACAAGCTGCCGATGGTGGCAGTAGTCTATCGCCCAGGCACCAAATCCTCCTTAATCTCAGATTTATGCGATCTCATTTCGATTCTGTGTACAAGAAATCAATCCTTCCTCGTTGTGTGTAATTTCAGCATTCACTTTGATAGCTTATCTGACGTCTTCAGCACCGAATTTCGTGCATTAACTGACTCATTGTCTCTTGTGGCTCATATGCATGCCCCTACTCACTCAACAGGTCACAAACTCGACCAAGTGTTCTCACACCGCTCCACTTTGTTATCACCAATGATAAGTAAATCCTGCTTATCTGACCACATGAATATCTCATTCAGTCTACAGTGTGTGCCCGACTCCTCTAAAATCACCTGCAAATTTCGAAACCTCAAGACTCTTGACGTCGATGCTGTTCGTTCGAGTTCACCTGTCTCGCCTCTGCTGCTCAGTCTCCCTTCAGACCTGTCATTTTTGGTAGATAGCTACAACACGACATTAGCTAACATGCTAGAAGAGTTTGCACCTCTGACTAAGTCAACTGTGCTCCATCGCTCAGCGGCCTATGGTTTACCACGGACATTAAACTAACTAGGTCTACTAAGCACAAGCTTGAAAAAGCATACAGATATCAGTATTGACTGTCCATCGACAGACATACGAGGACTACTATAGGTCATACCAATTGATCCTAGCGAAAGACTAGTCTGGCTTCTATAAAAACCTTGTTGAATAACAGATGCACCATCCAAATATGGTGACGTCAACGATCAGCCATCTCCTCAACCATCTCCCAGGTTGGCTCCTCACCTAATTAAATATCCGGTGTCGATCTAGCTGATCATTTCTCTAGCTTCTTGTTCAAGAAGCTAGAGACAAGGTCAAGGAGTCCATCCATACGATGGCAGCATCCCCCCTAGAATAATGTACCTCAATTCCTTGCAGCACCTCAATGTCTTCATTCAAAGAGGCCACTAGTGACATCGTCCTGACGTTCATACCCCAATCATAGAAGACAACTAGTCCTTTGGACGCTATTCCCACTGTCTTACTTCTACGATGCATTGATTTGCTGCTGCAATTCATAACTAACATCATTAATATGTCATTAGCCTCAAGTCTTGTCTCAGTACCTCTCAAAAAAGTTGTAGCCAGGCCACTTCTCAAGAAAGCAATGCTGGACCAAGAGAACTTGAGAAATTTCGTCGTCCCCCTTCTACCATTCCTATCGAAGGCACTAGAACGAGTCATGGCAGACTAGCTGACCATATATATATCTAAACTTCAAACCTTCCTAGTAAGTTTCAGTCTGGCTTTAGAGCTAATCACTCCACAGAATCAGAATTGCTTAGGATGTATAACGACCTACACAGGAATGCTGACATAGGTAGAGTGTGTCTGCTTGTTTTGCTCAATCTTTCGGCAGCTTTTGATACAATTGATCACCGAGTCCTTCTTGAGCGCCTCTCATCTCGCCAGGGCACCACTGTTCTGCAATTTTTCAGGTCCTATCTCAGTGGGAGACTAGAGTAAAGACGTGAATGGACAAAGATCATCCGAGGCACCTCTGAAATACAGGGTACCTCGAGGCTCCGTGATGGGTGCCGTTCTTTTCACGGTTTATACTCTCCCTCTTGCCGATGTGAATGCTAAGCACAACCTAGGCTTTCACTTCTATGCAGATGACACTCAGTTGTACTTTGCTTTTATTCCTCCCAGCCCTCCAGCACGTCTAATTCTCCCAATTCCCTTGCTGCATATATTGATGACATATGCACATGGATGGCAGCAAACTTTCTAAATCAAATGATGATTAAACTAACATACTAGTTATGGGCAAGCCAGGCGTGATTGATAAAAAATTGGAAAGGCTACGCTCAAATTTGGCTCTGTCTGCATATCTCCTGCTGAATCTACACGAAATTTCAGTCATGTTTCAGAGTAACCTTTTGTTAGACGACCACATCAGCTCCACAATTAAGTCTGCCTACTTTCAGCTAAATATATTGCTAAAATTTGGGGTTTGTTAGACAGGGATGCCACATCTAAGTTGGTCCATGCATTTGTGACATCCTATCTTGGCTTCTGCAACTCGCTGCTTGCTCGTCTACCGGCCTGGGGAATCAGGCGCTGAGAGCTAGTGCAAAACTTGGCATCCAGGCTTGTCTGTCGTGAGCTTCGCAGTTGCCACATCACACTAAGTTTTGCCGACCTACACTGGCTACCAGTCAAACAACGCATCGACGTCAAGGTTTGGTCACTCATTTAGGTCTCTTTATTCTTGGGCTCCTACCTACTATCAGATCTACTCCCCCACCAGAATAGGTATAGTACCATCTGCTTTTTGGAATCTGACTGTTTACCTATACCTCGCATAAACCTCAAATCCCTTGGAGACTGTCTTTAGTTCGTATGCTCTCAAACCCTGGAACTCACTCCCAACTTACGTCACGACGTCCTCTGGCCTGACCACACTTAAAAGAAATCAAAAACGCGCCTATTTATGACAGCAGTTAGTGTCTCGCTGTGATTCGTCCTGTATGTTCTTATGCGTGCTGACACCGTGCATGCTGCCACTAACCACACTTGCAAGATGATCCTGCATGTCACCCCTAACCATGTTATTCTTTTTGCTTATCAAACATGCTACCACTAACCATTCGATCGTGTTTCCTTTGCAGCAAATGTACAGCGTATGGAAAAAGATTGAGTTCTCTGAGGACGCTTTATCAATTGTGCTATTGTTTCTTGTGAGGGTGATTACATCCCAAAGGAATATGTTTGCGACGCTTTTTCCATTTCTAGACATGGTCGCAGAAAGAAAAATCCGTATCCGTAATCCGTTTCAGCTCACGCAAGTGCGATGTGAATTACTGAAACTTCGCTAGCTTATTTAAGCAACCTGAGGTTCACTGAGGTTCACTCACCATTGATGCACACCATTGCCGAACTCGAGCCTCTTTCCCCACCCGACCAACCATTACTTCTCCAACTCCAGGAGCCTTGTGAATTACACGATCCATTAGTCGATCCACTGCTGTAGCGATAGTCGGTGACGCAGGATAAAGAAATAACTGAGTTAATAGAGTATCCAGAAGATGAGGCACCAGACGATACCCATGTGTTTGTCAGAGGAGGATCAGGGCAACCTATAATAACATAAATTATTTTACATCTTGTGAGTCGCAGTGGTAAAAAATTTCCAAGATAGGAAATGAACACATCATATGTCTAACAAATGAGACGCTCAAGGACATTAAAAATACGCGCCCATCAAGCGTGCTCCATTAGGCTCACCGCATGTTAATGAGCCACTGCTACCCCAGTCCCAGGTGCCAGTTGAGCCGGAGCATGTTGCTATGGTACTTCCGCCCATTCGAACGCTGCCACCGGTGCACGAAAACGTCACAGCAGAACCATCTGTGATCCATGTCCCACCTGTCACTCCGACTGCTTCTACGGGATTGCTGACGCTTTGAACTGAGCAGCCTGCATAAAAAGCACAAGTCAAGGAAATGATTACGTCAAGCTGGGATTACGTTGTCCCCAATAAATACTGCTTTACGAAGCACTGACACCTTTTTTAAGAGTTTTACGCAAAATATTGATCACACTTTCTCGTCACTTAGATTGTTCTTATTTACACAAGTTTTGGCTGTGCCTAGACTGCATTTTTCCGTTTCGTAGCTGCTATTTAAAATAGCGGTGTAATTTCGGACCATTACAAAATCAAGTTAATTCGTAAGACTGAACAAATGGCAACCTCGGATTTTGTCTTTTTTTACTCTTAGTGCATTAGTGCATAGGCTTCTACCATCGATTAAGCATGCAAACAAGGAACGGTATCTTGAGATGCTCTTGGCCACAGGACGCAGCAGGCTAGCTTAGGAAAAGAGCAAGTGATAGCACGTCAAATGTTTTCGTCAATGTTGTCTACGAGTTCTTTCCGTTTGCTTTCTCCTTCTTTTCCACGTTTTGCTATAGCTGGCGATCGGCTGCCGTCATTTACGGCAAACTGTAAAGGTCAATCAATAAAAGCCGATCAGGTGGTTCGCTGCACTTAAAATTTGAGGATGCGGCATTGTTCCTACTTGAGGTTAGTAATTTTCCCCATTATTCTCGTGGCAGAAAAAATGTCTTCAGTTCGATTTATTTTATTCAATTACTGTTTCCCTTGCCAATAACAATGAAGGCAGCATTTTTATATAGCCACACAAGGCTTTAAATCAAAACTTTGAAGCAAAATCGTGAGCATTGTTTGTGTGCACGCCTGTATGCATGCGTTTGTGTGTGTGTGCGTGCGTGTGTGTGTGTGTGTGTGTGTGTGTGTGTGTGTATGTGCAAGCGCGTGAGTGTGCGTTTGTGTATTGGCATTCAGTTGGCCTTAAGTGTTTGTATGCTTGTGTTTACGTGTTTATGTGAGCACCTAGGCACGAGTGAGCTTGTGTGAGTGCGCGTGGGTCTGTATTAGTGTGCATGGGTGCGGGAATGGAGTTCGCGTGTGTGTCTGTATTAGCGTGTATGTGTTCGGTAATTTATCCAAGTGGCCTTGGACCTTGTACTGAAGCAGAATTAGATTCCGCCTAAAGACCACAGCGTCCATTGTGAATGAATATTAGCAGCATATCAGTTAGAAATAGATAAATGAATATAATCAATAATACGGCATATAATGTAAATCTAATCTAAGTACTTAAGCTATCCTCTAAATCTGAGAATTCAAGCACCACGTAAAGAGATAAAAATATGGTGCGTGTAATGTTTTATTATTGTACTATGCTTACAAAGGAGTGCAAAAAAGAATCCTCAAGGTCAATTGGCAGATAACTAGGCTGCAAACCCAATGTTTTCGGTTAGTTATCGGCTCCAAATACAATTATTCTGATCCAAGTCCCACAAGAAGGCTCTAAGTAAATTTCGTGATCAAATAAATTAAATTACTTGCCTTTATTAAGGTATAAATTGAATAAAAGTATTCCATATTATCCAATCAGGCTTTGCTGCAACACATATAACAGCAAACGCACTACGTTTGTGGTAAATCCTTCTGTTGGGGCCAAGATAAATATCCACTGTGTAAAAATGACACGTATTATATCTTAAACTCATTAAAGCTCAAATGTGATAGCAATAAGGTAAAAACAATGTGCAATTCAGCTATTAAGTATCTCAACTGTGCAATATTTAATTACCGAAATGATAATACATTGCATTTTATAGTTATATTTTATTGAAACAGCAGTTATATCGACGTGGAAATAGCACTTAAATAGCTTCATTTTGAGATAGTAGAGAGACATGACTAGTAGAAACAGACTAGTACTAGATAGACTAGTAGAGAGACATGATCTAAAGCAGCATGCATGAGAAAGTTGTTATATAGTCATAGCAGGGCTCACTCTGTGGAACGATTTGCTATTTAAAATCTTTCTGGAACCTGTTTTTTAAATTTGAAGTTTAAATAGAAGGGTTTTACTGGTCTCCCAGCCCTCGTTGTGGTGTCTTCCAGAGGAATGGCAGTAGGAATACTGAGCTAAAGTTCGTATAGTTCTCTATAGGTCTAGTGTTGATTTCTAGTTATGTAGCCAATGGAAGCCCTCGTGGAAAGATTTGGTTACCTAAGTTGGCTATATTGACAAAATTCACTTGTAATTTAGGCAAGATAACCGTAAGTCTAGACCTCTCTGAGGGATAATAATATGTATAAACAGTAATAGTAATATAAACGAATAGTGCCCCCAAAGAACTTAATCTCTTTCTCGGGCACTTTGCATATGCTGCAAAGATGTCAAGTCTGAAGAGCTAAGAATTTTTTTAGACTTTCAGATCGATGATGAGATCATTGCTGCTGAGACAGCCTTGAAGGTAAACAGTTAAAATAATAATAATAATAACAATGCACTCGATAAAGCACCCACAGAGACCTTAATCTCTCTAGGTGCTTTACATTTGCTGCAAAGGGAAATCCAATTGAATGGTGAGTAAAATCATGCTTGATAAACAAACAACATGAATAACATGGTTAGGGGTGACATGCACAGGGTCAGCATGCAAATGTAGTTAGTGGCAACATGCACAGTGTCAGCACCCATAAGCACATGAATCACAGGGACCCACTAAATGCTGTCCTAAATAGGTGTGTTTTTAAGTTCTTTTTAAATGTGGTAAGCTCAGGGGATGTTCTGACCCAGGTCGGGAGGGAGTTCCAGGCTTTGGGAGCATACGAACGAAATGCACTGTCTCCAAAGGATTTGAGGTTTGTACAAGGTATTTGTAAACTGTTGGATTCCGAAAAGCGGGTGGTACGATGCTTGGCCTGGTGGGGGAGTAGATCTGAGAGATAGGCTGGAGCCAAAGAATGAAGTGACCTACAAGTGAGCGACAAAACCTTGAAGTCAATCCGTTGCTTGACTGGTAGCCAGTGCAGGTCAGCGAGAAGTGGAGTAATATGGCAACTGCAACGCTCACGACAGACAAGCCTAGCTGCAGAGTTTTGCACCAGCTGCGATTGCCTGATCGGACATGCTGGTAGGCCAGTAAGCAGTGAGTTGCAGAAGTCGAGAAGGGATGTCATGAATGCATAGACCAACTTGGACGCGGTATCTTTATCTAAACGAGCCCGAATTTTAGCAATGCCATGAAGCTGAAATAGGCAGATTTGACTGTGGAGCTGATATGGTCGTCTAACGAGAGGTCGCTTTGGAATATGACACCAGGATTTCGAGTTGATTCAACTGAAGATATGCTGGCAGAGCCAATTTTGAGCTTCAGCCTTTCTAATTTGTGAATCACACCGGGTTTGCCCATAACTAGTAAGTTAGTTGTATCATCGTTTAGTTTTAGAAAATTTGCTGCCATCCATGAGCGGATGTCATCAATACATGGAGTAAGTGAGTTGAGAGAATTCGAGGTGCTCGAAGGCTGGGAGGGATCAAAGCAAAAGTACAACTGAGTGTCATCCACATAGAAGTGAAAGCCTAGATTGTGCTTGGCAATCACATCAGCAAGAGGCAGAGTACAAACCGTGAAAAGAACTGGACCTAGCACAGAGCCCTGAGGTACTCCATATTTTAGAGGTACTTCAGATGATCTTTGTCCATTCACGTCAATACTCTGAAGTCTCCCACTGAGATAGGACCTGAACCACTGCAGTGCAGTGCCGGTGATGCCCAGGCGAGATGAGAGGCGCTCTAGAAGAACTTTGTGATCGGTGGTATCAAAAGCTGCCGAAAGATCGAGCAAAATAAGCAAAGACCCTCTACCCATGTCTGCATTCCTAAGTAGTTCATTGTTTACCCTAAGCAATGCTTACTCTGTGGAGTGATTAGCTCTAAAGCCAGACTAGAACCTACTAGCAAATTGTGAGGTTTCGATATATGAGTTCAGCTGGTCCGCCGCGACCCGTTCCAGTGTCTTTGATAGGAATGGTAGAAGGGAGACTGGGTGGTAGTTGCTTGGAAGTTCTCTTAGTCTAGTGTC
Source organism: Cristatella mucedo (assembly GCA_009760855.2). Classification (NCBI taxonomy): domain Eukaryota; kingdom Metazoa; phylum Bryozoa; class Phylactolaemata; family Cristatellidae; genus Cristatella; species Cristatella mucedo. The sequence continues at coordinate 301,007 of WPIO01000145.1, read as the reverse complement.
GATTTCTTGAGAAGTGGCCTGACTAAAGCTTTTTTGAAAGGTGCTGGGACATGACCTGAGGCTATTTACACATTAATGATGTCAATTATGCATGGCAGCAGCAGAGCAATGCAACGTAGGAGCAGGACAGTGGAAATAGGGTCCAGAGGACTTATTGTCTTCTTTGATTGAGATACGGGCTTCAGGACTAGATCACTAGTGACCTGCCTAAATGCAGACATTGAGGTGCAGCCGGGAATCGGGGAACAGCATTTTAGTGGAGACGTTGTCATCGCAGGGATGGATTCCCTGATCTTGTCTATCTTCTGCACAAAGAATCGAGAGAAGCGATCGGCTAGATCATCACAAGGATCATCAGGTTAGGAGCTAATCTGGGAGCGGTTAAGGAGATGGCTTATCGTCGACATCAGCATTTTGGAATTGTGCATCTGTGATTCAACAATGTTTCTATAGAAGCTAGACTTGGCCTTTGCTAGGATCGATTGCTACGACCTACAGTAGTCTTTATATGCCTGTCGACGGACAGTCAGTCCAGATCTTTTGTATGCTTTTTCAAGCTTTCGCTTAGTAGACCTGGCTAGTTTAATGTCTGTGGTAAACCATAGGCCGTCTGGGCGGGGGGGGGCACAGTGCGCTTTGTCAGAGGTGCAAACTCGTCGAGCGTGTCAGCTAGTGTCGTGTTGTAGCTATCTATCAATGATGACAGATCGGAGGGAAGACTGAGCAGCAGAGGTGAAGCAGATATTTTCGCACGGACAGCATCAATGTCAAGGGTCTTGAGGTTTCACGATTCACAGTTAGAGGAGGAAGTGGGCACACATTGTAGATTGAATGAGATCTGCATGTTGTCAGATAAGCAGGATTTGGTGATAATTGGTGATGACAAAGTGCAGTTGTATGAGAAAATCTGGTCGAGTGTGTGACCCTTGATGTGAGTAGGGCCATGCACATGAGGCACAAGAGACAATTAGTCAGTCAATGCACCAAACTCGGTCCTGAAAGCGTCAGATAAGTTATCAAAGTGAACGTTGAAATCACCCATAACGAGGAAGGGTCGATTTCCTGCACACAGAATCAAAATGAGACCGGAGAAATCTGAGATAAATGAGGATTTCGTACCTGGTGGGCGATAGACTACTGCCACTATCGGTAGCTTCTTTTCGGATGAGACCAAGACAATTGATTCAACAGACTGCTTCGAGGGTACTGCAAATGGCTTGAAGTTGAATTTCGAGCGAACGATAACAGCAACTCCGTCTCCAGTTTTGATCGATATAGGGGAGCGAAAGAACGAGAAACCAGATGGGGTAGCGTCTTTTATTGTCGGGCAGTTTATCGATTTCAGCCAAGTTTCAGTTAGGGCGAGCAGCTGAGGAACAATCAGCAACTCTAGACAAAGAATCGGGTGCGTACGTCACTTGGGGATGGACTCTTTTTAGTAGTAGTAGTCTTTTTAGTAGTCTTTGGTAGTTAGCAGCAAGTTTTTCCAACTTGCTGCTAACTACGCCACAAAAAACACTCGGCGAGATCGCTGCAAGTGTTGCTAAGTATAGTGCTGTCTTTGCTCTAGTTAAGATTTTGTTTGATGCTTGACATCAACATTTTTGGCTAGAGCATTCGTGGTTGCACAATATTCTTGCAGATGCTAGGTTGGTCGTGACTAATATGGATCAAAGAGAGGCCTGAAATAAATAAATAAATATATATATATATTTATTTAAATAAATAAAGATAAATATATCTCCGTATTCGTGCCAATTTAAAGTCGATTTTAGTTTTGTATTTGCCTTTATTAGATTGAGCGTAGTATTCCCGGCTAGGGGAACACCTGCCGTAACGTATACATTATATGTACCTATCCCTTACGAGAAACATTAATGCTGTGCATGCCTCTCTCCTCGTCCGAGGCAGAAACTTGAAGCTTCGAGAAAATTTCGGCAGCCAAGGCTGGATTGCCTTTGCAAGCATGTCGCTAGCTTCCCATGAAGTCATCCGCTGTGTGCTCATGCAGAGACTCTTGCTGCCCCCTGCTTACAGGGGTCGCCAGCCCACTTCTCGTTGGCTCTGCTGGCAGCTGAGGTTCGGAACAGCTACTGGCCTTATATATATATTTATATATGTGTGTGTGTGTGTGTATTAATATATATATATATATATATATATATATATATATATACGTACATATATATATGTAATGTAATGTAATGTAATGTAATGTATCTCCGTCAGTAACTCCACAAAGTCATTAAGACCATGTGGGTGTTACGCAGGAGAGTTTTGTATAGCGCACTCACAGCCTAAGCGGCTTTCGGTACGCATTTGGCAGCCAACAGAGATGTGTATGTACGTATATATGTAAAACTTGCATAGGTACGGGTATATTGTTGCTGGATTTTGCCAGAAAGATTATTATATTATTTTTATGCATCCATGCAATAATAATAACAATAATAATAGTTTATATAACAGCCACGCTAGTTTGTTTCAGTGGTTAAGGTGCTTGCCTTGACCAAAGACACGGAAAATGCATTTGATTGTCGAATTCATGGGCTCGAGCCCAGCGGCTTCTGTGAAGCGCTTCGGCAGAGATTGAGTTCGCATATAATGCTATACCAAAGGAATTACATTTTATATTTAATTATTATTTTTGCGTAGGTGTAAATTTATTATTTGCTTGATTTTTCGTTGGAGCTACAAATAGCTTATTTTTAGAAAGATCTCAAAATCAGCCCTACCCATATACTTTTTGACCCATACTTTTCCAGTATCAATTCCGGAGTCCTGCAGCTGATGATAGGAGACTCTATTGTATAAATTCAAGCTGCAACGACATCACTAGTAAGTATATCGCAGACTCCTTTATCATAGATATAATGTAAGTTTCCTGAAACTGCATGTTGAAACCTACCTAAAATGTATTCCAGTACGTGACATTCGCGTTGCGGTAACAGGTGGAGAGGCAGGTGAAGCAATTATTTTTTATTATAAATTATTATTAATATTATTATTATTATATATTAGGATTATCAATTATCAACTACTATCAAACCTAAACTATTTTTTGCCCTAAGACTACAAATATTGTAGCCACATACATATAAATGATTAGGTACACAATATATACTTATGATGACAAATTTGCTTGTAGAAGTCTGCGTGCACTCTAGTTAGCTAGAAATAAAAATACAAGGGTATTATTGCTAAGAAATGTTCCACTTCAGCACGCTTTAGCATAGAGAAAGAAAGGTGCCGCATGAATTATAAATCAAATTCTGGGAGAAGTAAATGACTTTATAGTCTCTCCTGGAGTTCTCTTACGTCGGGGGTTTTGTTATGTCAGTCAGTAAAAGACTTTCAGGCTTTGGATGCAAATTTACTGAAGAAAACTTTTGAGTAGGTAAAAATTTCAGTTTGCTGGTCAGAGTCAGAGCTCTGGTGATGGGAGGCAAGGTCTGACCGTTGCTCGGAGACGTTAGTCGGAGCCAAAGAATTTGAGTCCAACTGGAATCAAGTGATAGAACCTCGAAGTCACTGAGCTGATAGGTATCTATGCAGGTCTGAGATCTATGCAGTATGATGAAATTTGGGCAAATGTAAAGCGTCTAGAAAGAGATTGAGTTCTCTGAGGGTGCTTTATCAAGTGTGTTGTTATTATTATTATTATTATTATTATTTGGGATGCATATGGAGAACAAGCCCAGATGCTCAATTTTGTAAGTAGTACAAACGTCTTAGTGCAGTGGCAGGGTATTACCATCAAAGAATCACAAAACTGTGCATGGCAAGTTACAGAAATTCGGATTAACGTTTATGTGCAATGGCAAGCTCACGCACTCATTTGGAATATTACTATATATAGCTGAAAGTAAGCTGACACCGTGCTAGCTATTCGACCGTGCTCCTGAGCAGGCCGTAGGAAGGACGCAGTATTGAATGCAGCGGGATGGGTGAATGCTGATTTAGCAAATTTGAATTTAGAAAAGTCTCCGAATACGAACAAAGCAAATAGGAAACTAAGCTAATACGAACTAAAGTCTGAGAAGGTTTTTAGCTTCTTATGAGATATGGCTGAAATGTATAATTCAAAATGCTGGTGCGATCCTTGGCATAGTGGGGAGTAGTTACGATAGGTACGTATGAACACAGAATTAGAGAATATAAAAGTAAGTAACAGAATCTTCAAGTCGTTACGCTGCTTGAATGAGAGCCAGTGTAGGTCGGAGAAAGGTGGTGTGATATGGCAATTGCGAAGCTCACGACAGAAAACCCTAGCTGCAGAGTTCTGCACCAAGTGTAAGCGCCTAATCGCACAGACCGTTAGACCAGCACGCACTGAGTTACAGAAGTCAAGACACGGTTTCACAAATGCATGAACCCATTTAGATGTAGTATCCTTGCCTAAACAAGCGCAAACTTTTCCAATGATACATAACTGAAAATAAGCAGACTTGACTGTGGAGCTGATGTGGTGGTCTAGTGAAAGGTCACTTTGGAACATGACACCCAGAGATTCCATGCAGATTCAATAGGAGATATGCTGGCAGAGCCGATTTTGAGCGCTAACCTTTTCAATTTCTGAATCACACTTGGTTTTCCCATAACTAGTACGTTTGTTTTGTCATCATTTAATTTTAGAAAATTTGCTGCTATGCATGTGTGAATGTTACCTATATCTGCAGCGAGGAAGTTGCGAGAATTCATTCGATGATGTGCTGCAGAGCTGGGAGGAATAAAAGCAATTGTGCAACTGAATTTCGTCTGAATGGAAGTGAAAGCCGAGATTGGGCTTGACGATCACATCGGCAAGAGGGAGAATACAAACTGTGAAAAGAAGCTAACCGAGCACAGCGCCCTGAAGTACCCCGTACTTAAGTGGTTCCGCGGTTGATCTTTGTCTATTCACGTCAACACTTTAAAGTCTCCCACTGTGATAGGACCTGAACCATTGCAGTGCTGTGCCAGTGATGTCCAGGTGAGATGCGAGGCGCTCAAGAAGGACTTTATGATCTATAGACTCGTATAAGTAGTAGGACAGTGGGAATACGGTCTAGAGGATCTTTTGTCCTTTTTGACTCGAAATGAGTTTAGGAGGTCACTCGTGGCCTTCTCGAATGCAGACACCGAGGCAGTGCACGGAATCGACGAACACTAGTCATGTGTTAATATAATTGAGGGACAGGAGTCCAGATGGAATGCTGCAACCTCATTGGTGGAATCTCTGATCATGTCTGTCTTGCTAACAAAGAAGCTAGAGAAGCGATCGTGAGGTTACCACAAGGCTCACCAATTAAAGAGCTAACCTGGAAGCGGTTAAGGAAACACTTGATGGTAGACCTCAGCATTTTTGCATCGTGCTTCTTTCATCCAACAGTATATAAAAAAGCCAGCATTGTAATGTGGCCGCGATTAAGCTACGCTTGTTAACTCTGAATACATCCTCATTATTTTTTGGTTTTGAATTACTTTTTTTAATTTCAGTTTTAGTTTCCAACCTACTTCACCGATTGGATTTGCTTCAAAAAGTAGCTGATCAAAGCAATTAATTTGGCTACTGTCGCAAATGAAGCATGCACAGGCTAATAGATGTGCGGTCAAAGTTGTTATATTTGAGCAACTTCAAAGTTGCGATGTTTAAAGACTTGAACGGTGCTCTTGTGAAATTCGATGAAATAAGTTAGTCCGCATAGCACTTTAATATGGCTTGAATCAGCTGCTATGTAGGAATTGTTGTTTAATCATCTCCAAACCAAGCGTCAACACGCATAACACCGAAGCGGGCTCAAAGAGTTTATTAACATGGACGCCGCAGCGGGGTGTATGCGACCGCCCTGCCCGGGTCTTAGTCGTAACTCCCCACCCCGCCTCAGTAGGTCGTTTAATACCACTCACCCATATCTTGCAGTGGGCCGTAAATAGGTACGAGTTCTATAAACTCTGGTAGGCCATAAATATCTTTGGGTTATAAACTTACCGTAATGGGAATCATAAAGTCATGAACGCCGTCAGTCCATAAACTGAGACTACCATAAATCAGCCACATGACTTTAAAGTGAATAAGCAGATACAGTGAACACAGTATAAGTTAATATCTTTTGAACCAGTAAAAAAGTGTATTAAATACGGAGTGTGTTTCGACGCTTCCAATTTGGGCACGTGCTATCTAGAGAACCGCACTTCCTGCCGAGTTTTTGTTAGCGACGAGGGTTTCAGACGAAGCTATCAGTACAATGCCACACTACCTCCTACAATACTGGTGTACTCAGCTGGGATGCAGAGTCGCTAAGAAACTTGAGCTCACCGTTAACGCAGACGATTGCTGAGTCTCTGTTCCAGCGAGAGTTGCCGTTTCCCCAGTCCCATGTTCCTTGAGAATTGCAAGTTCCACTTGAAGATCCACTGCCGACGCGATAACCGCTGTTGCAGAAAACTTTGATGTCCGTGCCTATTTGGTAGCCGATAGTAGAAGGTGAGTGATTTAATATGTAGGCATTCGATATTGTTGGAGGCGGACAGCCTTAGGAAAAAGTAAAATTAATTAATACGACAGGAGATTTCGCATCCTGCAAGAGAATATTCCGTCTTAAAGTGCAGCTTGAATGCAGCACATTTCGATGCAATTCGGTTTGATACACATGGTACATGCGTGACACTTCGATGAACTGCGACTGATCGTCGCTTGTCAACTGGTAGCTGCAATCCCCCCGAATGTAGTTTTGCTGCGGCTTCGTCAGTATGCTTTCTTACCAGCGACATTGCAAAAAATGATGGCTTTTTTGAGAAAATATTTAACATGCCCAATAAGGAATATGAATATTTTCTATTCGATTTAAAATTTATAAAGCTGTAAAAGTTGTGACGAGGCTCGAGAATTCGTCGCTGGATTAGCTAGCTGCTACTTAATTAAATTATAAAAGCTGTGTTCCGTGCGATTGCTTCACACTGACGAGAAGAAAATCTTACCACAAATAAACTTTAAGAGCCTAACTGAGTTAAGTACTCATTACATTTATTCAGTTTCATCGGGTATCCGATGATTGTAATTTAAAATTCATCTTGGATTAAACCTGACGTTTGGAAGGTAAAATCAGAAGATTAACTCAACAGCTAAGAGTCGGTGAAGGAAGAAAAGATAGTTTGCGAATTTGCTGGCTAAGGTTAGTTACAGTGAAATGAGAGCCTGGAAAATTAGTAAATGCCTGAGAATATTACTGGGTTACTGAATTCTAATGGTTTAAAACCCAATATTTTAATCTGCGATATAAACAGAAAAATTCAAACACCGTGTACAAAAGTAGCACACATATTTCTTAGCGCTCGCAGCCAGGAGTTTGACTTGGGCTTCAAATTGAGCTGCACGCTAGGCTGATGATTAGCAGATGGTCATCTCTCTGTGTTGATGGCATAAAAAATTGTTGTATTAGGGTTCAATTATTCAAATTCAGATTTGTGCGCTCTCGATTGCAGCCGTCCTCAGCTATTTTCGGAATACCAACGTGAGTCGGTGCAGTTTGTATATCTCGTTAGCTCTGCTCGGAGTCGTTAGCTTCACTGCCATCACTTCCATCTTGACATCTGCTACGGCGAGGTGAGGAGACTGTGTCAGAAAGTAGTTGTAACGCGCTACTGCTCAATGCAAAGACTTCCAGAGCTCTATAAACTTGCCCAAATTAAATTTTTTCGAGAATCTCTTCATTAGTGCACTGCAGAATTTGTCCTTGCTCTCCGGTGAAATTTAGAACAACCGGCGGCTACACTCAAATCAAGCAGCGCTCCATTTCATATGCACTTGCAAACTGGGCCACAATCGGAAAAGTGAGCCTCAAGAAGAGGCTTTCTGGGCATCTTCCGGCAGGTTTATAGTTCATTACATTGGCGACTCGTTCATTGCATTCGATTCCGCGAATTGCTCGAGAACGCCCGAGGCAGCTGTATTAAAACTGTATGAGTAAGCTCTCAAAGAAAGATCAAGTAATGTGCTATCAAAGTTAGCTATTTCGGAGTAAGACTACTGATAACTTTTTACTGGATTGCATCGGAGTGCTGCGGATTGTGGTGTTGACCCAAGCCATTTCTAATTATTCTAGTGCATATTCTGAAAATGCGACAGGGAAGGATGCAAAATTGTACTGGTTAAGATTAAGGTGACTTTGGTTTGATATGCGACTCCTAAATTAGAACTTCGCCGAACTGAGTTCACGTGAATTTACTGACTTTGGGCAGATGTCTCTTGTGGCCAAGACCGTTCAAAGTTATTGCAGTGACAGTCACCCGGGACAGTGCGTATACAATGGTTTAAATCTATGTGGGCGCCTATTCAATACGGTGGTTTTTAATATGCACTCGGAATATGAAAAATGCCAGAAAAATGTGTTGGCATTCTGTGGTGGATAGCAGTGGATTGCTGCAATCAATTACAATGCGCTGCGATGGAACTCCATTGCTTATTCTCGTGAAATTGTGTGTGTACAATTTTTGAAAGGCAAATGGCATTATGCGAGCAATAAAAGAGCTTTCTTACAGGATTGTATTCACTTTACGGTGGATTGCAATAGATTCTTATAAATAAAATTCCTTTCACAGGCCACTGTAACCAATTGCGTTGCACTGCATTAGAACATACGAACAAAACGATGCAATATAGTGAGAGTTTACCTGAAAAAGCTAAGAAATTTACGAGTAATGGTGGACTATCTAAACTCTTGTACTGAAACTGTAGCCCACAAGTAATTTTCAGTCTATTTAGAGGTGTTGATCAACATATAGAGTCATGTTCCATTAAATGTATTTCAACCGTCCCGTAATTGTAGACTCTAGTGAAGTATTTTTGCTTGCTTTGTTTGATTTTTTCAGAAGTGTTTGATGCTTTTGATAACCAAGCCCTTTTCGAGCACCTATAATTTTATTTGGAACCACTTGCACTGTACTTTCATGTTTTAGGTAGCATCTCAGGAGAGACTCCAAAGCGTCCAGGCAAAGGGCATCAACCATCCAAGGAACCACTCATGTTTGAGGTTCAGTGCTTGGTCCGCTTACAGTTTTAATCTCCATCTCTCCGATTTAATCGCGAAGCACAATTTAGGCTTTCACTTTTTTTGCTGTTGACACGCAGATTTACTAATACTTGTAACCCTTCCAGCCTTCAAGCATGTCAAACTTTCTCAAATCTCTTGCTGACCGTATTGCAGATACATGCACATTAATCACAGTAACTTCCTGTAATATGTCGATTATAAAATCAAAAAACTAGTATGAAAAACCTCTGACGCGTGACTTTGAATTATCTTTAGTATTTAAAGGTCAAAATCGGCTCTGAAAGTGTATTACAACTTAGCATCTGCACTATTTCTAGTTGCCCTCTAACAAATTGACATTTCTCAAGACGACAATATCAGCTCCTCAGTCAGTTCTGCCTACTTTCAGCTAGGTAACATTTTTGCAAAATTCGGGCTTGCTGAGTCCATGATCATACATCTAAGCTATTCAGCATATTTAAGATAACTCGGTCCGCCCTCTATTACTCACTGCTTACAGGTCTACCTTTCCATGCAATCAGACGCGTACAGTTGGCGCAAAAATCTACTTATAGGCTAGTATGTCGTGAACTCCATCGTTGCAGCAAAACCCGTTCTCGCCGAACTGCACTAACTTCCCAAAAGCCGTAAGTCTATCGTAATGGAGTGTGTCTCCGTCAGTAACCCCAAAAAGCCACATTGACTGTGTAGGTGTTACGCAGGAGAGTTGAGTATAGCGCAATAACAGCCTAAGCGGCTTTTGGTACGCATTCGGTAGCCAACAAACTTCATCTCACGCAAGAAAGAGGAAGTGGGAACATAGCAGAGTCAGAAGGGCAGTTGAGGTTGTGAGTAGCTTGAGTTAGCAGCTCAGGACCGCTACGAAGGATGTGCCATAGTCAGAGGCAGGAGAGTAGTTATCGTTGCTTAAGAATCGTGAAAGCGAATCCCACAGTCTAGGACCTGCAGAGGTAAAGCTTCTATCTCCAACGGTCTTTAAGCGGAGGAATGAAACAACGAATTTTTTTACCATAAAGGATCTGGAGGCGCGAGGAGGCTGAAACTGGTGCAGCAGTGCAGCTAGGAGCTAAGGATAAGCCAAGCCGCGCTGGGTCAGAGTGAGAAATGTTTTCTGTATTCGCTGATCAAGCGGCAGCCATCTTAGCTGTTTTAGAAAAGGAGACACGTGATCAAACCTCTGGGACTTGAAAACTAGCTTGCAGCCATATTCTTAGCCATTTTTAGTGACCTACGTGCTGTTTTTTTGTAGCCCAGCAAAAAGGGAATTACAATAATCAAGCCTAGACAGAACTACGGAGATAGTTAGATTTTTTGCAAGCCACCGTGGTAGACAACTCCCTATCTTGAATTAGATTAGATCTTGGAAGTGATGGCTAGCTGTAGAAGCAGTCTTCTGAATTAAGGTTTTAAAATTTAGGCAGCTTTCGAAAATGACACCTAAATTTTGACCACTTGGTGATGGTCGCACAACAGCATCACCTATTAGAAGAGCAAAGCCTTCTAATCCAGCCATACGCTTAGGGTGAGAAGCAGTTCTGTTTTATCGTCATTTAGTATCCAATCTACTTCACAATGTTGTGTCACTCACTTTCAGGTCTCTTTATTATCTAGCTCCAGTCTACTTATCAGGATTAGTCATCAGTCAGGATAGGCGTAGTACCGCCCGCTCTTCGGATTCAAATTGCTTAGTTGTGCTTCCCACTAGCCCCTAATTCTTTGGATACCGTGCCTTAAAATGCCCCTAAAATGTGCCTAAATTGAAGAAATTTTAAATGCAGCCAAAATACATCTTTTACTCACAGAATGCGCCTAAATTTGGTCTTGCTTTTATATGTTGCTACTAACCCTAACTTATTATTAATAATATTACCGTCATTACAACTGCGTTTTTCTAGCTAAAAACAATCCCATTTTTACCAGAGCTGTGCCAATTTCTGATTGTTTTTCTGTGGATAAAAATTGAGTGCCGACAGATTCATGTGAAAATCGGCAGTTGTTTGCAACGTGCGACCCATTTGTAAGAAGCGAACACATGCGGGATGAGATTTAATAGATGCATTATAATTAGGTTTTAAATAAAAATTCACTGGTTATTTGGTTTAGCACCACAGAATTCCGGTTGATTTTTGTAAATCGGATTTTGGCAATTTTTAAATCTATTTCCCGGAACGACTTTGATCAGAAGGGTCGAAAGATTCACTATGTACAGATGGGCTGTCACCCTTTGGCTAGCAGAAAGTTTTAGTCAGCCAATTCTTTTGAGGATAATATGAGTCTAGCCCCTGTCTTTCAATGAGTTTTATCTTGTAAGCCGGCATTTGAAGATTATATCCAGATTCCATCCTGCCCCTTGTAGTAAACCTATGGAAAGACTGACGCTCAAAATTGGCTCTGCCAGCTTATCTCCTGTTAAATTAGCTCGAAATCTTGGTGTCATATTCCAAAGCGACCTCTCGTTAGACGACCATATCAGCTCCACAGTCAAATCTGCCTACTTTCAGCTACAAAACATTGCTAAAATTTGGGCTTGTTTAGATAAGGATACCACGTCCAAGTTGGTCCATGCATTCGTGACATCTTGTCTAGACTTCTGAAACTCACTGCTTACTGGCCTACCGGCATGTCTGATCAGGCGATTGCAGCTGGTGCGAAACTCTGAAGCAACGCTTATCGGTCATGAGCGTCGCAGTTGCCACATCACACCACTTCTTGCCGACCTGCACTGGCTCCCAGTCAAGCAACGGATTGACTTCAAGGTTCTGTCGCTCACTTTTAGGTCACTTCATTTTTTTGGCTCCAGCCTATCTCACAGATCTACTCCCCCACCAGGCCAAGCATCGTAGCACCCGCTTTTCGGAATCCAACAGTCTACCAATTCCTCATACAATCCTCAAATATTTTGGAGACCGTGCATTTAGTCCGTATGCTCCCAAAGCCTGGAACTCCTTCCCGACTTGCATCAGAACATCCCCTGACCTGACCACATTTAAAAAGAACTTAAAAGCACACCTATTTAGGACAGCATCTAGTGGGTCCCTGTGATTCGTCCTTCACGTGCTTATGCGTGCTGACACTGTGCATGCTGCCACTAACCACATTTGAATGCTGACCCTGTGCATATTACCCATAACTATGTTATTCTTGCTGTTTTTTTATCGAGCATGATGTTACTCACCATTCAATGGCATTATCCTTTGCCGCAAATGTAAAGCGCCTAGAGAGAGACTTAGTTCTCTGAGAGAGCTTTATGAAGTGCATTATTATTATTATTATTATTATATTATTAACCCGACGCCAGCGAGCACCAAACAGCAATGTCACTCCGTTTATTAATATGCATAAATAAGCATGTTGGTGCAACTATTTTCCTAACCACATTTGCATGCTGACCCTGTGCATGTTACCCCTAACCATGTTATTCATTTTGTTTGTTTTTCCAGCATGATATTAATCACCATTCAATTGCATTTCCCTTTGCAGCAAATTTAAAGCGCCTAGCAAGATTGAGTTCTCTGAGGGCGTTTTATCAAGTGCATTATTATCATTATTATTTGTGTCTTCCTCAGTCCAGAAAGGAGCCCTACAAAGCGATGAGGGGGCTTCGGCCTGTCAGAAAACGCAGTTGTATGTTATAGTCTTTAATAGGTTCTATAATTTCCATGATGCACCTAGATAAATAATGCGCCGAGTATCTGATCGCATCAATAGCCAGAATAATTACTATGGGTCACGAAGAAAACGATCAATAGTTGATACAGCTTCCTTAAATCTTATTTCAGATCATAGATGTCTACGGGGAAAAAGTCATGCCGATGAGCCTACAAGCCTACGACTCTCTAATCCAGGGATCTGTGCTTGGTCCGCTTGTCTCTGGCACTTTATATGGCCCGATCTTCCGAACGCAATCAGTTAACACAATTTAGGCTTACATCTCAATGAACATGACACACTATTGCACCCGAACTTTGACTCCTTTAAGCCTTCCATAAAGTCAATCTCTCTAAACTCCCTGGCCGAGGGCATAAATGAACTTCTTACTTGCACAGCAACAAGCTATATCTAATCGAAAGAAGATGAAACCGTGATACTAGCTATGAGAAAACCTGGCATTACTTAGAAATTTCAACACCTATTACTCTGAACGAGCTGGCCAACATATCTCCTATAACGTTTGCAAAAACAATTGACGTTGAATAGTCAATTAACTTTCCACTAATCGACAGCGTCAGCTCCACAATCAAGTCTGCTAACTACCAGCTAAGTAACAACCCAAAAAGGTTGGGCCTTCTTAGATAAGGATGACATATGCAAGTAAGCCCTTGCATTTGTGGCACCTGACTCGACTTCATTAACTGACTACTTGTAGGTCATTCGGCTTGTGCAATAAGGTTATTGGACTTGGTGCAAGACTCTATGGATAGCCTTGTCGTGAACAGATACACTTTCCCATCATTTCTTACCTAAAAAGTCTAAGCTGGATTCTCACCAAGCAGAATATTGTCTTATAAGCTCTCGTCACTAGTTTGAAGGCCCTTTCATTCCCCTGCTCAAGCCGATTTAAAATATCAGCTTATTTAACATCTTCATTTGTATAGCGGCAGAAGAGCCTTAACGGCTTTCACCACCGCTTGCAGGTGCCAATAAACGATCGCCCACTGAAGGATTTAAACCTATAACCTCGGTCGTTAAGAGTGAGCACCTTCATTCCTCTAGGATATGACTGCCCTACCTGTCCGAACTACTTAAACCTCACTCTTCTAAGCATCGCATGACAGTCTCTTTTCGCTCAGATTGCATATCCTCGCCTCTAACTAACCGTACACTCTTTTGAAGAATGCGCATTTAATGCCTATGCTCCCAGAGCCTGAACGTCACATCCGACTAACGGTGCAACAGGCAAGGATTGACTCGATGGCAGTTTAAATTAATCTAAATATCAACCCTCTCCTTCTCTAAAACACGTGCCCAGTGTCAATGAATCGTTTTGTCTTTGCTTTAGCGTGCTGACAGCTGGCAAGTTTAAACTAATTTTGGCATGCTTCCTTTACAACAGATGCAAATGGCTTAGAAACAGCTTGATTTTCTTAGTGTGCTCAAAATGCCTATTAATAAGGTATGTCAATTTTTAGATAATATATCTACGATTTGATAATGTCCTTGAATATTTTCAGCTTAGCCTAACCTAAAATGCTTGAATATGGCCAGCAGTCAAAACTCTTCAAATAAAAAGCGGCCCGAATGTGAGGCCCGAATCTTGGGCAGCCTTTTCAAGGACAAGTTTGCTACTATTTGCTTTACTCGTGTCAACCGCATATTTTCTTAAGAGCTAGACAAATTTTGTTTAATCAGACCCTTAAAACCTTCCACGACGGTTGCCGCCGTCTTATGGTGGCATTGCACCAAGGAGTAAAGGTTCGTATAGGTCAATCAAAAAGACAATGCACAAACGTCTGCTTTCAATGGCATTTATTTCAGGAGACGTCCACAGTTAGTTTCAATGTGAAAACAAAAAATAAATTACAGCAAATAGGAAATTGCATATTTTAAGATTTCCAAAATAATGGTGACAGTAGGATCAATATGTTAAATTAAGGCGTCTTTCCCTGAGTACGGATTTGAATGTGAGCAAAAACACAGGAAAGTTCAGAAGGTAAAAAATATCTCTTATAATTTAATTAAGTGTTTTTACATTTAATGTTATTGCAAAGGACAGTGTCCAGCTTACCACATTGCAGAGGGTCCTCCCAAAACCAAAAGTCCATGACGCACAAAGCAGTTGGCAATCCTCCGATGGCGATAAGGCCTGTACTGCACATGTAAATATAGAATTCATCACTTAAGCGTTCTTGTCCAGGTACTGGAGTTATGCCTTGTAAATCTGGATCCCTAGGACAATCTAGAAATCGTAAGTTACTTTAAGCTGATATGGCACGCAGACTTTCGGGAACCACAAAAATCAAGATCAAACTCACAAAATTGCATAAATATCACTGAAAGCTCGTAGTTTTACTGCTACGTCTTCGATGACTGCAAATATTTAAATTCGGAAAAGGTTTCTAAAACAAACCATTGAAGCTCGGTAATTCCGAAGAATTTTTAACTTCAGATCTTATTTGTCTTGCTTCATGTAGCTTGCTTAAAAAGGGAGAACAAATATACTTAGTCTTAAATTAGGACGAATTGTAATTTCTTACTCAACGTAAAATTTTTAATTATCCCACAATCAGAAGTAAGTAGGGATAAGCTTTTACCCGCTGATACTTTGGAAGATAGCTCGCTGTACTTATCTAACTAAAAATTAAGCGGGGTTTCTTTTTAAAAATAAAATTATTGAACTATTTTGACATGTCTTTGTCATTTTCTTGCGGTACAGACCGTTCTGAAGTGAGAAACCCTTCAAGGCTAAAATCGTTGGCCCAGGCGGGCCTCGTGGGTCAGCGTACTTTATTTTTAAGTCAAGTACCTATTTTGCCTTGTATAAGCCTCTCCCTTACGTCTAGGCCTCCCAATTGTTGAACTATTTTTGAGCACAATATTGCTATTTAAAAACTGAACAACATCAAGACTCATAATAATCACTCGTGTCTCTATCACAGTCCTCTGCATCAGGAATGGTGACGATAACCTCTCCATCTTTATTGCTCACGTCACAGGCTTGAAATCTTTTGGAAATTCCGCTATCCTCGCTTTCGTCACTTTCTTCATAGACTGTGTCCTCTTCCGTTCCGCCCATTATATTTGAAATGCCACGCTTCTTGAAATCTCTGACTAGTATCGGTGGCATTCAAAGCAGGTGCGTTGCTTAGCGAAATAATAAAGGAAAAACTAACCTCTGATGTATAAGCCCCCTCTCTATTATCTGAACGCTCATTTTTGGAGAAAAAAAAAGATGCTTATACACAGTAAAATACGGTACTTTTATCTGAGTCTATTGATCCACCGTAAGCCATCCTCGATCGTCAGCAAAGGAGAAACACGGTCAAACCTCTCGAACTGGTAAACTAGCATTGCAGCCATATTCATTGCCAGCTGCAGTGGCCTAGTGGCTGTTTTCGGGAGCCCAGCCAAAAAGGAAATTATAAAAATCTAGCCGAGACAGATCAAAGGAGGTATTTAATCGTTTTCAAGCTACCGTGGAAGACACTTCTAATCTTAGATAGGGATCGGGCGTGATGGCTTGCTGCGGGAGCAGTCTTCTTAAGGACTTTTTCAGAATTTAGGCAGCTGTCGAAGATGACACCTAAATCTTGACAAGATAGTGATGGACGCACAACAGCATCACCTATTAGAAGAGCAAAGCCTTCCCATCAAGTCACACGCTTAGGGTGTCCTATGAGCAGCAGTTCAGTTTTATCGTAGTGTAGTTTCATAAAATTCTCCGACATCAAGGATTCCATTTCGGCAAGGTGAGTATTTACCTTATCAGTTGCTGCAGCATAATCCGACGGTTTAAAAGACAAATAAAGCTGAGTATCGTCAGAATTAAAGTTAGAAACTATTCCTTAACTCCAAGTCAATCTTCTCGGTGATTGAGTATGAATGAATAACAGCTAAGGACCATGGACGGACCCTTGTTTGACTCCACGTGCGACTGGTCTGGTGGACGACATCTTACTTCCACACGATACGGATTAAACAGGATCGGAGAAGTGCTATTTCAACCACACCAGCACTTCGTCTGCCAGACTGATTGCTTTTTGTTTTCAATCGTTCAAGTAGGATATCGTGATCAATAGTTTCAAAGGCAGCTTATAGATCTAACAGTGTTCGGGCAGTAACATTTTCGTAGTTGTTGCTGCATAGGATGTCATTGGTTACACGAAAGAGAGTAGTTTTAGTGGAGTTTGAACCCAGATAGAATTTTTTCTAAAATCTTATTATTTTCAATGTGAGCTACCAGTAGCTTAGAGACAGTATTTTAAAGAATATTTGACGTAAAAACAAGTAGGTAATGACTATACTGGTAGGTTCTGAAAGTAGGTACCGACGATAGGTTGCACGAAGATCTGTATCTAATCCAGGCATCTTAAGTATCTATCTAGCGCTGTCGGATTTAAAGACTTGGGTACAGCTCCTTAATCTAGAGAAGCACTTGAAATTTTGGTCAGGGCTGAGCTAGGTTTATTTGCCAGTAAAAATTCTCAGAGATGATTTGATTGCATAGGATCTTCACCAGGCAGACGAGCTATTTTCCTAGACCTTATTAAGGTAACCACATCTTGTGCAGAAACCTCGGAAACTCTCTTAAGGAAAGCCACAGATTGCGATTCAGTAATTTCATTAGTGGGAGGGGCTTTGAGGGGGCACGAATTTGCATAGTTTTTCCAGTGAAGAAGGCAGAAAACTCTCGAAAAAGGACATTTTTCGTATTTCCAAATTTAAAATTTGAGATGAAACCTGTTCCTTAGAGGATTGCAGGACCCTTCCATGACCTTCAGCCACCGACGTGTGTAGTGTGATTATAGTGTTAGACCAAACAGAATTTCTCCAGACAGTCAAGAAATGAGCTGGGCCTGGATGTTGCTGGACATTATAGCTAGCCCTCCACTGAGGTAATTCATTCCGGGCAAGAGAAGCAGAATGACTTGCACATACAAATTAATATTTCAGATCTTTTCATTAATAAATTTGAAAATACAGAACGGTCAGAGATCCTATGATGATGTACTAGGACGACGGAAAATAATTTTTTCTAGAAAAGAAGTGATTCTAAAATCTCTGAAGGACTTTTGGAGCGCTATTGTGTTTGGATGGCATTACTCAGTCAACGAGCATTACTAGAGTTTTATAGACTTGATCCTTTTTGTAAAGGTATTATTTCTCAAGTAATTGTCGGTCATTTACCAGGTCAAGCTAAGTCTAGTTGTGAGGGCCTTTTTTCAGGAGAAACTCAAGTTCCACAGCGACAACGTCATGCACGTAACCTTTCGTGAGTACCCTTGGCAGTTATCTTGTGTTTCTGTTTTTTCATATGGCTAAATTGGAGACTAAAGTATCCAAATTATACCCTTCTATCTAGAAAGGTACAATATTGATATAATAATAATAAAATGACATGTTTCTGGACAACTGAACCTTTTCTGGGCACTTTACAGATACTGTATAGAAACCATTAGCAAATAATTGGCAGTAACATCTGCAAGCAGCAGATATAGTGGAAGCAGGTCAAACATGCACACGAAGAGAGAATCACAAAGACCACCCAAATGCTTTTTGAAGCAGGTGCGTTCTAAACTTTCGTTTGCTCATCGTCGTGTCAGGGGATGTTGTGGCGTGCGTTGGTAATGAGTTCCAGGCTTTCGGAGCGTAGGAACTAAGGGCACGGTCTCCGACGGTTTTGAGGTTCGCACAAGGTATGACTAAATGATTCTAGTCAGAACAGTGGATTGTTCGATGCTTCGCATGGCAGAGAGTTGCTATAATGGGTAGGCTGGAGCCAGAGAATGAAGGAACCTAAAAGTAAGCAAAATAACCTTAATAATAATGCACTTGATAAAGCACCCTCAGAGAGTTCAATCTCTTTCTATGCGCTTTACATTTGCTGCAAAGAGAAACGCGATTGAATGGTGAGTAGTATCATGCTTGATATACAACATGAATAAAATGGTTAGGGGTGACATACATAGGGTCAGCATGCAAGTGTGGTTAATGGCAGCATGCACAGTGTTAGCACGCATAAGCACATGAAGGACGAATCACAGGGATCCACTAAATGGTGTCCTAAATAGGTGTGTTTTTAAGTTCTTATTAAATGTGTTCAAGTCAGGGGATTTCAGGGGATTCTGACGCAATTCGGGAGTGAGTTTCAGGCTTTGGGAGCATACGAACTAAATAAATGCACGGTCTCCAAAGGATTTGAGGTTTGTACGAGGTATTGGTAAGCTGTGTGATTCCGAAAAGCGGGTGGTACGATGGGGGAGTAGATCTGAGATTTAGGCTGGAGCCAAAGAATGAAGTGACCTAAAAGTGAGTGACAAAACCTTGAAGTCAATCGGTTGCTTGACTGGGAGCCAGTGTAGGTCGGCAAGAAGTGGTGTGATGTGGCCACTGCGACACTCATGACAGACAAGCCTAGCTGCAGAGTTTTGCACCAGCTGTAATTGCCTGATTGCACATGCTGGTAGGCCAGCAAGCAGTGAGTTACAGAAGTCAAGACGGGATGTCATAAATGCATGGACCAACTTTGACGTGGTATTCTTATCTAAACAAGCCCGAATTTTAGCAATGTTAAGTAGCTGAAAGTAGACTTGATTGTGGAGCTGATGCTGTCGTCTAGCGAGAGGTCACTTTGGAACATGACGGCTAGATTTTGAGCTAATTTAACAGGAGATATGCTGGCAGGGCCAATTTTGAGTGTCAGCCTTTCCAATTTCTGAATCGCACTGGGTTTGCTCATAACTAGTAAGTTAGTTTTATTGTCGTTTAGTTTTAGAAAATTTGCTGCCATCCATGTGCGGATGTCATCAATGCATGCAGTCAGTGCAATGCTTTGCTTAATTGGGAACCAATGCAGGTCGGCGAGAAGTGGTGTAGTTTGGCAACTGCTACACTTAGTGCAGACAAGCCTAGCTGTTGAGTTTTGCACCAGCTGAAAGTACCTGATTGCATCTGCCGGTAGACCAGCAAGCACTGTGCTGCAAAATTCAATATGGGATGTCTGAAATGCATTGACTAGTTTAGATGTAGTATTCTTGTCTAAGCATGCTCGAATTTCAGGATCAAAGTTTAGCCCTGGCCTGGAGCCTATACGAAATCGAGCTATTCACTGACTCGGCCACTTGCATTCGTGGCTTTGATCACGTGTTGTGTCGATGGCGATAAGCCTATCCATATGCATTCTCTAATAGGCATTGACGCGACGGAAGATAGCAATAATCCACGACGTAATTATGGAATATGACGTTCGGGTGAAATAAAGTTGGTGAGTTCAGACGACAATAAAGCAGGACACTTACAGCAAGTGCCGAAGCCTTGACTTAAGCCAATCGCAAATCTCGCCACTGTTGCTCCCGCACCAGAAGCAGATCTGCGAGCATTCAACGACTTGCGTCGCCTAGGGGTTGACCGCACGCACGTTGCACCTGGCCAGGCTCGGTTTTCCGGCAGTCCCATAAAGTGAGAGCAGGCGGAACGCGTCCTGAATGGTTTGGCTGTCTGGGGATCCCGAGCCCCTGTCTTGGAGCCCTGGACATCTGGACGTAGATTCCAACTGGCACTCCTGGCCATTGGTGCTACCTTCTTCAACGAGGTCAAGCATTTGACACTTGTCGATAGCGGCCTCGGCAGCTTTGCCATCTGGCGGCATATCCTTGACGAGAGCGAGACCTCGGTGGTCCGTTACTTGGAAGAGACAATCCGAGAAAGGGGCCTGCCATGACAGTTCCTAATGGATAACTCCGCCACCTTCCGACCTACCGCTGTTCGCCAGCTTTGTGCACGCTGGGAACACGTACAGTGGATCAGTGTATTGGCGTGCCTACCGCTCCTCTGGAAACGGTAGAGTAGAGCGAAAAACCGGAAACATAAAAATAATGGCTGCTTGGAGTGGGCGGAACGTGATCTTGATGGTGGACCGGTATAATCTGTCAGTCACCGCCGGATTCGACTCTAGCTCCACCTATCCGGCAGCTTTTCTCGCACGAATAGAAGGCATCGATGGCTCGGAAGCCTTGCGTAGAAAGCCCTTACTAATATGACTTTATTACAGGTGAGGTTTTCCAAAAAAAACTCGAAGTGCTTTGCCCCACTCAGTGGTCTTATGTGACAGTTAAAAACTCGTGCTGAAGGATTCAGCATTGAAATCAATTTAGTATCATCTCGTGGACATCAGACCAGTAACGATTGCCGAACCCCTTGAAGCTGACTTCAGTGCTGTCCCTGGCAGTACGGCAACAGCTGGCGAGCCCGGCAGACAGGTGCGGCCGAAGTTGTGACCTGGGGACTTTTGTGCCGTGTTTTACTTCTAATTCTGGAAATTGCCACGCTTTCGCTTCCCTCCCTTGTGGGTCAGCCTTCTGGCTTTACCTTCGGCTCAACCGGCTTGAAATGTAATCATTTGATCACGGGGGCTTCCGGTTTATACGAAGGTTGGTATGCAGTTGGCCATCATTTAACCTAGCATTGGTTTGCTGGCACCTCAGGAACAAGCCAGAACGCTGCTGTGGTCCATCGCCCGCCGTTGATGAGCGGTAGCTGAGAAGCAGAGGAAGGACGAGCGGACCAGCGAAGGCAGTGTGAACCCGTAAGGGCAAGGGGTGGGGGCATACAGCTGCATGCTGTATGGCTGCGAACGTTTTCCGAATACACGGTTTTGAATCCCCCTTGACGCTTGCGTGTCATCGCTTGTGCACCATCAGAACGTCTTGCTGCAGTAAGTGCACTAAAGCTTAATTAACTGCTCTAACGAAAGAAACTTTGCATTAAAAAGGGAAAGAACCGTTTGAAGTCACTCGCATTGCGAAGCTTTGCCAATCAATTTTAACAGATGAGGTGCACAAAAGTGCCGTAAAAAGCTTAAAAGAATTAGGAATCGTCTTGAATCTAAACGAACAATTGCTCTTTAACTTCGTAGAGTGAACATTTACTATAAGCTTTTTAAATGCGAGACCTAAACTTTCAGCGTGCCTAATTAGACTGGCATGCCTAGTGCTACAATCTTCTAGTCAAAATTTGCTCCAGCACGAAGGCACAGACCTTATTGTGTAATTCTTATACTTGTTGTGTAATTCTTATACTTGGTGCAAAACTCGCCCCCTAGGTTAGTCTATTGAAAACGCCATACTTGCCACGTCTTACAGCATCACGTGCTCATTGTTCTGCACTGGATGCCTCATACCGACCTACATAATGGCCTTTAAGATCTTGTCACACTCCTTGAGCTCCCCTCGTTCCCCATATGCTCTGGCCCTGCATATCTCAATTAGTTTTACGTGGCATTCTGTCGCACGAGCCTCTGTTCTACTTTTGGCCGATTAGTTGGTGCATTAACTAAGATTAAATCTCTCTGATCTGAACTGTGCATTCAGCTGCTATGAAGCCAAAGCGTGGAACTCACTCCCGACTAAGATGTTGTTGTATCATGATATAACGGCATTCTGAAAGCTGCATAAACCCACCCGCTCCTCGCAGCGTTTGCCATCTTCAAGTTTGTCCACTTTGGTCCGTTCATTCGTTTCGGAACTGTGCAAGTCGTGACTTAGATAAGAACTGTATGGTTTTGCTTGCTTAGCGTGTCAGTGGATTTTTCATTTCTCTAGTGAGTTTTCTTTAACTACTACTGAGTGAGTGCGCGTTACAAGCCGGTGGGTATAATTAACTAGCAGCCGTAGTCTGTAAGTGTCGTCTTGTGCACTTCTTCATGTTTGTTTGAATAAGATTTGTTTACTTTATAAACGACGAGACTGAACTTCTATTCATAAAGCACCCCTAGCGCGTACCTGGATCATGGGACTTCGCTCTTCAAATTGGTCATGCAATAGATAGATCATCGTCTGGTGCTCTAATTTGAGTGGTCCTCTTTTATATCGGCTTAAGGTTTGAACGCTTCATTAAGACGGCGGCTTTGTCAGTTAGCAATCGTGTTTGTAACTTTGTCAAAGATTGGGGACTGCTTACCCCGGCGGCGTACTAAATGTTTTACTAGCATTCTGGTTTTATCTACGCTTGACTATTGCTTTTCCGCCGCCGCTTTGGCTCTGCTACCTAAAACAAGCTCTCTTAAGTCTCTGCCGCTGGTGATCCCGCTGATGGCGGTGAAGCCAGTGCGCTAATCCCAGACTGCTTCAGCCTTGCGTCTCCTTCACTTAAATAGCTGATACGGAGAAGAGAGATTCGTGAGCAGTCCCGCAAGGCCAAGGCCACGGTTTGGCTCCTTCATATCTTGCTGAACTGCTGCACCGGTTGCAGCCTTCGTCACACTCCAGATCATCGATGGACAATACAAATACGCTGCGTCATTCCTTTGCTCAATGACGGGTGGCGACTGGAGTTTTGCTCTGCAGGTTCCAAACTGTGGAACTCACTTCCGTCATTCTTACGTAACGACATCTTCTCTCCGCGGCTGGCTGTGGCACGTCTTTTTCCTGCCACCCCGAGCTGCTACTTCTATGCTACTCACTTCCTCGGGTGCCTTCCTGACTCAGCCATGTTTCAGACTTTTTCTTTTCGGCTTGAGACGAATTCTGTTGGCACCGTCTGCACACCTAAAGTCGCTTCGGCTTGAGTGCGTATAGATAACTCTTCAGCGTAACACCCACTTAATCGCCAGATTCCGCATACGTTGCCATTCATAATGTTTCTTCATGATGCGCAAAATACCATTAAACGACCTAGCGGACCTAGCTGCTAGCTCCAGAGGATTTTCCATCTTTACGCGCACGAAGCCCAGTGCTGCACTCAATAGCTACCGGCCCCGATTTTAAATAATAATAATAATAATAATAACATTAATGCACTTGATAAAGCACCCTTAAATAACTCAATCTTCTAAGGTGCTTTACCTTTGCTGCAAAGAAAACGCGGTGGAATTGTGAGTTGTATCGTCCGTGATAAACAACATAAATTATATGGTTATAGGTGACATGCACAGGTTTAGCATGCAAGTGTGGTTAGTGGCAGCATGCACAGTGTCAGCACGCATAAGCACATAAAGGGTGAATCGCAGGGATCCAGTAAATGCTGGCCTAAATAGGTGCATTATTTAAGTTATTTTTAAATGTGGTCAAGTCAGGGGATGTCATGACACAAGTTGGAAGAGAGTTCCAGGCTTTGGGAGCATACGAACTGAATGCACGGTCTCCAAAGGATTTGAGGTTTGTACGAGTACAGGTAAACAGATTTGAAAAAGCGGGTAGTGCCATGCTTGGCCTGGTGGGGGAGTAGATCTGATAGGTAGGCTGGAGCCATTGAATGAAGTGACCTAAAAGTGAGCGACAAAACTTGAAGTCGATCCGTTGCGTGACAAGTAGCCAGTGCAGGTTGGCGAGTACATGCTACTTGACTTCCATGCATGCAACCACGACGTACCCCGGAGACTGGAATCGTAGTAATATAGTAATGTCCACACACTTTGCACCATCCCCAGGGTAAATCACCGTTGCATGCGTAAACGGCTGGAGGTAAAAAGAACCATAGCCATCTGCTGGGCTAAAATTTGTAACCTGAGAGATAACGCGAAATTAAAGCTATTTTTCTGCGGCCAATATGGAAGAACGCAGATCTAGTAATGAGATTTTAAAGGATGAATAACTGGGCGGCTGTACACATGAAATTGTCGGAAGAGGCGGCCTACCGCTTGGAGTGACTTTGAGCATGGAAGAAATTAGAGCAGGAAGCTGCCCTAGAGAGCTCTCCCTGCTCTCCTCCTTTTGTTCATCTGACTCGAGTCGTTTAGCTGTGTCTCGAACCAACATCATCTCTGTTCGAGACCGTGCCTTGAGTTATTTTGCTTTGATGACACTAGGAAAGAAGCCAAAAAATGCACCTGCTTCTCACGGCATTCGCTGGACCACACAACGGCTCGAGATTTATTTTGCTAAGTACTTATTTTTCATGTTATCAATGCGAGAAAGTCTGTATGTCCGTCTGTCACATCCGTCCGTCACGTCCGTCACCCATCACGCACTTATGCCACACGGCAAGATGCAAGATGGTGACTAGAGCCTCCGGAGTTACGTAATTATACTATGACTCAGCGAAGCGAGTCCACAGGCAGTGAGCTGTAGTTTTGCATGCTACCGTTGACTAAAATGCATAGCCAGAAGTGAGTGGCAGTCGGAAGGAGAAAAAAACTTTAATTCATGGCGAGCATACTTACCAGGTCCACCGGCATCATAGATTTGGCCATCAGCGAGCCATAGGAGAAAGGTGATGAGGTAGCCTAAAAGTATGAACCCATACACTGCCAAGTCTTAGTTACCGCTGGGAGTTGAACAGGATGCGTTCTTTATTCCCATAAATACTTTCAAGTGACCAAATAGTTTCAAAAGAAAGTGATAATATAGCAATCAACTAAGATAATAGGTCTTTCCTTTTCAAATTGAATATTATCTTCGCGCCCGAGTTATTTCATGAATTTCCATCGGTAATAATAAAAATGAAGATAATGAATGCGTGCTTTAAATTCATGCAAGTAACTTACATATTTTAATCATTTCAAGATTTTCTGTCTTTGTGTGTGCTGCCATGCAGACCAGCTATTGGTTCCAATAGCTGCTGGGGTGGCTTTATTTGTATTCCATCGAGCGGGAGACTTCTACTTACTTTGCTAAACGGCAGCTATTCTTTATGGTTAGCATCTTTCTGGTGATCAGATAAAACTCATTTTTACTATATAATTTCTGCTGCTTTTTTTTAAATTCGTCCAACCTATTGCAGCTTTTATGGGAGTTACATCACAGCTTCGTTACGGTGATAAATGCATATTCGCGACTTTTCTAACGCAATCACTTTGTCAATATTGAAATCGTATTTCATTTATCACCGCTATCCGCTTGTTGTGTGTACTGATGTGTAAAGCCGACTGCAGTTTCACTTTAAGGAATCGCATTCTTTTCACATGAATGACCGGCACATGTAAGAACGCAGCTGATTGAGTGAAGGAAAGTTTCTTGAGCGGAACAATTTGATTGACCTACGACGCGGGGATATGTATTATGAGTATCTATACTCACATTATTCCCCTGATGCTTTTGCAGCGGCAATTTAACTAGTGCTAGGATGGTGGTGCCTTTAATTGAATTCTGCCAGAATTTGATTACTGATATTTAGGCGGAATTAAAAACTAATGACAGTTTATTATGAGTTCATATTTTCTTTTATTCAAAATGGATCGTTTCAAATTTATAGCGGCACGCTGTGGAGTAGTAGGGGTCCTGCAATAAAGCTGATCTATTTAACCCAAAAGAAATTGTAAAATGGTACCTAAGTCTCCCTCTGTAATATTTTATGAGTGAATGGTGGAACTTCAAAAACGGCCTTGTATATGGGGAGCAATTTTTAAAGACTGTTTTTTTCTGTAAAAGGCAGACGATTTAAATCGCAGGCATTTGCAATAGATTCTAGAATGGCTTGCGCTTTAGTTGTAGATTGTCAGTATTTAGGATTGAGTCACCTATTATGCCGCGCAGGTTAATTGCTGCAGCAGTCTATGTCAGTGAGTCATGACGCCAGAGCACGCTGTTCTGCGGCGATTTTCAGCTAGCTGGCGTCTAATCATGGACGCGCGAACATTGGTATCAATTTCATTTAAATTGCCTCTCAAAATATTTTTAGGGTGCGTGCAGCCAGTGCAAAGCGTAATACTTGGGGAAAACGAGGTTTCCCCATATTTATAAAGGGGCTAAGCAACCATTGTTTTCTGGCGCGTTTCCCTCGCCGAGTCGGTTCTAACTATGCATGTAGATAAGGATTCAGGGATACAAAGCTCTGCTGCAAGCTAAGGAGTCGTTCTGCGAGGCAGAATTTGAGAGCTACATTTATTAATTTCTGGAAATTGCGGAGGTTTTTTTGAAGATCTCGGGCTACAAAATTTTGGGCTCATTCCTAAAACTGTTCTGCATATATTTCAACTTGTACCTTAGGCTAACAATTTCAGTTCACTCTGGTCTGGTCTAATCCGCTCTAATCTGACGCCACTATGCGGCTTTATTAAAAAAATCATTTTCAACAAATTGCATATTTCCTCGTTAGTCTTTCACAACTATTGCTTATGGTTGACAACCGACAATTCTGTTAAAAAGTACAGTGGATGCTTCTGTCATTGGCAGTCTATAAAAATTATTATTTCCTTATATCCTAGTACAGAATACTCCGCTTATAAGAATATGCTCGGGCCGGCAAACGGCCATTCTTATAGGCGAAGTATTCCCATATGCGGAGTGAGACTATAGCTAGAGCAAACCCTGGGACGCGGAACTGCTATTCTTAGAAGCGGAGTATCTTATATCCGATATTTTTTAACGTGGATTCAACTGTACAACTAAAAGAACAAAGCAGCGTCTCTGAGACCTTTGGCATTCAATTACTAAGTTGTTGTTCATTTTATTGCTTAAGCTAGAGCACATCCTCCGAAATTCTTTGCTACGGCCATGCTGAATTGTAGGACAGGAGAATGTTTTATCACCTGAGTAGATTTCGTGCATAATCTGGCTATCTGCGTGTCGTTGAATTTTAATAAAAATAGTAATAATAATAATAAAACAATTGATAAAGCGCTCTCAGAGAACTCAATCGCTTTCTAGGCGTTTTAAATTTGCTGTAAAGGAAACACGATCGAGTGGTTATTCGTAGCATGCTCGATAAACAGCAAGAATAGCATTGTTAGGGTTGACAACGAAGGGTCGGCATTTTCCACCGGCCATTTTGTACCAGTGCACTGGTGTGCTATCTGCACCAGCATCTATGACCGTGACCTACAGCCGTGTCCAAAGGCAGTGTCCCTATGGCCATGACCGATGGTGGGGGGGAGGTTAGCTGTCATTAGCTCGTCTTAGAGACTATCGCTCTGAGGTCTTGCTTTGAATCCAAACTTACGCTACTAGACAGCAAGCTCATTTCAGACGATATTTGCCCTCCTAGCAGTCCTCCCACATTCTCTCAGGAGGATTAACCAAACTCCAACCGCCTAGTTCTTTACCTTCTCCTACTTTATGGCACCGGCTTCCCTTCGGCATGCGTATGCATCCGAGAGAGACTCAATGATCAAACAAGAGAGATAACGGTGCAAAATGTATGGTTTCAAGAAACATGTACAGCTATCAAGCCGTTTCAACGCTGGCATTTTAATCAAATATCGTTCTTTCCAAATAATTGAGCATGGCTCTTAGTAATGACTTCGACCGTCTAGCGTGCCAAACAAAATCTACATTAATGTATATTAATGGGAAAAGTGCAGCAACAATAGCGACAAACGATTGATGGCTGAGAGCTTCGCCATTGAAGCGGACATGGTTCCTTATACCTTGACCCGCTACTAGCCATTTCAAAATCAGAGATATGTAGCCTAATGTCTCCGCTGTCGGAGGTGAACTTCGCCGCCGCCTTCCCAGAATCCGAAATGCTTCTGCTGGAGGCGACCGCCTGGAACGCTGCCACCTGTGCCTTGTCGACTAGCGGTGCGGGCTTCCTGTCTGCATCCCTGCGGCCTCGACTTCTGGGATGCACCTTCTGAGTGGCAAAGGGGTTTCACGATCCTGACCCACACGAAGGGTGACCCCTGCATGCCCGATACCTCCCACCCCGTCACGCTCTTGCTTGTATTACACAAGCTGCTCTCGGGCTGCCTGGCCGTGAAGCTGGAAGGGCTGAAGCCGGCTGGTCAGCTGATGACTGCGGTCTAGTGTCACCCACCGCAAACAAAGGGCTTCTTTCCGGGTGTGAGTGGCTGCTTAGAGCATTTTTTCCTTTGGAGAGCGCCCATTGGTGAGGCCAGGAATCAGCAGGGTGCCGTCGTTGTGTATTCGGCGTTCCTTGACCTGCAGAAAACCTTCGGCAGCATCCCACACGTCTCCCTGTTCCGTGTGCTTAGTTCGGCATGCTGGAGTGGATGAGCGGTTTCGCAGGTTCGTTGAGAACCTCTATGCCAGCTCGCTCCCGGAAAATCGGGCACCGGACGAGACACTGGTGTAGCGCCCTGCTGGCCTTGGCTGAATTTTAGCGCGAACAAGAGCTGTTCGGCGGCGGGCTAGAACTCCTTTGTCCTGGAGCAGTGAGCCAGAGAGGAGCGTCAGTGCGGTTAGAGAGCAAGAGCTTAAGAGCAAGCCAGGAAGCTCTGAGACGAGCGGCGGCGATTCGGCCTTTAGAATTGGTCCGATACCCGCGGAAGCTGCTAATAGATGTGGGCTGGCCTGTCAACCTCCGCCTTCCCTCTTTCCAAGGAAGAATCGTCTGGAACCCATTCGCCATTCAAGCTGGACAGAGGTGCCCTTCCAGTGGCCTGGGGACGGTATTAATTCCTTACCATAATGGGCCAAGGTGTCGGGCCCAATACCACTAAGCTCTTGTCCCATTGTCTCAGCTAGGTATTTAAGAGTCGAGCGACGCTCGCTCTTGGTCTTACGGTCTTTTGTCTTTGGTCCGGCTTTGACGCCGTCGCACTCGTTTCTCTGAAAGCGAGGGAGGAGGGCGGGCTGTTCGCCGGCGATTAACGGAACAGGACGAGACAGCGCTAGAAGGATTCGGTGGACTCCACCGAACACGGTCGTATAGCGCCCGAGCTGGCATTTTGTGTTTCTTTTGTGTTTTGTGTGTGCGCGCTAGCACGCGGTCTTGGCATAGGGATTTGTCGGTGCGAGCCAGGCGTAGTTGGCGTGTGTGGAGTATTCCTGCCGCACTGGCGGAAACCGAGTTCTAGTTCTAAGGTTAGGGTTTAGGCTCCGGTTCGCGCCTCAGTGTGGAGAAGTATTCCCTCCGCAAGAGTGTTGGTGCTGTTGAGAACGTGCGAGGAGTGTGAAGATAAAGCTGAACTAGACGCGCAGCGACTTTGTGCGCTTGCGAATAAAGTTCAGTAAAATCCCCAATTTGTGTGTCTCGCTTTCCAATTCACGCCACGGACTCACGAGCCCCTTTAGTAACGGTAAGCAGGTCGGCGCCAGAAACGCTCGTTTCGTGGCGGCCAGCTTATTGCGCGCAGGTGCGCACCGAACGGCATTAGGAGCTAGGCTACGCCGCTAGGTAAGCGGCAGGTCAAGCCTACTCCGCCGAGCCTTCGGCGTTACACTGGGGGCGTAAACTACGACTGCCGGCGTCCGGCAGGGCGATCCTCTACCGCCGATCCTCTTTGATCGGGCTACGAAACCGGTCGTCAGACTCTCTGCTAGCAAGCACGAGTCTTGTTTCGAGCTTGGCGGAACCGCTCTGTCGGTGTGTGACTTGGCGGATGACGTAGCATTTTTTTCTCAGGAACACCATCTGGCTTGTAGCCCTCGTGTCTGCAGCTGAACGGGCTGCATTGACGCTGGGCATGCAGTACCGGCCTGCGAAATGCTGTGTGGTCTCCCGCAAGGGTGCGCAGGCCGTGCCCACCTCAATCACCCTGCACAGCAGGCGGATCCGCGAGCTTCCGGAGAACGAGTCCGTGACGTCACGGCCTCGGAGCCACCGCAGGGTCTCGGGCAACCTTGGGCTGATCCTAGGGCAGGCCTGCCTTCTAACCCCTTGGCAAAATCTTACTGCTCTGTGGACTCTCCTCCTGCCTCGGCTCGACGACCTTTTTCGAGCTCGGCTTGTCCCTAATGCTGCCCTGCAGCCAACCGAAAAGGCCCTGACGGACGTATTTCGCTTCGGGAGAGATCTGAAAAACTTGGCGTCGGTGCATTTCCTGTCCGCGCCTCGCTTCGCCGGCAGCCATGGCTCGATTCGCTTCGAAACGAACGCCTCCATCCAATATGCTGTGCGAGCGCGACGCGTGCGTCCGCCAAGTCACGTGTCACCGACGTGACCGAGCAGTCGCTCGCCGAGGAGCGCTCGCGGTACCTGCAGCCCAGCAGCCATCGGCTCCGATCTCGCTGCGGTCGGACGCAAGTAAGCACCTCAAGCGGCTCTCCTACCGCCTCTCGCTGACCTCTGCCCTGAAGTAGTGGAAGTACTAGAAGTAGTAGAAGTGGCGTTGTCTACCGACTCTGACGGCATCGAGCACGTTGTCACGAGTGGTCATTTGAAAAACTGAAGAGGTTCACCTCAGGCTCACCAGGAAAGACCGGGCCTGTTGAGCGGAGCCGCTTGAGCAGGGCAGCAGCTCACGCTGCTGCCCGACCGGACGGAGAGATTCGCCGCCCGCAGTCACTCTTTCAGACCACGGATGCAGCCAGCGGCTGCTGCTAGGATTCGGGCGAATCCCCTGGACGATTGCTAGCTGCCCCCTATGCCGGAAGGAGGCAGATACCGGCTGCCAGCGCTGAGCCACACTATCAGCCAATAGTTCATGCCATCAAGGCCCGACCTATCCTGGTTCTGGGCCGCCTAATGGAAGCTCCGTCGGCCACGGCCCTCACTTGCATGTCGGCAGGCCTTTCCATCTGCCGGTGGTCTGGCTCACAAGCCGGACCTAGCGATAGCGACAAGGGCACCGATGTGGTAATCGTAAATGCGACTGCGAAGTTTGACGACAGCGAGAGGACGCTCTGACGGTGGCCGCCC
Organism: Cristatella mucedo; assembly: GCA_009760855.2. Lineage (NCBI taxonomy): Eukaryota > Metazoa > Bryozoa > Phylactolaemata > Cristatellidae > Cristatella > Cristatella mucedo. The sequence goes on along the minus strand of WPIO01000145.1, from coordinate 269,841 downwards.
GCAACAAGACCGATAAGCATGCGGCCGCCATTGCCCGGTCTTTCTTGACCTCGGGCTACCGAAGGTCGGGGAAGGGCTAATGAGGCCCTTCGCGATCGGGGTCTCGGTAGCCGGCGGCCAAACAATGAAGCTTGCCTGGCGGACCTAGGAATCCCAGGCATCGGCAGCTAGAAGGGCGTTGAGGCGGCTCTGCGTCTTCGACGTCATAACCGGCTGGAAAGCCGCGCGGTTCCTGTTCCTGAACCGGGAGCCCCTGTGGGGGCTCGCGGGGGGGGGGGCGCGATGGCGGCGCGATGAAGAGCGAAGCTCCCACAAGCGTTGTCGACGACGGCGTGTATTATACGATCTAGCAGCCGTCGTGCGTGCTGCTCCGGAGCACGAGGCGTTAGGAGAGCGAAGAGAGTGGATAGCGTGCGTGCAGGCCGACGCACAGGCAGAAAAGTGAATTGCGCGGCAAGGAACGAGTCACGTGCCGGCAAGGAGCGTTCCCGTTGGGCGGACAGGACGTCGGCTGGGGCGGAACCACGTGACGGCGATCACGCCCTCACCTCGAGTGGCACCCGCGACCCCAGCAGGACAGGGCACCGCCGGCTAATGTATATATACAAGGTAAAAAATTCAATAAATCGTTCCGTGTACGTATGCATATATACTAATATATGTTACACATATGAATGCTTAATCGATATGTAGATGTCTATTAATTCGGCAGGCTTCTATGACGCTTTCGACTGCCAGTGAGACGTAATAGTCATGATGTTGGTCGGGGCGTACATTTAGCAGGCGTCCCAGCTGCCTAGGTCATTGCTCCTAGCTCTATGTTAGGGAATCGACCCTTGAGTACACCGCCTGACTCAGCCACTGCTAATGACCAAGGTGATTATGGAAAATTCTTTTATGCATCCACCCCTATTAAACTAAAAGATTACCAGCGACAGAGATGTAGCCACTCGGCGTCGCAAGCTGAGCAGTCGACAAGCTCGTGGAGACCATCTCCGCTCGCGAAGAGGTGTCAGCGGACCAATAAATATCAAAAAGGAGAACAAGAACTTCGGAAACCTGTCTGCATTCAGTCGTCATTCTTGCAGCAGGTGACAAACCATTGTCCGCCTGAAGTGCGAGAATCTTACCCCCGCCCCCGGTCGGCTAAAGTCCAGAGAGTCTCCAGATTCATTCCCATCTTGCTGCTAATGAATCCCGAAGCAGCAACACGTACCGCCACGTTTCTAGCCCCGATTGTAGCGTGCTGAGGTTTTGCTCTGGATTCTGGCATGACATTCGGTCAAACGCTGTGCGTTCATTTCCGCTATTACACCTATCTTTGAGCTACGAGGCAAGTAAATCTTCTGCAGCCTGTCAGCTACTTTAGGCGTTGACCAACTGTGAAGCCTTAACCATTTGCAAACCAAAGCGGGGGGGGAGGGCGCCAGCTTTTCGGGTTTGGAGAAATGCCTTCAGTACCTCCCCCCCCCCAGCGGCTTGGCATGATCACTGACATGAACGGACCCGCTCGAGCGTGGTACCTCTCTATCTCGACGAGCACGTTTGATAAGCGCGCTAGCGTTAGCACGTCTCCAAGAATCAAGTATTTTCAAAGGATGAAAGGAAAGCCGATTAGTTGAACCTTGATTAATTATGCATGAGTCGCTGTACTGACCAATGAACTGCCTTCGCATGTTTTTTGGCCGCTGCAGTCGTGACAGATTGTACCACCCGCTACCTATTTGGGCATGCGCACGCTCTCACAGGGGTAATTATCGACCGCGAGGCTCGGCACCGAAATTTGGCAGCGACAAGACAAGGCACTTGGCGACCTCCTGCGTTATTTTCTTTGCAAAGCAAAGGCTGTCTGGACGCTTACCTATCTAGTCTCAGCAGCAGCAGCATTGCGCTACAAACTTCCGCTCTCCATCCTATGCTTTAGCGCTCTCTCAGCATTTCGCATCCAGATGGCCGTTAAAACAGTACAGCAGTCTTCCGTTAAAGTACACAACTTGAACCTGCAAAGTTTGTGCGCACTTAGCCGGTAGGGGCGTACTTTTTGGTGTGCCGCGCACTTTCCGGAGCGCTTGCCTGTACCGGGCTGCACGGTGGGCATTGTGACGCGAAAGCGGCATCTGACGATTCATTCAACATCTGTGTGTCGTTTGTCATTGACTTGCCTTGCGTTTCCCTGTTTCCGCTTTCTGCGCGTCCTTTGATTTGCCTGTCTGGTTCCTCAAACCTATCCCGTTCCTTACAGCTTCGATTTTGCTACGATGTCAGAGAAACCAAACGGCAAGCGCCTCCGTGAGTCTTAATGCTGTGAAATCATTTCCATGCTAAGCAAAGCGTCTGCTCCCCCAATAAGAGGGCCATACCGGCGCGGGGCTTCGACGCAAGTGGAGGCGCCGTCCGAGGGATTTAGGAGAACCGTAAAGCGATCCACGAACGATCTGCCCTGATGACTGACGAGGCTAAGGAGAAGACGTTTCGACCGCCAGTTGGACGATTTAAGGAGCTTGAGGACATGTTTTTGTCTCGATCGACAGCATGCGTCGTGCAAGCCTTCCTGTACCACCATCCCTCGCCATAGCAAAAGCGGAAAGCATTGCTTCCAGCCTCTCAATTCAGGAATCAGATTTGTTTAAGGCATCTTGGCAATGGATAAGTTGATTCAGAGTTCGGCGAGGATTGCAGAAGATTTTCCTTTCACAGAGAGGGAGCAGAAGTCAACAAGAACGATCCGGAATTGCGGCACGATTATCGCTCGAGCAATATGACCCTGAAGATGCCTATAAAATGGATGAGACCGATTTTGTATTGCTTCAAAGATAAAGTCTTCTTATGCCAGAGGAGGATATTTAAACCACTAGAGGCAAAAAGAAGGCTAAAGATCGAGTTTCTCTGATTGTTTGCGCCTACGCAACTGGAACTCACAAAACTCCTTGCGCTTTCATTGGAAAACCCAAAGAACCCGCTTGTATTAAGGACCGCCATTAGTCAGCTACTCATTTCAGTCAAGCGAAAGCTTGGATGGATGTAGAAACCTGTTGGAAGTGGTTCAATGAGGTGTTTTTTCCAAAAGTGAAAAATGAACAGGATGTCGTGTTTTATTGCTGATGAACAACGCTCCGGGACATTTTGAGGCCTTAGAACGCGACAAAATATTCGAATTGTTTTCTTTCACCGAATTCTAAAAGCTGGAAACAACCTTGTGACATGGAAATAGTCGCAGCTCTGAAAAAACAATGCAAATATTTGTATCTCAATGATGTTCTTGACTTTTACGAACTTGAAGAGGGGACGAAAAGTCAAAAGAAATATCAGGGCAAAGATTGCGACGATGTGCTGCAGGGGTCTTTTACGGGAGCCGAGCGCACCTGCTTGATGCTGCAAGCTACGTGTAAGAAGCCTGGGATTCTGTTTGGCCAAGCTCGCTCAAAACTGCTTTCGTTAAGGCCAAACTAATGACTTTGGAACCAGAACTGGAGGCTGATAGCAATGTTGAAAATGTGGGACCGTACTTGCGAAGGCTTTCGAAATATTGAATTTATCGGTCGCTTCATTAGAACTCGAAGACTTCATTCACGTTGATGACGAGAAAAACGAGGAATATGTAGCTGCCGTATTAGAAGACGTTGAAGAGCATTCTGAGTCAGTGATAATTGTTGTTGAAAGTGTGATGGAGGATGATGGCGACGTTAATCTTCAAGATCTTAATGTTGGTTTAGTGAGTGGAGTTGTATTTCATGGGTTCCAATCCCATTACAAGCAGGTTCTCGGCATCGAGGATCAGCTGCTCTGCTTTGAAGTTCAAATCAAAGCTGATGATGCATTTAACGATCTTAAAAAATTGTTTGAATTATTTCAGAGCAAGATCCTGGCGATCTCCCTCAAAGTCAAAAGCAAGAAACTTTAAAACCTGCACCAAATGACGATTCGTGACTTTTTTAACTAATAAATCTTGAACCCAGAATTTTAGGGAAAATTCTGCGTACCTAACCGGGATTCGTACTTCAACGGGTCTGTACTTCAACGGGTCCGTACTTAAGCGGAAGGCTACTGTAGATGCATCTGCTACTAGCCCGTTACAGCAGACATGAAGTCTGAGCACCTGAATGACCGGCCCCACAGCAGCACACAAGATTGAATAATATAATCATAAAACTATATTTGTATAGCACCCTCAGAAAACTTAATCTCTTTCTAAGCACATCACTTGCTGTCAAGGAAGCATGATCGAGTGGTCAATATCAATAAGCATAACATGGTATGAGGTGACATGCTCAGGTTCAGCATGCAAATATGGTTAGTGACAGCAGCCACAGTATCAGCACGCATAATCACATAGTGGATGAGTCACAACGACCCACTAGATTCTGTGATAACTTGAAGCAGTTTTAGCTTTTTTATAGACGTCATCAAGTCAGGGATGTCGTGAAACCTGTAAAGAGTGATTGTCAAACTTTGGAAGCACAGAAAAAAGGCAAGCTCTGCAAAAGATTTGAGGTTCGTACGAGAAGCAGCTAAACGACTTGATTCAAAAATTGAATGGGACGATACCTAGCCTGGTGGTGGAGCCAAAGAATGAAGGGACCTAAAAGTGGGTGACAGAACCTTGAAGTCCATGCCTTGCTTGACTGAGAGTCAGTGCAGGTCAGTGAGATGTGATGTGGCAACATTGTCACTCGCAACAGACAAGCCTAGCTGCTGAGTTTTGCACCAACCGTAAACACCGAACGGCTCAGGCGGGTAGCCCAGTAAGCAGTGAGTTACAGAGGTTCGGAAGGGAATGACTACGAGCTCGTACTTACAGCCGATAGCGAGCGACCTCCTTGCAGGCTCCATTGCCAAACTAATGCCGCAACGACTGATTCGTCACTCACCAACATAATTAGTGCACTTGAAGTGAGCCCTGTACCTGCATTTAATCAATATTACCCAGTATTTGCCAACAAAGATCTCCACCGGCTGATGAAAGGAGCAGTCAATAGTCACAAATGATTCCGATTGCCCGAGCTTAATCTTGATTGAGCAGCTGTCATAGGTATGATACACAAACAGGCTCTCTTTTTATACATATCCTTTTGCAGTTTCATAACACCTTAGCTGACACTTTCTGCTTTTTATATTTATGACAAAGTACAAATATAATTAGGAAAAAAGGTCAGCTCAGTGATATCTTGTACAGAGTGGTAATAATGATTTCTAGATGATAGCTAGGGAGTGCTAATAGTTTTTCGTTAAGTTTTTCGTTAGAAACTATTTTCAGATTATTGTGTTGACTTGACCCCATTGATCCGATGTGGCGATCAGACTCGGAGTCCTGGTTTCCATGCAAAAAACATAAATCACAAGTAATAAAAAATAAAACTGAAATCATGGTTATTATTCTATGGGCTGTCTGCTGCATTTTCTACTGTCAGTGGGACGTAATATCGTCGTCGTGATGGTTGAAGTTTAGTGACACGGGCCAGTCTAAGCTGCCTAAGTCATTTTCCCTTCTCTAGGTTAGGTGAATGATCCTCAGTACACCGTATGACTTAGCTAGTGACCAAAGTAAGATTGTGGATTACTCTTCGATGCGTCAAGCCCAAGTAAACTGCTCAAGTTTGTACGTTCGCTTCAGCTGAAAGGCTTTACCAGCCTACAGCTTCATCTGAAAATCTTAGAAGTTGTCATTCCTGCCACGCTCTAATTAAGTATGCAAAGAGAGTACAGGCGATTGAGATGTAGCCACTCCTCGTCGCTGGCTGAGCACTTGACAAGCTCAGCTATCAGCACTGCTCGTGAAAAGGGGTATCAACGGAACGAAAATATCAAAGAGGTAAACCAGAACTTTAGAAACCTGCCTAAATTCAGTCCTCATGCTGGCCTATGAATGAAAAAATTTCTTTACAGCTTAGTCTTAAGCACACGCCTTCAAAAACGACGACGTTTCGGTTGTCCGCAGACTCAATCGCGTAATTATAAAACGTTGCTAAAACGGAAGAGCATGAGGGTGGGAAACATACGAGACCCCAAAGCGGGGGTCTCAGTTTCGCGCGCGGGGTGCGATGGTGAACCGCGATGGCACACTAGGTAAGGCGGTTGCTTATCACGACCTCGGTTTCGAGTTCATGAGTTCGAATCCTGCAGTGGGCAACCCTTTGTTGCCGCTGAAAGCGTGGTCATAGCCGTAAAAGACTCTTATGTCGCTATACGTAGAGGCTGTTAAATCAGCTAGTATTTTTGTGCAAGGTCATTACCAGCTCCACGCTCGAGGAGGTGCCAATGTAGCATTAAAGAACAAAGAGGGCAACCGACTTCGTGCATCGTTTCCTTTGCAAAGCGGAGGTGGCTTCTGCACGCCTGCACCTATCTAGCCGCAGCAGGAGGAGCATTGCGCTACAAACTTCCGGTCTCCATCCTCTGCTCTTTAGCGCCCTCTCAGCATTTCGCATCCATCCGATGGCCGTTTAAACAGTGCATGCATCTCTTAATAGCCCGTCTCCGAAGACATTAAGTCTAAGCACTTGAATTACCAGCCCCACAGCAGCAGATAGCATTGAATAATATAATCATGATGATACATTTTCATAGCCCCCTCACAAAACTTAATCCCTTCCTAGGCACTTTGCATTACTGTAAGGAAGCAGGACTGGTTAGTTAGTGGTAGAATGGTCGATATCAGTAAGCATAACATGCATATGGGTGACATGCACAGGGTCAGCAGGCAAATATTGTTAGTAGTATCATGCAAAGTGTCAGCACACATAATCACATAATGGACGATTCACAACGACCCACTAGATTCTGTGATAAATAGATGCTCTTTAGCTTCTTTATAAATATCGTCAAGTCGCGACGTTTGTCGAGAGTGAGTTTCAAGCTTTGGAAGAATACAAATGAAGGGCACGATCTCTGGTTTGGTTTAGCGGTTAAGGTGCTCACCCGACCAAGGTCTGACTGAGGTCGTGAGCTCGAGCCCCGAGGCTTATGTGAAGCGCCTGAATAGTGATTAAGTTCTCTTGGGGCGCTATATAAATGAATTGTATATATCTCAAGAAGTAGCTAAACGGCTTGATTGAGAAAGCAGTTGGCACTATGCCTAACCTTGTGGTCGAGTAGATGTGATAGGTATTTTAGAGCCAAAGAATGAAAGAAACTTTAAAGTGAGCGACAGAACTTTAAAGTCTATGCCCTGCTTGACTTAGAGCCAGTGCAAATCAGCGAGACTTGGTGCGATGTAGAAACTGTGACGCTCACAACAGACAAGCCTAGCTGCAGAGTTGGGTACCAACCGTAAGCGCTGGACGGCACAGGCGTGTAGACGAGCAAGCAGTAAGTTACAGAAGCTGAGACGGAAATTACTGCGAACTAGTACTTACAGCCGATAGCAAGCGACCTCGCAGGCTCCATTGCCAAACTAATGCCGCGACGACAGATTCATCACTCACCAGCATAAATAGTGCACTTGAAGTGAGCCCTGTACATGTAGTTAATCAATATTCTCCATTATCTGCTAACAAAGAGCTCCACCTTCTGATAAAAGAAGCAATCGATAGCCAGAAATGATTTCGATTGCCCGAGCTTGATCTTGATAGAGCTGCTGTGAAAGGTATAATACACAAACAGGTTCACTTCTTCAGCGATATATCTTTTTGAAGTTTAATAACCCCTTAGCTGATACTTATTGGTTTTTACATAGATGAAAAAGTAGAAATATAGTTAAGAGAAAGATTCAGCTCGGTGATATCGTGTATAAAGTGGTAATACTGAGTTATATATGTAAGCTAGGGAGGTGCTAATACTTTTCGATTAAATTTTTCGCTTAAACCTACTTGCAGATTCTCGTGTTGATTTGATCACATTAATCTGATCTAGAGATCAGGGGTAGTTCTGATTGTTATGCAACAGAAATAGCTTGCACATGGTTAAAAATAAACATAAATCATGGTGATAATTCTTTTTATGCAACAGAAATAGCTCGCACATGGCTAAGAAAATAAAGATTAATCATGGTGATAATTCTTTACGCTTTCTGCTGCGTTTTGGACTGCCAGTGATGCGTAACATCGTTGTTGTGACGGTTGGGGTGTAGGTAGTGGGGGTGGCCCAGCTGCCTAAGTCATTGTCCCTTCTCTAGGTTAGGTAATTGATGCTCAGCACACCGCCTGACTTAGCGTCTGCTAGTGACAAAAGTAATATTATGGAATATCCTTCGACGCTTCTAGCCCTAGTTAACTGTGAAAGTCGTCCGACTTGTTATTCCTGCCGCGCTCATATTGAGTGTGCAGAAAGAATACCAGCGACGGAGATGTAGCCACTCCTCGTAGCTGGTAGCTGAGCACTTGACAAGCTCAGCTACCAGCTCCGCTCGTGAAAAGGGGTGTCAACGGAACAAAAATATCAAAGAAGTAAACCAGAACTTACGAAACCTGTCTACATTCAGTCCCCATGCTTGAATATTAATGGCAACATTTTCTTCACAGCTTAGTTTTAAGCACACGACGACGCGTTGGTTGTCCGCAGACTCAATCGCGAAATTATAAAACGTTGCTAAAACGGGAGACCACGAGGGTGGGGAACATAAGAGACCCCAATGCGGGGGTCTCAGTTTCGCATGGTGCTCGCAGATGGTAATAAGCAATCACATCTACAGCCACCTAGACGAAACCGTGTGTGTGTGTGTACGTGTGTGTGTGCGCGCGTGTGTGTGTGTGTGTACGTGTGTTGTGTGTGTGTACGTGTGTGTACGTGTGTGTGTGTGTGTGTGTACGTGTGTGTGTGTGTGTGTTTGTGTGTACGTGTTTTGACTCACGCAATATACCGGGATTCAACTCGAGCGCATTAATTTAATAATGATTAAATTACAAGGCCCAAGCTTCAAAGCCCTGCTTTCACCGCCGAATTAAGACTAGCCTCGACAGCTCAAGCAGTTAGAGCATGCTAGAGAATTGAAAAGTCACACAAGTCAACCCGTAGATTGACATCCGAATCGCTTTTCGATCACGGGAATTTTTTTCAGGCGTTAATTAGAACGGAAGAGAGTCGTCTGTAGCATCGTATTTTGAAATTACTGAACTTTGAGTTTCCTGAACCTCATTTGCTAATTTAGAAGTAGCAACTTGGGCTACTTAACCTGGATATCTTCCCGCCAGAACCTAAAGCACTCCGAAACCTACTATGCCAATCACTTCCTATATCCTCGCTCGCGTGGTTTAGTTGTTAAAGAAAACACTGTCGCTGCAATGTTGACTTTTAAATAACACCTTGTTTGATTTCCAATGGTTTTATTCCTGCTTCGTAATGGTAAAAAAAGCCATTCCAACGGTTTTCTAGAACTACTCTTGCCCGCTAAAATGTTGGCAGTCTCTATTTGCACATTGCTAGCTATTCTCGTTACCAGTTCATTTCTCAATCACGGCTAGAAAAAAGACGCTTTTAAACTAAACTTGGCTTTATAAGACCATGATATTATGTATTATAACTTAATACCTAATCATAACTGACTCCTGAGCATAGCTATATAGCGAGTTACGTCCGGTTATTGGTCTTAGCATCAGCAACAGAGCGGCAAGATTAAACCTTCGTTCGTTCTTTGAGCTACACTCTATTTTAAGATGTTTCATGACGGCAGTGATGATAACAATGACATTCTACGTGGCAACGACGACGGGAATGTCACTGCCCTAGCTCTGCTAGATCTGTCTGCTGCCTTCGACACCATTGATCACGAAGTTCTGCTTGAACGATTGAGAACAACGATCGGTCTGGCAGACGAAGCACTGGCGTGGTTTAAATCATACTTGTCTGATCGTGTTCAATCCGTGTCGTGTGGGGGTCAGGTCTCAGACATGAGAAGGGTCACCTGTGGAGTCCCTCAAGGATCTGTACTTGGTCCCTTGCTGTTCTCCATTTATACGCAACCTCATGGAAAAGTGATTAAGGCCCATGGAATAGGATATCACTTCTATGCTGACGATACTCAGTTGTATTTGTCATTTAAACTGTCGAAATCTGCTGCAGCAACTGAGAAACTGAATGCTTGCCTTGCCGATATTCGATCCTGGATGTCGGAAAACTTCCTGAAATTAAATGACGATAAAACCGAACTGCTTCTCTTAGGACACCCTAAGCGTGTGGCTGGATTAAAAGGCTTTGCTCTTCTAATAGGTGATGCTATCGTGCGACCTTCACCACGTGCTCGTAATCTAGGTGTCGGGTTCGACAACTGCCTCAATTTCAAAAGCTTCATTCAGAAGACTGCGTCTACAGCTAGCCATCACATCCAATCCCTATCCAAGATTAGAAGCTGTCTCCCAAAAAGGCTTGTAAAAAATTTAACTGGCTCTTTAGTTCTGTCTCGGCTTGATTATTGTAATTCCCTTTTGGCTGGGCTACCAAAGAAAGCTATTATGCCACTTCAGCGGACTATGAATATGGCTGCAAGGCTGGTCTTCAAGTCCCAGCGGTTTGAGCACGTGTCACCTTTGCTGGAAGAGCTAGGATGGTTGCCGGTTCAGCAAAGGATACAGAGCAAAGTTCTTATGCTGACCCACAAGGCCCGCCGCGGCTTGGCTCCTTCATACCTAGCTGAACTGCTGCATCAGTTTCAGCCTGTTCGCGCCCTCAGGTCCTGTGTGGACAATAAATTAGCTGTCCCATTCCTCCGCTTAAACACAGTTGGCGACAGAAGCTTTAGCTCTGCAGGTCCTAGACTGTGGAACTCGCTTCCACAATTCTTGCGCAACGACATCTACTCTCCAACTGCCGACTATGGCACATCTTTTTCAGCGGTCCTGAACTGCTACTTCTATGCTACTCACTACCTCAACTGCTCTCCTAACTCTGCTATGCTTCCCACTTTCTCTTTGTTGCGTGAGACGAAGTCTGTTGGCTACCGAATGCGTACCGAAAGCCGCTTAGGCTGTGAGTGTGCTATACAAAACTCTCCTGCGTAACACCCACATGGCCTTTATGACTTTGTGGAGTTACTGACGGATATACATTACATAATTATAATCTACATACAAGCAGAGGTGGGGCCGTGATTTTCATATAGGAGTCACGAACCACAAAAAATTACAAAATAACAAACAATTATATCCATAATTTATAAAACAAAATTTATTGCACGCTAAGTGGACCTACAGAAATCTGTACCACGTTCCTACCAGACTTTTTCTGTCCTAAGCTCTTGCCCCAGTTCGATGTGGGGGGTCTCGCTGGCGACCCAAACCCCCCCCCCCCCCGCTTTTCGGATTTTGGGGATATGCCTCCAGTCCTCCTTCCCCTGGCTCTGCCGCTGAAAACGGAATAAGTGGAACGGGCGCTGACTGCAGCGCTAGCGATACGCCTCCCGCGTCAACCATCAACGGCTGCATGCGAGGCTCTGTAGTGCTACAATATCGAAACTGAACACGCAGCGGCTGATTGTTGCGACAAGCGACATGGCGCTGCTGCTCGAATTCTTGCTGTCTGCTGATCTGTCTGCTTGTGCTGTCTGTCTTTGCTCTTTGCTCTCCACGTCGTCACGCCGAGAGCGCACTTATATCAAGCATTGTGTTATTTTGCCGCTAGGGTTTCATTTGCTTGGCATTATCGACCGCCGCGAACGGACCCGCTCGAGCGTGGTACCTCTCTTTCTCGACGAGCACGTTTGATAAGCACGCTGGCGCATGCATTGCTGCAAGGTCAGATTATTTTCAAAGACTGAAAAGAAATCCGGTTAGTCGGACCTTGGTTAATTATGCATGAGTCGCTGTACTGACCCCAATTAATTACCTTCGCATGTTTTGTGGCCGCCGCAATTGTGGCAGATTGCTCCACCCGCTTCCTGTACACGGCATGCGTACGCTCTCACACGGGGGTAATTATCGACCGCGAGGCTTAGCAGTCGCGTTTTGCAGCGACAAAAGATAGCACTTGGCGACCTCGTGTATTCGCAGCGCACTTTCTTTGCTAAGCAGAGGTTGTCTGTACGCTAACTTATCTAGCCTCTGCCTGATAGTCGCTCCTCGAGTGCCTCAAAACCTCGCCAAGCTAGAGCACTTGCAAGCAGAAGCGTCGAAATTAGACGCTATTTCAGTTAATGTAACTTTGCTTGCAGTTACGAACCTTTCTCGGCAATCTTATAAGCAGCCAACTAGCCGGTGCGACAAATTAATTACTGTGAATTACTCTTCGATGTGACTCATCTCTGACATTGCCGCTTGGAACGTTTCGTCATCACTCGTGTAATATATGTAATCCTTGCCGTGGTGAATCTGTAGTTCCCGTAAAAATTTCATTGCAGCTCCTGTCATCATTTGGGCTCCTATTCACCAGACTTTACGTTCGGAATTTCGCGAAGGGTCAAATGCCAGACAGTGGCTGACTCATAAAGCTGGCAGCAGCAATACTTACGGCTTCCTTGACTTTGGTCAGTCCAGTTGCGTCAGCCGCTCTTTAAAAAGACAGGTTTCCCGCCGCATCGCGTAATGTAATTAACTGACATTTCCTTCGCTTCTGGCATTATTTCCCTCGCATAGTTCTAGTTATTAGCCGACTCGGCAAAGCGGATGTAGTAGCTCAGCTTCATCTACTGCAGGCACAGAATCAATTTTTCTCCGAGCCTTTACTGCAACGCAAGATCTCGAGTTGCACCCTCAGGCTCGATGCACGGGCTCCATTTCCAGCAGCTAGCGGCTTCAGTAATTCAGCTTTCGATCTCAATCGATCGCTTCTCGGAAGCTGCGTCTGCATAATCTAGCTTTTAAGCGTACCCTTATCGATAGCATACTAAGCGTGACCAAGAAGCTGCTGAAAACTGCCTTTTAATTCCTGGCTAAGTCTCGACATTCACTCGGTAAGACGAGGTAATTGCCTAGAACTTGGAGTGTATGAGGCCTAGCATTTTAGCTAAGGCTTTTGCGATTCTACACTTTACTGTGCATTTGACCTGTACAAACGCAGGAATAATTTCTAATATCGTACGTAAAGTCATCCTTACTCGTCTTCAGAAGCGGTTCAGAGCGCTCCGGCACTTCGTCTAAGCTCTGAATATGAAATTACGCCTTTGGGCATCCACCTAGGGTTTTATGCGCAAATTTATAGCTGACAAATGCAGATGGCAATCCTGTTGCTGTGCATTTCAGTGATCTCACAGAGCATGTAGGTAATCAATCTGACGGAATCTTTCAGCACTTATTTCTTTGCTTTGGCAGTAGCCTGTCAGTTCAATCTAACGCATAAGCATCAAGGCTGGACACTCCACTGAGTCTACTTTACACTAGCCAGTCACATTTTCTGTGCAGCTCCCCCAGATAACTGTACGTCTGTTCATTCGCTTTTACATATACCACAGGCTTGGAGCGGCCAACGACCTTGGTCGGGAAAAATGAGCTCTTTACCAGTGAGCTACATCAGTACAATTTGCTAGATATTCGCTGATCCGTCATGTCTGATCCGTCATGTCACGTGCCACTGGTGCCACACTTATCTCACACTCGCCGGCGGCGGCGGCCATTTTATGCATCCCGCTTCGATTCGTGTCAGTCGCACCTTTAATTTCGATGCGCAGCCAAATTATCCGACGCGTGCGTTAAACCACTTAAATTTAGTGCACGCATGCGCGCAGGTGAAAGCAACAAATCCAACGCCCACGTTACGGACGTCCTGTCCGCATTAGCCGATATAGTGACGTGACTGAGACGCCACAGCACTGCCTGCATCATAGTATCATCCACATCATCATAGTATTATCCACAGCACTGCCTGCATCATAGTATTAGGAGTTTCGACGTCGCATGTAGTAAGTACTAAGAAGGAGCCCAAATAAGTATATTGAGTTCTGCCACTTCCTTTTTTTACAGTTTGCGCCGTACACCGTTCCATCACTGTCGCAACAAGCACATAATAAAACTGGAAAATGACTAGCCAATCAAAATGCGGGGCGGATGGTCTTTCTTGTCGAAGCAGTTGCATCAAATTTCTGTCTGCCTATGGAACGAGTCGGTCCAGCCACCTTAAGAGTAGCTAGGTCATCAACGGACAATTTGGTTCTGTGAGAGGTAACTCTACATTATTTCCCATAATCTCAATGTCAAGCGTGGAGAGCTACAAAAGCCTACTAGTTTGGTCCAGTAGTTAAGGTGCTCGCCGCCCGACCAAGGTCTGGCTGAGATCGTGGGCTCAAGCCCGGAGGCATATGTGAAGCGCCTGAATAGAGATTAAGTTCTCTTGGGGCGCTATACAAATGAATTATATTATATTGTATATATATGTGTGTGTGTGTGTGTGTGTGTGTGTGTGTGTGTGTGTGTGTGTGTGTGTGTGTGTGTGTGTGTGTGTGTGTGTGTGTGTGCTATTCTTTCCGAAGCGCTTCAGAGGACAATCATTTGTTAGCGCATGTAATCCAAAAAATTGCATTCATAAATTAATTTGCAAGTGGACGCTGAACGGCGTCGTGGTCGAAACCAGCCAGATTATGGCAGGTAATGATTATTCGTGGTTCTTGAGTTGCTACGACTAGGACCTGCTTGTAGGATAATCCATGGCTGAGGCCGCATTTAGTACGGCACATTGTGATAGGCAGCAGTGCCCTGCTGCCAGCGTCTGCATTAGCATTTAGGCTGATTTGGAGTCTAGGCTACGGTGCCGTTGGAATACGTCATGGCCGAGCTGCTAAAGTTGAAACCCTCTACTGCTGTCAAATAGACTAGTATACGTTATTGCTACGGACTTGCTAGGTTAAGGAGTGCACGCTCTTTTTCGCTGCCATACTCCTGCTGCAGTCAGCATACCTGCGTGGATTATTGCAGCACCTACAATTACCTGCGTGAATTATTGCAGCACCTACAATTACCTGCGTGGATTATTGCAGCACCTACAATTTGCTAGCCGCGATACAAGGTTCAGGCATCACCGCGCATATTCGTCACGCTTCGGCTGAGACTAGCATCATTGTGAGTGCTGTGCTTGCGGCATTTGTGCGACCGTACGTGGAAGCCGAACATTTGTAGTAACGGTCGATCACCGCTATATGTATGGTAATTCTATATTTACATCCGACCTGTATTCCATCGGGCCAGCACCTGGCGGAAGTGAGAATAGTTTTGTTCGGATGCGTAAAGATGAGGGTTGACTTATTCTGCATGAAGAATGAAGGCCGGTGCTATTTAGGAGTAGAGCTAAACTATTTGAGGACAACTTCTATTCGCTTTTTTGCAGCGATTCCTCAAGCGGGCTAAGCGCTATGATAATCTCTTAATTAACTAATCTTAATTAACTGAATAAGAAGCGCCCAACCATAGGCAGCCAGGGGCTGGTTGTGATCGTGAAGAAGCGCTGAGCTTACTTATTTCAACTGGAGTGACCCGTAGCCCACAAAAATACTATGAATGTAATTAGCAAGTTATTTAAACGCTAGTACATCTTCACGTGTCAGTACCTTGTTCTCTCATTTAGTACATTTTTACGTATATATTTACATATATCATATATATACGATAATATATATATATATATATATATATATATATATATATATATATATATATATATATATATATATATATATATATATATATATATATATATATATATATATATATATATATATATATATATATATATATATATATATATATATATATATATATATATTATACATACATTTACATATATTTAAATGTTTACATTTAGTACATTTAGTCTCATTGACGTACAGGTCTGGTCAAAGAATGACTGCGAACTTCGCCTAAGCCGAATGGAATTTCAAAAAATGTGTGTCCATGTCATCCCTAACAATGTTATTCTTGCCGTTTATTGAGCATGCTGCCACTAACCATTCGATCGTGCTTACTTCGCAGCAAATTTGAAGTGCCTACAAAAATATTGAGTTCTCTGATGGCGCTAAATCAAATGTATTCTTATTAATATTATTATAATTACTAAACTTGGATCATATTTAGCTACTCCGCTGAATCCAACCTTTAAATCCAACTGCAACAATGTAGTTAATGATGTCGTATGTGGCTAGAAATGGTAAAGCGCATGCACCGTAACCCTTCTTGGGTTAATGGGGGAAATAATGTAATACGCACGTGTACTTGTTTAATCTATATGTATGTAGACTAGTGCTTCTGTGGGCCTGACGGAAGCGCTTCGCTAACCCCAAGCCTATTGAGTGTACGAGGTGAATAAACAAGTTGTTTGCTGCCAGCAGCAGTATTTTGCGGTTAGAGAATGCGTGACGACCATCGCTACTTGCAAGCCCTAAGATCAGGCTGGAATTCTGCAATGATTTGACTTTAGGTTCGGATGCTTTAAGTATAGTGAATTATATGAAAGCAGATAACTTTGTCTGGTAAAATGTTTAGGAAGCTTCATAGAAGGTACATATAATGCCTGCCATAGCAGTGTTTTGTTAAGAAGAACTTTCAGGTGATTCAGCATTCAGCGATTCAGAAATTTCAATAAACGTGGCCGAGTTCACTAAAAATCAAGATAAATAACCCAAAAACCTGCTAAACTCATTAAATAGAAGCTCTCGCCATCTAGTGTCGTGCCTAACTCAAAAAATATACCGCTAACGAGTTGAGCTGCAAGCGCTTGCACGAATCTCCATTCCATTTCAGCAATATCCTTTAACTTTGTTGCAGAAAAAATATCTATTCCTTTGCCTTTGCATCAGGACTATCTATCTCTCACTCTTTTGTACGGTGGCAAATGTCTGCGTGTCAAACCGAAATCTTGCAACCCCGCCGTATTCGTTTATGATGGACCCGTATGTAGATCCTCTCCACGTACTGCGCGTCGACACTCGTTATCACTTGTATACTATTGACAAATTCGTTAGACCAAGTCATTCACCTAATGGCAATTTATAGATGTCTGCAAGCACTCTGACTTCGGCGGTGACTCTACCTTTGGTGACATCTACCTCGCTTTCTGACGCAACATCCGGATGATTAACTTGGTTTTTCTAGCAGCCGCCCCCACAACTTCCGCGCCTAAACAGCCTTGCATTTGGATGTTGCAACGCCTTTCAACTTCAGCCACCCACTTAATGCAAGCACAATAACCAAAGAACTGATAGCGCACTTTTGCATGTATATATGTAAAATCTCCTGCAAAATACCTTTACTCTTCGGTTTACCAGCCTCTGGAGTCACGCTTCACGCCACTTCGCTCTGGGGTTCACGTTCACCCGTTGAGTACCTGCTTCGTACCTTCTTAGTACCTACCTAAGTTTACCTTTTGTTTGGGAGTTTACACGGTCAGTCGTCCTCCAAGTCTTGCTTCCTGATCGCTTCCTTCCTCCTGAGTAATTGTGGGAAAACTGCTTTCGTTTGGTATGTAAGAAATGGCCCTGCTCGATTTCCCGTTGAATTCTAGCCTTCTACGACTGCTTTTATCGACTGCAGTCTGATTTGTGCACGACTTTCTTGTAGATTTGCGTAAATCAAAAACTCGGGTGGACTTGGACCGATTTCGCCGCTCGAGTCGTCCGCCGTACTTTTTTGAAGCTACGAAGAATGCTTGCCCTGGATGACATCTACAATAAATCGTTTGCTAAGTATGGCTTAAGTAATAGCACAGAAGTCGAACTACGTTTGGATGCTCAATCGTCGCAAAGACTTCCATAATTCTCAGACCGCCTCCCAGTATCGGCGGAGTGTACACCACAGACTTGAGTAGGCAGGAATCAGATAAGGAAGCCGTGACTCAACCGAGTAAACTTGGACAATATTTAACAAGCAATAGGACAGAGCTGGCAGTGGGCTACCTGAACACCGCTATAAATCCGTTAAATTTACAGAGTATGGGCCAAATCGATAGTCCGTATTTTCTTAAGAAAATCATAAGGAATACTGCGCTTTATTCATATCGGTCGAAGGAACAACCTGGGTACTGCGTAGGGTCGTCGGGTCGTTGGCCTCTGGATTACTCTCATTGCGAAGCACATCCCACGCTAACGCCAGTGATATCGCTACCCAGCGATGCATGGGCAGTTGGGAATGTAATGCAATGCATTTTCCCTCTGCAGATCGACAAAGCCTCGGGTAGAAAACCTCGGGTGGCACGAGCCAGGATGACTTTCTATAGGTCACCGGATGTCTGATCACCGGATGCCTGAGCGCTGCTTTCTTTGCGCTTGCGCTGGTCAGCAGATTTCATCTGGCGCAAAAGAAAAACGATGAGTATCTTTTAAGCGAGAAGTGCGGTCGAGCACGTGATCAGCACGGACGTAGCGATTTAAGACGGCTGCAAAAGTAAATGCTACAGTCAGAGGCGTAACGAGGGGGCGGGGGGACAGATGCCCCCCCCCCCGGCGTCAAGGCCCAAGGGGCGTCAAAAGTAAAATGAATTGGGCATAATTTTTTTAATCTCTTTCGGGTGAGATTACCAATCTTGATTTCAAGCAAGTACTTTTTCAATGGGCTTGACTAGTTCTGGCTGAGCTAGTTAAGCATGTTTACAGACTTTGACCAAACTATAGCTTGACGCTCTGGCGGCATACACGCGACGACAAGGAAACACCGAGGGGAGCTTCAACCGCCGTTCGCCTCTCTCTCAGAGCAACAAACGCGCGGTCGTTCCATCCCCTCCGACCACGTTCCAACTGCCCTCGTCGTCCGCTCGCCCCATCCTGCCTGCCACAAGCCGGCTGCGTCGCATCAAGGGCAAGCCAGATATATATATGTGTGTGTGTGTGTGTGTGTGTGTGTGTGTGTGTGTGTGTGTGTGTGTGTGTGTGTGTGTGTGTGTGTGTGTGTGTGTGTGTGTAGCGCCGACAAACTAGCGGACTGCCCAAGCTAGGCTTAGCTGGCTTTGCCAGCCAGTCACACACGCCCGAGCTCATCCGGTCCATGCAGTGTTGTTTGCATAATGCCCAGCAATCAAACTGTCAAGATTTCAAGCTATGAGCTTGACAGCTGAGCCTCGATTTAGAACGGAGGGCTTTGCCGCTTAATCGGAATGCTAACGAGGTAGTCGCGATTAGCCGACGCTTATGAGCATCATTTTAAATAATTATGTACGGTCTACAAGCTCTTCTAACCGTAGTTGTATCGCTTGCCAGTTGTAAGCGTTCCCTTAGCAAGCTAAAGATAATCCTGTCTTATCTTAGAGCATCAATGGGGCAGGATCGACTTTCTGATTTGGCCTTGTTATGCACTGAGAAAGAAACACTGGGGAAAATGTTGACTTTCAAACTGTAATAGACCAGTTTGTATGATAGCTACCTTGCACCTGTACTACAGTTAGTAAAACTTTCTTGAATCGAAATGCCTGCTAGATAGTGTTTTCGCATTTCTTCTGTGGTGGAGCTATTTTGCAGCAATTGCTTGACAAGGGGAGGTGCGCCAATTTACCGAAAGACTAGAGAAGCGAATTCCTCAGTCAAGGACTTGCAGAGCAAATGCCTTCTGGCGCCAACGGCTTTTAATGCAGAAATGCAAGAAAATACACCAGCTAATTCAACAGCCTCTTTTTTTTAGCGACAGACAAGCTTTTACGGTTATCACCGCCGCTTGCAACGGCAATAAAAAATATTTTACCGCAAGATTCGAACCCACGACCTCGGAAGAGAGGTCGTGAAATGCAACCGCCTTACCTAGTGTGCCATCATGGCTCACCAATAACCGATAGTCTATTGTGTCTATGGAGGGCCCGAGATTACAAGGAGGCTGTAACTGTTTCAGCAATTCAGGCGGGTATAAAGGAACCAAGCCCTGGTGAGCCTTGTGAGTCAGAGTAAGAATTTGGCTCGGTACTCGCTTATTGAACATAATTCATTAAAAGCCCCTTCGGTGACAAAGACACATAAGCTGAACCTCTGAGTGATCATTTTGGCTAACCTTGCATCCATATTTATCACTAGCTTACAAGTTGTATTTTGCTTTTTTCGGTATTGCAGCCAAAGGTGAACAGCAAAAATACAGCCTAGAAAAAACCATGAAGCTATTGGGATGTTTTGCGAGCCACTCGGTAGACGTCTTATAACCTCAGACACCGACCGCACGTTAGGACTATTTGTACAACTGGTAATCTTTATGAATGCATCTTTCAAACTTTAAGCAGTTATCAAAGAAGACGCTAAAATTAAGAGAACACGATTAAGGTCGCACCAGAACATCACCAAATAGACCATCGCACTCTCATCGTCCAGCTGCAAGCTCGTGGTGGTCTACATTGTATGATCGATTTTATTATGGTGCCCTTCATTTTAGAAGTGCATGAGTAGTTGGCACATTTAACAGTCACTTGCGGTCTTAACTACTACTAGTTAATTCCGCGGTTAGCTACGATCGAAAACCATAGAGCTATAAAGAAAGCTTCAAGAGAGCATCATTAGAGAGTTAGAAGTAGGTTGCGAAGTCTCTAGGTCGCTACTTGCAATAGCATGACAATCACTGTTCGAAATTAGGGAATATTTTAATCTGCATTTTGAATTTTTAACATTCAGAAATCTGTAGGAAATCATCGAGCTCGATACTATTCATTGTTACTTCGAAGTCTGAAGTAATGCACTGCCGCTATCCGAGGCTCCAAGCTGTATGAGGGGGGCGTCGTTTAAACCCTTTCAAGGGAAGTGAATGCGGCTCCATCGTTTCTTTGCAAAGCGCAAGAAAAATCTTCCTGGCCCACAATTAATCGACTCCTACTAAAAACCCAAATCGCTAGAGCTGCTTCAAAACAGAACGGGTGGCTAGAGTATCTAGCCCATCTGAAGTGGTGGTGTGCGGGATAGTGTCAACCCAGCAGATGGTAAAGGCATTATTATTGACCGCAAAGTTATAGAAGGTTTCAAAACATGCATATGAAAGTTTAACAATAACTACAGATCACCAAGCGACACTAGACCCAGAGAACTTGAGCCACTGCTGCCTAGTCTCCCTTTTTACCATTCCTATCAAAGACACTAGAATGAGCCGAGGCTGACCAGCTGAACTTATATATTGATACTTCAAGACTTGCTAGTAAGTTCCAGTCTAGCTTTAGAGGTAATCACTAAACAGAATCAGCATTGCTTTGGTGTACAACGACCTACTTAGGAATGCAGACAGGTAGAGTATCTCTGCTTGTTTTGCTCGATCTTTCGGCAGCTTTTGATACTATCGATCACAAAGTTTTTCTAGGATGCCTCTCATCTCGCCTGGGCATCACTGGCACTGCTCTGCAATGGTTCAGGTCCTATCTCAGTGGGAGACTCGAGAGTATTGACGTGAATGGACAAAGATCATTCAAGGTACCTCTGAAGTATGGATTACCTCGGTGCTCCATGGTAGGTCCTGTTCTTTTCACGGTTTATACTCTCCCTCTAGCCGATATAATTGCCAAGCCCAACCTAGGCTTCCACTTCTATGCAGATGACAATCAGTTGTACCTTTGCTTTGATCCCACTCAGCCTTCGAGCACGTCGAATTCTCTCAACTTCCTTTCTGCATGTATTGATGACATCCGCACATGGATGGCAGCAAACTTTCTTAAATTGAATGATGATTAAACTAACTTACTATTTATGGGCAAACCAAGAGCGATTAAGAAATAGGAAAGTATAACGCCCAAAGTCGGCTCTGCCAGCATATACCCTGTTGAATCTGCACCAAATCTAGGTGTATTGTTCCTTGTTCCATGTTAAGTGACCTTTTGTTAGAAGACCACACCAGCTTCACAATCACGTCTGCCGACTTTCGTCTACATAAAATTACTAAATTCGGGCGTTTTTCGACAGGGATACCATATCCAAGTTGGTCCATGCATTTGTGCCATACCATCTTGGTTTCTGTAACTCACTGCTTGCTGGTCTACCGGCATGTGCAATCAGGCGCTTACAGCTGGTGCAAAAATCTGCAGCGAGGCTTGTCTGTCATGAGCGTCGCAGTTGCGACATCACACCACTTCTCGCCAACCTGCACTGGCTACCAGTCAAGCAATGGATCGACTTCAAGGTTTTGTTGCTCACATTTATAGATACCTTCATTCTTTGGCTCCATATTACCTAGCAGATCTACTCCCCCACCAGGCTAAGCCTCGTACCACCCACTTTTTGGAATCTCAATGTTTACTTATACCTCGTACAAACCTCAAATCCTTTGGAGACCGTGCCTTTGCAACGTATGTTCCCAAATCCTGAAACTCACTCCCGACTTGAGTCACGACATCCCGTGACTTGACCACAGTTAAAATGAAATTAAAAACACACCTATTTATGACAGCATTTAATGGGTCCCTGTGATTCGTCCTTCATGTACTTATGCGTGCTGACACCGTGCATGCTGCCACTAAACACACTTGTATGCTGACCCTGTGGACGTAACCCCTAACCATGTTATTCATGTTGTTTATCAAGCATGATACCACTCACCATTCGATCGTATCTCCTCTGTAGCCCCCCTAGAAAGAAATTGAGTTATGCGTGAGTGCTTTATCAAATGTATTAATATTATTATTTGTATTACCAAGTGCATATTACGACATAATTTTCGTTCACGATTTATTAGCAAGTCTATTTCGTGTGCAGTGCCTCTACAGAATTATGCCGGCAAGGTCCTATCCTGCTGACGTCGGTTGCTACCAACTCTTCACCTGACAAATCATCAAAGTTTCTTAGGATTAAAGTTGGGTCCAAGCAAGTACAGTAGGATAAAAGTACACCTTTGGAGCTTCACAGACGCCCCTTTTAGTCCCATGTGAAAATCCTCCCTGTCGCTCTAGCCAGAAATCCTACAGCAGAACTGCTACCCCTGAATACGTGCACCATTTTGCTGCATTCCATACCTCAAGATTATCTTACACTAAACAAAATCACTTCTGCACGATTCTTGACAACCTTAATTATCAGAGCCAGAGAATTGATAGCGGAGAGTATTTATTGAGCCTAACTTACAGCGGAAATGGCTTTCTTCTCCTGCTCTTTCTTCTTAGCTAGAAAACTTTGGCTGATTTAACAGCCTCATTTATAAAGCGGAAGAAAATTCTTAACGGCTATCTCCACCGCTTGCAGTGGTTAATTAATATAGGATCCATCACTACAGGACTCGAATCTACTACCCGCATCGTGAAGAGCTGGTACCGTACCCCAGGACACTACCTACCTAGACCTAAAACGTTAGGAAAGGCGAGGCTTCTTGAACGGCCGGGTACAAGCTTCACAAGAAGAGAAGAGAAAATCTTGACCCCTCCAGAGTGATTCGAGACATCCTCAGAAAGGAAATATTCCTGGACCTTTGACACTTTGGCGAGCACTTTACCTTAGTGGCACGTGACGTGGAAAGTTGTCGCGCTCATGAACAGCAACTGGTGGTTAAAGTTGTCATCGGCAGAGGGCATCAGCTGCAAACGTATCAGCTAGCTCTTCATCTTTAATAACAGCCCTCAGACCAAACAGAACTGCATCCTGGAACAGATTGCTTAGTAGCAGCCCATTAACCTGGTCTGCGACTTTTGCAAGTCGCATGCGCGACGAAATGACCCTCCATTTGTCAGCGAGCTTGAGACGCGCTTGGAGCACGTGAAGCAGAGTTCTTTCTGCGATCTGCGACCTCTCGATCGCTATTGCGAATCCTGCATAAAGCTGTCTTAAAGCTGACCCGAATGAGCTTTGCAAGCAGAAAATATTGGGGAACTCAGTTGGCTATCGTGAGGTCTTGAGGAACTGGAACTTTTAAACTGCTTATTACGTGGCCTGTCGCTTGTACCTGAAATCTGGACTTTGAATTCAGTCTGTACCTTCCGCCATGCGGCTGGAGTTTCAGTGAATGAATGGCGGAGGGATGGGGAGCATGCCCTATCCTATGAAATTTAGCTCCCTGAAAGCACATTTTTTATTTTTATGTCTCAGAGACTAATTAAACGATCACCATTCAAATTGGCACGAACAATTAGAGTAACAGAACCTATCTTTTGGTGTAACCATAGCTGGCATGTTAACTTTATAAAGACCTGCAAGAGTCTAAATCGATTTTTCTGGCCTCGGATGGCCCGAGCTAGCCAGCCTCCCTGTTTAATCGAACGTCGATACAGCTGCCATTGCCGCTATAAGCGTTGCACACCTGAAGTGTTTATATAAGTTAGAGAAAACAGTGTTCCGTAATTACCAGCAAAGTTTCATACGATTGCACATGACCCTCAAAAGATGCATAACGCTTGGCATTAGAGTAAAAACTTTTATAATCGCGTTTCCCTTTGCTGCAAATGTAAAGCGCCTAGGAAGAGATTGAGTTCTCTGAGGGCGCTTTATCAAGAGCATTTTTATTATTATTATTAAAAATAAAATTAAAACAATTGTTGACATGTCAAACTTTGGTAGTGTCAGCAGTATCAAATTCATGGACGTGAAGGACATGTGCAGCTATACTTATCCAACCCAAGACAAATATGAGTAGTTTGAATTTCAAAGCCAGGTTCGCCAAATGCATATTCCAAAGTTCACGACAATCGGAGCCCTTTTGGTCAAGCTGTAGAATTTGCCAGGTACCAAAGATCGCTGTTAGGAAAACACCAGAAGACAACTGTTGACGTTAAAGCACGTAAATGATAGAATTAAGTTCCGTATTACTCGGTTTACGATAATAAAACTTTGAAGCTCGTGTCAAGGAGCATGTTCTTCAAATTTCACGTATATCTGATCACTTTTAGCCAACTTGTTACATAATTAAGACACGTGACTAGTGTGGCGACGACGGCTTAGCATGACAAAATGCAGCCGGTTTTTCATCAAAATTAGTCTCTCAAAATCAGTATATTCTAGTAGAAAGGGAGACAATATTAATGGTGTGTAAGAAAACAAAATCACAAGTTCCAAATTTCAAGTTGATTGGTTCGATACTATTGAAGATATGACATCTGCAAGATACAACAGCTATACTTAAAAAACACTCGGAGATTCTAAAATGTGGGTTCATATTAAAAGGTACACCAGTGCTATGCATCGCGCAAATTATTTAATAAATAGATGAATACAAACCTCAGCATTTTTTAACCCTGCGGGTAAAGGTAGTCGCAGTGTAGAAGGTATCCGTAGAGGCAGGCATCTTGAGCTCCGAATGGAGTCCTTGTGGTGATCGCGTGCCTGGCGGTGTGCGCATTGCCATACCGGTCAGCAACGCTCAAGCTCTAGGGCCTCATTTCCAACCATCAATGCAAAAGCTGCAGCTTCAGCACTATTCGCCGCCTTCCAACAGCAACCAGTTTTGCTAGCTGCAGCTGAAAGTGTGGTATCAGCAGTAGCTGATGTGCTCGCGTGACAACATCCTCTGTGTGCTTCGTATGCTCTTTTTAAACGGCTGTACGGATTACGTCGTTATCTGCTTCATCAAATGTCCTCACGCGTGAATGAAATATCCAGAAACACTACACGCTGATTTTTCTCTCCATTCTTTTTTCAATGTACTCATTAATTTTCACGTGCATGTGGTTTCGACAGCTGCCCAAGTTTTAAAATCTTCATTCAGAAAACTGCTTCTACAGCTTGCCATCACGTCCGATCCCTATCTAAGATTAGGAGCTGTCTTCTACTGTGGCTTTCAAAAAATTTAACTAACTCCCTATTTCTGTCTCGGCTTGATTATTTTAATTCCTTTTTGCCTGGGCTACCAAGGAAAGCAACTAGGCCAGTGAAGCTGGCTACAAATATTGCTGCAAGGCTAGTTTTCAAGTCCCAGAGGTTTGACCACGTGTCTCCTTTGCTAAAAGCGCTAGGATAGCTGCCGGTTCATCTACGGATACAGAGCAAAGTTCTTACGCTGACCCACAAGGCCCCTCTCGGCTTGGCTTCCCCATACCTAGCTGAACTGCTGCAGCAGTTTCAGCCTCTTCGCGCGCTGTTCCATTCTTCAGCTTAAAGACCATTGGCGACAGAAGCTTTAGCTCTGCAGGTCCTAGACGGTGGGACTCGCTCCCACAATTCTTACGCAACAACTACTCTCCTGCTGCCGACTATGGCACATCTTTTTCAGTGGTCCTGAGTTGCTACTTCCAAGCTACTCACTACCTCAACTGCTCTCCTGACTCTGCTATGCTTCCCACTTTCACTTTGTTGCGTGAGCTGAAGTCTTTTGGCTACCGAATGCTTACCGAAAGCCGCTTAGGCTGTGAGTGCGCTATATAATACTCCCCTGCGTAACGCCCATTTAGTTTTTATGGCTTTGTGGACTTACAGACGGAGATAAATTCCATTACATCAGCATCCACTTTGGTTCTGTTGTACAATATGACAGCCTGGTTGCAACCATCTCAGTCAACTGACTACTGCTAGACTCAAGAAGCTCCACAAAGCTGATTGTCTAGCAAGGGCTACTTTAGTTAAATAAATGAATAAATACTAGCTGATTAAACAGCCTCTTTTTGTATAGCGACAGAAGAGCCTTTACGGCTATCACCACCGCTTGCAGTGGCGATAAAGAACCACCCACAGCAGGAATCGAACCCACGACCTCAGGACCGAGGTCGTGAAAGCAACCGCCTTACCTAGTGTGCCAGTTACCTACTGGTATAGCATCGGCTCTCTTACCATC
Source organism: Cristatella mucedo (assembly GCA_009760855.2). NCBI lineage: Eukaryota > Metazoa > Bryozoa > Phylactolaemata > Cristatellidae > Cristatella > Cristatella mucedo. Next base: position 243,370 of record WPIO01000145.1, on the reverse strand, counting down.
GTCAGCTATAGGTGTAGCTACGTAGTGTCTTCGCCCAGCTACTGATCCTCAGGCCATTGAGCTCCGATTGAGCTCTCCAATCCACACCCTGACGGTCTACTTCATGGCAATTTCGGTAATCTTGAAAATGGTGACTAGGCAGTCTCAAGCACATTTACCTACGTCCTCCTGCATAAAACGGTTCTTATTCTTTACCATTGCAATACACGCTTGCGATCACTTAAATATAAGCGGGATGAAATCAATATAGTGCGTACAAAAGTTAATTAGTAAAAACTCACTGCCTAGAGAAAAGTGCATGCGGGCACGTTGCTCAATCGGCAGCCTGTAGTTTGTAATCCTATTCCAATTCATTGAGCTACGTCGTTGATACTATACAGCTCTGACTGCGGCTTGGGTATCTTCCGAACGAACTTTAAATGTATCAACTATTTCATCTGAAATATCCAGATTTTTAAATTTATTATCTCGCTAGTCAGTATATATGCCGTTTGAAGGACTTGTTTACCTAGAAAAAACATCATGCAACATATCAGCCCTTATTGAGACGAACAAGGTGCTGCACTAGCTTTTAGGGAAACTTCTGATAATAAAATCTAACCGTCACTTAGTACGGCCAAATGCATCGTCACGCTGTTTTCAGATTTCTATTTCAGCACTCGTGCAATTATTGGCCATCCGGGTAGTATGATTGCCTAAGTCCTCTTAATCCAATCAGCTCAACTAGGTCTACTTCTTCCAACTGATTTGGAATAGTGGAAGCGTTTTGTGTTTGAATAAAACTGAGTATATCATGGGCAACTGGAAAGGGTAGTTGGGAAAGCGGTTAAATAAACAACGTAAGATAATTTCGCGTTTCCCCGAAAATGACAGTCTGTCTTATAATAATAATAATTTCACCTTCGCAAATCACATTCAGGCTTATTTTCAAGGGATTTCTTATTGTCACTATGCAAAAGATTTATATTTATTCCTGTAAAAAACCTGATATTTTTTATGTACGAAGTCTGTTTTAATTCATAAAACAAAAATCTATTTTTATTCAAATACAGTCATATCATCTTCTTGAACATCATATATCTCCAAAACATCAGTTCAACCTGAATTTCATGCGACAATATTTTCTTGTAGAACATTGGCCCCAATCTCCCTTGTCTAGCTAGTGAACTCTCATTAAATGAGCGATTCTTGTCCGTGTAGCCTGCTTGTAAGGCATTGGCAACTAACCTGTCAGAGATTTTATTCCATGAATTCTTCACCCAAGTAACGACTCTTGCAGAACAGACTTCATAAAGTTTCCACACTGACTTTTCTCCATTCCATTTTTAATGTATTCATTTCTCATGCGCAAGTAGTTCTTGAATGGCTTGTTTATTGCAATTTCAAGAGTCTGAAGATAGACAGTCATTGCAGAAGAAATCCTTATTTGATCTATTACTCTCTCTCTCTCTCTCTCTCTCTCTCTCTCTCTCTCTCTCTCTCTCTCTCTCTCTCTCTCTCTCTCTCTCTCTCTCTCTCTCTCTCTCTCTCTCTCTCTCTCTCTCTCTCTCTCTCTCTCTCTCTCTCTCTCTCTCTCTCTCTCTCTCTCTCTCTGCAAGGACTTGATTCGTGTCTTTCACACGTTGAGTTCTGTCTGAATCACAGACTAGCACACCTCTTTGGCCACCTCGAAAATAAGTGGCAACACTAAATCGACACACCTTATAACTGATTGCGTGAACCAAGGTTTTTCGTTTTAAAGAACATACACGCCGGAAACAGGGTCAATACTATTTTTATTGAACTTAAGGTTGAACTTACTGGTGGTTAAAGTTGGGCGTTTCTTTCCATCCGGATGTATCGCCAAAATAGCCAGTGGAGGGAACGCTGATTGACGAAGCTCAAATCCCTCTGATAAATTCTCATGTTCGCACCTGCAATTTTATCCGTCGCAATCATGCTGGAAATTTGGTTGTGAAAAGTGTATGTCATCAATTAAGGTCTGGAATGTAGATGCACGTTTAATAATTCCAATATATTCCGGCTTAAACATTGTTGTCAATCGTCTTAAAGACAGTTCATAACTCTGAAGGAAGCCGTTCACCCTGTGTTGTGGTGCATTGAATTCTTCTCTGAATATTACTAACTTTGGTGCCATTGCAGGGGCAAATGCTTGAATGTCGGCATCCCTGCACGCAGCCAGAGCCTTGGCTCTACTGTCAGCAGTCCATTCACTGACGATACCTTCCAACTCAGGAAATAATGGTTGCCGACCTGATCCACACTTTCGCGTCTGAGCATTACCCTCATCCACCTGTTGACTGCAGTTATTTTACTCTGCTCGCCATTTCCGGACCATTCGGAGATCCAACTTTTTCTTTTTGCAGAAAGCCGTCAGATTCTTGCCCGGGGTGTCCTCCACGATTCCTTTCTTTCACTCAACGGGAATAGCTCTTCCTTTTTACATTCATCCTATCTGGAAGTCAGAATATTTTTTGGTTTAATCTACAATTGAATCAAGTGATACCGCATCATTATTGAAGACTTACGAGACGCGGTGGCAACAAGGCAACAAAAACCACAGTTACCAGAGACCAAACAAGAGACGAGACAAGAATAAGACGAGCAAAAAAGGTAACACGATACAAGACGAGACGATAAGAGACTTGGAGCCTTAAGAGACTAAGAGCCTTAGAGACTCGTCTCGTTTGCCCAACTTTGCCAGAGGTCTACTGTAGAAATCGCCCAGCCCTCCAGCAAAACGTTTTATTGCAGCCCCCCCCTCAGAAAACAAATTTGCGCCCACACAATATCGTATCCCTTCATATGTGCCCCCCACATATTACGATATGTGGGGTATGCATTCTCCGTATGTGTGCGCCCTCACATTATATACATATATATATATGTGTGTGCGTGCGTGCGTGCGTGCGTGCGTGCGTGCGTGCGTGCGTGCGTGCGTGCGTGCGTGCGTGCGTGCGTGCGTGCGTGCGTGCGTGCGTGCGTGCGTGCGTGCGTGCGTGCGTGCGTGCGTGCGTGCGTGCGTGCGTGCGTGCGTGCGTGCGTGCGTGCGTGCGTGCGTGCGTGCGTGCGTGCGTGCGTGCGTGCGTGCGTGCGTGCGTGCGTGCGTGCGTGCGTGCGTGCGTGCGTGCGTGCGTGCGTGCGTGCGTGCGTGCGTGCGTGCGTGCGTGCGTGCGTGCGTGCGTGCGTGCGTGCGTGCGTGCGTGCGTGCGTGCGTGCGTGCGTGCGTGCGTGCGTGCGTGCGTGCGTGCGTGCGTGCGTGCGTGCGTGCGTGCGTGCGTGCGTGCGTGCGTGCGTGCGTGCGTGCGTGCGTGCGTGCGTGCGTGCGTGCGTGCGTGCGTGCGTGCGTGCGTGCGTGCGTGCGTGCGTGCGTGCGTGCGTGCGTGCGTGCGTGCGTGCGTGCGTGCGTGCGTGCGTGCGTGCGTGCGTGCGTGCGTGCGTGCGTGCGTGCGTGCGTGCGTGCGTGCGTGCGTGCGTGTAGCTCCCAAACTATACAGAACATGCCACGTAAGTGAACACACGTACCGTAATGCGGTGGCACTATATTACGTGGGGAGTGTATTTTCCCTACGTTGCACCTACATGACACAGAGCCACCATTTGTCACCTGACAACTACAACATATCTCCAAAATCATTGGTTTCAGTGGGGTCAGCATTTGGAACAAAAGAGCACTCGCCACTACACATACCGTACTTCGATCCTGAGCTGTGTGTCCCGGCTGCTTCCGTTCACTTCTCTTAGTACCCCTTTGCCGCTGGGTAGCACGTGACCGCACTCAGCGAAGTGCGCTGCAACGGTTATTTAGCTGCACAAAGAAGCTTCCGCTAGGCTTACTATCATGTTAGGCCTTACATTTACTCTGCATGATTAGCATGCTGGGGTTTGTTTCCGTGTAGGTTATTCAGTGTAGGTCTTATTTGTTGGGAAACACGGTTCGTAGTCATTATGTAATGTAATATAATCTATCTCCGTCTGTAAACTTAGAAAGCCACAAAGACTATGTGTTATGCAAGAGAGTTTTCAGTTGCTCACTTCAAGCCTAACCGGCTTTTGGTACGCGTTCGGGAGCCAACAGACTTCATCTCAAGCAACGAAGAGAAAGTGGGAAGCATAGCAGAGTCAAGAGAGCAGTTGAGGTAGTGAGTAGCATGGAAGTAGCAGCTAAGAATGGCTGGAAAGGATAAGCCACAGTCGGCAGCAGGAGATTGTTATCATCGCCTAAGGATTGTTGATGTGCACTCCACAGTTTAGGACCTGCAGAACAAAATCTTCTGTCGCCAATCGTCTTTAAGCGGAGGAACGGGTGAGTTCATTTATCATCCATGCATGACCCAGATGGAGGATCTTTTATAAAATTTGCTTCCCTGCTAGTATCGCAGTGAGTTCCTGCATGTGAGGAATGGGGTGGAATGGATCCGGTGTAGCGATATCGTTAAGGGTAAGTAATCCTAACAGGTGCGCCCAGTGCCGTCAGGCTTGGTACCACGTGCGACCTATTTACTGTTGGAATTTTAGAATATCCCGGATTTTAGGAGGTCGTCACACTCGGCCTTGACGGTACGAAGTTTGATAGGAGTCAGGCATCGCGTTAGCCTCCCAACGGGTGGCCCACTAATGAGTTGTAACCTGTGTGTGACCTGAGTGTCCTGGCTTAGCGTCTAACACCAGCTGCTTAGCGTCTGACCCCGTGGCTTCGCGTCTAACAGCAGCATCTTAGCATCTAACCAAGTATCTTAGCTTCTAATAACAGCAACTTAGCGTCTGACCGTAGTAGCGTCAAATCGTACAGGTTGGAAGTTTAGAAAACCTGTGTTTGTCGTAGTAGGAGAGGCTTGCAGCCTCGGGCTTGGCTGCGTTAGGTACAGACCTAAGGGCGAAACGAAGGGATTTTGCTGCGACGTCAATTATCAAGTTAAAGTGGGCAGGAAAACCGTCACCAGCACTGGTGCAATGGTTCCCGGCCATGGTAAAACGTCAAGTTAAGATCCGTACGAGGCCAAAATTCACCTTTTAAAGGCCGGCGACCGCAGGAAGCAATCGGCATGCCTTTAGCTGCGCATAGACGACTTTGCGGTCCTATGAGGAGGCGGCAGCGCCAGCTGGAGGTGCACTGATTTCGACCCAAGAGTCAACAAGGAAATGCAAATCGGATAGTCTGTCTGCGGCGTACCAAAGGGGGCTGCGCACGAACAAACTGTGCAAGCGTGATAATGCCACAATACGTATCGCGGAGTACGTGGGTAGTAGCACATGCGAGCCTTCTGCCCAAATGTTTGGTAGTAGATGCACGATTGGTCGTCGTCTGCTTGCCGACAGCTCTTGTGTTCGTAATTGCGGAGGGAATTCCGGCGGCATTGGACTATTAGGTTCAACGAAGATCTTGATGGGTTTCGTGCGGTTAACGTGGGGCTGGTTGCAGGTCGTTGGGCCTCTCACCCAGAGCAGGGAGGCTCTCTGCCGCGAAGGCGTCGAGAAGGCGTCGTTCTCCGTCTTCGAGGTGGCTGAACCAACCACGATCGGCATTTTTTGGTTATAAGCTCGGTGAGCTAGCCAGGTTCATGAAAAAACCGTAATGGAGAACCAGCCTTCGGGCGAAGGAGGCGGTGAAGGTGGCGAGAAGTAGTGGCTGCACTTACGGTCTCCCAACTTCTCGCCAGTTAGTAGTAACTCGAGCCTGTCCGAAAGTGAAGTGCACTGAATCAGGTCAGATTTTAACTCAGAATTCAGGGTTTCGCGTCAGAGAACCCTGCAAAAGTTGTGCCTTATTAATGTAGCTCATCCCTATCATTTACCGATACTGATCAAATACTGATGTAGCTTTCCGAGTAGATTGTACTGCGAGTAACGCATATTAAGTTTTCGCGGGCGGGTAGGATTCCGTTTTGTTTCGCTTTTTATGGAAAAGCAAAACTTCCTTGACCGTACGGGTTCGAAAAGTTAGGTTTGCGTAAGTTAGAAGCGTTAAGCCTCGAGTCCGGCAAAACAAATGACCGATTTTAGAGGTATATATGCACATAGAGACACTATGCGTACTGAGAGGATACGTATACCGATGTATGTATGTATGTATGTATGTATGTATGTATGTATGTATGTATGTATGTATGTATGTGTGTATGTGTGTATAATTATATTTATATTATTAGCTCTTTAGCCCTTTTAGCCGCAAAGGGCTAAATATTATTATTATTATTATATTATATTATATATATATATATAGTTAATATATTATACTATATTATGTATTATGTATTTTAGTTATTAGCCCTTCGAGTCCATCGCTGCACACATCAACGTAATTGTATCTTGGGTGGCTACGAGCTTCTTTCAGCTTAAAAATGATTATACATGCCTAAGAGTTATAGACAAACCTTGGGTCACCCGAAAATTGACTGACCTAACCATCGTGACTGGTTCACTTAATCACTCCCTTTATCTTCGCCCATAGCTTATACCCAATATTTCGTAGAATTTGTCACTAGATGAGCACTTTCCTTCTACTTTCAAGTCTAAGTACTTTCAGCTAGGGATAACTAAAATCGTGGCTTTCTTAGATTGAAATACGAAAGCCAAACTTGTTCATGCATTATTGTGACTTCGCCTCTAGGTTATTGCAATTCCCTTTATTCTCAAATATCTGCCCGAGCCTCTATCATCTGCAATCGGTGTCTAAGCCAGCGGATATCCTAGTCTGTTACCAATAGCTGCCACAGCTGCCACTTGGTTTCACTTCTTACTGAGTCGTTTGAATGGCCGGCTCCACATCTGGTTGCAACGAAGTGATTTCCAAATCCTCAGTGTGGACTGATCCCTACGTAACTTCACTGGCTATGACTTCTATGTTATGCTATGCTATGACTTCTATGTTCCTTGTTCTGCGAGCTCGCGTTTACCCGCTTCTCTGTGAATCTAATCATCTAGCTGTCCCTCGGACTAAAATAAAGTCTTTTAACAATCGATCCTTCAGTTCGTACGCACCGAAAGTCTGAAACTCATTATGGACTACGGTAACTGCTTGCAATAACCTAGCGTCATTTAAGTCTCAGCTGGAGACGCATCGGTTCCCGACAACTTTCTGTTACACACACATTTATATATATATATATATATATATATATATATATATATATATATATATATATATATATATATATATATATATATATATATATATATATATATATATATATATATATATATATATATATATTGTTTGCATAGAGCTCTTGGCACTGCAGTTGAGGTCAGTTTCTGCTTCTGCGTGGGTTTGATTATTCAAGCCCTTGCCTATGACCTGTGTATTCCGATATGAGTAGGTACAGTGTTGCCTCAATTGTTTGTTTTTTAGACTCTATTAATCCAGCCTGTGTGTAGCACTGGGATCGCAGAAATGCCGCTGCATATCCTTGGGTCTAAACTGAAAAACCACTATTATTAGAATTTGAGGAAATGTGAATTTTGGAAGCATTCCAGCTAATTATATCCTTTAGTAAATTCAATATTATTTGATAAGTGACAGTAATTCCACTGGAACTTTATTCTGAATACAGCATAATCTGGGAACATAATGTAGAAAATCGAGTAAATTGTGTGTCTATATTTTTTTGGTTCAGTATGTATAAAATTTCTCCAAAATAATATTTTTATCTAGTATATATATACATTGACCGGCGGTGCCCTGTCCTGCCGGGCTCGAGTGTGCTACCCGGGTCTCCCGGTTCAAGAACAGGAACCACACGGCTTCCGAGCCGGTAATGGCGTCGGAGACGCAGTGCCGCCTCAAAGCCGTCCTCTCCAAGCGTGGGATGCCGAGTTCGGCCAGGCAAGCTCCATTGTCCGACCACCAGCTGCCGAGAGCCCCGACCACTAAGGGCCTCACCCATGCCGACCGGTGGCCAGCGGTCAGGAAAGACCGGGCAATGGCTGCCTATTTATCGGTCTTGTTTCGGGCCTCCACAATCAGAGCATCCTCGCTGCTGTTGAATGGCACAGTCACGTCCCCAATTAGTAAATCAGTGCCATTGTCAACGACAAGGTCCTGCTTGTATATATATTCTATAAATATATATATATATATAATATGCATATATATGTATATATATACATGTATATGTCCGGTGGTATATCAACATGTAAATCTACTTTCAGTTCAGTACGTGTATATATATATATGTGTGTGTGTGTGTGTGTGTGTGTGTGTGTGTGTGTGTGTGTGTGTGTGTGTGTGTGTGTGTGTGTGTGTAATTCAGTACATGTATATGTAGTTCAGGACATGTAGTCTATCTAGTACGTCGAGTCCGTGACCGTGACCTCGGAGCTCCGCAGGGTCTCGGGCTGCCTAGGGCCGAAATTGAGCAGGCCTGCTCATCGCTTGATAGGACCGTCGCTTACTGCAGGCAAGCCTCCTCTCCCCCTTTTCACAAGAACAGTTACTAGTTGGTTGCATTAAACACGGAAAGGCTTTTTATTTTTTCTAGATGACTAGGCTTAACATGGCTACTGGTGGTGTATTCTTGACTTTTATTCGTGCCAACTTGCCTTTACTTAAACCAAAAGTCTTCGGTCTTTTTAGGTATTTTCAAGATTTGCTTGCGTAATGAGACACTGTTATTCTACAGTCAATTGTAATTTACAATCAATGTTAGCTTAGTAATGAATTGTAATGCAAAGTGGGGCCTGCAAAAATCTTCAAGTACATTCCTCCTACTCTATATGCACAATTTCTACAATACTCTTCTAAGACTAAAGCCTGAGCAAGCAATGCTTGGTCCGTAAAGGCGCGAGCAAGTGGCATGGATGTATGTTGTAGAAGTCTGAACCACTGCAACATGTTATACTAGCTTTGCCTTGGTTAAATTTCGCTCTAAGCGTCGAAGCAAGACGTTAATTTGTACGACTAAATTGGATGAAACCGTTTCTGTACTTATTTTGATGGATCTCGGAGGCACACCACCAACGGTAGCCAATCGCACAACCAGCTCGGAGCTAATCCCGGAAGCCGCCTTTACCGTATAAACTAACAACCGATTGACCAAAAATGCACCATCTAATGAAAACAGCAGTGCAATCCCGGCTGTCCGAATGAATCTTTGACTGAGCATTTATGGGCCAGATCTGCAGATTCTGCCGAGATTGTAACGCTGTCCTAGACTCTCACACTTCTCTGCCAACATCACGCTCCAGACCAGTAGTACTCATCCCCTAAGTAATAGTTGGCATACTCAGTAAATAATTAAAGCGTCTTCCCGTTTCTTGACAGTGCTGTACATATGTGACCTACTCACTGCAGGCCCTCGAGCAAACGCCAAAACCTCCAACACTAATTTCTCACCAATCCTCAAAAATATCCCGCAAAACTGTTTGTGGATTTCGAACTTTTAGCACGCGCCGTGATTTCTCCCAGCACTTATGGAAGCACGCCAAAAAGCACGCCAAAGGAAATTTCCGCGAACCTGCCTTTGATATCGCTACCACCAAGACAGCAGCCTCCGTAGAGTGACTCCTCTGCAGTAGTCGCTCAGGCTCCCGGTGCCTCAGCTCCGGTGCCGCAGTGCCTGCAGCACTGCGGCACTGCGGCACCGGAATCTTGCGTGCGACGTAAAGCGGCCGTTCCTTTATTGGTCACTCACAAGAGCGATCATGCTCATTGGATCATGCTCGTATCGATCATGAGTCGATGATCGATACGAGCATGATCATCACGATCGATCACGAGTCGATCGATTATGGTCATGGACTAAGCTCGTAAGCTCGGGGCTAACGAAGCTACGTCAGGTCGGCTGAAAGTCGCACCCAGACAAGGTGGCCACATGCTACCTCGAAATAATCCAGATGATGGAATGGCTAACTTGGTGGCAACGCTAAATTTGGAGTGAGCTGAAATATATCATATGCGAAGCTCTGTTTAACGTGCTTGCTATATATATATATATATATATATATATATATATATATATATATATGTGTGTGTGTGTGTGTGTGTGTGTGTGTGTGTGTGTGTGTGTGTGTGTGTGTGTGTGTGTGTGTGTGTGTGTGTGTGTTGTTTCTGCTGCTTAAAATCTCAATGCTGAAGCAGCTGCGTGAATCCGCAAGCCTCTTATCGAACCACTTGATCTATTGATGGTTCGTTGATAGAGCAAATGGAGCAAAAGTTTCGTTGGTAGACAAACATGCAGACATTCCATCCGAATGTATGTATGTCCTCGTGCCAATGCTTAGCTGTCAACCGAGATGACGTAGCAAATTTGCATAGCGGCACCGTTTGTTGCGATTTTCGAAACAGCTTGGGCCTACAGATACTGAAACCTTCGCATAATTGCTGCTTCTACAATAAGCCTGAAGCATCCGAACGTCATCATTGTCCGTTCTCGTGAGTGAAAAGTGCATTTGAACGTTCTCAATACTTGAAAGGTTAGGCCAGCGAGGTTTTGAGAATGCGGCAACATGCAGACTGCTGTTCCTACTGCCCAGCCGCTTCTGGACTTGACGGAGTCGCGTTTAATCATACTGATTCGCTTCCGAAGTCTTTGTATAGCTCCGATTGAGCGCAAGTCAAAAGTGTGTACAGCAGAAAACGGATAAATCAGGCTCAACGGACAAAGTGTGATTTGTCTTAGAACAATCTTCTGAGTTTCTAAACCTTATTTCTCACGGCCTGTCCTCAATCAAACGAATGTAACTAGCAATGGATAGGCTGGCAATCTCACTTGCTGCGATTTCACTTAATTCGGCTTGTTGCAGTCTTGATTACTTTGTTCCCGGTGATTTGCTCACCTGTTGTTGATCAGTTCATTAGTATTCATCTATTCATCAGAACGAGCAAGATTGTCGCAAATTGGTGTGATGCCGCTTTGAGCCAAAAGCTTTGCAAAGTTGGTCAATGCATGGGGAAACGACGGCGAATTCAAATCGACACTGCATGCTGCACGCTGCAGAGCACCTGGTAGCTGCTGGTTTTTACCTTGCAAGGTTAGCAATATCTTAGCTCTTCATATCAAAGACCTTGATCGTATGCAAAGAGCATGCAAATTTTGGTAAAAAGTGAATCAGTGGTTCTCAATGGGTGCACAGAAATGGTTTCTATTAGACAATCTTTCCTGCTGATTCGCCAGCACCGCAGAGCTTACAAAAATTAGCATTTGCGTAATTATTACAATATGAAACAATCTATGTCCGGTTTGATGGAACTAACATGACATTAGGAACTAGTCTCGATTTTCAGACATACTGACGAGCCACCCCGTGTCTTTGGAAGCGAGCGTAACCATAGACCATGTGTTGTCATCGGCTATGGCCAGAACACTTTGACAAGTTACGGTACCGTTCAGCTAAAAGATCTCCAAGCTCGCTCTACGAGCTGATCTTAAGTCCTAGTGCCTTGAAAGGTCTATTTTTAAACCACTCCATTCTCCTGGAACTTCCAAATAGTAAAGCTCGGTCCTGCTGAAAGCGTCGAGAATTAACTTGCTCCTTGTCCAGATTTTAGGGACAGATAAACATGCGGTGCTCGCTAACTACGCGCAGTTTTTAGCCAGCTTCTAGCTCTCGTTTTTGCCTAGTTTACTTCGCAGGCTTGCTTCGCATTGCGCCTGAGCGAGCAGTGGCAGCTGAATATTCAACTAAATTCCTCTACTATTTAAAAGTAAAAAGACCGCTCACGCAATTCCATCCAGGTTCATGTATTCATAATCCTACCAGTAGCCGACAACTGAAAAGCATGACGAGCCTCCCGGAAGCGACTGGGAATGGCCACCTCATGCCGTCTTGTCGACCTAACCGGAGCACATTTTAAGGTAACATTTTAGCGTAAAATATCTTGCCTCTTCCGAAAATGTAAGACCTCTCGAAACTTGACCTTTACAGCCGTAAAACAAAAACCAGCCACTGCATTGGTCGATTATAACTCGCTCGTCTTCCAAAATTTAAAATCTAAGTAGATATTTTTCTATTATTCTTTCGCTAAATTCTTCAGAAAAAGATTTCTTTGTATCACATGTGAACTACAGTTATATTGTAAATTCAAAAATGCGTGATAGAAATAGAATCAGATTAAAGTAGGCATTGCATCGATCACAGTCGATTGACGCATCGATCGCTCTGAACCAAAGCAGGCGTGCGCTCTAAACAGGGTGCTACCGCATTCGCAAAATATTTATTAGCTTCGCAAATACTGCAAACACAATTCATAACATATTAAATTTGTTATCCAAAAATACAGCGAGTACTCATTTGTACCTTGCTTTACTGCGTTGCGTATATATTTGGGTCAGAGAATAGAACCGGAAATCAGAATGCTTTGCAAGTAACGCACGCGTATCTTCTGTCGGTCATTGCCGGTTTTTGCTCGAGATATCAAGAAGAGCCTTTTTCCATACCTTTTCTCTGTATTTTTCCCAAGATTCCTTTATTTCAAAATTGCCTTTCAGTGTCTTGACATCTGGATATGGTCTAACAGATTGCAGCACTGCGTATTTTACTTTGTCGGTTGCATTATCGATGATGAACTGTTTGTTTATCATAACCATCTCCACGCCTTTGCTGATCTACAAACATTGAAAGCACGCTTGACCGTTTGGGTGCAGTTACAAATTAATACGATCTATACTAGAGCGTAACTCAAATTATTTACAGTTCAACAGCAATCGCATTTGAGGTTATCTTGAACAGTGCGAAAATTCTGATTCGACCATCCGCTGTCATGAAAGCCGTAAATTACAGCTCGAGTTCCAATATACCTTGTGATCATCATTAGTTTTTTTTAATGAGATTAACCATATTCTCATTCCTTGTGCTTTTCCATGAATGCTTCCTTACGCGTGGCAAGATTTCTTCGCTCGGTAGCACAGGACAAGGACCGAAAAATACTTTATTTCAGAGCACTTCTAACGGGAGGCGGTTGTAATGAGCACATCCACAGATATCTTTATTCGTTTCAATCTCCATTAGCGACTCAAAAAAATGCATCGAAAGTTCTGAGTTTGAGTTTTTATGCTGGTAACTCTGTAAACTTCTAACAGCCTGCGAAGCTACTTTCGGCGGGCTGACGATGGGAAGCAACCGTTACCTCGCGAGACAAAAAATATTGCGGCGTACAGCTAGCTGTAAGAACAAACTACACGAATGTGACTAATCACCTTCGCTGACAAGCATTAACTACGCCAAGATCAGACCTTGACCTCTCTTACGGAGGTCAATCATAAGAAGGTGATGGGGTGCAGCTTGATTGAGATGATTGATTGATGCAGCTTGGCCACCCGTTATGCGCATGAGGTCGATCCAAAGGTCAAGCCAGTCTAGCCTCCCCTCCCGTTGCCTCCAATGCTGACAAAACGAAAGGTGCACAAGTGCGACTAGGCGCCTCGTTAAAAGAGGCAATTAAGTTCAAGTTTAAACATTCCTATGAGAAGAATCGTAGATGCAATGAAATGGCCGCTATTTTACTTTCCGATTTTGTGCTGACAGACGCCGCTTGAGTGACGCCCTGCTAGCAACCGGCTCCGTCGCTGCAGCAACGCCCTTTCGTATAACGGAGAGCTGAGCTTGATTATCGCTGGAAAATTTTAGTCCTCTGCAAGAAGACTTCAGCAGATAATGCATGCAAATTACTCACAGATTTTTCAGGCAAACGCCGTCTTAATCTTGGAGCCCCTTTTATTAATGAGTTAAAAATAATAGCAATGTTAGCATGATCATCCTGAAAACGGTATATTTGCTAAAAGCAAATCCGGGACTAAATGTCTACCTGCAATTTGCTTGTAGGGTTTCACGCGGAATATCGCACGCATTAGAGACACTCATTCGAGCCGTGGTGGGTGGCCATCTTACCAGGCTCACGCTGATGCCTTTATTCTCTAGATATTCACCGAACTTGATATCCATCAGGCCCTAGAACATGCCCAAACAGACAAGATCGTTCAAATGTTTTCGTGTTAAAATTCACTGTAGCACTTCATTCAATATAAATTTGACAAAACGCTTGCCAATGCTCAAAAGTCGTCATACATAGATATACACTGTCGCAGCGATTGAATTAATTAGATAGGGATGTTGCGCTTCACCATTAAAAAGCGCCGCTTACAAGCAAGCTTGCCCGGCCGAGTTCTGATAAGGCCCACGTGCACATTAATAATCGATAACAATTTCGTGCCCACTGCGAGTCTTCGTAAGTACATATCCAAGGCATAAAGGTTTAAAATGAATTTGCTCGAACTCGTTTGAAATACACTCGCTCACTTTTCCAGCTAGTTTTCGAGCACGGCTCTCTTTAAGACGTCGAAATGCCGCTAGACGGCACGCTTTCATAGGTATCCGTAAGCAGGACCGCGTCTCGCCCATCGATTGGCACGCTCTCGACACTTACGAAAACGTCGCGGGGCTTGAGAAGTTCGAGTTGAATGTACGTTGGAGCGCGCTCGTCAGAAGAGAGCTGCGCCGCGTCCACTCCGCCATTTCCGCCGCCGCCATTTCCGCCGCCCAGCTCTCTGATCGACCTGAGACTCCTCCTCGTCGTGGCGCTCCTCAGCGGCAGCTCCGCCTGATGTTGAGCCGGCCGAGAGCCGCCGCCGCCTTTCGCCTCGCTCGGCGCCGCCGGCTCGCTCGCCTCGCCGCCTTCTCCGTCCTGAGTCGCTGCCACGGCTCCCTCTTCTGGTATGGGCTCGATCGTAATCCTCACGCCACTCGACTTTTTCTTTTGCTGACGTCGAGCAGAGTCGCTCGATTGCGGCGCTCGATTCTCGCCGGCTCGAGCCTAAACGCGTCGCGCCGATTCGCCGCGCGACCGCGATCGCCGGCTTCCCGGGCAAGGTGGGGGGCGCGCTCGCGAAAAGCGTCACCTTCAAAATGGCCGCGACGACGCGCACCGCACCGCTCGCTCGCTCACGTCGTCGGGCGGACTTGGAATGGAGGCGACGAACGACTTCGAAGGACGAAACTTGCTTTTGGTGAACCCTTCGCTCTTGCCGGCCAGCATTCGTGCCGTGGTCGGAGCGAGCGGCACGCCCGCTGCGGCGAGCGTCTGCCGCTCCTTCGCGGCGGCGAGCGGGTTCCTCTCCAGCTGCCTCTCCTTCTCGAGCAAGGGCAGCGCCTCGTCTTCCTACAGCCGAAGGCATCAGCCGGAAGAGCTGCCGTGGGGCTCGCCCGGAGGCTAAGCGCCAGGCGGCGGCCATTGTCGCCATTGGCTGCGTCGCTCGTATTCGGGCCGCAACCTTACGGCAGCTAGATAATCCTTTTCCTTGACCGCTACGCTGGAGCTTAGCAGTAGGCGCTTCCTCATCATGTTCATTAGTGCCGGAGCCTTTTTCAAGAGGCCCGAATCGG
Source organism: Cristatella mucedo (assembly GCA_009760855.2). Classification (NCBI taxonomy): domain Eukaryota; kingdom Metazoa; phylum Bryozoa; class Phylactolaemata; family Cristatellidae; genus Cristatella; species Cristatella mucedo. Next base: position 228,052 of record WPIO01000145.1, on the reverse strand, counting down.
TCTTCGCACCTGGAAGGATGCAAACAGTTTCGGCCGCATAGCACGTCCTGCAAAGCGGGCCTGATTATTCTGAAAGATAGTGCGTCGCGGCTCTGCTTCCGCTCGGCCTCACGCACTTGGCGGACTCCTGTCGCTCTAGTTATTAATGTGTCACCTAACAGCAAGACGCGACGACAGGCAATCGACCTTTCGAGACCTGCTGCTGCTGCTCGTAAGCGACCCAAACAGTCACGTGGCAGGTTGACTGCAGCGAACTTAACAGTCATAGACTGCGATCGAGAGCAGCCAGCAGCGAAATATAGTGTTTGCTGGGAATGACATATTTGCAAATACCACTTATATTTAATGCACCAGCAAAACGTTGTGGTTATACGACAGTCGGCTGTGTTTGTTAAGCTACAATCATGTCATTCGAGCGTTTTTTTTCAGATTCTGAAAATGCAAGCAGATGGCTGCATATGGACTCGCTTCGCTGAGTCATAGTAGGTCATAGGGTCGGAGGAAAAAATGCTGCGCCCCCTTGCAGCTTGACGGAAGTTCGCCATCTGCCCACGTGACGAGCTTTCTCGCTTTAATTAGTTGAGATACTGTAATTTAATTTTAATGCTATAAAATGTATTTGCATATGTACATGTCAGATATGAAATATGTAATGATATACTTGAGGCGTGGGCTTAGTTTATTATTGCATCGCCCCTGAAACTCAGTCTGTGGCGTATGCGCAATACCATCTCCAGAGGTGTCAGTAGTTCTGCGCAGCGCTCGCACACGCTACGACCATTGGCCCATAACCTTCCCAGCTGCTGCCCAACGGTCGAGCATCATTCTGGTATACCTGGGCCTCCAGCACTCGCCCAGACGCGTCGCTTGTGCGCGCGACCTCGCTAGCAGCGGCTCCGCCGCGCGAGCGCTTCGCCGACGCGCTGCACAGGAGCGCTTCGCAGGACCGTCGCATCATCGCGCTCCGCTCTCGCGCGCGTGCCGCCTTGCGTCTCTGCTTTGGTTACCTCGCTCGCCAGTTCCGAGCTTCGGCAGGGCGAGAGAGGAATCTTCGTACACGAACTTCGCCTTCGACTTCTGCTGCTCGCGGACAATGCCGTCGAGCTTCCTAATTACTTGACACGATCCATTTTTCACCGCGTAAATCCACTCGGAGTTCGTACTGTCTTTGACAATGACGTCGCCGCGCCTTTGAAAATGGATCCCAAGCCACGGGCGGCATTCAAAGCGGGCGCTGCTTTAGCGGAAGAGTTCTAGCTCTCGAAAGTGACGCAGCGGTGCTCGCTACCTGAAAACACGAGCGCAATGCTGCGTCGCGCGCATTTATCACTCTTACCGGAAAAAGTGGAACAGGCACATGTCCGGATTTTCGGCGAGCTTCTCTATTGGTATATCCTTCATGATGTCCAAGGTGCTGAAAAAAGCATACGCTGCGGCTGCCCAATCCTTACGCCAGTAGTCGACGCGGCGCGAGCGACGCGCCGTCACGTCGTCGCTCGCGGCGTCGCGCGCACGAGCCGCCTCGCTCCAGAGTAGTGTGAGCCACGGCTGGCAAGGTGCTGCAACCTGTGCATCGTTATTATCATTATTACCTGGCAAAGCGCACGTGCTCGGGTAGGTCGTTAGCGTCGGCTGCTTGCATGAAAATCCTGAAGAAGTCGCTTCTGCCGATGGCGAGCAGGTGCATGTCTTCTTGACTCACCACCGTCGACGCTCTCCTCTCGTGATGCAGCAGCGCCAGCTCCTGCTCCGGCGCCATGCGAGACGCGCCGCCGCCGCCGGCACGATCAGCGGCGCGCTCAAGACCCCGCGGCGGGGGCCAATCACCTGCTGCGGCAGCGGCGGCGGAAGCGGGCCGCCGCGCGCGGCGCTCCGCTGCCGCTGCTGCTGCTGCTGCTGCCGCTGCTGCTGCTGCTGCTGCTGCTGCTGCTGCGGAGCTTACGCCGAAGCTGCTGCCTTTCCTTAAGTAATGCAGGTGCTTTACGACGGATTCGCCCGTCTCCTCGTTCTTCTCAAGAGCGGTGACGGACGCGAATCCCGACAGCACGAAGTAAAAGTTCTCGGCCTCGTGACCTTGGCGAATGATCACCCTCTTTCTTGGGACTCTGGGCGAAGGAAGCGGCGGAGGGGCAGGGGGCGCATCGGTTCAAAATTAACCCGCGGAGCGAGCGCTAGCGCTAGCCGTGACGTCACGAGTGCATACGAAGAAGAAGAAGGCGCTTCGAGAAAGACCGCGGGAGGACGCAGACATCCCGTCGCGGCCGAGTGCTGATTGATGTACGCGCATGCAGGCACACTTCGCACGCGCGGCCGCTCCTGCGCGAGCGGCCGGCGAGACGCGCCACGGGAGACACGCTGCGTGGAGCGAGGCCGACGAAGCGGCCACGCTCGGCGGAAGCTGGGCACTCCAGACGAACCGGCGTCTCAGCCTCGACGGGGAAGGACTCGGCGTAAGGCTCCGGCTGTTATGTTCACCGCGAGCGCTCGCTCTTCTTCCGCTGCGGAGGAGGAGGAGGATTTCGGGTCTGACGCTTGCGGATATTGGTAAGTCCAGCAACTGGCCGCTCTCCCCGCAGCTTCATGCGCGGACTCGACCGGCGCTCTCCTTTCCTCTCTCCTCCTTCTCTACTCATTGGTCGTAAGCCTTGTGCGATCGGCGTCACTCCGCAAACATGGCCGCCGTCGCATCGCGACTCTTTCGCTGCCGTCCAACGCGAACTCGATTGGACGCACCGGAGACGTTCGAGACAAGCAAGCTTCGGCAGGTGCGCTTCGACAACGATGCGTGCTTACGTGCGGCTACGAACGACGGCGTTCAATTTTGGCGAACTATAATTTTGGTTTTGGCTGACTTAATCAGTGCGCCCTCGAAGAGCATTAGCGGCTAACAGTGAATCATCTAGAATGACTCGCTGCAGTGAAGACCAGGAGCGGCAGAAGGAAATGTGCTGCTTAACCTTGGCAACCGGTCATCAACGCTTCACTTCAGAGGTCAATATCTCCACTTTGTATGACCTTATAGGAATAATAGTAATAATAATAGCGATAAACAAATTACTTAGCACCCACTGTAACTAAATCTCTGTCTAGGCACTGTGCAAAGGCTGAAACTGCAGCATACGAATAAGTTACATTTAATAGGCACAGATCCAGCACAGTATCGTCTTCAATCGGAACTGCAACCACTTGAAACCAATCTACGATCAGTGTGGAGTTTTCTCCACAACCCTTCCGGAAGCTCTCGGATACATTCTGGAGGCGATGCCTGTGAAGTGTAAGACACCGAACTAATCGCATGAAAAGTGGTATTTTTGAGTAGTTGCCAGTACGTTGCAGGTCTCCCGACAACAGCCCCAAACCACGCCGCTGTCAGCCAGCTTCCTCCCGAGTCGTGAGCTGTTAAGCGGATATGTTAATTGGTTTGGCCAGGTGTTTAAGGTGCTCTCCTTTTGTGACCGCTGTCAAGGTGAATGCATTTGATGACCAAGGTCAAAGGCTCGAGCCTAGCGGCATATGTGAAGCGACTGGATAGAGATTGAGTCCTCTTAAGCAGCTATTCAAATGAATTTTAAAATATATATATATATGTGTGTGTGTGTGTGTGTGTGTGTGTGTGTGTGTGTGTGTGTGTGTGTGTGTGTGTGTGTGTGTGTGTGTGTGTGTGTGTGTGTGTGTGTGTGTGTGTGTGTGAGTGTGTGTGTGTGTGTGCTTGCGTGTATTCTGTGCACGATGAACACTTTTTCTAATGAATCAAGCATCATTGGCGGCAAACACACGAAGAACTTCACGTAAGCGCAAGAACAATGCGTCGAGCCTTAGCTCTCCTCGGAGACCAGTGTAACGTTGGCACACCATCGTCCCCTCTCCGCACTTCGCAAGGAAAACCCGGACAAAGGCTTGTCAATCTCTTCTACACACATGCACACACGCGAGCGCGGAAACGCAGTGCATCAACACACGCACAACTCACTCCATGGTAAACGCAATAGGTATATGTGTGCCCTTGTTCATCACTACGTTATCCTCTATGTTCTTCTCGTAATTAAATGAATCACGCCGAGTTCTTTCCGGGAGAGCTTACTACACTGTAAATGTCCGCTTGACCCGGATCGGCTCGCCATTAAGCCACTCCTGGACTGATTATCTCTTATCTGTCACGAGCTTTCTCTCAGCAGGCCAGCCCGTTGCAGACATAAACGCCCGACGACGCAGAGCCCTACTTACTCCTGGAAGAATGCTACTTTGGCTAGTTTCTCCTGCATGTGGACCGGATACTCGGCGAACGATCGCAGTAGCTGAAGTCCATAAAGCGCCTGCAACGAACGCTCGGGCTCAGTCGCCATCTTGCACACCGAACGGGCACCCATCTTGCAATGTGGCTCACTTGCTGCAGCAGTACTGGCGCCGCCGCCGCCGCACGCTCGTCGGGCGAGCTATCTGAGCATACCGTTTGAACCTGTTCGGGTGTGCGCAGCAACGGATGCAGAGTCAATATGGATCGCACCTCCGCGCTAAGCGTCACCTGAAGCGAGCAGGCGCATGAGACAGCGACGAAGCGCGCTCGCACAAGTAGCCAGCCTGAAGTGGCGTCACAAGCACAGCAGAAATCTGCCGAACGCATTAACTTGCCTCCTTCTTGGTTATGTATTCTTTCATGTCAAATGAGTCTCCTTCAGGAGTCTGTAGCACGCTGATTAGCTTGTCGCTGGCCACGTGGGCAAACTCGTTTCCAACACTGTCTTTCTCAGCCCTTCAAAATGATAGTGGTTTAGCATATCACTTTCTCATTTTTAAATACCGGTATCGTAACCAAATATTAGCACAAGTCGTCTGATAGTTTCTCAAGCTAAGAAATTTCTTAATCGAGGCATCAGTTCGTATGCACTGAGAGTCTGAAACTCACTTCTGGCTTCCGTCACCACCATCGCGGACGTTGCTGCATTAAGGTTTCAGCTAATGACATGCAGGTATGTGCTTCGCTCAGTTGTCTCTGCACCCCAATGACGCTGTCCTGTTTTTCACTTGTTTATTGCCTCAAGAAGTGCATGTTTTGTTCAAATTTATTAAATGTGAATCACACGCAGCCAGCAGCCAGTTTGTCGTATATAGTGCTTTTTGTGCGCTTTTCCATGTTCGCCTAAGCACGACACTAGCTGTCGCTATCTCCCTGCTATTGCTTTTCTTGCAGTCAGGTATGCAGCGTCTGGATAGACATTGGGTTTTTTGTTTCCTTTCCTACTCTAAAGACTCATTACAATTACTGTAAATGCGCGATAGGCCTAGTAAACGTGCGCAGATAACAGTAGTGACTCGAAGGAATGCCTTTTGGTGCAACCGAGAGCTCTCAGAAAGCACGGAGATTCGTTGATAATACTGAGCCATCGTAAGTGAGGCCAGGGGCCTAAGTAAGTGCGTCAAGTGGCCTCGACCATCGACAGCCTTCCTATGTGTGGCAGTCTTTCTTTTATGGTCAAGGTTTGGTCCTCCTTGGCTTAATTCTGGCTGCCCGCGATAGCGGTTATCTTTGAATATTTTCTTAATTTTCGCACGAAAAATAGCTGTACCCAGAGGCAGTGGTAAGGCCTTTAATTCGCTTAGTTGGAAGACCTCTGGGCCTACGACATCTGGCCATCATTGAAGCTGGTTTCGGCTAATTGCATGGAGTTATTATTAGGATTATGAAAACCTATATAGTAACGGCCCACCGAAAGCAGCCAGTGGTTGGCCGCTGCAGCTGGTAATTAATATGGCTGCAAAGCTAGTCAACTAATCCCGGAGGCCGCGACCGTGAGTGATGTTCCTTTGCTCAATGAGCTTCGACTGCTTCAGATTGCTTTCGATTGCATACAGAGTAAATTTCTGGTGCTGATCCACCAGGCCTGCTACGGCTTGGCTCCTTCGTGCCTAGCTGAACTGCTGCACCTGTTTCAGCTTCCTCGTGCTCTCAGGTCCTGTATGGACAATGAACTAGCCGTTCCACTAATCCGCTTAGAGAGTTGGCGACAGTAGCTTTTACTCTGCGAGTCCTAGACTGTGGAGCGCACTTCTACAGTTCCTACACAACGACATCTACAGTCTCCTGCTGCCGACTGTAGCGCATTCATTCCAGACGTTCTGACCTGCTACTTCCATGCCACTCGCTTCCTCGGCCGTCCTCCTGACTCAGCTAAGTTACTCAGTCTCTCTTTGTTGCGTGTGAGGCTAAGTAACATTAAAATAACAATAATAACACGTGTGCATAGCGCCCACAGAGAGCTTAATCTCTATCTAGGCACTTCGCATGTGCCGCAAGGGAAGCATGATCAAAGGGTAATGGAAGCAGCATGCACAATGTCGACAAGCAAAACATTGTTAGTGCGACATGCCCACAGTATCAACATGCAAATGTGAGTTAGTGGCAGCGTGTTCATTTTACCACGTATAAGCACATAATAAACAAATTATAATAACACATCAGATGCTGTCTAAGACAAGTGCTTTTTAGCTTCTGTTTAAATGTCAAGTCGGACATTCGGAAGTAAGTTCCAGGCTTTGGGAGCATACAAACTAAAGGCATGGTCTCCAATTGATTTGAGGCACGTAGGAGGTATAACTAAGCGATTATCTTCAGAAAAATGGCATTGTACTATGCTTAGCCCGGTGAGAAGTAGTTCTGATAGGTAGGCTGGCGCCAAAGAACGAAGAGATCTGAGAGTGAGTGACAGAGCTTTGATGTCGATTCGTTGCTTGACTGGGAGCCAGTGCAGGTCGGCGAGAAATGGTGTGCTGTGGCAACTGCGACGCTCTCGACAAACCAGCCTAACTGCAAAGTTTCGCACCAACTGAATGGACCTGATGGTACAAGCAGGGAAACCAGCAAGCAGTGAGTTGCAGAAGTCGAGACGATTTATTACAAATGCATGGACTAATTCGGATTTAGTACCCTTGTATAATAAAACCCGAATTAAAGCAATATTATGTAGCTTAAAGTCGGCAGACTTTACTGTGGAGCCGGTGCGGTCGTTGAATGAAAGGTCACTTTGGAATAGGACACCTAGATTTCGTGCCGATCCAGCAGGAGGTATGCTGCGTGACTTTATTGTTGGTTCCATATTGCTGCCGCTCTCAGCTTCGTGAACCTGGCAGATCTCAGCTACTTTCTGTACAGTGAGTTCGCATTCATAGAGTGGTGAGCCCCGAAAGCAACCGCTCTGCATTGCCATGAAAAATACTTTATCCTAAAGACTTTCACAAGGATTAGCAAACTGACACCGGCTAACCAGTAACCACATTGCCGAGGCACTCGGATACAATGGCTGCCATGGTACCTTCCAGGGGCGATATTCTGTCGGCAACACGTTGCAGTTCTTCTGGATTAAATATATTTTTATAAAGCTCTTCTTGCACGTCGACTGGTCAGTCGACGTGCAAGATGAGCTTTTCACCCCGTTTGTACTGGATGCGAAGTTCGTCTCAATCACCGAAGCACCCTGGCACGACTTTCTGCGCCACTGGGTGTTAGCTGGAGCTACAAACGCGGTGAAAACCATTACAAGTCTTCATTCGTTATTCAAATGAGGCTGTTGAAATAATTACCTTTGCAGCTCTAAACAGTAAATATCACATATAACTTATCCTCAGGTCTAGAAGTCCGATTATGGTGAGAATAAGGCCCGTGCATCGTGGAAAGAATCCAAACCGGAATGACATCGTGACATCTTACTTCCGCTAAATTATATTTGTCTCCCACGCACGCGCACGCACACGCACGCACACACACGCGCGCGCACGCGCGCGAGCACACGCACTTAATCAAGGCCTAGTCTTAGCCCCTTGTGAACGTTTCCCGCTGTGGGTCTTCGGCGTTCGACGGCCGAACTCGGCAGCAGGAAGTGACGCACGCTGCATTCGATCGTGCTCGCTGCCACACCGCGAGCCCGAGCGAATGCGCGCGAGCAGAACACCTGACGCGGCAGCAGCGCCGTGCGAGCGCTGGATAGATTAGCGAGGCCGACGCTCGGCAGAACCGGTGCACCCGCCCGCTCTCACAAAGTCTATAAGGTCCAAGTTGTACTTACTCTTCCCGTAGCGCTTTGATCCACTTGAGAAAAACCATTATGAAGCGAACCATTTTCTTAAACTTTCCTTTGGCCTAGACGACAAGTAAGCTTGAGGGTGAGTGGCCGCACCGGCCGCACTTCGCTTCGCGCGTTGAGAAAGGAGAAAACCTCGCGCCAAACGGAGTGGCGTGAGAATAACGCTCCGACTTCCAAAAAGCGGCTCATCTTAGCATCAAAGGCTGGTCAAGAACGTAAAAGTTTCCGCAGCTCGAATCTTTAGGCGCCGGCGCGGCAAAACGACACGTGTCCGAATGCAGACGGACTGCCGAAGACTCGAGGCGCAGCGGCACTTACTTCGAAGCCTGGCCTGATGTTCCACCCCTTGGTCAGCTGTCTCTTGGCGATGCCACTTTGCTGCGTGGTCATCATGCTCATCATGGTCGAGTTCCTTCTCGACATTCTTCGCTCGCTGCCGGCCGCCACCACAGTCGCCGCCGCCGCGCCCACTCCCTTGCCGTCATCCTTGGACAGTAACAGACGGCCGCCGTCACCGCCGCCCCGAGATCCGCCCACGCGGCTCACGGACGCCTTGCGCCTGCCTTCGGCTTCCGTCGCGGCAGCGGTCGACGCCACCGCCCCGGGCCTCAACGAGTCTTTAGGGGTTTGCCCAAAGCCTGGCAGTCGTGTGAGAGCTGGCAATGCCGAATCCAGCGCCGACGCCGCGCCGAGCGCTGCCATGCCGTACCGCAAAGGTCCTTACGAGTGCGGCGGCGGCGGCGGCGGCGGCGGCGGCGGTGGCTGTCCCGGTCAGTCGGTCGGTCGGTCGCGATAGCGTGATGAGCGCTGCTGCTAGCGATTTCTCGTCTCTCCGAAACTGCTTAATTATCAGCTCGTGACCGAATGGCACACGAACTGCGACCCCCGGCTCTCTCTCTCTCTCTCTCTCTCTCTCTCTCTCTCTCTCTCTCTCTCTCTCTCTCTCTCTCTCTCTCTCTCTCTCTCTCTCTCGTGCACACGCTTTCGTCGGTCGCGATCTGCAGAGCGAGAGAGAGAGAGAGAGAGAGAGAGAGAGAGAGAGAACCTCACGTGCTCAGGCCCCGTCAGCCGTGGAGCGGCGACACTGTCGATCCCTAACTAAGCCCGCCGACTGCCGACCGCCGCAGCACCGTCACGCCTTCGCCACAAGGGCCCGATATTTCGTGTGCCCGTCGTCCGGCGGCGTTCTGGACGAGAGCGGTTGCCAACAGGTCGCTCTAAAGGGTGCCACAAAGCACCGCCAGCGGCCAGCGCCGTGGACAAAGGCGGGCGCAGAGCTGGCTGCTTTAGTAAACGCGCCTCATTGTTTTCCTCTAACGAACGCGGTTGAAATATGCTTCCTCAAACTTTTGTTTCGGCCCTAGAGAAACTTGTGGCGAGCTGCAGCGGGCGCGCTTTATATTCCGCAACACTACTCGCCCGAAAAGGCCACGAAGCAGCGAACGAGCTGCGAGGCGCTCGCTACTCTCAGCTCTCAGCTCTCAGCTCGCTGCTCGCTGCTCGCTGCTCGCTGCTCTCAGGTCGCTCGGCTCGCTCGTGCGCTTCGGGCGCATAGCACTGGCACTGGCATGCTCAACCGTCTGTTAGAACTGCCAGCGAGCATGCTTGCAAAGCGTCGGAGCATTGACGTGCAACGGCTGGCTAAGCATTCTTGGCATTCTTTCGTGTCCGCTGACTCTAACTGTCCGCGCGTTTAAGGCTTAATAAGATCTCAGTCCGTTGGCCAACATATTGAGTGATAATGTCGAGCTAAACTTTATAATAATTATCATTATTATTACATCATATTATGTTATATTATGGATCACTTGCAGAGCGCCCTAAGAGAACTTGGATGGTCCTCGGGTGCTTAAAACTTACTGGAATACCGACGGTTAGTCAAATAAAAGTATACTGAGACCAAGAAATGACTCGTGGCCACCGGTTCAAATGATCCCCGGCTAATAACACGCATTGAATCCTGCCAAAGGATGGACGCAAAGCAAACACAGTAGCTAAAAAGACGGGTTCATTGTGGCGAGTGCAGTGAACTCGACGGGAACAGATGCGTGCTTAACTGCGGTTTAAATATCGCCGAGTCATTGCCGGTAGTGACACTAAGTGACTGAAAGGAGTGCCAGATTTGCGGTACATAAACACTTAAGGCCCGATTGCCTAAAGTTTCACTTTAGATGACAGAGCGGCGAGCATGGAAGCCAAGGTAGAGCAGCGATTTTGAGAAGCCAAGACGGGATGCAATAAATGCATGGACCAACTTGGGTGTGGTATCACTGCCTAAACAAGCTCGAGTTTTGGCAATATTCTGTAGCCGAAAGTAGGCAGACTTGATGAGGAGCTGATGTGGTCGTCTAACGAAAGGTTACTTTGAAACATTACACGTAGATTTCGTATAGATACGACAGGAAATATGCAGGCAGAGCCAACTTTAAGCGTAGCCTTTCCAATTTCAGAATCACGCTTGGCTTGCCCATAACTAGGATGTTGGTTTTATCATCATTCAATTTAAGAAGGTTTGCTGCCATCCATGTGCGGATGTCATCAATATAAAGAACTAAAAAACACACCTATTTAGGACAGCATTTAGTGGGTCCCTGTGATTCGTCCTTCATGTGCTTATCAAGTGCAATATTATTATTATGCGTGCTGACACTGTGCATGCTGCCACTAACCACACTTGCATGCTGACCCTGTATATGTCACCCCTAACCATGTTATTCATTTTGTTTATCAAGCATGATATTACTCACCATTCCATAGCATTTCCCTTTGCAGCAAATGTTAAGCGCCTAGAGAGATTGAGTTCTCCGAGGGTGCTTTATCAAGTGCATTATTATTATTATTTTTATTATTATTTTTATTACATAAGCGGCAAGGGAGTTGAAATAATTTGACGTGCTGGAGGGCTGGGAGGAATCAAAGCAAAGTGCATCTGAGTGTCATCTGAATAAAAGTGAAAGCCTAGGTTGTGCTTGGCAGTCACATCGGCAAGAGGAAGAGTATAATATATACAGTAAAAATAACGGCAACCAAGCACAATTGTCGTTGCTCCGCTTCGCTGGCCAGCTGGCTTTGCGTCTTTTGAAAATGAATGCGGCTTCTTTTGAATGCGGCATCTAAAACGTGTTGCCTCGTTTCTTTTTTGCCTCAGGCCAGCATTAAAAGAGGTTCGAGTGAGTTCAATGCCACACGTGAAGTGGTGGGTTTCTGACTGCTGACGCCTGTGTAGGGCTCACTGCAGCTGTAGTGTGCATAGCGAAAAAGTGAGAGCAAGTTTAAATGCACCGTCTATTTAATATTTCTGACCTGTAGGACTAACGTTGCAGTTGCAATGCGTTTTTCATTTCAGTTGTCAGGGAATTAGAGGAAAATCGGAATTATACACGTGACTTCCGCGTTCTCCTGTGCTCTGTCAGTTGCACGCAACCAAGTGTTTGCTCGTGGCGTGGCAACAGGGATCTCGCGAGCCGCCCAGTGAAATTGCATGTGGTGCTCTGATGAACTGCTCACCTGCTTTTATAATGCCAGCAACAACCGACAGGGAGGACAGCACTAACAGCGTGGACTGCCACCGAGCTCACTATTTCTTGCGTTCGCTCGCTGCTGGCACGGCTGCATAGCAGCGAGCAGATGACGAGCCACTTCCGCTCAGATCCCACGAAGCGTCAATGGCCGCCGCAACGAGATCCGCTCGCGTCCGTCTAGCGATCTGCCTGGAGCAGCAGAATTAGAAGGACGGACGGACGTTCGCTCACTCTGCTGCTGTTTCTGTTGTACTCGCTCGCCCCCATCCGCCCGAATGCGCGTATGCCGAATAAATGACGAAATGTTACTCCACAACTCGTATCGCCATCTGCTACCTGATTGCCGCTCAGGTCTGGCCCACGGATTATGGTGCTCTCGCCTTTGACGAACTAGGTCGTGCGTTCGAGCCCTGCGGGATCTATGAAGCACCCACATAGAGATCAAGTTCTATAGGGGGCAATACAAATGAACAAAATTGTATTATATATATAGATATATGTTTGTGTTTGTGTTTGTGTTTGTGTGTGTGTATTTACGTATTGCTAACCTATGTTGCATGTGTCTGCCGAGTATCTGGCAAGCGCTTCTCCTGTCGAACCTCTACTTCCTGGCTTTTCTACTCCACTTCTGCATCCGTGCGTAGCTGCTTGCTAGCATAGATGTAAGCAGATGTATGTGGGCCGCGTCCGAGCGACGCGACGAAGAGAAGGATAAATGAATCCTCTGCCGATTGCGAATGACGACGACGATGGCTGCATTGGACGCAGGCGGCGAAGGCCTTACATACCGGTGAACTCGTCGCCGTAGCGTAGCATTCGCCGGAGCCGGAAGTGAGAGAAGAGAGGAAAGGATAGCGTCCGCTCAGACCCGACGAGCTGGCCGGTGCTGTATAATAGTGCTCCGGCGGCGGCAGGTCTTGTGGTAGTCTCACGGAGACACGGCGGGCGAACGTTCGCGATAAACGAGACTGCTTTATTACTCTCAACGGGCAGATATATTGAGAACTCGATGAATCGTAGCAGGCGACACGAAATAGAATCTGCATTAGTGGCCTAACGAAGCACTGCTTCAACGGCTTAACTATTGGCCACAGGTGAGACATGTACGTTAGTGTCAAGGCGCTTCGCTTATTACAACAGTAGAAGCCGCAGGCGAACACTACGGCGCTTCCCCCATAGAAAATAGATTTCATAGTCCATCAGCCTCGCTGGGGAGGGGCCGGCTCTCACGACTGGAAAGTCGTGTAGCCATTGGCTCCCCTCGATATCCTCTACTGCCTGCTCAGGCGGTGCCCTGTTCAGCGGTTTGTCATTCGGGCTCTGTCAGGATATTTATTTAACATTAACGAGCTCCGACCGGATGGGGATGAATTGGATTAGATTCCGATTGGATGGGGTGTAGGCTACGTGACAGTAACTCGCAGGAGGCGCAGTACAGCTCTGCCCCTCACGAGCAGCCGTTCATAGATGCTGCCCAAATTTAGGCAAAGCTGGGGCACCGCTCCCTGTGCCCGGGGGTTCCCGAAGGCCTCCGTTCGAGCCCCGACGACCGGTCTCATGGGTTCGTCGCCCGCCGATCCGCCAGGTGAAAGCCACTATGGCTCATTATGGCATCGTCGTTCTCGGAGTTCCACTCCGCGACCGAGCCGATCTGGCGGCTGTGCTGCTCTGCGCTCTGCACCGAGACGCTCGTGCGGGTGCTCTTCACCACCGCTAAGACGCTCGAGTTTCTGCGCTAGGCGGCCTAGACTGTAGCCGATTTCCAGGGTCAGAGGCTCTTTCCAGCCAAGCCCCGTCGGTGTAGCCTGAGTGCTACACCGACGAGCTCGCCATGCCGCTGAGCTAGGGTAAGACGAGCAGCCGTCAGGTTAAACCTCTTTATAATATCGCATGCGCCAACAACAAAAGAGAACTAAACAAATTTACAAGGAGGATCCGACACAAAGTAAACTATAGGGGTGTGAGATGACGCCGAAAGCTCGAACAAACGTGTCAGTTGCTCAGTCGGCTTCCGCAGTACCGCCGTTGTACCGACTCCGTTCCAACAGCATGAGCGTACGCCGTCAAAGATCCAGCTAGCTGAGTAACTGCTTGGATAGTCAGAGTCGACGTCTACCACAATCGAGAGCTTCTGCCGAAAGACGCCAGCTGACGGGGACCACGAACATGCTACAAGGGGGAAACGCGGAATATACAAGCCAAAATAAAGAGCGTGCTATCTGGCTCCGCTCGGGCCTCGGGTACTCGTTGCCTGCCTGCACCCAATTAGGTGCATAACTCGGCGATGCCGAAAGCGTCCAACACCAAGACTCACTCGGCCAACTTCCGTTCCCCATGAGCCCCGGTGACCTCTCGTCACCGCATATTTGGCCATGCCCATAGATCAGACTCCGGCCTAGCAGGTGACCCTTAACAGATGACCTGCTTAAATTCGGCATTTGCCGAATTTAACAAAATTAATCTACTTTCGGAGCGCCGCAGACCCTTAAATTCGGCGTCACACCCGACAGCATATCAGACGAGTAAAATGACACGTTATTGAGCCTGCTTGTAAAAAAAGTGACTGGTGTAAACGGCGTGAAAGCATTTAAAATAAAGCGTTGACACACGATCAAACTGCTTCGCCTGGAAGATGCCCTCCAAAGCTAATGATGTAACATTGGTGCTGCGGTCGTCCATTTCCCACTTGACCACAGAGAAGTCCGACTAGACCGACGAAGTGTCAGCAAAAACGGATGCCAATCCGCAGTAGAACTGACGCAGGTGTTTGTATAAAGATTCAGGCGAGTGACGTTCAACGTCATCCCAGGCAGCATTGAAATCCGTCGACTGGTCGTGCCTGGAAACAGCCGTCTCGATGGCATCATTAGCCACAAGATGGCGATGCCCCTGCTCAACAGCCTCAATCATAGACGCAGTCCAAAATTGGGCTAGGCGATCACTGTGATGATCAAGGCCACAAGAAGTAAAGTCACGCGAACGAAGTGCGAGCAGCTCAGCAGGCATCACCGGAGGTGCCTCACAAGCGGCCGCATTGTTAGAACTGTCGCGTTCCGCTTGGATTTGCACCATTCCTTAAACCACGCTCACCATAAACGTGTCTAGTTTTGTTGTGACAACTGCATAATGGTGATCGTTATCGAGCGAATTGAACTGGTCTCGGAAGAATGTCCCCTGGTCCTCAATAAATTCTCGAACCGAGTAAAACGGAATACTTAGTCGTCCAACTCCGATTGCATCTGCTGCATGATCTTCGCCCGTTTTGTCAATGTTGAATAACAAATATAGATGGGCGGTCAGTTTCTCGATCTCGGGAAGTTTCTGGGCGATGATGAGATGTCGTGACTGCAACTTGATGAATGGAACATTGACAACCCTGCACACACAGCTGCAACCACTGACGCCGTAATCCACCACTCCATGTCCGGTGCACAATCAAATTGTTTATCCTGAAAATGTTGAAAAAGTCGAATGCGGTGTTGTAGCAGCCACGACAAAGAATTTCCCATATGGAGCCAGCGACTGGTTAGCTCCGGACACGTAGAGCGCATCTCCGTAATCAAGCCTCGACGAAGGTGAGCACTAAATGAGTTGACCTGCTTAACAAAGTCGCCATCATCGATGTCGGCTAAGCCTTTCTTCATGACCAACCAATTCGATCTGATGCGGCGGGCACAAAATGCGAAAGACACGATGGGCAGCTTCCTGCTCAAGAAGAGTAACGATACCGCCATGGCCTCCAGTCATTGTACTCTCCCCATCTGACGTGACGCCAAGTAGCTTCTGGCGCGAAACCGACAATACGGTATCTATGACTTTGGCGATAGCAGCGACCTGATTAATCGTTGTGTGGCGTTCAAACATAGGAATCAGAAGCTAATGGACATTGGCCTGGAATCCCGAAACAGACATGCGTAAGCGCACAGACATGTATGACAAACCCGCGTGCAAGGTACAGTCGTAGGGAAACGAGAATGCCCAAGTGAAGGTGTCGCTCAAAAGCTCAAAAATGTGTTAAAGTGAAACTGCAACCGTGAGACGCACACTGTTCGAAACCATGTGCATGATCCCATCCGTCAATTTGGGATTTTTGGTCAACTCCTGGCGATATGAGATAATTGCATTATCTCATTACAGCCTTCCCGTCCCAGCCAACCGAACCTAGCCTGGGTACAAGACGTCGCTCTCATAGACACAATTCGCTGCCGTCACGACACTCTCGCCGCTGCGCTTCGCCGACGCAAAGCTGTCGTTGCTTCGCTCGCGGGCAGCCTGCGCCTCGTCGCAGGCTGCTGTCGCCTCGCCGCTTACTGTTATCTCGCGGAGCTCTTCTGCGCTCTTCTCCGAGACGCTCGTACGGGTGCTCCTCACCACCGAGACGTTCTCGGCGCTGCTCTCCGTGGCCGTCGAGTGGCTCTCCGTGCGCGCTCGCTGCTTCTCTTCGATGATGTGATGTGCTTCGGCTCGGCGCGGGGCGCTTGCTGCTCAATCCAGCCTGCCCATTCTTATTGCAGAGATGGCGTTATCCCTCTCCCCCGCCCAAGTACTTTCGCTCTTTCGAGTCAGTTAGCAAAGAAGCTCATCGGGACATTGGCGGAAGGCAATTCCTCCGATCCGCTCTTTGTTCGCTTCGATCTCAGAGACCCTACAGCGCTAGCAATCGCGACTTGCTCAACCTCCGATTGCCTTGCTCAGTAATTAATCGGTCCCTTTTTATACGCCGCAGAGATTTGGGGAAAGCCGAAATTGGCCAAGCGCAGAAGAAGTGAGTTTAGGCGACGATTTCGAGCGAAAGCGATGGTCTTTGTGCTTACGACATTCCGCCGCGCGGTATCTTGCGGCACTAAATCGAGCTGGCCTTCTTCGTCACTTGACGCACGTTTATTGCTACGATTGAACGTACAAAGAAGACTTGAGTGACTAGGCATACCCCTCTGAGCTTTATAATCGACTCGCTCGCGTTCCTCGTTCCTCAGTCTGCAAGGTGTGCCACCCTAGAGAATAGATCGACTTGACTACAATCTTTAGCGCCGAATCCCCGACATCTTGGACTAATGTGGGCCGCTTAGTTTCCCTTCGTTGCCTGTTTTTCAGCTCTCGCGACTTTGTGGTTTGCACTCTGGCTTTGCGCAATTAAAAGCGCCACCAGATGGCTCGTTGGCGCGTTGGCTGAAACCCAAAGCTGAGAGGTAACAGCTAGCAGAGAACTCCATTATTCACTTTTTTCGTAAGGCTCTCCCTCCCATTCTGAAACATTCTAACTTTATCCTCCCAATGCCAAGCGTGACTCTCGTTTCAGAAAGCCCGTTGCAGAATTGCCTCCCGAAAAAAATCCAAAAACTCCTTGCGAACATCACGTGCGCCGACAAACCGTACAGCTGCTAAGATATCTGTTTATAAAGCGTATTCGTTTGTCGACTGACCGTAGCGCTCTTATGGACATCTAAACACTAACCACGTCATGCTGTGTCTCCATGCACCGAGGCCTAACCTGCCACGCTGGCTGCGGCTGTAGCGGCTGTAGCTTCGCCGGCTGTTATTAACCTCACGTTATTATGTACAATCCTACTTTGTGTATCTATTTTCATTTTGCTATCGTCATCCTAATGCATTCCTCGGTGCGGTTGCTGTTTTGTGAATTATGCATTTCCAAAAGATTACGCCTACGCCGCGTAGCCATCCCGGTGGGTGGGACTCGTGGCTTGGCTGGAAGCCCGCTTGTCTGGTATCCAGAGCTTATCGGCTCGCACCGCCCTGCAAGACCTTCCTCAAGCGCTGCTGCGAATGATTCTAACTGAGCTGTCATCATCAACAGCCGGCTGTAACGCCGCCGAAGGCTCGACGGAGTGGGCGTAACCCGTCGCTTCCCGAGCGGCGAAACCTGCTGCTTAATGCGGCTCGTTTCGCGTCCACGCGAAACGAGCAGGCCACCGTGAAACGAGTGTTTCCGGCGCCGACCTACTAATCGTTACTAAGGGGGTCGTGAGTCCGAGGCGTGCATTCGAAAGAGACACGCACAAATAGGGAATTTCCCTGAGCTTTATCCGCAAGCGCGCAATGTCTAGCTCAGTTGGATCCTCTACACTCCGAGCCGGCTCACTACAGCACATGCATGCTTTCGGGGGGAGGGGGGATTCATCCTCGCACTTAAGCTGCCTATTGTGAGTAACGACCCAAATAAGACGGAGGAGCCCGAACCGGAGCCTAGACCCTGACTGGAGGGCTAGGGCTCCGCTTTCACCGTGAAGAGAGGAATACCTCACAAACTACATCAAGTGCTCTTGCGATGGAAATACGTCCTCGAACTTAGGCTACCTACGCATCTAGTGGGGAACAACCCAAATAGACGGAGGGGCCCGAATCACCAAAATACCTCACATACCACACCGAACTACTTCCAGTTTGCATCGGCAAATCTGTATGCCGAGACCATGTATGCGAACGAACACAAACCACAAAAGAAACACAAAAAGGGAGCTCGGGCGCTACACGACCGTATTCGGTGGCGTCCAGCGAATCCTCTTGGCGCTGTCTCGTCATTTCCCTCAATCGCCGGCGAACAGCCCGCCCTCCTTCCTCGCTTTCAGAGAAACGAGTCCGGCATCTACCGGCGACGGTGTCGAAACGGAGCCGAAGAGGAAGAAGGAACCCCAAGTGAGCGTCGCTCTATCATTATTTAACTAGCAGGAACAATGGGGTTGACGAGCTAGCCAATATTAATCACCTCACAATCCTACTGCGACCTCTGCGTCCTCTTGCTCACAGCTCGAGAACGCCGCTGGTCTCTTCGGCCACCTTCCTCGTTCTCACGGAAACCCATCCAGCAACTCTAGGACGGCTGGCGGCGACAGCGACCTTGGGCAAGCATTGCCCAATTCTTAAACTGCTAGTCAGGAATATAGGTTTGACAGGCCAGCAGCCGATATCAATCACCTCACAATTTCACTATACGATGGCTGCGTCCTCTTGCTCAACGCCCTAGGACCGAGGCGTTTCCTGCTGAGCAGTTCTTGTGCGCCATAAAATTGAGCCAGGCCGGCGCTGTGCTACGCGGTTATATGTAACCTCGGCGGCCCAAGCTAACGCCTGTCTTTGTAACTCTTGCTCGACGTGCAATATTGACCTGAAAACATACGACACGTTTACTGACGATGATCGCAACCTGCTTTGACTGGGACCTGGCTGAAATCTACTAACTTCCTTACCAGACGCCGAAGCTTCCCTGACATTATCACCCTGACATTATTATTATTATTATTATCGCTTCCCTGACAGGTATCTCAATTCCTCCTCCGCTCACCCCTGGATCAATCGGAACGCAGCCGCCGCTCCGGCCGCCGCGGCCCCAGATGCCGCTCGAGCCGACGCTCTGACCGACTGACTCAACACGCCGCCTTTTTAGGTTGTAAGTTACAGGTCATAGGTTACATAGGTTTTAGCTGATTTGTAACGGTTTCATTTACATAACGGCCGAAAAGCCTTAACGGCTATCGTCGCCGTTTGCAGTGGACAACGCAGGATTGCCCGCTACAGTACTCGAACCCACTCGACCCGGGTCGTGCATAGCGAGCACCCTTACCTCCTGTAGGCGAAGACAGGAGCGCTCCAGCCGCCGCTCCGTCCCTAACGCTTTAGCCATGGCGTACAGCCGCCGCCGCTCCAGCCGACGCCAGCGTCGCTAGCGACAGAGCGCCGGCGTAAGCACGAGCAGCGTCGCAGCTGCCGGCAGCTTTCTGCTCCTCCTCCTCCTCCTCATTGCGCTGCTGCGGATATCAGAGGCGGCGCCGAGCAGCGCCTACTGCTACCGCCGTATCGCCCGTCCTCCACCCCGCGCCTTGCTCCGGTTGCGTGCGCGACAGCGGCAGAAGAGTTCAAGCGCCGCTCAGCGCCGGCTCAGCGCCGGCTACGCGGGCGCGCACGGCGCAGGCGCAGAGCGGAGCCGCGCGAACGTTGCACGGGCCGAACTCTGCAATCTCGCGCATGTTCGCAGGACGTAATTGCAGTCATCCACGGCAATGATGCAAACGGGATGATTTAAAAAACTAGAGCTCACTGCCTGCGGACTCGCTTCACTGAGTCTATACAATACTGTATATATATATATATATATATATATATATATATATAATATTATATATATATACTATATATATATATATATATATATATATATATATATATATATATATATATATATATATATATATATATTGACGCATTATAGACGGGTAAACATATATATATATATATATATATATATATATATATATATATATATATATATATATACGTCCATTATACGTCACTCCGGAAGTACTAATCGCCATCTTGCCGCGCGACGAATGGATGGACGGACTTTCTCGCTTTAATTAATAGGGATATATGGAGTCATCTCCAATGCGCGAATTCTGTGACCAATGCGAGCATTCTCGCAACTCGGCTGACTTGTTGCTGATTAAGCTACTTCCTCACGTCGAGACCAGAGTGATAGTTACGCCCTAATTAAATAAGCGAGCGTGCGCTGCTGCGCCATCGCACTGTAGTCTGTTGCCGGACTTTGGTCGCGCCTTTGAGGTCGCCGTTCCAATAGAAGAGCGTTACTAAATTCAGCCTGGTTTTTGAAAATTTAGTTTGAATTGCTCAATAAATCTAAAAGAAATTTACCTAAATGATATTCTATAGAAATTTGGCAGGATTGTGGAAATTTTTCATATAAAAGTCTGTTTCGGTCAGCAACAACGCTTGCTTGCAAGATCTGACGAATGCATGCAGAGCTTGCTCGCAAGGCCTGGTGAAAAGATTTGACCATTTGGTTGCGGGAGCATCACTCATTCAGTTGTTCTCGGCTAGAGCGGCTGTAGTTACTCGACAAGTCATTTAAAGTATTTAATGTATACGTAGTTACTCGACGAAAGTTAATGAAAAATGATAACGATTAAGGATAGGCTCTTGAGTGAGTAGCTTGACAATTGCCGCTTTCAGATGACTTCACCGGTAGCCAGGGATATATTTCCATTCGTCACAGTGGGCAGATGCAGTTCTACGCACTTTGTAAGGAAATGCATCCTATATATAAATGCGTGGCTCATACGAGGGTCGAAGTGTGGATAGCAATGTATTCAGTTGCACTGGTATTAGTTAATAATTACTAAAAGATTTGTGGTTAAAAAATTTGCTATTTAAAATTTGTTGGTTTCCTTGCAACGAAGGTTCTAGCGATAATGACTTGAAGCCAAGCTGCCCGATGCCGATAATGCCAACGGCTGCTGGATATAAAACTAAGCCTCTCAACTGGGCTTGGGGGGGCCTATAAGCCCAATAGATATCACTCGGTCGGCCTCCCGCCTCGTTTTCACAGAGGTACCTGGAAGGACGTGGCTCAATAATGCCGACGCTACGCGTCACTCGGTAGCTATTTAGCAGCCTTCAGAACTTATTAAAAAAAAGCCAAAAGTTCTATAATTTCTAGACCCGTGCATAACTCCTATTTTTCCGACGCAGTGCTCGCGTGGGACGCGAGACGAAAGGAGACGACCCGAAGCCGCCGCCGCCGCGTTCAGGCTGTAGTACTGCAATCGTATCGACGCGTGCTGAGCGGTAGGCGAGCGACCTCGCGCACCTGTGCTGAGCGGTCGCAGGCGTCGGTCGGCAGCTCCAGGGTAGAGGAGTGGAGAGAGGAAGAGAAAAAAGAAAGGACAGAGATAGGGAGAAAAAGAGAGGGAGAGAGAGGGGTAGCGTCCGCACAGGCCGGTGACATGGTTGCGTAACACAGCCCCATGCGGCACTTTGCCAGCGACTGGCAGCTGCACCAAAGCGACTGCACCAAAGCGACGCAGCAGCTGCACCCTCAGCTAATACAGCGTCGTTCATTCATTGAGCCAAATCGGTTTCTGCTGTTGGGATAGTGCTCCCGGCAGGCTGTTTAAAATGGTCGCCAGCGCCTGTTAATATTCCCGTTAAACAAACATGTTTTGAGATGTCGTTTCCATTTCGAGATTCTCTCTGAAACCTTATTATTAAAGCCTGAACTCTAAAACCTAAACTCGAGACACTAAAACATATACAAAATCTAACCACTAAACCCTTAACCCCAAAACATACACCCCAAATCCAAATATATAAACATACATATATAATATAAAAATTACAATTATCAACAATAAATTGTATTTTATTACAATTACATTATCAATTTAAAAAATATATTAATTAGGATCCTAAACCCTAAGCTAAAAAGATAGATCTAAAACGTGTTTATGTTTAAAGTGAAAACAAACACACGACCATGTTGAACAGCCTGCTATGGGCACCGTTGGCATAGGTGACCATAGCTGACTCGGCTCTATGAACAAACGCGACGCCGTCTTAGCTGGGCCCCTGCGGTTGCTGCTCCAGTAATTGGCACGTCGGCCGGGGCAGCTCAGAGTTGAAAAAACAACCAGGCACGACGCCTATCGTGCTGGATGATGCCGACAAAACTCCCCACTTGTTGTTATTCCCGGCTTGGTGGCGCTATTTTGCAGCCTTCGGAGCCCATTAGAAGACTCCCAATTGCTCTATCAATTATAGAACTGCAATCTTTTTCCAGGGCTGCGCTCTTGTGCATTATTATGCCTAATGTATTCCCTGATTCCACCTAGAACAAGTGTTCATTTGTTGCAAGAAACCGGAAATTCGGAAAAATGTCAACGACAATGCATGCAAAACGATGGGCATGGCTCCAGGAATGTCGTGGTTGTACTCAAGTCCTTTTCCCAGTATGTGCCTAATTTTTGACCAAATTATTCGAGTCGCAAGCAGACAAAATTAAATAGGCCAGTGGATAAGGAATCTAGCCTAGCACAGCAAAAGAGCCCAAAGTTTGCAGCATAAGTTCTCTAAAAGTTTTCACGGTGTCTCTATCTCTCTACGTTTACCTTGCTCTGGAACATTCTAAGCAGCACATGTGCTAATTTAAGCAGCAGCGTTGCAGAACTCTGTCGCCAGGGCTACCTCTATACTTGGTATCACTGCTATCACTGCATTACTAGCATCACGGTATTACTGTCGCTGCTGTCACAGCATGCAACAGACAAACCAAAGACTCACAGCTCGTAGCTCGAATCACGAATACACAAACTCAAGAAGTGGTCGGGCTTACATGCTGCAGCGTCAGCAGCAGCGCAATATCGTGCTGCTGCAGCTGCTGCAGCTGCTGCAGCTGCTGCATTGCTTGCTTCCGAGATCGCTCGGGCTTTTCTCGAAGTGAGTCACGTGACCCAGGCTCAAGTCATCGCCGCCCTCAGTCAGTCACGTATCGGCAGGCAGTCGGTCACGTGTCATCGTACAAGCTGCCTAGGCAAGGCACAGCATAGTTGTGACCTTGTGAACCTTCATGCACACAGCCGTGGCTCCTTCCGTTTTAGGCTGATCACGGTTCCAAATGGCAGTCATGAACATTGTGTGTGTGTGTGTGTGTGTGTGTGTGTGTGTGTGTGTGTGTGTGTGTGTGTGTGTGTGTGTGTGTGTGTGTGTGTGTGTGTGTGTGTGTGCGTGTGTGCTGCAGCTGATTCCCACCGATTGGCGACTATACATGCACATCCTGCGCAGTAAATTCACCTCGCAGAGGATGCTGCTGACGGAGCAGAGTTGTGTGCAGAATTTCAGGCACTGCTGAAAGCAGGACCCTGCCCCCACAATGCACGAGACCAAGGTCGGCCAAGTAGTGACAGTTGCAGCTGAGCTGCTACGAGCAACGCTGGCTCGTGCTGCTCTGCCCGTGCTGCTGCAATACTGCAGCCACGTGAGCTCACACGATGCTTCCTCCCCTTGTAACGACACAACTCCGGACCCGAGTCAAGAAGGTGGAGTACTACCGCGACACGACGGCATCTTGCTGCGCTGGCTGCAGTGCCCTCTGCCGGCAGCCCAAGCAGGGCAGACGACGCGAAATTCTCGAGCAACCTTTGTCCACGACATGCAAGTAGGTCACGTGTACCTGTCAGTTTGCTGCCATGCAACTAAGCACACATTACTCTGCTTAAGATCGCCAAGTAGGCCGGCAACGAAACGGCTGCCGCCGCCGAATCGTGGCCGTGTGTGTGTGCGACCAAGAAGCCACCGCAGCTGTCCCCGCCCAGGCAATCGTGCTGATGCTTTAGGAACCCAGATGGGCACGCAGAGCAGGCAGATATTGTTAATAATAATGATAGTAATGACAACAGCACACTTGATATAGCGCCCTAAGAGAACTCAAATCTCCTTCACTAGGCACTTTACAATTGCTGCAAAGGAAACACGATCAAATGGTTAGTGGTAGCATGCTCAATAAACAACAAGAATAACATGGTTAGGGGTGACATGCATGGGGTCAGCAAGGAAGTTTAGTTAGTGGCAGCATGTTGCCAGTAGCATTACCATAGTAGGGTCGCTTGACCTCTCATGTCAGTGTACTGCTTAATTGACCACACAGGCACCATATGCAGCTCCAATACAAAGGTCTGCAATGCAATGCCGCTATCATACTGCAACAAGACACGAGACATATTCCAACGACCATGTCGATAACCTCCTTAATTCGAGGTTCTCAGCACCAGCTCTCTCTCTCTCCCCTCTGACTCTAGCTCGATCTCTCTATCTTTCTTTCTATCTCGATCTCTCCTCTTTCTCCCTTTCTCGATACAAAATATGAGGTACCACCTATGTCAGACCTATCACACACCAACTCGGTGACACTGGTTCCTTGTTAATAACCACCGCAGGCGAATCACTGTCCCACTTTACCCCCCCCCCCAAGTGCCACTGTAAAATGCCTGGAGAATGTTGAACTTGCAGTTCTTTTCTATACGATGTAGAACATTCTTGCAAGCTGGAAAGCATGTATAGCTGAGAACAATCGTTTAGTAAACTCTCCTCAGAGATGGGTGGCACTAGACACTGCCTTCGGAATCGCCGTAACAGGTTGCTTCTCTTGCAAGTAGGAACGTGTGTGTGGAGGAAAATTTAATTAACGATCACTTGTACTATGAGAAATTCCATTTTTGAGGCTTAAAGCTGATGCTGATAGCTGCTATCACTGACGCAACGGCTCCCGACTGCCTTAACATCACAGCTTCTGCTGCAGCTGCTGATGCTGCTGCCGTCGGCACTAAGAGAAGTGTCGTTAAAGCATGCCTTTTGGTGGTACACCGTCAGTTGTTTCTTATTTACTTAGTTATACGAAATATACATAAGGTCATTTCACTAGCAAAAATACACATTTTCAAATCATTTCTTGGTGAATATCCGTGTTGGCAAATGTCAGAGGTGGGATACATGTCTCCGCGGCCGGCGGCCACCTTAGAGACTCTGTAGGGGCATAACTACAAAACACTGCTGCCGATTCAGTACTAGTCCCAACTTGACTACGGGGTAAAAATGCGACTCGCCCTGCCTTGGGCTAACTATCAAGTCGCTAACGGGCAGGAACGTTTGCCTAGAGTCTACTGCTACTTCAAAAGTCATTCGGGGACGTCTCTGCAGACGAACAAAAGTACTCAGCCGACAGTTGCTTTCAGCACTACCACAATTCCAGCAGACGTGTACACCGACGAACGCCGTACCTCGACGAGCTACGCGGTTCGCAGATCCCGGCGCGGGCAGCTGACAGGCACGCGAGCGGACGCCGGAAGTACGCACTGGACAAGGCCGCCGGCGTAAGAGCGCGGTGCGGGTGTTCATTCAGAAGAGATTTGGGAATTATGCACCCAATCCGATTGACGGTCCACATTCAATTGAAGGTCTAATGAGTTGGACGGCGAGTTTGATAGCCGCGCGCTCGCCACAGCGGACCGAATAGCGAAAAAGCGCCCTTACGACCGCCGGGCGCCTTCGCCCGAACCATGAACGTCAACGTCGCGATCTTGTCAATGACTGTGTAATGGTGGCCCTCCAAAAATGAACTGAAAATCGATGACCTCACGCTCAGTTTTCCATAAACGATAGTTGCACGTACGCCACACCAGCGCACATACGCTAGAAGCAAGAGGGCCTCAGCCGCCCTCGGCAAAGGCCAAGGTCATTTGTGACGTCACTTCCTTTTCAGGTTTCCGGCCGTTTGTGACCGACGTTCTGAGGTAAATCGCTTGTAGCTGACGCTGTTTTGGTATGTTGTTTTGCTTCTTTTACCAACAGGGCCCTGCAGTACTCTATATTGAAGTCCCCAGATTTGGATTTGTGCCTAGCGAAGAGCGGATGTCAAGGGATGACGGGTGGGAGAACTGATTATTTGCGGGTGCGTCGGCGGCTCCCGCGAGCGTGGCTTCGGTCCTTCTGTTGTAGACGATGGCTGAAGCTTCGTCTGCTGCTTCTGCGCCTCCAAAAACAGTTTCAAGGAAAAAGCCCGGAAGGTGAGCGTTGCTTGGCTGAGTGTTGTTACACTTACGTCTGCTCGTAGTCTCGTAGTTAGCGGGCACGGTTGTATACACGCACTTCTAAGCCTGTAGGCCTCCTAGTTTTTAGGGTTGGCTTGACTTGCACAGCTGTTGCTTCAAGCGAACCTTTAAACCCTTTAAAAAGGCTTGGTTCAGTGCATTTGATGGTTACTGTACGAGATATCGCTCCAGGTATCTGCTTTCGGTCGCTTACTGGGGCTGAAATGACATGGTCGATTAATACCGGCGTCCGTGCTTTGTACGTGAGCGACTCTCTATGACTTCCCGACATTGTGAGCCGCGCCGCTGCGAGTCGTAATGCCTCATGTTCCCGGCTTTACATCGTTTTCCGCATTCCTTAGCAGCAAACCACGTGCCTTCGGCAGTGTTGCTGTTTCTCTCTACCCTAGTGCTAGCAGACCAGTCAGTGATTTCGATTAAGTAATACACCGTCATATGTGTACACTCGGCATTGCTTAGGTCGACTTGTTATTGCACTCTGCGATGTGAAGTGCCTAGAAAGAGTTTTTAAGTTGGCTGAGGCTATAACAAATGTAAAATGTGTTATTGACTTAAAAAACTTGTTGCTTATTATGCATTGGGCTGAATAGATTATGTATACATATATTCCTGTAACCTTTGCAGTGGTTAAACAGTAAATAGGCACCTGGCAGATCTGATTTAATTTAAGTCTTTAAAGATTGCCTGGCGTAGGTATAGAGACTGTGGCTGTTCCCTTAGTAGGATTGTGTGGCACTTCTAAACCTATGCAACATTCCCACAGCTGCAATTGTTAGCACATGCAATCATTTATGGGAAGGTAAGAGTGATGTGCAATAGTCTGTTCCTCTAGCAGTGTTAATACAGTACGCCTAAACGACTTTCAATTTTTACGTGTGTAGCTGTCCTCATTGTAATTTTTGTATTGGTCTTTTCCCGAATGTTTTTGATAGCTAAGGACCATGCTAAAGTTGCCTTAATGGCTGTTTTTATTTTTGAATCGACACGTATCAATAAATTGTGTCAAATGTTCAGCTATAGTTGTGATCATTTTACTGTAGACTTGATCGGCTCTGTTCGTTGTATACACGTGGATGCAGTTTAATCTCCGTTGCGTTTTGGCTTTGTTAGTGAGCTTATTTGTATTAGGCCATTGTCCTTGACACCGACGAGCAGGTGTCGTGGCTGCAAAGAGAAACACGAATGTACCGTGGCCATGGTTGCATGACTCTGGCTCTGAGCCTATTGTATACTTACATGTCCTGCATCTGCCCCCTTACCGGTGACAAGAAGACATGCCTTGGTGTTAATGATCCCTTATCCACAGCCGATTTGCTTTTCATGTGTCGACAGGTGTTAATTCTCTGGTGTAAAAAATGGTCTTGCCTGTCTCAAAACTGCACGCAGAGTGTTGACACTGTGAGCTGGTCCTCGTCTTCAAAACATTGTAATTTCACTCTATTTGGCTATTTGCAGTTAAGTGCAAATAACCCATGAATGTTAGGTCGGCATGTAGCTAGGATACAATTTAAACCTGCACTCAATAGATCTTACCTCTGAACCCGTGTTAATACGTCAACTGGGGGTGAGGCCAAGCAAACGCCCACGTTAAGAGTTGTAGGCTTATGGTACTGCATTGGTTTGCTGTGTCCCATCCAGCTTAGACTAGCAGATGTTGTGAGTTTAAGTCGACTCTGCTTATAAGAATATCGGGTCTGGGAATACTCCACTTAAACGACCTGCAGTTCTTCATTACAAGAAATTCTATAAGTTTAAAACAATATTAGTCTTACTCAACATGGGTGCTTGTTAGTTTGAGCATATTCTTTCAAGTCGTCGACTGGATTTTGCCAGTAGTGCACAGCAGTGTCAAATAGTGTTCTTGATTATTCAAAGGATTGTAGTTTTGGTGTGCTGGTTCTTCTTTATGTGTGGAGTATAACATTAGGCCGTACTTACATAGAACTCGGTGTATTCACGAGTCGGTGCATGGCTTATTGTATAGGCACTTTGCATTTAGTTACTGTATTGTAGATGATATGTTTGAGATATCACCAGGGCCAAGCCCGGGCGTGGCAATGTTCTCTTGGTCGTGCTCCGGGGCAGGCTTTTATCTAACGCTGTTGCATAAAATTGCATACCAGCCTACTGACAAAATACTTGACGGCTTAGTTAAGCTAGGCATGCAGGATAAACACGAGAGCCTCCACTAGTTACTCCTACTTGATAGTGATCGTGAGGTAGGAGTGCCTCGCGACCCACAGAAATCAGCCGGCCAAATCTTTGGGCCAAGACTATTTGGCAGGCAAAAAATGTGTGTAAATATATTGGATCACACCCTAGGATGGTGATTTGTGTCTGACTTCGTGTTACATTGTTTGCCAGCCACTGGCAGAAGCATACTTGTGTGATGCCGGTAGATTGGTTGCAAGGATTCATCTGTATAGTCAAATATTGATGTATTGAGATGCCAACAAGAACTATTTCAAAATATTGAAGTCTTACTGTGTCATTACTATCACTTTAGCTGAGACCGGGCTTATGGGAAAAGATTGTAAATAAGTGCCTATTCGTGTGATTGCATATTGACTGTTTGTCGAGTGCATCCATGCCATGTTCTGTCCTTTTCATTCTTGAAAGTCTGATATTGATAACTGCTTTGTACAATTTGCTCATTGGCATAGAGCTCATGTTTTATTGCCTGTATTATCTCTTGTAGACTATATGTAAAAGCTGTGTTCACTGGTTACAAGCGTGGTTTGAGGAACCAGCATGAGAATCAGGCCATACTTAAGATCGATGGTGTGAATGTGCGTAAGGACGTCGACTTTTACCTGGGCAAAAGGTGTGCCTACGTTTACAAGGCAAAGAAGTAAGTTATCGTGTGTTTGTTCCCTTTAAATTGTGTTACTGTTGTTGCATTCGGTTAACAATTTACGTCTTTGTAGTTTGACTTCGTGTCCTGGTCATGAAAAGCCAAGCAGGATTCGAGTCATCTGGGGCAAGGTGCTGCGATCTCACGGAAACAGTGGTGCTGTCAAGGCCAAGTTCAGGCACAACCTTCCTTCTAAGGCTATTGGCAGAAGAATAAGAGTAATGCTGTACCCTTCCCGAGTATAATTGGCCTGTGTCGACATGTTCAATAAAACCGATGGTATCACGGTGAATGGGATAACTGTATTGACTCTCTTAGTGTCGATGTGTACTGTGTTCTTGCTTTATCGCAATGATGACATGACAACGAAGACAAAGTGTAGAGTAAGCTGGAGTGTAATCAATATGCCATAGCCAACTGACACCCATCAGTCAGAAAACGCAGCATGGTGAATTTAAGTGGGCTGCATAGAAAGTGAGTGGCATGGAAGTAGCGATTTAGCAGCTACAAAGTGGACTAGTTTTCAGCTAGAAGGGCACAGCAATCGCCTTAGTGAGATATACATTTCAGCCATCATTCTTGGAGTGAAACCATTACACATTTAATAAATGTATTCAATCTACCTGAAATCGAGAGGCTGAAACTTGTGGCAGTGATATGCAAGACCTGAGATTTGCGGGATGGTGGATCCGGTGATGAACCAGCTGTTCTGTGAGCCAGGAAGATGACTGAAATTCTTGTTTAGCTGAATGCGGCGATGTAATTAATTTGCTTGCCGGTCGATGTTCCAGCTGTATATCATAATAGTACAAGATTGCCAATAATGCAAAATATAGGATTGCTCAACTGCATGATTCAAACCCACGACTTCGGTCGTGAATAGCCAGCACCTTACCTTCGGGGCTATCGTGGCCCGATAGTACTCGACCAGAGACTGTCGTATGGTTCAATGTAATGTCTGAAGTGAAACTAATTTGAGATAAGTGGGGTACTAGCTAAAGAATGAGGGGCCCTAAGGTGAGTGACCTGAGCTCGGTGTGTATACGTTGCTTGAGACAACCAGTGCTGGACAAGTGGCCTAATGTTGCAGTCTCAACGTTTACATGAGCTTAGCTGCTGAACCGTACATCATCAAATGTAAGCGTATGCATCTGCAGAAAGACCTCAAATAGCAGTTGTGTAGTGTTGTCAGAATTTCATGTGGATGCATGAAGCGGCTGTGCTGTCTCGTCCCTAAGCAAGCAAACCCGACTTTTATCATAGATACGTAAGTGAAACTATGCACACGATTGTGGAGTTGGTGTGCTCGTCCAGTGGCAGGTAATTTTGGAAGAGGACATCCGGATTCCTGGCGGAGGCTACAGGAGATATGCAGATAGAGACGATTTGGAGAGCTGTTAAGCAGGCATGCAAAGAGGATATCGGACTTGCTGGAACACTATGGCCCTACAGGCTCAAATAGGCTATCAAAAACTACCTACTATGCTTCCTTTCCACCATACGAGTAGCACCGAGAAAGAGATTTAGCTTACTTGCGGCTCTGTACGAGTGCTACTATTACTTTTAGGCTATTATTAGTCCAACCGTACATTTAAAACTCCGATGAGTAGGATAGTAGTAGTAGTTCACGTTAATCTTCTCTAAGCCTTAGCGAGTTGGTCCGATAATCAGGATAAAAAACATACAAGTCAGGCATTCAGTTTATCAACCTCTCCACAGGCGATGCTTGCTCTAGTTCTAGATCTCCCATCCGCAGTCGACACGAATGACCACAAGAGGCATGCTCTAGTTAGTATAGTCTGCATGAGACTGAAGCGTGCGGATAAGCAAAGCGAAGGAAAAGTGAAAAGTACCCACTCCCCCTCCCTCCCAAGGTTGGGGCATAGTCCACATGACCAATAGACAAGTGTTCCGAAAGTGGCCGGCCCATCGAGGGCGGGCTACGCCACGTCAGGCGGCGCAAAGCGGCCGCCGAAGCTCAGTACTACACTAAAAGCAAACAGTTGTATGGGTACAGAACCGCCACCAAAGCGAAACCATAATTCCATTTCGTAGTCCGAGGGCCGAAGCGGGCGCAAAAGTTCCGACCGCTGGCGAAGCTGACGGTAGTCCTTTTCGTCATGCCTTGACGATCAACGTCGCCTTGCAGCAGGCCGAGTATCGGCGGTGCGGTTTCATTTAATTGACGATACTGTCCCCGATCGTTGTACGAGTGGGCTGTGACACTCAAAGTGGTAAGCAATCGGGACGTGCTATTGGTGATTGTTATGACAAGGGAGTCGGGGGGGGGACTCCGGTGGGCGAGATGAGAGTCGTGCTTCGCCCTGCTCTGTGAGTGGTGAAATAAACTGGTGGCGTTTCTCGTCGGCCGTGCTATCCGCGCTGTTCGCGACGATAACTCGCGAGCCACAGGCGGCTGAGCCGGCGTTACCGATGCATAGCGCTAGGTACCGGCGTGGCGACTACCACGTGCCTGCCGATTCCTATTACTTTAACGCCGACGTCGTTTATCTCCGAAGTTGCATTCCTTCTGAGCCGTGATGGCGCACTAGGTAAGGCAGTTGCTTTTCGCGACCTCGGTCCCGATCTCGTGGGTTCTAATCCGGCGGTGGGCGATCCTATATCGCCACTGCGAGCGTTAGTGATAGCCTTCAAGGCTCTTCTGTCGCTATGCCAATAACGGCTGTTAAATCAGCTAGTATTTAATTTAATCTAATTTCATTCCGGCCACTGTCGTATGACGTGCACTGGATGGTTTCACCAACACCCTTTGGCCCACCGGGTAGTCAATCGATTGAGATTACACGCTGCTGTGCTGGCCTTTCTTAAGACTGGAGCGGTCTCAGCCATTCATTGGCGATAAAGTGCCTTAAAAAGCACCTTTTCGCCCCTTATCTTATCTACCCTGTACATGTTCCCCTAACCATGTTATTTTTGTTGTTTAGCAACCGGTGACCATTCGATCGTGTTTCCTTTGCAGCACATGTAAGGCGCCTAGACGAGAGAGAGAGAGAGAGAGAGAGAGAGAGAGAGAGAGAGAGAGAGAGAGAGAGAGAGAGAGAGAGAGAGAGAGAGAGAGAGAGAGCGAGAGAGAGAGAGAGAGAGAGAGAGAGAGAGAGAGAGAGAGAGAGAGAGAGAGAGAGAGAGAGCAGAGAGAGCGAGAGAGAGATTGAGTTTTCTGAGAGCGCTTTATCAAGAGTATTATTGTTGTTATTATCGGTGCAGAATTATACCGAAACAATAAATCCCACGAGCCTCGGCCGGTGTATATGCTGCCATTCCCTTGATAGTCCTATGCATTCGTTGGAGTACGCCCTTGCCGTTCGGTCGTTAAGCGCACCGGTAGATATTCTCAACGCCATATCATTCGGAAAGACGCTGAACTGCCTCCGACCGAAACTGAGCACTGTTATCCATCAGGAGGTTTACTGGTGGATCTCTCTCGCGCAAGATTTTTGCCAACACAACCGCAAAATTTCTTCGCTAGCAGTGTGCCTCCACAGCGTAAATCTGCTGGGCCCAGAATCCACCATCGTCAAATATTTCTTGTCGTGGAAGCGTGTGCCATCGATCGAAAGAAGAGTGGAGTGTTTGGCGATTTCGAAACTGCTTCGATTCACGAAACTGGCGATGGATTCATTGACCAGCAACTCAAACCATAATAGTCAATGCCTTCCACGCCAGTCCTGCGAATGTCTGCACTAGGGTGACATAGCCCAGCGAAGTGTAGCATCTTATAGATGCTGAGGTGCTGCAGATTGTGGAATTGCTTGAAGTCGATCTCAGAAGCCACAATGCTGACCTCAGGAGCGACAGCACCAGTACAGCGAGTCATGTACTTCAACCACGTACGAACGCATTTCTCGCGTCAGCTGGTCTGCATTAGTCTCCAGCGACCTTACCAGGCTTGCAGTCAAGTCCCGACTGCACTCCATTGCAGTATTGCGGTAAACCCAGACGTTGTCGAATTATCGAATCCCCTGCCACATGTGCTTAAGGGTTTATCTCGGCCGATCAGTGACCTCAGCCAGCCGAACACCGTTGTCGAATCAGTAGCAACTTCAACCTTTTAAATCCCCCTCCCCCAAGCAGTAGCAATGTTAAGGCCTATAATGACGGCTTCTAGCTCGGCGAAGCTTATGTTCGAGGCATCACCTAGCTTTTGGAGCTACGAGGCATCCTCGACCACCGTATCATCCATCCTTCGTCGCATTATCGACGCTGCACGCACCCACCACAGTTTTCCATTAATGACACCGGGCACCTGCCGTGCGCCACAGATCGGACCAGGAGCTTGGATCCGGCGATGGATATTGTGAGCAGTTTCCAGAACCTCGTTGAACACACTGCTGTCTCAGTCCCGGTCGCTAGCGATACGTTTGAGGTAACTGCAGGCGGACCAATATCAGTCGGTCATCGGAAAACGACCGATGAGATGCAAGCACCAAGAAAACAGCTGTCGCCGCCGCGTCATCGCCGACAGTCTGGAGCCTAAGGCATTATCTCGGCGCCATACGAGCCCGATGCGTTTACTGTTCAAACGGAGGCCTAGGACTCGACCACTCTCTAATTTCTTGTTAGTTTTCTGGCTGTTTCGCAGTATTCCGCTGATACTTCGCCACGTTGCCTAGGATCTGGGCATGTCGACTCTCAAAGTGACCGACGAGATCTCACTCGGAAAAAAAAGGTTTCTCGACATCTGAACCAACATGAGAAAATCCGCTTTGGTAAGCGAGCACACATGAAAAGCAACAGACTCTGCCGATAAGCGATTCGCGATCAACGGCAGAAGCTAGAATTCTCAACCATTGCAGCAACTTTACTCACTGACCCTTTTTCCCTTGACCTGACCACATTTAAAAAGAACTTAAAAACACACCTATTTAGGACAGCATTTAGTGGGTCCCTGTGATTCGTCCTTCATGTGCTTATGCGTGCTGACACTGTGCAAGCTGCCACTAACCACATTTGCATGCTGACCCTGTGCATGTCACCCCTAACCATGTTATTCTTTTTGTTTGCTTATCAAGCATGATATTACACACCATTCAATTGCATTTCCCCGTGCAGCAAATGTAAAGCGCCTAGAGAGAAATTTGTTTCTCTGAGGGCGCTTTATCAAGTGCATTGTTATTATTATTACCCTTTTTCCTCTCCCCCTTCCCTCGCTAGTGAGTGGCGTCGGGCGACTCCGAGCTTGATGTCGTCATTTACCTGACTTTTTCACGATACCTTCGGGTAATTCGCAATTGTCTTTGCTGTAACTGTTCACAAGCTGTACCCGGGTTTGGCACTCAAAACAGGACCTGCTTGGTATAAAGATGTCCCCATTAGTCAATACCTACTGGCGGGCCTTCTTCAGCGATTCAGTAAGAACCTCTCTGCATCCTGCCTTCACCCTGTCAACAGTTCGGCTATCAAACCCACGAACCGTAAGTTAAAAGCACTGCTTAGTACTTGTGGTTACAAGCAGGTTATCAAGAAGCTAAGCAATTGTCAATACTAAGCATGCCTCCATAAACCCTCCCCCGACTCTAACAATTGCTTAGTCGCAACCTGTGACCGTCCTTAAGAGATTTTCCAAGGTTTCTGCCATGCGATATGGCTACCTTAATAAGATCTATTAAAGAGAGCTCTTCTCCTGAAGACCCTGTACCACCCACCATCTCTATGGTCTTCACTTGTAGTTCGAGTGTATGCCGGCACCTGATGAGCCGCTGGTGAACAGCTGTTAGAAGCATCACCGAGAGGGGCCGGTGCACAGCTGTGGTCTGCCTATGATGTAGCATGGACACAGGCCGGTAACCAGCTGGTGGCCAGATGGTGGTTTCACCATCAGGGTCGGCCGGTGCACAGTTGTGGTCCTCGATGAATTATCGGGGTCAACCAGGGGACTGGAGGAGAAGAGGAGAGTCGAGTGGTAGAAGGAGGCGAAGGGAGCCGTGCGTCAGTCGGCTCCGTGCGTTGTGCAATAAACTGTTGGCGTTGTTCAGCGGCTGGCTCTCTGATGTGCGAACCAAACGACATCGCCGGCAGACAAAATTAGCCCAGCCATGAAAGAGATTTTTAAGGCTTCTCTGGAAAAAGGGGTCGTACCCAAGTCCTTCAAATTGGCCTTCACTAGACTGGTACTTTAAAAACTTGGATTCGATAAAGAGGTCCCTGGAAAAAAGCACAGTTTTCCTTCTTCTTTTTGTCAGAAATTCTTGAAAAAATTGTTGCCACGCAGATGGCAGCACAGATTAATAAGAATGAAGCTTCAGAAAATTTCAATCGGGGTTTGAGCACCACAGCACTCCACTGAAACTGCTCTCCCCCATGTAACCAGTGACAAATCAAATGCAGGAACGAAGACGGTCCCGTGTCACGTGCCCTGGCGCTGGTAGATATATCAGCTGCATTCGATGTTATTGTTCACGATATATTACTTGAACGATTGAGAAGAGCGATCGGTTTGACAAACGTTGCACTGACGTGTTTTAAATCGTACTCGTCCGATAGTGTTCGATCCGTGTCGTGTGAAGGTCAGATGTCATTCACCAGACCAGCCACTTCAACGGTTCGTCATCAGTCCTTGACTGTTCTCCATTTATACTTAAACTCTGGGGAAAGTGATTCAAGGTCAAGGCGTAGGCTGTCACTTTTATGCTGACGATGCTCAGCTGTATTTGTCATTTAAACCGTCTGAATATGCTGCATCAATTGATAAACCGAATGCTTGCCTTTTAGACATTTAATCCTGGATGTCGGCAAGTTCTTTTCAACTAAACGACGATAAAACGGAACTGCTACTCATAGGACACCCCAAAAATGTGGCTCTACTAGAAGCCTTTGCTCTTCTAAAAGGAGATGTGGTTGTGCGACCATTACCTTGTGCTCAGAATTTAGGCGACGTCTTTGACAGCTAACTAAATTTGGAAAGCTTCGTTAAGGAGACTGCTTCCACAGCTAGCCATCACATCCGATCCCTATCTAAGATTAAGAACTTTCTTTCGCGATGGCTTGCTTTAACTAGCTCCGTAGTTCTGTCGCGGCTAGATTATTGTAATTCCCTTTTGGCTGGGCTACCGTAGAAAGCCTGCAGGCCACTACAGCTGGCTATGAATATGGCTGCACGGCTAGTTTACAAATCCCAGAGATTTGACCAAGTGTCTTCTTTCCTTAATGAGCTTGGATGGCTGCCGGTTAATCAACGGATACAGAGCAAAGTTCTCACCCTGACCCTCGTGGCCCTCAACGGCTTGGCTCCTCCATACATAGCTGAATGCTTCTGCCAGTTTCTGCCTCCTCATGCTTTCAGGTCCTTTATGAAGAAGAAAGTTGTTCCTTTTCTCCTCTTTGGCGACAGTAGCTTTTGCTCTTAAGGTCCTAGACTGTGGAACTCACTTTTTTAATTCTTGTGCAACGACATCTACTCTCCTGCAGCCGAGTGTCGTGCATCCTTTCCAGCCGTCCTGAGCGGCTACTTCCACGATAGTTACCTCAACAGTTCTCCTGCTTCTGCTTCGCTTCTTACTCTCGGTCTCTCTCTCTCTCTCTCTTTCTCTCTCTGTGTGTCTCTCTCCCTCCCTCCCTCTCTCTCTCTCTCTCTCTCTCTCTCTCTCTCTCTCTCTCTCTCTCTCTCTCTCTCTCTCTCTCTCTCTCTCTCTCTCTCTCTCTGTTGTTGCGTGAGATTAACTTTGTTGGCTATCTAGGAACGGGATTTAGTAGAATCAGAAGATTGAAGGGACTGAGTCCCAGGGGAGGAGCGACTCGAGCTGATGGTGTCATCCATGATTCGGTAAGAAAAAAGGCATTGACCAATTCGTGGATCACCTGATCATGTTTACGTAGTCCTTTGGACTCCTGTGAGTGCACAGCTAACAGACCGATGCTAGGGCTACGATGCCACGTGGAGGCCTGTGGGAATGTGGTGAGTATTGTTAGAAACTGCTGGCCTACTACTACTGCAACCCCAGATAGAAGGCTTCTGTGGAATTGGTTGCTGCATTATTCGTCCTAGGGAACGGTTACAGAATGTTATACCCAGAGCTCTTTGACATACGATCGAAAGAGTGCAGCCAATGTGCGCCAAACTACTAGTCAAATCTGAGCAAGAGACACTTAGCAATGGAAGCTATTCAAAAGACGTCACAACATGAATGGACGACAATATGAATAACATGGCGCACTCACAGCCTAAGCGGCTTTCGGTATGCATTCGGTAGCCAACAGACTTCGTCACACGCAACAAAGAGAAAGTGGGAAGCACAGCAGAGTCAGGAGAGCAGTTGAGGTAGTGAGTAGCATGGAAGTAGCAGCTCAGGACCGCTGAAAAGGATGAGCCATAGTCGGCAGTAGGAGAGTAGTTGTCGTTGCGTTAGAATTGTGGAAGCGAGTTCCACAGTCTAGGATCTGCAGAGCTAAAGCTTCTGTCGCCAACGGTCTTTAGGCGGAGGAAAGGAACAGCTAATTTATTGTCCACACAGGACCTGAGGGCGCGAACATGCTGAAACTGATGCAGCAGTTCAGCTAGGTACGAAGGAGTCAAGCCATGGTGGGCCTTGTGGGTCAGCGTAAGAACTTTGCTCTGTATCCGTTGCTCAACCGGCATCCATCCTAGCACTTTTAGCAAAGGAGACACGTGCTCACACCTCTGGAATTACTAGCGCGTCACTCGACCGCCGGACTAGCTAACCCGTCCAGCATGAATGCAGAGAAGGTTCCGGACGATTCTTTGTGGACTGACTTATGGCCCAGAATCGCAGGCCAGCAGGCGTCGTTCAGCCGCTCTTGCGAATAACAGACCGATGCTACCGAGGCAACAGAATCACCATCGCAGGAGCTGTCCGCTATAGCGCTGTCCGGCTAGCTTTGAGCCCTTCCTGCGTCGCCGCATTGCTGCTACCTCGGGCAGCAGCTCGCTTCGCGAGGAAGCAGCAGCCCTTTCCCGCCAAGCAGTTGTTCCTGTCCCTAAAATCGTGCCAGCCTGGCGCTGGGCAGACCTTATATCCGCCGGAAGTTTCCGGAGGGTTGCACTTAAGGTTCACCCGAACAAGCTCAAACGGCTGCCTGATTTCGGCTTTCGACCAACTGCTTCCCAGCGGAATCGATCGGTGCTCCAGTTGCGAGCGAAGCCTTGATCCAATCACGCGATTGTCCTTCATCTCTTTTCGGAAGAACCGTTCATAAAGAATCGGGAATGTCTTTTCCGTGGCAACCAGCGCACAGCAGCTGGTTGCCACAGTTTCGGAGCAACCGCCACCGAACACCTTTGGGTGACAATCGAAACCTTCGGCGGCGGGGGGGGGGGGGGTAGTTAGCCGAACGGACCAACCGAGGATGCAATTAGCCCGCCGCTGCCGGTACCGCTGCGGGTTACAGTGTCGGCTGCCTCACTGCGACGTGCGCCAGGCTGTTGAAGCCTTCGGGCGTTACCCGGACGGGGTACTAATCAGCGGTAGCCCCGCCCCTACTCGCCCATATACAGAAGACGAGGTACGCCGGGCCGGACGCACAAAAGCACGCACTCGCGCTCGCTGGAACCACCGCTTGGTTCTTTGTTCCACTCATCCAAGAGTTAGTACTTACGAGTGTGTATTTCTTAGCGGCCTTTCAACCAAAGGATACAGCTGCCACGAAGAGACCTCCAAGAACCGTGTTTGTTGCGTTGTTGTTGCCTTCTAAGTGTTGGCGGCAGCGACGTGGTTCGGGCGGCGCCTACTGTGAGCAGTGCCGTGCTGCCGGGTCAAAAGAAAGTTCTAGATAGCGTCGTTTGAACCGGCCAGCAGAAGGCTTTATTATTTCTAGAGCGAGCTCCGAACGTAGAGCACGAGGATCCCTCGCTTGCTCAATGTCCTGTAGTGAGCATTCGCAACCCCAGAGCGGCGGCTGCGACCTGATCAACTGGCCTGCTTAAAGCAAGCAGGAGCGACAGTTCGAGCCAAGCTCATCCGACCCAGTGGGCCCTGCTCCGCCACAGCGCCAGCATCTCTTTCAGTGTCATTTCCAAGATGTGACCGCTTGACTGCCTCGCGGCCTCTCTATTGTGAGAGGCCAGGAGTGAGCCGGATACGTTGCAAGTGGTCTCTTTGCACTTTCCAAGCCTCCTACTACTGCAAAAGCATTCATGCTCAGTTGCCGAATATTCCTCCTCCTCTCTGGCATTCCGCTTTCCCACCTTGGCGCCACCTGCCGGTGCACACCGCACTTATCGAGCTGTTATAGGACAAGGTCAACCGCTACTTCACGAATGACGTCTGGATCTGGGAGCTGCAGCTGGACCGCGTGGTTTATGAGCAGCTTTTATAGCTTGCTGAAGGGTTTGACGAATTACCGAAATCCGCCGCAATCCAGTATAATCCACTCGAGGCTAAAATCGACAGGACTTTGGCAGTGTCGAACTCAAATTTTGACTGCATATTTGAGCACCTCTTCAATTTTATATAGCCACCAATTTCAAGTCTTTGCGCGAGCGCACACTCACGCAATGAGTTGCCAAGACGGGGCATGTACCGCAATCCACTTTAGGTCGTTTTCAAATCCACCATAAATCAGCTTCGCAAAGCTCCAACAAGTTTGGAGTATATAGCTGTAACCGGGTTCCAGGGGTCAGAGGCTAATTCCTGCCAAACCCCGCCATACCCCGGCCACGCTGCCTCTCGCCATGCCGCCGAGCTAGGGTAAGACGAGCGGCCGTCCGGTTAAACCTCTTTATATTAATGCATGCGCCAACAACAACAGGGGAACAAAACAAGTCTACAGGGAGGGCCTTATACACAGTACACTACGGGGGCGCAAGATGACGCAGCAAGCGCGAACAAACGTGTTAGTTGGGGTCAGTCGGCTTCTGCAGTCCTGTCGTTGTACCGACTCCTAGTCCAACAGTTCGAGCGTACGCCGTCCAAAACCCGGCTGGCTGAGTAACTGCTGGCTAGTCCGAGTCAATAACTACCACAGTCGTAAGCTTCCACCGAAAGACGCCAACACACGGGGGGGGGGGGGGTCACGAACACGCTACACGGGGAACGCGGTATAAACAAGTCAACAACGAGCGAGCTATCCAGCTCCGCTCGGGCCTTGGGTACTCGTTCCCTTGCGTGCGTGGCAGCATCGCCGGAGCACGCCTGCACGAATTCAGGTGCATAACTCGGCGAGACCGTGAGCCTCTAACACCACGACTTACTTGGCCAACTTCCCGTACCCAAGAGCCCCGGTGACCTCTCGTCACCACACATTCGGCAATTCATAGGTCTGACCCCGGCCTAGCCGGTGACCCTAACCCTCACTATAGCCGTCCGGTCCCAGCCAACCGAACCCAGCCTGGGTACATAGCTAAGCAACATTTAAAGAGTACCCCCATTTCTTGCCATTCCGCTCACGCGTTCTCGCGAAGTTCACGGTAATAGATTGCAGCGACCCGGGCCATGCACGACGATCAACGGCAATGACTCTGGAAAACTGGTGTGTACTTTAGTTTTGCACAGCATATGTGTGGTTGATTTGCGACAGATTGCAGAAAATTGTTGTATTGGAAAAGACCATTGCCGTTGTTTCAAATGCAGTGACTGAGAGCTGGAATTAACAACGGCATTTCAGGGGTAAAATAAA
This sequence comes from Cristatella mucedo, assembly GCA_009760855.2. NCBI lineage: Eukaryota > Metazoa > Bryozoa > Phylactolaemata > Cristatellidae > Cristatella > Cristatella mucedo. The sequence continues at coordinate 187,602 of WPIO01000145.1, read as the reverse complement.
GTCATCCTAAAATAAAAGATACAGCAACATGAAATCTAAAAGCGAGCGTCGGTCAGCCGCCTTTGGTTTCTGTTTAACGAACCGTCGTAGATTGCCGTATTTTCGCGGGCCACTGCCATCGATTACTGCACATTGTCCGAAATTGAAGGCACAGCGTGGGTTGAAAGTATATGCGCGCAGTGACAGGTGACGTGGAATGAAAATTCAATTTTCTTGCAGTCGATTTCTCAAGAATTATGGTTTTGACCTCTGCCCTTGCCGTCAATTGCCGTTCATTATTGGCAATTAAAACGCAAAATAGCATTAGAATACTATGGTTTCACTATGAAAACAAAGATATTCTCTATACAATATTAATTGGAGCTCCGTGAAGCCACGATATTGTGGTCGATTTGCTACGGATTGTAGTGGATTGTCGCTTCAAGCCGAACCATTGTCTCAGATTGCCGTGCGTAGCCCGAGATTGAACGGTCGCAACTGGCCAATAATTATCTGGTTGCACTTTAAACAGAATGCTTCGTAGTATGCTTTCAAAATTGGACCATAGAGAAACCGATTTCTAGGCATTTTATAGCGGAATGCCGTGGATTGCGGTATTTACCTGAGCCATTGCAGTGCATTGCTACAGAATGGTTGAAGCGATTGCAGTGGAATTGTGCGAGTATACAATCACCAAAGAGTAGAGAAATGTGCAATTATAAGTAGAACTCCTAGTGTATGGGTTCTGGTCGCTTTGCGGCGTATTGCTGTATGGGAACGGGTCGTTGTAGGCGATTGCATGAGAACGGAGTGCAATTTTGTGGGTGCTCTTTGAACTGAGTGTAGTCTCATATGCAACGTAAATTAGAGCATTGTTTGACGAATTGAGGATGATTTAGTGATTTCGACTACATGGTGGTATTTGCCCAGGCCATTTCGGGCCATTGCCAGAATGCTCGGATGCATAATTTCTCAATTTTATGTGGGCGTGCACATGACACAGTTTGCTTTAATAAGTAATAAAAACTGGAGGTCGGTGGGAATCTGTTTCTAGTCACTTTATGGTGGATGCAGTGCATTGCGGTTTTCGCCCGGACCACTGCAGTCACTGAAGAGAATTCTGCGAGAACGCCAGTGGCAATGAAAGGGAAATTATATGAATTATATGATGGAATTACCACAAAGAGTACCGTCGTTTGCAATCAACAAAGGAGCTTGTTGAACAGGATTTCTTTCATTTTGTGTTAGAACAATGTGGATATCGGTATTGGTCCGGGCCGCTGCAATATATTTCCGTGAAGCCACGTAAGCTAAATTACGCAATATTTTATGTATACAATTTGCATTTAGCGTAGTTTGATATTCCAAACTTGTTGGAGCGTTTCGAAGCTGATTTGTGATAGATTTGAGGCAACGTAAAGTGGATTGCGGAACGGGCCCTGTCAAAGTCTGTGCAGCTTATTTGCACAAGTTCGCGTGCACAATGACATGAAATTTGGTGGATATATACAAATCAAAGATTTAATTTAATATTATTATTCACACGAAATAAGAGCTCGGCAACGCTAACTTCCATTCAATTGTAGCACAATTAGTGGTGGATTTCGGTAGTCGAACCATTTGCTGAAGTCTGCTGCATACTCTCCGTATTTATTCCAACTGCTTCAGATTATCACAGACGAGAACATACATCTTCGCATAGCCCTGGATGAACTTTCGATAAAAGCCTATTATTTTTAGGAACCTTGACAGTCACTCCGCATCCTTAAGTGTTCGCCAGTCAAGGATGACCACTTTTTTTGGCACCAGTCTAATAATTTATTTCTGCACCAACCATGCGTACCGAAAAGGAAACTTTCCATTGGGAAAAGCAGCACGTTTACCCCGACCGACAGTTTAAAGCCAAATTAAGTGAATCGCTGCCTTTGGTGTTATGGCGGCCCCAATTTGCTTTGTACATCAAATGATTTAACACACGTTCTGGCGGATGACAGCTAGACTCGGCTGACACAGTGCATGCTAGGTATTGCCAAGGACCAACTACTCACAACAGCTAACCGTTGGCGAAGGCACGAGGTGCTCACGCCCGGTGATCGTGGCTGTAGGTTTGAGTCCTGCCATAGGTAATCATTTACTATGAGCTGCACTCGAAGGGGTGCGAACGAAGAGGACAGCCCACGTGCCCTTCTATTACTTACCAAAGGATGCTGTTCAATCAGCTCACTTTTTTTTTATTCCTTACGAATACTTTTTTATTACTAATGCTTGGCCACTGTGCTGTCCAGCTTTACCGTCGTTCAGTACCAGTGAACGAAAAGTGTAGGTAGTCCCAGCATGCCCAGCAGCACAGCCGGTCAGGAGCTCAGCTCCTGACCAGGAGATCGGACAGCGATACAGATCGAGTGTCTAAACTCTCCTTGCCATTAGCAGAATGCGAGTCAGATGCAGTAAACCCGATACCATTTACACGTAAACTGTGTGATACAAGACATCATGGTTGGTAAGAAGCGAAGCACGATGTTGTATTGAATTCACATTAACGTCTACAGTAACCTATAAACCGCCGAGACAACGCACGGTGAATGAGCTAAATTTAAATGGCAGCAAAAAGGCTGCGGGACAAGCGAGCAGATCCACACCAGATCAGCAGAGCTGCCGGTAACGGATGACCCAATCGCTGCAATCGACTGGCCGAGCATGACCTCTGGCATCGACAGCATCCACCCTTGTGCCCTGCTGTGGAGGAACGAAGGCATACATAGCAGTGTCCAGAAAGTATTTAAACATACTTTGGGTATTACATTCAACAAAAATAAAAAACCTTTACCAAAAGCTTGGAATGTATAAAAAACTTGGATGTGTGAGCCCGATAAAGAGCGTTGTGAGGAATAGGTTAGTTATTTGCAAAAACCACGTGGCAGTTGTCAGGCGACTGCAGACGGCACCACGTCCGGAATAGGGACGACAGCGAAGAAGAACAGGCCTCTATACTGCCGACTCCTTTCGAGTTGGACCCGATGGCAGTCGAGACTTTCTCACGGGCTGAGGTGTAGAAAACTGCAGCTTCCTTGGAGCATCTGAAGCAAGCAAGCACACTTCATGCTATCTGAGGCATTCGGGAAAATAGGGGGGACATACGAAAACGACCGCTAGCAGCAATGGGACACGCATGGCTGCCAGCGGAGCAGCCGTTGCCAATGTAGAGGCCACGAACGAGAGGCAGCGGCGGCGCGGCAGCTGTGACAGCGCGTGGCGGCAGCAGTGACAGCGTCGGCGCGGCAGCTGTGACAGCGCATGGCGGCAGACTGACTGACTTTCAGCTGCCGGTTTCTGCTGTCCACGTCCACCAGCAGCTAATTTCTCCTGACCCGCCTTTGCCGGGGCACCGGCCGCGGCGAAGGCGGGAGCGAGGCTCAAATCGACGGCATGCCTGTAGCTGGGATTGTACACGCTGTCCGCGGTGGCCGACGGCGGATGTAGTTCGGGGTACGTCTGCCGCACGTCGGCTGTCCTAGCAGCCACTGCTCTTCTGCTGTCAGCTGCTCCGGCCGCACCAGCAGGAGCCGGAGCAGCTGACGCGGGCCTGGCGCCTGCACCTGTCCGGCTGCTGCCCTCGCTGCGCGGCCTCAGCCGGATCGCGGCGGCGTCGTCCTGGCTGGCGCCGTGACCCGATATGGATCTAGAAAAGCCACCAGGTCGCGACGACGACGCCAGAGCGCGCGAGCTGCATTCCGTGATCACGTGGCCTGCTGCCCTCTCGGGGCCGCCGCCACGCTCGGCCAGCCTTGGCTCAGTGTCCGAGCAGCCGAGACTTTTCTGGAGTATCGAGGCCAGCACGGCTTGACTGCTTGCCGGCTGCGGAGCGCAAGGCGACGGTCCCGCGGCCCCAGCAACGGCAGCCGAACCGAACGCGGCGGCCGGCTGGCCAAGCGACGCCGGCCGCCGCGCGACGGCGGGCTTTCGCGAATCGCCGCTCTCAGGCACCGCCTCCGAGCTGCCGCCACCGCCGCCATCGGACGGCTGCCTGGCCACGGGCTTCTGGGGAGCAGTCACTGCCGAATGGGCCACGGCCATAAGCTGCGCCTCGACCTGCGAACGGCGGTCGGCAACCAACGATGCAGAGCGAAGCTTCGGCGTGGGCCTCGAAGGAGATGCCTCGAAGGTACCGCCGGGCGACGCCTTGTCGGCAGCGGCGACTGGACGCGAGCACTGACTGAAGTCGAGCGCCGACGGTCTGCGCAGCACACCAACATCGGAGGGCGAGCCTGCGACGACGGCGGAGGCCACTGCCGCCGAGGGGCGCCCACTGTTGGACGATTGGCGCGTCATAGACGTGGCGCTACGACGCATCTCGGCCACGGACGCAGCCAGCTTGGCATGACTGGCGCCCAGGGCTGCCGAGCTGGCCGGAGCTGCAGGCAGCAGCAGTCCAGCTTGCTCGATCGTCGGGTACTGCAAACAGGATCAGTGCACGCCGTTCTTGGGGGCGATAACGCCAACATTTGTCAAATGCTATTTGATAAGTGCTTAACCAAATGAATGACTGCAGGAATCTTTCTTGGCACTGCTAATACACACAACACACACACACACACACACACACACACACACACACACACACACACACACACACACACACACACACACCACATATTTGCTGATTTAACAGCCTCATTTGTACGGAGGCCGAAGAACCTTAACGGCTATGACTACCGCTTGCAGTTGACAATAAAGAATTGCCCGCTGTAGGATTCGAACCCACGACCTCAGCCATGAAGAGCGAGCACCTTACCTCCTAGGCTATCACGGCCCAGTATGACCTGCAAGTAGGCGGACTGGGAGCTATATAGGCGAGCAGACAGGCATCACCCCTCCCAGAAAGACAAGCGCCGTTCAGACCTGTCACCCCCAGAGAGGCTTCGCGACTGTCAATTCAGCCGTACTACGACCAGCTGTCTCTGTAAAAGTCAAGGTTGGGACCATCGAATGCTGGCTTTGTCACTGCACCTTTGTCACTGCACACTGCATGAGCGGTAAAACAAAGCTCCCCTGCCCGACTACAGCTATTAATGACAAGCAAGATTCGTGAAGGGCCGATCAGGCATGCTCGCTGAACCGACCTCGGCTGCTGTAAAAATAAGAAAACTTGCAGCCTTGAATTGTCACGGTCGTCACAGGTATACGACTAGACATTATCTTGGCATGCAGCAGCCTGCTGGCGATTGCCTGCATGAGGCTTCAACCCATCGTGCCAAGCTGCTTCATCCCATCGTGCCAGACCAGCTGAACTATTGAAACCTCAAACCTGTGAGTAAGTTCCACTCTTGATTTAGAGTTAATCACAAAGTCAGCATTGCTTTGGGTGCACGACGACCTTCTCAGGAATGCATAAGTGGCAAAAGTCACTCTGCTTGATCTTTCAGCAGCGTTTGATCACAAAGCCCTTCTTTTGCACCTCTCATCTCGCCTGGGCATCACTGGCACTGCACTGCACTGCAATGGTTCAGATCCTATCTCAGTGGGAGACTGCTGAGCATTGATGTGAGCAGACAAAAGTCATACAAAAACCGGCTGAAACATAGGGAGTACCAGGGCTCTGAGCACAGGCTGCTTCTTTTTTAAAGTGCATACTCTCCCTCTTGACGATGTGATTGCCAACACAATCGAGGCCTTCACGCTATGCAGAAGACACTCAGTTGCACATGTGCTTTGATCCCAGCCAGCCTTCTAGCATGTCAAATTCTTTATGCACACTTGCTGCATGTATTACTAAAATCTGCACATGGATGGCAGCATACTTTCTCAAATTAAATGACGACAAAACCAACTTCCTAGTTATGGAAAAACTAAGCGCGATTCAGAAACGGGAAAGATTAATGCTCAAAATCGGCTCTGCCAGCCTATCCCATGCTGCATCTACACATAATCTATGTGCCCTTTCTAAAGTGATCTTTAACAAGATTAACACGTCAGCTCAACAGTAAAGTCTCCCTACTTTCGGCTGCATACCATTGCTAAAACATGGGAAAACTTGTAATAATAATAATACACTTGCTATAGGGTTTCAATCTCTTTCTAGGCACTTTACATTTGCTGCAAAGGAAGTATGATCGAATGGTTAGTGATAATATGCTCAATGACATCAAGCACACATGGTTAGAGGTGACATGCACATGGTCAGTATGTAAATATGGTTAGTGGCAGCATGCACAGTGGCAGCATGCATAAGCACACAAAGGACGAATTACACGGTCTCCCGGCTTGTGCAATCAGGCGCTTACAGTTAATGCAAAACTCTGCAGCTGGGCTCTCTCTCTCTCTCTCTCTCTCTCTCTCTCTCTCTCTCTCTCTCTCTCTCTCTCTCTCTCGTGGCTAAGCTGTCACATCACACTACTACTCGCAGACCTGTACAGACTCCCAATCAAGCAGCGTAGCGACTTCAAGGTTCTGGCACTTACTTTTAGGTTCTCTCATTCTCTGGCTCCAGCCTACCTCGCAGAAATACTCCCCTACCTAGTCAAGCATCGTACCGCCACTGTTCAGACTCAAATAATTTAGCTGTACCTCGTACGAACCTCAAAACCTATGGAGACCACGCCTTTAGTTCATATGCTCACAAAGCCTCACTTACTCCTGACTGACGTCACGACCCCCCACATGGCGACATTTAAAACGAAGCTAAAACACACCTGTTTATTATAGCATTTACTGGGTTCTTGTTATTCGTTACTTGTGTGCTTATTCGCACTGAACCTGTGCCTGCTGTCAACTAACCATATCTACAGCCGTGATGGCACACTGGGTAAGGCAGTCGCTTTTCACGACTGCGATCCCGGGGTTGTAGGTTCGAATACTGTGGTGGGCGATCCTTAATCGCTGCTGCAAGCAGTGGTGATAGTCGTTAAGGCTCATCTGTCGCTATACACAAGATGCTGTCGAATCAGCTACAATTTTTTTACATGTTAACCCTGTGCATGTCACATCTTACAATGCCGTGCGTGATGACATTGTGAATGTTACCACTAATCATTTGGCCATGCTTTCTTTATAACACCTGTAAAGTGACAAGAAAAACATTTAGCTCTCTGAGGGCGCTATACAAACATATTATTACTACTATTATAATTATTATCATCACAGGGGATACGGAAACTATAGAGGACGTACTTGATTCGATTCGATGCTGACCGGTTGAACTTAAAATGAGCATCGTTATCCACCAGGTAAGTTGATCTGTGAACAGGGGCAGCTACACCCAGATCACTAGTATTTATACAGCAGGGGAAGGGGAAGAATAGGTCTCATTCCAGGATGGAGTCGGAACTAGTAGCAGCTTACTGGCTTACATAGTGGATGGCTGATAGAGATCATCAATCACGGGATCATGGCTTATAGGGATCTTTTTCCAGTGCAGGTACTAAGTACTGCATCAGAATCCCATAATTTTGATACGAACTTGCCGTACAACATTGGCGTTCCATCTGTCCAATGACTGTTGGGCTGTGCAGTAATTTACCAGCAGATCAACGAGTCTCAAAAACAGCTAAGCTGATCAAACATCTCGCTTTTGAGGTCAAGGATTGGTTAAATTAGTCATCCGATTTGAATCCAACAGAGCATCTAGGGAACGAGGGACGGTGATAAATAAGCAATTCCAGCTAACCAGCGAGAGAGCCAGCAGCCGGCTCCAGCAACTGCAGTGCTGAAAAATACATCGCACGGAGCCACGCATCGGCAGGCAGGCAGATGAAACTACTCAGCAGCTGGCAGCTTTGATGCTCCTACCGGGTGCACAACGATCTCAGAAACAGAGAGAGACCCAGTTACTACTAAACATGAAGTGGAAGACGCCATGATACCTTGATACCAATACCTTATACTTGTTAGCGTCCAGCAAAACAAAGTATTCTGTAATATTAGCACGAAAATCAAGAGCACCTTATCCGACGACCATATTAAGCACCATGCATATATGTATAGCCTAGAGTTCACTGCTGTTATCACAGATGTCAGATCTTTTACGACCATCATCATCTAACAAGCATTGCCAGTGGCGGCAGCAGCAGCAGCAGTGGTGACGTCATTCCAGTCTCACCTGCTCAGGCCTCAGCTCCTCCACGACCAAGGATGGAAACACGGCCACCCGGTCGCCGACTCGACCCTGCCAGTAGCCGTCGTCCACACCACCGACCGCCTTACTGATGAGATGTATCAGCTGACCCTCGCAAAACGACAGCTCCTCGTCGCACGATGCCGAGTAATCGTATAGAGCTCGCAGCCACACCCCTGCCAAGGCACAGCGCAGCGTGATCACCTCGGGCAGCAAACTCACGCAGCGACTCGGGAGGTTCAGCGGGCTTTAAGTGGACTTTAACAACACACACAGACACACAGACACACACACACGCACACGCACACACGCACACACACGCACACACGCTGATCCGGAGGAGGGCAGCGCCAATCACCTTCAGCCTTCACGCCCGAGTCCTTGGGAGTCAGCGCCTGCTGCACCTCATAGTCGGTGGCCGAGTACAGTGAGCCGGACCGGACGGACGCGACGTCAGCAGGCTTCGAGGAGGCCGTGCCCTTGCTCGATGCATCGTCCCTCAAGCTGCCCGCATCGGCGCTTCCGGCCGCTTTCAGAGCTGCGTCAGCAGCAGGGTGCTGCACGACCAGGTGGGCTGCGACGTCACACGGCGACTGAGCCTCATCCGAGTCACTCATGGCTTCGACATAGTTCCCTGGTACCAAGCCCACGTGACCGTGAGCATTCCGTGCCTACGATTTCGAAAAGCAGCGAAGGTGACACAGTGGTGACAAGCTGCTACGTGAAGGTAATCTGCTTGCAGTAGGCAAGGGTCGGAGAGAGGGCAGGGCGAGCCTAGCTGCCGCTGGCAAGCACGAAAGGATGGACGCCAGCAGCAGCAGCGAGGCAGCACACAAACTTCACTAGCATCACCGTGGTGAGCTGGGGCAGAACTCTCCTCTCAGGTCTTCCTGCCTGTGCAGCAGGAGGCACGTGCATGGACTGCATTTCTCTGTCGCTCCGAGGCTCGAGTCTGTCTGTCGCGAACATGGCAGCTGCCACAATCAAACACTTAGCTCCGACCTACATCAAGACCCATCAAGCAGCTGCATCGACTTGAAAGCCCAGTCACTTGGTTTTAAGTAGCCTTCACTCTCTTGCTCCGGCGTAGCAATCTAAAGCACTCACTCTCCAGGCTGCCCCATCCTAGCCTCTGTTGCTTTGACTAATAAAGTTGTTTCGGAGTATCTCTCAATAGCCTCAAAGTGTGTCTTCTGCTCATGCACACCTAGAGCCGGAAACTCTGCCGTCTGACCTCACAAGCCCCAACTTGACCAAATCAAAGGCAAAGCCACAAGTTACCTGCTCCTTACAGTATTTGCTTCGTCCAAGTGAGACCATGTTTTTATGAGCTTCTTCGAAATGCAGCTGTGTATATTGGTATCCGTAATCAATGTAATCAGCTTGCTCTCAAGCCTACACAAATGTAAGGTTCAGGATGCTAAGCAATTTAAGTATCGCCATCTATATGGCAGCTTGTCCTCTTACACAACGATATCTACTCTCCTGCTGCCGACTATTGCATATACTTTCCTTTCGTCCTAAGCTTCATCTCCCATGCTACTCACTATCTCAAGTGTTCTCCTGACCCAGCTACGCTTCTCACTTTCTCTTTGTTGCGTGAGATGAAGTCTGTTGGCTACCGAATGCGTACCAACAGCCGTGTAGGCTTTGAGTGTGCCACACAAAATTCGAAATTCTAACATCCACATAGTCTTTGTAGAATTGCAGCCAGAAGCACGTCCTACCTGCTCATTTGCCCGAGTCCTCAGATTAAAAATACAGCTTGGAGCTGACCAAGAGCATAATCTACATCCAATGAAGTGGTACTCCAGCAAACCAGTGAGCGTTTCCACAAATCAAGTAGAAACTAATGGTGACCTGAAGAAAACCCGTAACCCAGAGATAGACTTAACTAGCTACTGGAAACTTAGCAGTCAAGGTGGTGGAACACGCTAGCTTAATATATTATAGAGGGGCACGGAAGCTTTAAATAAATCAATACAGCTTGCCTCTTCTGCCGACATCCTTGTCCACAAGATCGCTAAAATGTAGCAGTCCTATGACATTCAAGATGGCAAAGAGGGTGTGGCAATCAGCTAGGTACAATCTCACCGAATACAAGTTCACCGCTTAGATCCTCTCAGCGAAAACGAAATCCAACGGTGCAATTTTCTAAGAAATTGGCCATATCTAGTTGGCGATGTGGCTTAACTAGATTTGTGAATAAGAAGGCGCGGCAAGTTGTCTTAGCCCTGCAGTGAGGTGCTCGCTATTCACAATGCAGGTCAATGGTTCGAGTACTGCAACAAGGCGGTTTCTTATTGCCTGCAGCAAGCAGCATTGACGCGACTAAACCTCTGCAGGTAAAGACGTGACTGTAAAGAAAGGCCTTTCTGCCACCAATGAAAGGCCTAACTTACAACTACAGCTGCACCTAGAACTTGCAGTGGTCTTTAGGGAAGGATTTGTCGGGGCTGCCACCTCTTTCCAGCCATCACCCACTCACTCCGAAGCCTCCGACCCAGCAGGGGGACTAGCAGGCAGTGGTACGGTCCAGTCACAGCTCGGCACTGAAAAAATTGCTGCCCTCTCCTCTCGACTACATTAGGCATGCAGACATGGCATCAGCAATGCTGCAGGGAGCTATGCCGTAGGGACGGTCCAGAACTTATGAACTTGCACGAGGCGACTGCAGCTAAATGATTGGAAGACGAGTCACTCTGAGCTTACCTTCAGCCAGCCATCCCCATCGCCTGGGTGCACAACTTCAAGAATATCACCACGGCAAAGTGTCAACTCGTCAGGATTTGATGCCTTCAAAAGGTGAATTTCCTTTTTGCAACACCTGCATCTGCTGTTTCACGAGTAACACAGCCATGCCCACCAGGTACAGAGTGCACGGCATACGTTCATGCATACGTACGCTGTACATGTAGAGGGCTGTCACATTGTATGGGTAGCGTATCGGCGGGTCGCTGCCTACAGGCAGAGTTTCCAGTGTTGGGCTTTCGGAGTCCGAAAAAGAATCAAAGCTATCATCATCATCAAACGACCAGTTGTCACCGTTGATAGACCTCATGGCATCCTCGCGGTCTGCGGAGCTCAGCTCGGGGGAGGCTTCCAGGATGCCTGCCTTGGCAGGATCAGATTGAGCTTGCTCCAGCGCGGCCACGACATTGACTAAAACGGTAACGAACACCGAGTCTAAATCATGTCGATGCTATGAAGCACTTCAGCATTTGGCTTTGACGAAGACAAAGAGAGCGAGAGAGGAAGAGAGAGGGGGACAGAGAGAGACAGAGAGAGACAGAGAGAGACAGAGAGAGAGAGAGAGAGAGAGAGAGAGAGAGAGAGAGAGAGAGAGAGATAGAGAGAGATAGAGATGGCAATCTAGCATGAAACGAACATGCACCACACCAACAAGCTCAGCAGGGCTATAACCTGAGGTGGTGACAAGACGACCGGCTTGATACTCGGTGGCCAAGGAAAGAGAAACACGTCGAGAGGCAGCAACGTGCCTTCATTATCAGTGGATCTGCACTCAGCTTCCCTTAACCAAACAACCAACTAGCAAGGTCTAGGAATAGCAAAGTACCAAGTAAACGACAAAGAGTAGCAGCTTCCACTAGATTCACCGGACGTGGTAGAGAGAGAGAGAGAGAGAGAGAGAGAGAGAGAGAGAGAGAGAGAGAGAGAGAGAGAGAGAGAGAGAGAGAGAGAGAAAGAGAAAGAGACAGAGAGAGACAGAGAGAGAGAGAGAGAGAGAGAGAGAGAGAGAGAGGGGGGGAGGAGAATAGCGGCCATGGCGGCTCATGTGGCCACTCGCGAAGGCAATAGTGCATACACCTGCAAGCCATACACTATCATTTCTGCAGGGCTATGCCCAGCAGATCGCAAAAACTTACCACCTGCAGCTTTGAGAAGATTCAGACGGGCTTCGGCTTTCACCTTTCCAACCTTAGTATACAGAAATAGACAGTGACAGTGCTGGCAAAGAGCAAGGAGAGCAGCATATCACATTACAAGATGCACACACCCCCCAAACATGCACACACACACACACCACAAGCGGGCTTACGCAGCGAGCAGCAGGCACCATGCAGCTCACAACCGAGCAAGGATGCAGCACACGACCAACAGTTGGCATGGCTGACAAAGATGGAGCCAAGCGACCAGAATCCAACTGGCACATGTGACACATCCGACATCACAGCAGCTTCCTGTGTATAGATCAAAGGCACGAGCAAGCCGATACGGTCATTTACTGCTATTGGCACTTGTCTTACTTACCTACTTTACTTGAGCAGAATCCTAGACGGTTTCTTTACCGTGAGGTATAGAAAGTGACTGCTAAGACAATCACACCTTCTGCAGGCATGCCAGTGCATATGCTTCAATAACACTCAAAATGAGCTCTGCCAGCATATCTCCTGTTGATTGGGCACAAAATCTAAGTGTGTCCTGTTTCAAACTGACCTTTCTTTAGACGACCACATCAGCTCCATAGTAAAGTCTACTTGCAGCTACATAAAACATGTTGAAATTCGGTTTTTCTTAGACTGACATACTACATCTAAATTGATACATACATTTGTGACATCTTGTCTCGACTTCTGTAACACACTACTGGCTGGTCTGCAGGCGTGTGCAATCCGGCACTTACAGTTAATGGAAAACATTGCAGCTAGGCTTGTCTGTTGCGAGTGTCGAAGCTGCCGCGTCACACCACTTCTCACCGATCTGCACCGGCTCCCAGTCAAGAAACGAATCGACTTCAAGGCTCTGTCACTCCCTTTTAGATCCTTTCATTCCTTGGCTCCAGCCTACCTATCAGATCTACTCTGCCACCAGGCTAAGCATCGTACCACCTGCTTTTCGGAATCTAATCATTTGTGTACACCTCGTGAGCACCTCAAATCCTTTGGAGACCGTACCTTTTAGTTCGCATGCTCCTAAAGCCTGGAACTCACTTCCAACTGGCATCACGGCATCCCCTGACTTGAGATTTGAAAAGAGCTAAAACATATCTATTTGACACAGCATTTAGTGGGTCATGTAATTAATCCGTTGTGTGCTTATGCATGCTGACACTATGCATGCTGTCACTAACCATATTTGCATCTTGACCCTGTGCATGTTGCCTCTAACCATATTATGCTTGTTGTCATTGACCAATACGCTTCGTTTGCAGTAAATGTAAAGTGCCTAAAAAGAGATTACGTTCTCTGAGGTTGCTATGCAAATTTATTATTACTATTATTTGTAACTCTATCCTGCTAACGAGCTACTGGAGCAGCAGTAAGCAACTGCAGCGCAGCCTGGTGGCAGCAGCGAAACCAGAGCAAATGCTGCAACGACAACACACGAAGAGCTAGAGCGAAGAAGCTCAGCGGCGGCAGCAAGCAAGCAAGCGAGCAAGCGAGGAGTGACGTGGCGCCGGAGGTCGGCCACAAGAGGGGCTGCACAGGCGACTGCAATGGCTCATTGCAATGGGCATGAAGCAGTCAGCAAGTCACCTTGGCTCAATACTGATGTTTTCCAATATCGAACAACCGCACGCACTAGAATAAAGCGGATGTGGCACGTACAAATAGAATAGACACTCACCTCTGCTCTCTGGATGCCCAAGCGAAGAATATCGAGTGAAACATCCGAGTCGGCATCATCGACGTTAGAAGGGCCCTACAAGAAAAGTCACGTGTCCACACGCTAAAGGTTGAGGCTCACTGACTTGACTGTAAGCCACCAAGAACCAAGCATAATCTGCAAATTGATCTAGTAGCTACAGTGCTGAAATGCTGCCACGACGGCACAGCATTTATTACCGGTTCATTCATGGCTTCTGCTTGTTTTGTCAGCTGCTTTCTAAAACTACATACAGTATAATATGCATACATATCGATTTGCTTTCCGAACACGGACTTGTGATTTCTTTCCCCAAGCTTGCATTTTAAAATTACACAGAGCAACACATTTTCTTGAGAAGCTACTTGACTTGCTACTTGACGACTGAATCCACATGAAAGTCCGACTTCAATAACAGCAAATTTGATGAGACAACTATAGGGTGAGCAGCCACAAGGATGAATTGGAAATACTTAAATGTACCATCTGTACATGCCACATTCGGCTTGCACACCAAGTAGGGCCTATGGGAGTACCCTAAGCCACCACCACGACTGGACAGCCTCACGTCAACATGATGTCACCACAACTCGCGAGTGGCAAGGCTGCTTTCGTGGGAGGTTGGCATGCCAGGGTGTCCGGTCAAGCTTGCACCGGCCAAGCCAGCACCTGCTGCCAGAGGCACCTCCATACTCCAGCAACATAACATGGCCTGCTGCTGGGTTCATTGAAAGCAAGCAAAGCTGCCCGAATGCAGGTCGGTCAAGGCAGAATGGATAATGCACATAAAAAAAGCATAATTTTTCGTGCCTTGCAGTAGTATAAGAAAATCGGCAGCTGCCATGTCTACACGGCAGACATGCGTGCAATCTTTGACGGCTCGGCCGTCCGACATCAGAGCTTTTAGCAATAGTGCTAATTCGCTTTCAGTTACTGAACAAGAACTTGCTATGGCTCACTCAGCAGCAATGGCCATGTTAGCAGTAAGAGGCCACTAGCAAGTGGAGGTGGTTGCAGCGTTATGTATGTATGTACACACACACACACACACACACACACACACACACACACACACACACACACACACACACACACACACACACACACACACACACACACACACACACACACACACACACACAAACACACACACACACACACACACCAGAATCGAAATTCTTGGGCCGGGCAGCCATTTTAAGAGCCGTGCCGGGGGGGGGGGACATTTTTGTGCTCGAGTGCAACTGCTACTTCCTTTCCCAGTCCACCTTTTTCTGAAAATACCTGGCAGCAGCCGCAGGACGTCTGTCTTCCAATGCGCAGTCTTTGGAGGAAGCTACGAGTCACATGACTCAGGGCTCAGCAGGGCAAACACAAGCAGACACGCTCAAGTGCTCGCAGCGGCTGAGCCGCTGCACTGCAAAGACTCGCACCTTCTTCAGATCCTTGCCTGCAGCGCTAACAGACAAGACCGAGTGGCCAAGCGAGCGACTGTCGGACAGGCTAGTCGGAGCGAGTCGGCTGACCGCTTTGCCGAGCTCCTCCAGGGTGCGCTGCTCGCTCGTCTGCTTGGCGGCCCACTTGCGCGCCTCTCGGGCGAGGTGCGCCTGCTCTTGGTACTCCGAGGAAAGCTTGCGCACCTGCACGACAGCGAGGCTCTAGCAGCGCCGGCGCCTCCATCGCGTGGCAGCGCAAACAAAAGCAGCGCTAGCAAGGGCAAAGGCGCCAGGTAAAGCTTGTCAGCTCCGGGACCACGCATGCATGCAGGCTTGTGTGGTCCTGGCAGGTTAATGGGCCAAGATTGCCAGGCTGCAAATGAACTGGCGAGTGCCTCAAATACTTGCCGGCTGCTGCCATGCATTCAAAATCAGCGAAGGTCAGAAAAAACAGTATCTGAAACTAGAGTAAGTTATCTCATCACTAGCAAGCAGTGAGCCTTGCTTTGCCCTCACGTGTCTGCATTCATTGCCTCGTCGAAGGCACGCGCTTGCCATCACAGCAGTGCCCGAGGTTTTAACTTCCACTTGAAGTCACTGCACGGTGCGGTTCAGAGCAGAGTCCGAGGCAGCTTCGAGCTAAGCATTTTACGCTGAGCTTTGCACGGCCTCGAGGCACTATAGGCACTTGGACTGCCCCATCCCAAGGCTCATTCAGGTTCTCTCCGGGATCTTTGCTTCGAAGGACGGCTTGCTTCGGATAATTTCATCGTGCTCGCACTGCCAACCCCTAGCCACCTCATTTCCACCCTCTGGTAAGTTTTTCGTATGATCATTCACACTGCCTTTGTACGGATCCGGTTCTCTTTGCCTATTGTCTTGGAGTGAAGTAATGCAAATGCTCAGCAACTAGTACTTAATAACTGAAGGCAGGCAAAGTACGAACGTATAAACGGCGCATACAAAGTGGCCCAAATTAAAGAGAACTCACGGGTTCACTGCTGACGGCTGACTCGTATTCGAAATGTACCGGTATATCAAATGCTTCATTTGTCTTTATAAAACACTGCAAATTGTAGTCTCGGTCCACCTACGAAAGCAGGGCAAAGAAACTTCGTCACTATCGAGACAGCTACACGGAGAATCAAACAGCAGGGTAGCCGGGTCAAGGATGCACCCCATTCACTCTCTACCACTTACGAGAAAAAGGTAGGTTCAGTAAAACCAAAAATAAATGAGCTGCTGAGCACGTTAGTCTTCAGCATGCGACCTCGAATCGCAAAAAAAATTTATGAAAAAAATCAACTTACCAGCGATGCGAAGTCGGAAATACCCCTATAACCGGTCAATATTGCTGAGCACACGTCAACCTCTGTCTTTCCAAGCACTTGCAAAAATGATGACATTTCCTCGTACACCCCTTCGTCCAGAAACTGTTCAGCGCATACGAACGAGAAAGACATGCTGAGTAAGCTTAGCAAACCAGCATTCGTGACTGTGCTAGCGGTCAATTGCAAAGGCAAAAGCGCAGACCAGACCAAAAGAAAGCAATGCATTTGCCAGTTTGCTCTGAGCACTGCATTCAGCCTACGAGAGCCAACACAAGCAAGAAAAACGATAACTATGCACACAGGCCTGCATAGCTTCGAGGCTGGCACCGTAGGGCATCGAATCGACACGATGTGGAAGGCACATTTCCACACTAAGCTCACGTTGAAGGGGAGGTGCAAATAAAACTGCACATTACCACTGCTGGTCTACATTCAGTATGAGAAGGGGTGTGGATGCATAATGGACACTGCTACATATACCGGTGGTCAACAGCACAAACAAAGCCTCATTCGACCATATTTTGACAACTGCACACGCACACATGACAGCCGATCCAATTGGAAAAATCAGGCGCCAGTTAGCACGCGCAAAAAGGACTTCGGTCGAGTTATGATCAGCACCGCTGTAAGATGGCATCCGAAGTCACAAGGAGAACTGTAATCCACAGGCAATCCACTACACACTGGCTAGCAGCACAGCCAGCAGCAGGCTACCTCGGGGAGCCGTAGACACCGACACGGCTAAGTTTGCCAGGTACCCGCTACAGACAGTGCCGTGTAATTTGCAATAGTACGAGATGCTTAGAGTATGAGCTGATCTGAGGCTGATCACAGGCACTCGAAGAATTCACATAAACTAGCTACTGCAAGAGACAGCAGCACGCCAAGTTCACTTAGACAGACCGCTTCCCTTGTGGCTCAATGGCTTCGAGCGTCTGCAGTCATTGCTGGCTGACAAGTGACACGACTGTCGAGTTCGACAGAGCAAGATGGTGCTTCCCATGCTATGCAGCAACATCGAGAGCATAAATAGTCTGCATGCCAGATTTTGAATTGGGAACGGTTAAATTCCTCTGTGCCTGGGATACTACTCTAACGTGTACACGTCGACAATGGGACAGAGATTTTTAGCCTTTTTACAATTTCGGTTAGCTTCTTTTTTTACAATATATACTCTCCTTCTCGTCGATGTAGTCGCTACGCACAATCTAGGCTTTCACCTTCATACAGACGACATGCTGCCATACTAGAGAGCTCTGATCCTTCTCTGAATTCTAGCATATTAGCATCCCAGTCTGCTCTCTAACAGCACACATTGCTGACATTTGCATTTGCTTGAAGCAAACTCCCTCAAATTGAAGGCCGATTAAACCAACTTACCAATGACGGACAAACCAGGTGTGACTCAGAAACAGGAGAACCCAAATTTCCAAATTGGCTCGACCAACATATCTTCTGTAACCTCTGCACGAAATCTGGACGTTCGTTTCCAAATTGACTTGTCAATAGATGAGCATATTACAGACAAGCTTGAATTCATTTCTAGTCCACGACTTCCGTGGTTCGAGAGCGACAGTGAGAGCGACAATAACTTGAATATTATATTCAATATTAAGTTATAGCATATTATGGACGACTTGAATGCGATAACTTGAAGCAGCATCTTATGAGTAGAGTGGCCGCCATGCGCCAGCTGCCACCACCCTGTCCATGCCCAGTGTATAAAAAGAGAGCGGGCTCACTGCCAGCCGATCTGTATACTGTGCCTGCTTCCAACCAACCCGGTTCTAACCGGCTCAACAGGTGTGCGACGTCAGCCAGCCCAAGGATTTCTACGCAGGCATGTTCGAGCCACTTCTCGACCACAGAATCATGCGTTACGCTGGGTTGGTCCAGTGGTTAAGGTGCTCACCGCGACCAGGGTCTGGCTGAGGTCGTGGGCTCGAGCCCCGTGGCATATGTGAAGCAACTAAATAGAGATTAAGTTCTTTTGAGGCGCTATAAAAATTAATTGTATTACATTGACAAGCGCTACACATTTGCCCAGCTGCACTAAACAGTACTCGAGCTTTGCAACCGACGAATAGAGTTTTACAGTGTACACTTACAACGCTTTTCACGAATTCTTTGGATAGAGGATTTTTCCGAGTTGTTTTCAAACGCCCCACCCCTTAGTCACCTGCTCTCTACATCCGGCCCATGCAGTAAAGCGCTTACAACTGGGGCAAAACTCTGCAGCCAGGCTCGTCGGTCGTGAATGTTGCAATTGGTACATTACATGACTTCTCACCGACCTCTACTCGCTCCCCATCAAGCAACGCATCGCATCGACTTAAAGGTTTCATTTGTATTTAAGCCATTCACTCTCTTGCTCCAAACTACCAATCGGAACTACCATCCAATCAAGCTAGGCATCTTATCATCTGGTCTTGAGACTCAAATCCCATCCAATCAAGCTAGGCATCTTATCATCTGGTCTTGAGACTCAAATCCCATCCAATCAAGCTAGGCATCTTATCATCTGGTCTTGAGACTCAAATCGTTTGACTGTGCCTCTAACCAACCTCTATCCTTTAAAGATACGTGCATTTATTTAGTGAGCCTACACAGCTCGGAGCTGACTGACGTCACGACATCCCACGACTTGAGGAAATTTAAGATGAGCAAAGGCTAATCGAAGGAGCCTCACTACTAAAAGACATACTCACTGGCTCGTCAATGTACACTGCATACGATTATTTCTAGGCTAGGAACACTTGTCCGAAGATATGTGACAGTGGTATACTGTATATCTTACATCTATTACACTATTGGGCTGCAGTAAATGTGATAGCAATAATAATAATAATAATAATAACAGCGAAAATAACTAAATCTTCTATAGGCAGTTTTAATACATGGAAATGGAAGCTTGTCAATTGGTGAGCGATGGCATGCATATAGTGTCAGGTCGCATAAGCACACGAAGGAAAACTCGCACGGAATTTTCTCCTCACAGAATGTGCTGGCTACTGACAGAGCAGCTGCAATAGCTCTCCTGCTTCGAAGGGCGAATGCTCATGTTCAGCCCACCAACTCGCTCCCTGCCTAGCGAACGGCCACGGATTACTAGAACTATAATCAGACTGCTAATGCCACACACCGATTGACGACTGGATTGGCAGACCCAACCTTCTCCAATGAAGTATTCCGAACAAGATGCAAGACACAGGAAGCACTGGTCTATCAAACCAGACTACATAATTTGAACACAACCTGAAATAGTCAATTTTGTCACGACATCAAACAAAGGCTAACAATTTTTGTAAGGTAATTTGGAACCCGCAAGGCTTGCAATGTCCTACCCCAATAAGTGCACCTGTTCAGAGGCTTAAGGGAATCAGCAATAGGCTATGTCAAGAAGGGTACCCCAGCAAACCAATGCAAGAGAAGAATTATGGCTTTGTCCTTCTCGGGGTGAAGGATAGAATTTCAGCTGTGCAGTCACAGGTCAAGGATTTTTTGGAACGTCGACCCTTACCATTGGGCACCACCAATGATTAGCATCAAGCAAGCATTAAATGGCTCGGCAGATGGTGACAGGCCAAGATATGCTGCTTGCACACACAGCCCTCCTCCTCCCTCCCCCTCTGTCCCACTAATGCAAGCCACCGACCAGCTGCCGCTGGGGTATGAACAAAACATGCCTTGCATGCCTACTGCTCCAGATTGGGCACACAAGCGGGGCAGCTCAGGCAAGGCTCTGCTTCCGAAAATCACAATATCAACGACCTACCGTGTACAGGCTGGGCAGATCCGTGTTGTGCACATGCATTGAGTGTGCATTGGCAGCAGCCAATTCAAGCAGGTAAGCATTCCGCGAGTGGACGGCTTTGGCATTGCACAAGTCACGCCGAGCAAGAGACTAAAAACACAGAGCTTTGTCTCAATACGCATTGCTCACTGATCCTACATACAAAAAAGCATTAGAGGAAACCTGACATGCACCGCACTGACAAGAAGACTGCTATGCCCCTGCCAAATCATGATGCCAATACAAGAGTGCAGCAATGTAGGCATACAAAAACCAAGACTTCAGCCAATTGATGCAGGGAATTCTATTCACTACTATCTACTAACATAGTATCACCTGAACATTGACACTAGCACCTATTAAACACAATGACACGTGACTTGGAAACCACCACGTTTTAAACATAGTGCCTCGCCTATAATAATAATAATATTGCACTTGATAAAGCGCCCTCAGAGAACTTAATCTCTTTCTAGGCGCTTTTGCCTATAGCTCGAGATTGAATCGATACAACGGGTGCTACATGCAAAAGATTAAGCTGATTTAGCAGCCTTGTTCATATAGCAGCAGAAGAGCCTTTGCAGCAATCACAGTTCCTTGCAGCAGTGAATAAAGAATAGACCAATGCAGGACTAAAACCCACGACCGGGATCGTGAAGAGCAAGCACCGATGGGGTACGACTCAGAGGTGAGCATGTAGTATGTCATGTTTACTTTCCCCAACCACAAGCCATTCAAAAGACATAATTATCATATGCTCTCTCTCTCTCTCTCTCTCTCTCTCTCTCTCTCTCTCTCTCTCTCTCTCTCTCTCTCTCTCTCTCTCTCTCTCTCTCTCTCTCTGATAGGATATCTGTGACATACCCAATCTGTGACATATCCATTGAAATGAATGATTTAACACATGTATAAGGCAAGGCTTGCAGCACTGGAGCCAGTAGTATGAGTTTACAAACAGTATCACTTAGCAGAGACAGCAGAATACAATTGAAGTGCAGGACCAATCTCAGAAGACTAGAGAAGCACTAGATAAAGAGAGGACATAATTTTAAAGCTACAGATCGATCATAGGCCATGGCATGGACAGCAATAACCTCTGGCCTCAACTTTGGCCTCAGGAGCAAATAGGGCTCGCCTCGGCCTGGGATAATCCCGTGACAGCTGGTTTGCCCAGCCAGCTCACACTACCGATTAAACAGCTAACGAAATTTTTTTTCTTCACTCACAATGAGGGGGCTAAGGCCTGGGCTATACGGCATGTGTGAAACTGTTCACTCCTGATACAACGGCGGAGGACGTGTGGAGCAAAATATTTTCAAAACCACTTCGGTAGACACAGGCGCAAAGGCCACACATGTCACTGCTGCAAACCTAGGACACGGGAGGTAGCCGACGTTAGTCAATTGTTACTGCCACAGCTCGAAACGCCACTTCTGTTCAAAATTGCTAGCATGCATTCGGGCATAACACCAAGCGACTGGTTCGGACATGGCCTCTAAAGCCTTTTAAGTGTCAAGCTCTGCATTAAGAGAGGAGGGAAGAAGTCTCAACCGCTCAATCGTTTGAGCGTCTGAGACTCAACAGACGAGAAACTCTAAGAGCATTCCTGCTCAGAAAGCTTTATTCTTGCTCAATGCACAAGTTTCGCCGGTCCCAGTCATAGTCGACAGAAGCCTGGTCAATTTTGCGGCATTTTCAAAACTTCTTCACAAGGGCAGGTCTGACATAGGGATCTTGGCTACACGCTTTTCCCTACACAGCACCAAGCATGAGACCTCCCAGTGCGAGTATGATGGACATTATGTTCGGCTCATAGTGCAGCCTCCCATTACTCCATAAGCTTAGACCGCACGATTAAACGGTATCTACATATTAGGCCTCGACCTGAGCTAATGCTTTAACAATCAACCGATTCGGTAAAAATTCGCCTGCTATTCATATGAGCCACACGTGCGACGGTCGAGTAAACCACTCAGCTCTGTGCCAAAGCTTCAAGCTAGCATTTTAGCAAATGCTGTTACCTTGGTTGTGTTCTTTTGCAATGTCCCTTGAGATGTCAGCAAACTCGTCTGACGCTTTTTGAGCCTAAAATTTAATGTTTTTTGAGAAACAACAGTAGCGATTCATGTTCACAGAATACAAGTCCCTCGAGTCACAATAAATCGCCATACTCAAACATAGCACACAACATGAAATGAGAACGACCGAGTGCAGTTGATTACTGTCAGCAAATGCTGACTGCATTAGGCAATGTGCACATTTAAAAACGAAATAGGCTATCAGCTATAGAACAGCATCCTTCAAATGCACCAGCTGCTCTACTCAACTGCATAAATAAAAGTGGCATTGTACCATTGAAAAGCTGCAACAAAAGGTGAAAATAAGAAATAAAAGAAAACCACGAGGCTAACACTTGGCCTACCCCATCACTTTGGGACCCAGCTAAGAATAAAAGAATAAATGAAACACGAGAGAAATATACAAACGAACGTAAACTGGCAATTGAGTTCTCTGAGGGGGCTATATCAAATGTATTATTATCATTGCTAAAGAAATCTCATTAAGTCACACGGCGACAGTGCGGTAGTAACTTTGCAAGCTAACAGCTAATGAAACGACTAGCAATGAGTAAGTGCAGGTAGCATCATGAGCTGGACCGAGAATCAAAGAAGATGCTAGCACGATGACAAACATTAGTCAGAGCATAGAGAGAGAGAGGGGGAGAGAGAGAGGGGGAGAGAGGGAGAGAGGGAGGGAGGGAGGGAGGGAGGGGGAGGGAGGGAGGGAGGGAGGGGGGGGGGGAGGGAGGGAGGGGAGGGGGGGAGGGGGAGGGGGGGAGGGAGGGAGGGAGGGAGGGAGGGAGGGAGGGAGGGAGGGAGGGAGGGAGGGAGAGATCCATTTAATCCACCAATAATAAGCTACGAGGTCGCCATCAATCTTAATTTACAGAAGTAAGATTAGAACTTTCGCACAGCCTAAGATATGTCTGATGCAAGCCGGAAGTGAGTTCCAGGCTTTGGAAGCATATCAACTAAAGGCACAGTCTCCAAAGGATTTGAGGTTTGTACAAGGTATATGTAAACAATTAGATTCCGAAAAGCAGCTGGTACGATGCTTAGCCTGGTGTGGGAGTAGATCTGATAGGTAAGCTGGAGCCAGAGAATGAGTGCACAGTGTATCGGCCAAGTTTGACGACATTCTGCTAGCGAATTCTCGAGAAACTGGATCACACAGTTCCATCCGATTGCTGGCCAGCTCCAACCACTCACAGAGCTGCATAGTACTTTGCAGTAAATGTTCTCAACAATGTGCACACATAATGAGTGAAATAAAGTGGATATATATGCTCTAGGTGAAATGCTAAAAAACAGGAAGTCGTGATTTCAGGTTCATACAGCTTTTTGAGGTGGGTAACAGTAAATATCGGGCTTCGTTTTGCATTCTGTTTTTGGTCTACCGATGTTTCATCAAATCCTCCAAAACGTCGCAAAGCGAATTGCATAGTCTGTTAGGGAGCAGCTCAAGAAGGCTTGCAACTGTAATGATATTTAGCAACTGACGAAGTCTGTTGGCTACCGAATGCTAACCGAAAGCCGCTTAGGCTGTGAGTTCGCTATACAAAACACTCCTGCGTAACACCCACACAGTCTTTATGGCGTTGTGGAGTTACAGACAGAGATACATTACACTACTGATTGTTTAAGCTAGGATTATTTTATATCATTGGCGATGGAATGCAAACCTAGAACAGCACTGAAGCAGTGGAATGCTAACCTAGAACTGCACTGAAGTCAAGGGCTGTGGCAAAGTTTCATAAAGCAATAAAAGCTGAAAGCTGAAGCTGACTGTGAACAGAAGACCCAATAATGAATGTCACTGTACAACTAGCGTCCTGCAGTCAATGGCTAAATTGTGGACGAAAGTGGTCACGGTTTGGTAGTATGCTACCAGTGACTACCAGTAACTATCAGAAACAGTATGCTACCAGTGACTTGGGCTGGGCGCTGCTATGTCCACCAGGGAGCATGACTCAGATTACAACAACAGCAGCAGGTCGTTTGTATAGTGCCCAAGAGAACTAAATCTCTATGTGGGCACTTTAGAGCTGGCTGCAAAGGAAGCAATTACCAAGGAATGGACTAGCAAGCCAAAGCACACGAGCATTAGGTCCACAAGTTGGGACTTACACGCAAGATACAGAGACTGGAGGCAAGATACCGATACAAATAGTGGTGCTAACACTAATAGTCACTGGATGAAAGAGAACGGCCAAAACATATGGACTGGCTGCATATGCCTGATGCTCTACAGCTAGACCACTTGAAACTATGCCACGATCACGTCTGGCACATCTTTGCAAATAAGAAAGCAACGGCACGCACCATCCTAGCATATAAATTCAAGCGACACAAGAGATATAAACGAGAGCACACTTGGCTCACCTACTGCATTCAGTGCGAATAACTTTGAGCATTATAGTGTTTTTTTTGAGTGTTGAGAACCCAGCCTACCGTCGGAGCACATCACAGAGTGTCCGAGCGGTGGGAAGCATCGTCGTGCACGGCTGCTGCTCAAGCCTAGGCAGCTGACTGTGATCAGTGACCAGAGTGGTGACCACCACCAGACTGTCTGCTAGACATCTCTGCTTGGAGCTGCCCCGACCAGCAGCCAGGCAGCAGAGGGCAGCTGCTACTGCCTGTGTGAGCACAATGCGACACAGTGTGTGCAAAGCGCATGTGAGGGCTGCCGGTCGGGATGGCTGGCCAAAGCTAGCAGGTCGGTCAGACCTCCGATAAGAGGCAAAGAGTGCACGGCCGATTGATGATCACTGCTCACTTCGTCGTCTGCTGGACCTCGCTGACTGACTGCTCTTCCAGCAGGGCTCTTTCGACCCTGGACACACATGACCTCGCGAGCACACACACACACACACACACACACACACACACACACACACACACACACACACACACACACACACACACACACACACACACACACACACACACACACACACACACACACACACACACACACACACACACACACACACACACACACACACACACACACACACACACACACACACTCACACACATGAACGCGTGCACACACATTTGCATCCTCTATCTTGCACTCCCAGGAACACGTATGCACGCACAAACCTAAGGAAGCGTATGCAAGTTTGGTCTCTGACAGCCTCAGAACAAAAATCATGAGTGATACAAATCAATCGAGGAAAAAGGGTAGGCATAAGCAATGACAGACAGACGGAATACACTCTGTGTACACCCAAGAAGCACGTAGTACACAGCAGACCTGGTTTTAGTGAATAAGTCAGCTATGTAATTTTTAGACTCAGCTAGGTTGTGAAAAGGCTCAAAAAAATCTGCTGCCAAAAGCAGCAGGCTGCTGCAGGGTGTCAAAGCCATCAACTGCAGATCAAGACTGCAATGGGCACATCGGCCCAACTAACTGCAGTACTCCTTATCTG
The DNA here is from genome assembly GCA_009760855.2 of Cristatella mucedo. Lineage (NCBI taxonomy): Eukaryota > Metazoa > Bryozoa > Phylactolaemata > Cristatellidae > Cristatella > Cristatella mucedo. Next base: position 161,852 of record WPIO01000145.1, on the reverse strand, counting down.
CACCGGGCCAGCAGCCTGATCAACCGGCTTGCAGGCACTTGCCACGCAAAAGACATGCAAAAGAAATCGAGCAGCAGCCGACACCAATGCAAGCCTCTTAGACGCACGGACTTATCTATTCTGCCGACCAAAAGAACCCGGCTCCATTGACAGTCACAAATGAACCTTGCTATGTCAGTGGGCTGCATGGCAAGGGACAATCAAAAGCTGGTTAATGCCAGCCGATGACCTGTCGGCATGGTGACAGCGCTTGACTATAGATCACATCTATCGATGGTGATAGCCGTAAAGGCTCATCTTCCCCTCTGTATAAACGAGGCTGTTAAAATAAGCTTATCAGATTATTAATCACCGGCTGGTGCTGCCACCAGATATCAGAGAGGGGGGTGCCCATACTTCTAATTTACTGACCGATTGAAGGCTAGAGCACCCATACCCAACTGATGCTCCACACGAAATCTTTCGGCACTGTGACAATAACCAAGCACTACTGCTTCTACCAAGCCACTAACTGCTGCAGGAAGTCAGTGGGAAGGCTCCACAAGCCTGGAGCTAACTAACTAACACACACCGTCAGGGATTACTATATGCCATGCACTATCGATGATTCCACTTTTAAAACTTAGTCCAAGCATGGCACAACCCAACAGGTTGAACGATATGACAATATAACGATAGAACGTCAAGAAAAAAAAACTGACCTCATCTCGGCATCTGCTGCCTTCAGCCGGGCTGCCATTGCAGCAGACTCATCGTCAGCAAAGACCTTCTGAGAAGCAGCCATATCTGCAGCTGTCTGCGCCAGATCCTTGTGCAACACGGTCAGCTGCTCCATGGCCTGCAGCAGTAGCAACATATCTCTGATGAGCCTATTGGGCTCACGAGGCCGATTAACCAATTCTAGAACCCGTCAATTCCACGACTTGGTTTCATCACACTGACTGATTTTGGAGCTGACTACAGGCTGACTCTAACATCGGACAAAAAGCAATCCTAGCATCGCCATTGCAGATATCACTGTATTTTGCGAAATACAATACTAATGACATTAATTGGGTGGTCGGCCGTCGTATCGTCAAGCAGGCAGTTTGAAAGGCAGACACCAAGAAGAAATGACACGGGCAGGTAAATCAAGTGTTCGACCAAAATCAGGATTACTACTCTGCACTAGCAAGATAAAGTCATATGGGTAAAGTAACAAGATATTCAAGGAATGCCTAAACCACAGTGCTTCAATCCAACTAAAGTCTATGCATTGCTGACAGCCAGTCAGCTGCTGCAGTTGTTTTATGGTGCATCCATAAATATACAGGTAGCACTCACTAATCGTTGGGTGGCCAACAAAGTGCAAGCTCTCCAACACGAACGAGCTCTGTCTGATGATTAGCCATACATACATACATACATACATACATGCATGCATGCATGCATGCATACATGCATACATGCATACATACATACATGCATACATACATACATACATACATGCAAACATACATACATAAACTCAAATGCTTAAGTATTTACGAGGGTGAACACGTACCACCGCGAAGCCCCTGTCCCATCAGTTGATTGACTCGCTATTCGTCGAAAAGCACTGAAAACATGCGTACGAGGAGTTTTAATATTTTTTTTATTATCAGAACTAAGGTTATACATGCACTAATAGGTACTCACATCCACAGGAGGTCGGACTACCCCTGTTCTTTATGACTTCATGCATTTGCCAAGGCATTGACTGAGTCAGCTGTCGGCAAACATCCAGAGAAATGCAGTCCCACAGATGCTTAAGCAGACCAAAAAGTTGCTCGGGGGGGGGGGGGGGAAGACGAGATACTGTTCTCAGCTCGAAGTGAGCGGCAACTAAGGACCCGGACACCTGAATCGGCAAAGAATTGCATTATTGCACTACCAGTATGCTTGGGATCATTATCCATTTGCCAAATATAGCCCTCCGCCATAAGAGCTCTGGCACCGGGCATGCCAACATTTTTGACGATGTCCATGAACACGTTCCTGTCTATAATCCCACTGATTCGGTGAAAGTTCCTACGTCGGAAGATGAAAAACAAGACCAAACAAGCACACTTCCACCTCCTTTCTTGAGCGTAGATAGCAAGCAGTCTGTTTATCAGCAGTCCAGCCTGCTACCAATCAGATCTACTCCCTCACCAGGCTAACCATCGTAACTCCCACTTTCGGAATCTAATCGTTTACCTATACCTCGTACAAACCTCAAATCCTTTGGAGGCTGTGCATTGAATTCGTATGCTCCTAAAGCCTGGAACCCACTTCCAATTGGCATCACGGCATCCCCTGAGTTGGCATTTAAAAAGAAGCTACAACATATAATACATTATATATAAAAATAAAAACCATAAAATATTTTAATTATATATGCGTGTGTGTGTGTGTGTGTGTGTGTGTGTGTGTGTGTGTGTGTGTGTGTGTGTGTGTGTGTGTGTGTGTGTGTGTGTGTGTGTGTGTGTGTAGTGCATGAGACATAGTGACCGAACATGCCAGGACTGCACCATTCATTTAGTAATAATAAAAATATTAATACAACATTTAAATTGCATACTTGAGAGCCAAACCTATTTCTTGGCATTTTACACAAGGCGAAAAGGAAGCACACCAATAGGCTAGTTGTAACATGCATAGTTTCAGAACTCGAAAGCACAAAGGAGAATTCACTCAGACAGAGCAAAGACTGAGAAACAGAGAAGTTTTTGGTCTCATTTGGCAGGTCAAATGAAGAGATTACGTCAGATGATTAGTCGGTAGCAAGTTCGAGGTTTTGAGTGGTCAGGAAGCGAAAGTATTATCTCTAAGGGAATTAAAATTACTCAGAGGCACAACCAAATGATCAGAGTGATAGCGGAACAGCAGGTCAGAGTATGAAGCTATTGAAAACGTGTAGACAGGAGTGACAGCAAGTCATTTCGCAACGGCTCAGTAAACGCAAAGGATAGAACTCAAAATGAGCACTAGCAAGGACACAGCAGAGGGTTGCTAGTGAGCCGTTGCGACGTTTTCGGGTTGCAGGAACTACCAAATAAAGCGATCGTCAGCCACATCGTAGCAAAAAAGTGACTTAGTGATGGCTGCTTGGCCAACTGATTCGGTTGCCCAAGTCTAACCAAACATCTCAAGAGCTGGGTGCTGACGTGCTCAGACCTCGCTAGCTATCGCTTGCTAGGTCTCACTGAAGTAATCTCGACCCCAGCGGTCTAAACCTACACTCCAGGCAGAAGCCGGCAAGCCACTGAGTCAAATGCATCAACTAGTTAAAGGAGCCGGCTGAAGACAAGAAGTAGGGAAAGCAATTGAAAATGCGATTATCGATGCCCTGCAGCCGATGACTGTCGGGTACTAAGAGGTATCCCACTTATATCACGACAACCAATAGAGCATCCATGGGGCTGGTTTTACAGTTCTGTTTTCCAAAATATCGAGGCTGCCAGGAGGACATCTGACATACTTACCTTTTTGACAACAGTTGCCATGTTGTCTTTCAGCAGTCGGCTGGGGTCAGACACCTGACTCGTGTATATTTCGGCAGCCTTTATTCTCTGCCATGCTAATTTCTCAGTTTCTTCCAAAACTTTTTTCCATGCAGCATTAACAGTCCTGTGAATTCAGGAGCAACAAATAATTCTTAAAATCACATTACAAAAATCGCAGATTGATTTAAGACAGGGTTACGTGACAATCATTTTCTGAGACAGTAAAGTTTTCACAAAACTACTTTAACGACGGCATGCTGGTTACTCAGCAGATCAAAAGTGAACCGTTCCTCAGCAGATCAAAAGTGAACCAAGAAAAGACATTAGGCCGCTCTCATCGAAAGATTAATAGCAAGGGTAGAAAGAAAAGAGATACAGAAAGAGAAAGAATATATATCTGTTTCTCAAGCAAGCTCAGTTCTGCTCTAGCAGTGATCACTGTGAGCAAAATAATACGCTGAAGGTGAGTAAAAGGGTAGCCTTGTTATAGCTACCCTCGGTATCGCTGATCACCAGTCTAGGATTGACAGTGCTGAGTGCTGTGCTGCATCTGCCCACCCGGCCCAAGGCGCCCAAGGCGAACTAGTCCCGTGACTCAGCTTCAATAACATTAGCGTTCGATAAGTGAGAACAACATTATGCAGATTAATTCAAGAAAGATACAGGCTGAAACTATGTCTAAAACTATAATAATGAATAAATTACAAATATAAATAATGAGCAAATGGAAAAAACGGCACCCAAAGGATGAGGAACGAAGTCATTCGGACGGGGAGGGGGGAGGGGGGAGGGGGAACTAAAGTTAGACACTGCTATTATTTAGGATTCTCTTTAAATCATGCAACTTCACCAAAAGAGCTGTTAAGCCCCTTGCCTGATTGGTTAGCATCCAAGTAGAACTATAGAGGGAAAGGCGTGGCAAGTAAGCAAGGCGCGATGCCACTTGCAGAGCAACTCGAGATAAATAAGTGATATCGACGAATCCTTGCTTTCTTTGCTAATTTTCTCATGAAGACGGAATCCTTCTTCAGAAGTCTGCGTCTAGTTAAAACTGATTATGGGTACTCCACAGTGCATAGACATGGCGGCGTAATAAGAGCTACAAGCTAAACCCACAAGCCATGAATGAGTAATAAAATGAAAGAGAATAGATTACTAAATAATGCTCTAAGTTTCCAAATACAGATTGACTGAGCAGTGTAAACTTGGAGCCATTACACATGCTGCTCAGAAACAGACATTTGGTGTACATTAATAGCATCGATTCAGGCCTCGTATATATGCATATAACCCTAAGTACTAACAGACCGGGCATTACCTTTTTTGCGGGCCATTATCCACTCTAATATCTGAAAGGTTGAATAACTCTTTCTTTGATAGCATCTGACTGGTTAGCTTGAGTAAGGTCTACAATTAAAATCAGCCAAGTCTGTTGACAATACAATCTTATGCAACTTTCTGGATAGCACCATGCAAGCTAAGGGAGAAAGTGACTCGGAAGAGAAAGAGAGAGTGAGGGAGAGAGAGAGAGAGTGAGACACACACACACACACACACACACACACACACACACACACACACACACACACACACACACACACACACACACACACACACACACACACAGACACACACAGACACACACAAACACACACACACACAGAAGAGTGAGGGACTCATGTTTAGTATTGTAGAATTGACAGTAGCCGTCCAGCTTGCTCGTCCTCAAGCAGTGCTGCCATCAATGTTCGACCAATCAATCAATCAAATCAAACAATGATCAAATCGGTACTTGCCCTCAATCACTCTAAACCAAGTCATGCATACTATCACCCCGGTGGCCAATCTTAATGCCTGCCTTCGGAATGCACATTCCATGTGCAATAGAACCCTAATAACAAACTACACGGCCATAGCCCAAGCGACTCTAAAAGGCATGCCTTTCATCACATAAGACCAATCAAAACTTGCCATAAAAACTTGCCATCGTCTCGCTTGCTGCTCCTTTAAATTCAAGATATTCCAATCCCACTCGAAGCAGCCTTTCAAATCTCTTGTTTTGAGTCCTTCCGATAGCTAATTGCCAATAATGCCAGCAATCAATCACCCACAAGGTACCAAGGCCTCCTTTCTCTAAGATTGATCTGATCTCATTTCGATTCTGTGTGCAAGAAATCAATCTTTCTTCATTCTAGGTGATGTCAACACTCATTTTGATGACTCAACTGACGACTCCAGTACCGAATTTCGTGCACTGACTGACCCATTTTCTCCTGCGACTCACGTGCATGAACCCCCACTCACAAAGGGTCATACAAAGGTCACACACTCGTCAAATTTTCTCCCACAATTGTATGCAAATGAGATGTACCTTGATTTTTAGCAGAATCATTCATAATTCTTCCATTAGTGTACGAAACATGATAACAAACTGTGATGAAAGCAGCTCTCGTGTAAGCACACAGCATGCTTTCAGGCCAGCAACATAACTATGACTCAGAATACCACCGTTAATTATAATAAAAATAAAAACAACAATGGTTATCATAATGACTTTGTATTCCACCCCAAGAGATTAAATTTCTTCACGGAAAAGGCCAAGCCTGGCCAAAGACAAAGACCAATCACATTTTGGAGTGCAACAGAAGAACGAATTGAGATTGCACAGACTAGGGTCCAAAGCAGAGCGATTATTGTCAAAATGGCAACTTTTGGGATGGATCGCGAAATGGCCAGCATTCTGCCCAAGTATGGTTAAAGCAATAAATTGACAGACGACCAAGTCACTGCTTAGCCATTTCCTTAAAATGTACTCTAGCAAAAAAATCATTTGCCATATCAAGCACGAAGAAAACATACATATAATATTATAAAATAACGACTCACGATGACTTATTCTAGCAAACACAGTTCTTCAAATAAATGATATGCTTGGCGAGTGAAACTCCATCAGTCGATCGGAACTCACACCAACATATAAGTATAATCAAGGAAAGAGTATCCATGTCAAGTAAAAAAAAAAAAGCAAGAGCTCTACTTGTACAAAGCCAGTTGCCAAAACCTTATAGGTAGCACTTAGGTACCCCCCCTACTGAGCAGTTGCTGAATTTGCATGACTGAATGCTTTTATTGTGGACACATAATGAAGAAGGGATTTCCATATACAGATTTCGCCCCATACTTAATTCACTGAATCTAATATTGCTTAGCCCGAAATGCTGCAACAGGTCTGACTAAAATCATACATTTTGCAGGAGCCGGCTTCAGCTTGCCTCCACATTCCTGGTCCTGGCCACCGACAGGGACCACAGGCGTCGGCTGACTGGTGCTTTGTCACCCGAATACTAATACTACCTAGCCCACACTAATTATTCCAATTTATCTTCAGAAGTGGCCGAGCAAGGGGGCATGAGGTCATTAGCCATTCATTCCGTAGAGCAGGGCAGAGACCTGGGACGCCCCCTATTCCTATGCCCATCCAACAATCGTCAGCAATGACGTAATTATGTCTTCTTTCCACTCAATGAACAAATGCAAACTAATGCTGAATAAACACAAAGATTTTACAGTGCAAGTTTTCATTAATATCGGGTCTAGCACCGCCTACACAATACTCTCCAAGTTACCACATACATACGAATCTTTGCTGGTCATGCTTTCCGTAGATGAAAATCCTGGCGAATCACGAAGTGGGTCAGTGGGCCAGTTTCCATTCATGACTACCCTGTACACACTTGTTTCTTTGTGTCTGACTAGCCTCACGGTTTTCGTTTTAAAACTGCCTAGTTTTGATGACGATACAAACTCGGGATCAGTATGCTAATTCATAGTAGGGTGCTCTGAGTGAGGTGAGCATTCCGGCCAGTCATCGAGTGCTTGACCACTTCCAGTGGCTACTTGAATTTGCCATGCCAAACGTGCAGATTTTGTGCACACACTGATGGCCTAGTTTTGTGGCAAGCCCCCTTCAGAGCTACAGCCGATCCTCTCACAGCCGGAGGTGGCTGCCAGGGGCCACCAGCAAACAAGGATCAATCAGGATTGTCACTCCGGACGGCTTCTGAGGGCAACATGATTGTCGCTCACATGGCCTCTTTGGGAAAACGACAATTTACAGAAATTCCAGCCATTCAAGGACAGTTTTTTCTGGACAGTACTTATGTTTCAAAAAATGTGTGCTTTCACTAATATGAGTTGCTGACACACCAGACATGCCTAACGGCTTACCTGGCCATAGCTACGTTCCAGGTCCGACCTCTGCTTGCTGAACTGCCTGCAAAACACCAAGCGGCACCATTACAGACGGAAAGAAATTTTGTGAAGCTCAGCAGAAGAAACCACAGACAGTGGGACACATTGACACCTATGCTTAATTGACATTTGATTAACCATTGGGAGGTTTGATTTTCAGTTGTATTCGGTTTTACTTTTTCTATTATGTGTAACGATCGTAGAGTGGAGTTATGCATTTTTAGCAATGAATACAGCTATTAAATGTAATTAGCAATATCACACGTGTGCTTATCAGAGAGCTAAATATACTTTATCTTGGTAGGCATTTATTCCATGTTCCATTATTTCCTTTTGCCATAAAACTGCTTCACTGATCCCCTCAAACCCGGTGTCACTAGGATTATACATGCACAATAAATGAAATACAAAATAAACAGTTTAAGTAAACCAGTCAGAGCACTTACGAACTTATTCTGACATTCTAATGCGATCTAATGGGATGCTCGAAGCTAACCAAGGGAAAGTGCTTCGCAGTGGGCAGGCGCTACCGTGGGTGCACGGCTTCCGGCCGGACCAATCTGGCTAGCTCTTGTTTGTGCTTTGCGAATGAGTTCCCAGATATTTTATGCTATATTAAAAATTAATGCTTATTTATATAGCATTGAGTTGGATCAGATTTCTCTGTGGATCTCTTTGATGCATGTAGTACGAACCTCAAATCCTTTCGAGATCCTGCCTTTAGTTTGTATGGCAAAGCCTGGAACATCCCCTGACATGACAACATTTAAAAAGTAGCTAACAACGCATTTATTCCAGCATTCAGTGGGTCCATGTGTGCTGACACTGTGCATGCTGCCACTAACCAGATTTGCAGCAGACCCTGTGCATATTATTTCTAACCATGCTAAGCTTGTTGACATTGAGCACGCTACCATTAACCACTCGATCATGCTTCCTTTACAGCAAATGTAAAGTGCCTAAGTTCTCTGAGGGTGCTATACAAAATATTGTTATTACGATTATTACAAACTTCGTTAGTCACACCTATTTGGCAATGCGAGGCTTCCAGAGTTAAACTTCAATGCAACGATTCTAAAACTGGTTGAACTGAAACAAGTCTTTGACAGCTGATGTTCATGCTATCATAAATTTAGTAAGGACAGCACGGCATAATAGTGTTTAAAGCTATTGGTTTCTTCGTCTGACTGTCCTCAATATATACAGCCAACTCGACAAACGAAAGCCGTAACGCATACCAATGCGATCCTTGCCTTCATTAGAGAGTGAGGAGAACATTATGGAAAGTGCTTCAAAACAGCATTCACAAGCAGCTGTGCCTGGTCAGATTGCCAGCTGGAAGGAAGGCAGCGGCTGGCTAGACTTGAAGCAATTGCCCGGCTGCTGGGGTTCTGCTGCAGCTGCTCGTTTGTTTCCCAAAAGGTCACAAACGAATCCAGACATTTCAAAAACGCACACGAAAGGGAGACCACTGAGAGGAAATGTCAGGACTCTGTGGCTGCTGCACCAGGGACAGGCACTGTGCAGGTTGCCCCCCTCTTGCTCCCAATAGCGTTATTGACTGAGTACAGCTGCTCAAGGTGACCTGCCAGCCAATTGCAAATGGTCAGTTCGAGTCCAGTCATGATTTCCAGGCTGAGCAGCAGACAGTTCATTTTCCACATGCTCTGTGCTAGATGCCTGTGACCACAAGGTGTAAGGAGTCAGCACTGTGGCAGCTGGCTGGCTGTAGTTCTACAGCTTGGGTCCAAGCTAGACTTGATCGAACCAGTTATTTTGCAGCCTGTTTAGTTTTTAGCCTGCCCAGGGGAAGCTGCCAAACATCCTCTGCCCCTTATTTGTTTATGCTACCTACAGCAAAGTTCTACGAGGACATTTACCAACAATGTGAGAAAAGTATACAAAACGAGTTTTCATTCTGTCCCGCCAGTCAGTGACATGCCTGTCACCTTCAAAGAAATCTTCCAGCCCAGATTTCTATAGAATTACTTGCAAGACGTCACAGACTTGACTCTACAAGACTATGCTGACGGTTTTTGAGAGCAGCAATAAACCACTTTTGCAGTTGCTGTGGCCTATGCTACCAGGCTACCCCTATTTGACGAGAGGAACAAGTGGACAACTGGCAATGTCGTGATGATCTTGGCGAGTGCCGATACAGAAACAACTGACAACATAATGATGAGCCTGGGGGAGTAAACAGATGTTGTAGCTGATTCTCTTAAAGCTGCTTTCCCAATCACTCATTAAGCAATGTCGTCACGCCCAGCATAGTCAAGAGAACCTCTCTAGCTGCACCGACCTTGGTCTGGTGGCACTCATGGACATAACACATTGTGCATCAACATCAGCATGTGATGCATCGAATATACCACGTGCCTGGTGCAGCTCGTCTGTGGATGGACACCGGTATGTATAATAAGGCCCATGGCACCAATGTCCACATCAATTTGAGCACATTGGCTCTCGACTATGCCCACACCATTAATAATAATAACACTGATAAAGCACCATCAGAGAACTCAATCTCCGTCTAGGCCTCTTTGGCCATCAGTTGGACTGGCTACCACTCGCAAGCCAACCCAGGCCCAGGGCAGGCAGAAAGGCATGCCATGCACCGAGCCATTCTGCATGTGCCAAAGGTGGGTCTGGCCTGCTGAAGTTCTGCTGAGGGTGGGGCATTCAATCACGCCAACTTGGCAGATTCTCTCTGTAGATGGAAACCAGTCACATCATTTACCGTAATTCTACGTCGCACCCGCGTAAAAGTCGCACCCTAAAGTTACGAGCAAAATTCTTTGAAAAAGTTTTGAATGAAAAATATTTTTACTGGACAGCTCATTTTGTGTTAATATAAATTTGCTATAATCATCACATATAGCGAGAAACTGGTCATCAGCATCACTGCTAACATCTTCATCGACTTCTGCAACATTTTCAATGTCTGAACCATCACTTTGCCTTTAGATTGCACCATCTTCAGTTCCATCTAGCATGTTTGAAATTCCAGTATTCTTGAACGACTTCACAATAGCTTCTGTTTTGATGCTATCATAAGCATGTAAAACCCATTCACAAAATCTTTTGATACTGGCTCTTCTAATTCTCCCGGCTGGTGTCAAATGCTGACGTGCAGCACAGAAGTCACAAATTTATTTTTTTTCTTCCATAAAATTGGAAAACCGACTTACATACGTAAAAATACGGTAACAGGAAGTCCTTCAAAAGAAATGTGCTGCCAGCAGCCATCAATCATATCTCCAAAAGTTGGGCTTCACACAGAAGACTAACAAGAATTAAACGAGTCAGATTTTTACATTTAGTGATGCTACCACTATCTGGCTATCCAAGTTCAGAAACTCGACATCTTCCTTAATGAAAACTACCTGTTTGCATGAATCTGATCCACCAGATCACAACCAGTTCCGAACATCTATGTCAATCTGCAGAACTGCAAAACAGTCTGCAGGATCACAAGCAGCTACCACTCAGTGCTGGTTTACTGGCCAGAGTGGGCCTGGTCAAAAGCACCTGGCTCCCAAGCTAGCTGCATGCCATTCAAGAGACAAAGGAATACCTTAAACCGAAAAAGCAGACATAGCCTATTACGGAGGACCTTCGTCAAGCTCTGCCTCTGTCTTGATCCTCTCTATAAGGAAGACAATCACTATGCCTGCCCAGGAGCATCCAGACTGGGGGCTAGCTTCTCGGGGCAGTTACCGACAGTGCCACCCTGCAATGGGCAGTCTGTCCAGCAGTTCGGCATGCAGGTGGCAACCCACAACATTTTCGGCCAGCTATCTGCCCGTCGAGCTACTGCTTCTAGAATGCATAGCTACAAGTGGCACACCGATTCCCGTAGCAACACCCAATGTCGAGCAAGCACTTTAACCAATAATGCCGAGATCAAAGCATTTAGCAGGATACCACATACGAACCATGGCCTACAGGTCAAAGCAACAGTCGTCGTGCAGTCGTCGGGGCACGCGCCCTCTAGTCATTGCCTTGCAGCTGCAGCCTTTGCGCACGGCATGCGGTCTGATGAGGGCACAGACAGGCACACGTGGACAGACAGGCACACGTGGACACACACACACACACACACACACACACACACACACACACACACACACACACACACACACACACACACACACACACACACACACACACACACACACACACACACAGAGGCACATGCACATACACCCATGCATGAGCCCACCGGCACACACATTAACAAAGCCTTTCCTTTCGCGTGGCTTACATACTGTAAGGTCAACTGCCCAGCACTGACATGTTACATCAAGTCATGTCCTGCCTGCAGCCCATCGCATTACGACGTAGCTCTGCTCAAAATGGGCACACAATATGTGGCAGGCAACTCCTTTGCAAGCATTGTGATGCTGCTGCGGCAGCTGATGGGGAGGGGACAGTCACTGGACATATGCTTCATTTATTAACTACGAGCTCAAGTTGTCCGGCAAGGATGGCCCAACTTGGAATCATTCCATTGGAGGAAGCTACACAGCATGGACAGCTGCAGCTGGTCGGCTCCTATAAGCACTGCAGCAGATGGCATCACAACAGGACACTCTAGCATTGCCATCACTCGTTATGCAGGCACATTCGAAGGTGCCTCTGCCAGCCAGGCAAGCCGGACTGGCCAAGGCACAGCCTCTGTGCAGCACAGAGGCTGTAGAGGAGTGGGTGGCAGCAGCATCAGCAGCAAACAAATTGTAGAATTGGGTCAACGGCTTAACGGGATGCAATCTTTGGATTTAACATCAGAAGCATCAATGTAATGTATCTCCGTCTGTAACTCCACAAAGCCATACAGACTAAGTGGGTGTTACGCAGGAGAGTTTTGAAGTGTACTCAGAGCCTAAATGGCTTTCGGTACGCATTCGGTAGCCAACAGACTTCGTCACACGCAACAAAGAGAAAGTGGGAAGCATAGCAGAGTCAGGAGAGCAGTTGAGGTAGTGAGTAGCATGGAAGTAGCAGCTCAGGACCGCTGAAAAGCATGAGCCGCAGTCTGCAGTAGGAGAGTAGTTGTCGTTGATTAAGAATTGTGGAAGCGAGCTCCACAGTCTAGGACATGCAGAGCTAAAGCTTCTGTTGCCAACGGTCTTTAAGCGAAAACCGGTGCTAGAGTGCGGTTCTGACAGGGTACAGCCAAAAATATTTCACATGTGTTAAGTCCAGCATACAAGGGCTTTCCCTACGCGACCAGATGTGCCATACACCAGACACTGCGTTAAGCAACATGTTTCCAAAAATCACGCCAGAGTAAAGCTCTTGACAATTCTGCAAACTGACTTTGAGGGTATTAACTGCAGAGAAAATGCACACGTAGGCATACACATGCTCGGCAGACCTAAAGACCCTCGAACGACCGGGCTCTGTAATCGCATCAGGGGTGGTATTGAAATGTCCTAACCTTACTTACCCCTGGTACCTATTACGAATTAACTTAGTGAGCATCCAGGAGGTTCACGGTCGCATGAACGGAATTTTCAAAAATTACACCCACCATCTTTTGAGGGATTCAAAACCAGGTCTCTGTAGTCACAAGCAACAGCGACTAACAACATTAAACTGAAGCTCTAGCACGATTGAACTTTTTATCACAAAGCTTATAAAACCTGCCTTGGTGTCTAGTAAGCACCTAACAAGGAACTTCAATAAGGTCAATATGTTTTCCCACATTCAGTGATCTCACTCTGAGGCCGAGTATGGGGCGTCACGTACAAGGCACCAGGCGACGAGGCAAGCACTCTTTTGGATAGGAGAGCTGGTCCTTGCAGAATAGGCTCTGCCTATTCCAACAGCAGTCAGGCAGCAATCGACGTAGGCACGGCTGCCTACCTCTACAGGCGCCTGTCTTGCCAATGCCCGAAAAAGTACACCTCCCATGGACTATGGAGAACCGTAGCACCACCGGCGGCAGCAGTCAGAGCTAGCCGGTTGCCATGACATTCTAGCACTTCTTACCCAACAGCAGAATTCAACGAGCCAAGCAATGACCATTGCCGTCTAGGCCATTTAGAGACAGCACTTTCAAAACCAATCACAAATTTGCTTTGAGAAATCTAGCCCAGGCCCCCACCAGGGTGTCCAGATCATTGATCGCCTACCTAAAAAAAATATTATGTCAGAAAACTGTAAAAGCTCTCCAGCACGGGAGATGAAGGAACCACTCGCCGAGAGCTTCCCAAAAACCCAGCAACGATTGAAGAGAAACTTCGAGTGAAGCCACTTGGGTGATACAAGTCAGATTAAATTAATACAGCTTTAGGTTTCAAGCCGAAATTTTGTGACTTTTAGGATTATTCCTCTGAATATCGCTCAGGAGTGTGCAAAAATAGTTCTATATAGGCATAGCTGCCAGTTCCACAAAAAGTAAATGTTAATACTGTTTTGATCACCCTGCTGGCTCATTTGCTAGAGCAGGGATGACTGAAGTGCAGATCATAATCAACTAAATACCACTGACCAGGAAAGCACGTTTAAAAGCAGGCTTGGCTATGCCCCACACTGTCTTAGCTCAGCGGTAGGGTGCCCGCCCTTCACAGTTTGGACGCTTGAGCCTTGCACATCAGCAAGTGATCCATCACAGCTCGCTGAAAGCCCGAGTAAAAGCTGCCAAGGCTTTCTACTGCTATATAAATAAGCCTGTTGAATCTGCTGACCTTTGAAACTTCAACTTTTTAAGGCTAATGAGGTCAAACATATTAATTCACATCTAATAGGCTGACGCCTAGGCACTTGGATGTCAGACATTAAGAAAAGACGGCTATCATGAGAGAGACACACACACACACACACACACACACCCACACACACACACACACACACACACACACACACACACACACACACACACACACACACACACACACACACACACACACACACACACACACACACACACACACACACACACACACCCACACACACACACACACACACACACACACACACACACACACACACACACACACACACACCCACACACATGCACACACACACACACACACACACACACACACACACACACACACACACACACACACACACACACACACACACACACACACACACCCACACACACACACACACACACACACACACACACACACACACACACACACACACACACACACACACACACAAATGGGAAAGGGAGAGTGACAAAGAGATACAGATTCACTGAAATAGAAACGGATGGAAGGAAGTTGGGTGGTAAAGGGAGGTTAAATTACAGTAGCAAGAGAGGGAATGACTACGACTACTACTTAGCATGCTTAACGAGCTGTATGCATGCCCACTTATCGTTCAACATTGCCTCAGCAAGTAAAGCGGCAAGACTCAATTTATCCACTGCCCATGTTTGAAAGACCTCGAGAAGTCGCACGATATAGATGCACGCACGATGTAGACTGGTTCACAAGTTGACTGAATTACAGCGACCGGTGGTCGACTAGCTAACACCATTGCCCAAGACCAAAAGATAACGCTAGTTGTGGTGGACAAGCCTGTTAAAATAAAGCAATCAGGGTCGTTCTATGAGACAAGTAGGGACGAAAGATATTAAGGTAAGAGATATGCAGAAGACCATATCGAGGTTACCTCAAATGAAGGGGAGCTGGCTTGCTCGTCAACAGCTTCCCTAAGAAGCCTACACTTTATACAGTACAGAAGCTAATGATCAGAATCCTCTTGAGGTAATTTGATCGGACTGTTTGGTATCGTGCAGACATTACTGAAAACCTCGGTCGAGAAAAATACTCCGGTAGCTTATCGCAAGTCTGCTACCCGACTTTGGCTCTACGACAAGGTGGTCAATCAGAAGTAAAAGGTGTGGACGAATAAGGGTCGAGAGGAGCAGGCACAACCGCCAAACATGCATCGGCGGCGGCGGCTACGATGCCGTGGGGGCGGCTGCGATTGCGTGGGGGCAGCTTGGTAGCTGTGGCTACAACTAACCTGCAAATGATTCGACTGAATGCGCCCTCTGGGCATACGGCGAAACATGAATAAAGAAAGTTCACATTAAAAAGTACCTTATGTCTTCCAAGATATCCAGCAACTGCTGCTCCCTTTCTTGTAACTTGTTAACCTGCTCGGTCTGCACATCTTTGAGCAAAGCTGTCGGCTTCACCTAGGATGCGGATCGCGATATCAGAACGACAAAATAAAGCAGCAGCAAGACTAGAGTAATAAACAGGCTTCTAAGATGATTCAAGGTTACCTTCCGCGGGGGTGGTTGCAACATATTGCCATCAGCAGATAACACACGTAGGTCTGTTGTTAAACCTAGCGGTCTGGAGACATAGCTTCCGTTTCTCGCCTGACATGCTTTAAAAATGTAGCTGAGTTTTCCATGAAATTCTCGGGCTAAAACTTCACAAAATTCTAAAGGATTGAAAAATACTTAAATATTATTAATTTTTTGACTCAAAGTTTTAGTAAGTGTCTAACCTCAGATTAGCGTTTGATACCTGAGTGGGTGAGTCGGTAATGGAGTTCCGTGGCGAAGTCGACTTGGAGGGCAAGATAAAGGAGTGGCTTGCGTGGGACAGAGTATGTGCCGCACGAACATCGCAATCTTTAATTCGAGTTTGTTTTAGTAACGTTTCGTTGTTGTGATGTATCCTAAAGAACGGTATGTCGTTTCCCCCTGTTCCGGCTTTGTGGGTGTGGTCTTCAATGCTGCACTGACTCATGCATTGGATTCTGTCTCTATCTCTGTGAATTATCCTCGCAGATTTGAGTTAACCTCATGTGTTGCGGCGCAGATATTCAGAAAGTGGGCACTGATGAGTGTGCATAAGTCTGCCACGCTGTTAAGCAGTATTTGAACACCATGATTTGTTAAAACGAAGTCCAAATCCATGGAGTGATTACATATATATCTTTGTTAAGCACAATGTCCCGATGCGTTTAGTGTGGTTTATAAATCATGCTTCTAAATTATGGTGTTACCGGTGTGCTTTCAGTTGAGACTGTGGCAGTTAACGATTGTGGCTTGTTTCTAGTACAGCCATCGATAATATGGCTGGCTTTGGTAAAATCTTCTATTCGTGTGTGTATCTCTTTTCAATTCACGCCGCAAACTCACGACCCCTTAGTAATGGTAAGTTGGTTCGCACCAGAAATGCTCTTCGCGTGGCAACTCGAAAGTCTCATTGTGACCTGCCTGTGATGCTACTGCCACAGGCCTCTTTCAGTTAGCTAAAAATGTCAATACAATTTTGGCCTTAGTCGCAGTTAGCCAAGTTTGGCTGAGTAAGTAACGGTATTCGCTAGCAACCGGAGTCAGTAGTTCCCATGTAAACAGATGGGTGGTGTGGTCACGTGACTATCACCTCCCCCTTAGGGAGGCCATCCGAACGAACCTATTTGTCACCGATGATGCCTAGGCCATCGACGAGCTAAGGTAGCCGGATCTCTCCTTGACCTGTTTGGGCCAGCCTGTCCCATATTGGCACTCAGTAGGCCAGATGGGCAGGTTTCTGAAGGCAGTTTTGATGTCACTACACTTAGCTGTCCGATCAAAGCGAGAAATCTCGAGGCAGTTGAACATCTTGGAAGGTACTGCCTGGAAAATTGTTAGGAAAATCTGGTTTACGGTAGCACAGTGTAACACGCTCGGGTTGCCCTAAAGTAAGTTCTCCGGGAATGGACCGGCTCTTCAAAAGCGGTTCTCCTAAGGACAGATTTGCCACTGCTAAAATGCAATGCCAGAGTCTCAGCCGGATCGGTCGTAAGCCAGATGTTCGCGAATAGACGGCTAAATGAACCAGGATTGAATCCACTGGTGGCCAATGCAAGCCATTGTTGACTTTCAGCACAAAAAAGCAAAGCTGGATTTAGCTTGCCGATGTCAGTACTGAGCAGCTGCACAGTGAAGCAGAGTACTGTGGAAGTCCAAATGCAATCCCCGACTGCGATAAAAGGAGCAAGTGCGTAGGCCAGTGAATGGCTGGAGAGTATATGGATGGCTTTTTGCAAAAGAACATGGAATACGGTGGCTGAAGTGTAATGGTAAGGAGGCGTTTGTCAACTTCCGGTTTTCGGCACCGGCACAGTATTAAAAACATCACGAGTCAGATTGTCATATCTTGCCACTGGTGCGATTTTGGTTGGTGGCATGACAAAAGATGCCAAGCGAGCTGCTATCGCAGCTAAATTGTTTTTCATGAATATGATGACCACGGTTTCGAGCCGATTGAGGGCATGCATTGGCCAAGCCAAAACTCAGACTTGAACCCAATCGAACACCTGTGGGAGGCAGTCGACGATACTCTACGATTCAGAGTTCTCTGGTACATGAAACCCGATGAGATCTTTCTGGCTGTAAAGGATTTCTGGACGTCAACTTCCCCAGAAACGTGCCAGAAGCTTGTGGTGCCAAGACGATTGGGGGAAGTTATAGAAATCGCCACTCGTGCCTCGACAAGTTATTGATTGTACCCAATGAATTGCATGTAATTATGTGTATCTTAGCTGTTATGCATCATGAAAACTGCTACAGAAATCAACTCGATCTAAATCTCGTGTTTTGAGTAAAATTGTATGCTGGCATTACAGGAATAGAAACTTGTTCAGGGGCAGTCTCGCGAGCATCCAGGTCGGCACCCACATCTGGTGTCTGACTGACAAGATTCCCACAGCCCTCCTGGCATGAGCGGGTACCTTTACTTTAGCTTATATGGGATGCAAATAAACCGTTCGAGTTCTTAGTTATGCATTGCACAATCGAAGGATCCATGCTTCCAGCCAGGTCTGGTCACGTTTGAGGAGCCTATGGCTGCAACAAATTTACTCAAGTCTATCTCAAACGTTGACATTGGGTTTCTTAAATCTCATACACTATATGTTATCGTAAGCTAAGACCTCGACAATAATAGTTGCTTGAAGTGCAAAGGCTGTTATGTGCCATTTTCTTTGTGATATGTGTGTAGATATCTCTGTTGTGATATATGTGTGTAAATATCTATAAATAAGTGACCGCAATGAACAGAATTGGGGGCACTTTGAGAGAGGGGACAGCCCTCGGGGAGTAGTATGTACCTCAGATAGGCACACAGGAGCTAGAGATTAAAAGAAGAGCCGTATTGACTGATGCATTTGATTCGAGTGTGCCTGTCCGTGCACGTGGTCAGCCTTGTAAGCAAGTCAATTCCAGTCATCGGTTGTCCATCTTGTATCACTACCCAGTTATGTAGAATCTACTGCGGCCAGAACTGCATGTTCTGATCATTAGTGACTGTTTTAGAATGAGAAAACCAGAAACGAGATACAGGAACTGGTGGCATGCCAGAACACGGAAGAGTTAAAGAAGAGGCTTTTGGAAAGCATGGAGTTCGGAACTGCCGGTAATGTCTCCTTTTGAATATTGTTTGTGGTTACGTCAGCGCTGCTTACTTATGCCATACGGCAAAGACCGATTCGATAGCCTCAGGATTACGGAACAACACCAGTATTCCTAGGCACCCATACTAGCCTGGAATTAAGTCATTAGCCGGGATTTGCAATGCAGGGATGTGCTGTGACTGCATGCATGGCACTGGAGGGACTTGCTTAGAGTGCAATAACACAGGTATAAACTTATAAAATGTAATAGCTTACATATCTCTGCTAATTAAAGCAAGAAAGGTTGTCGTGACGCAAGATGGCAGACTTGAGTCACGAGGCAGCGCTGTCTTCCGTGACAGAACTACAATGACTCAGCAAGGCTAGTCCACAGGCAGTGAGCTGCCTGTGGACTTAGGTTTCCACAGTGCTTACGTGTGGCAAAAGCATAGTGATACTCGGCATCAGGATTTTTTGTTTGCAATTTTTTCCTAATTCCGCAGAACGCATCAGTCTTTTGCTTGCTCGAGTTCTCTCAGTTTTCGGGTTTCTTACTTTGCTGCCTAAGCCCCGAACAGCACTTCAGTGCCCACACCCTGTCCCCTCGCCCTGCCCCGACCTGCCCCGTCCCTTCCCCTACACCAAAGGCCGAATCCGTGACCAAGGGCTTTGCTCGACATGCTTATCGTCGAAGGTACACATAGCAGTGAAGTTTGCTCCTCTGACTAAGTGCAGTGTACGTCCTTGCCAGATGGGCTGTATTTAGCTGCAGAAGTTACACTACAGAAGTTCAACTTGTGTGCTAATACTAGGTTTTTTTTTGTGCTTTGCAAGAGATTTTTCATGATTATAATAATTATTATGACTACTCTGAGGCATCATGTTATTTTGCTAGGCTGCCCAGGGTTGTTAATTTGGCTCTGTCGTGTCACTGTTCAAGTAATCCAGGATCGGTGTTCTTTGGCTTACCTACGTGCCCAGATAGAACAATAAGTAGGACCTTAGGTCTGAGTGCTTTTGAATTTGCTCACTCGTTGATTGCAGAAGGTGTTTGAGAGGTAGTGCTCTGCGGGTGCTTTTTAAATACTCGGAGCCTTACTCATGCAATCCAATTTGACTGACTTCTCCTCTGATGCAGATGCATGTAAAATCATTTGCATTTGATGAGATCAGGAGTTTATCTTGATCTTCTACTGATGGATATTTGTGGCAAACACCTTTGCTCTCGAAACTTCTGTTTAATTACTGACTGACGGTTGTTCTTAAGACCACGTGACACAGACCACCGACGAAGACCTGGCGATGCTCTGCTGCTAGTCTGCAGTTTGCACGCTTTCTACTGGCATCATAGGGCATGACGTGTGGACGAATGCAATTCGCCCCACCTTAAGCGATTGAATATTGTTACTCGGACGGAGCAGAGTAAATCTGCATGAGGTCATGTTTTATACTTAACATCGAGTTATAAAGCACGCGGGTAGAGATTGAGCTCCCTTAGGATGCTATGCAAAACACTATTGTAATGTTGAGAGTTACGATTAACAATAATTTTTAGGAGGGCATCGCCGGAATTAGCACTAACTAAAATTAGGCAGCATTAACTGCTAGGTGACGCAGCAGCCACGAAGACGTACGTGAGCGATGGTGTAAAGTGGACAATAGGCGACTATGTTCGATCTCACCATGTTGCTGATTGTGGGGCTGCATCGCAAATTGTATTGTAGTGCTCCTTACGATGTAGCGTTCAGTTGCTTTTCAAGTATTATGTGATGACATATGACAGAGTTACTGCTTAAGTGCTGTTGCATATGCTGTGATTGCTAACTCATTATAGGCATGCTTGTACATATGAGTTAATAAAAGAAATTACACATATAGGCCGTTTACAGTTCTTTTATATTGTTCTATTTAAACTCACTGAAAGTAATTATTCACCAACCCTGTAAATATAATAGCTGAAGATGCAGATATAATTTTTTGTTGCATTCACAGATAATTCTTATTTTGTTTGCTCTTTCTATTGTACCTTACCATTGAAGTAAACGCTCCGCCTTAACAATGGTTTTTGCTTGCTTGCCTACCTATTGAGACGCTTGTAGTTATCGTTACTGATAAGTTTTATTGAGTTAAAAAAATTACTTTATTTTGTTTAAAGATGAGTATTTCTTGACGATTGGGTGCTTACAGTTAGGACGGTTTCTTGTTCCTATTTGTAACACTGTCTCTCCGAGTGAGTGGGGTTGCATGGTTACTTAACACTTATCGTCATGTTACTTAACACTTATCACTTATCTCTTTATTCCCTATTAAGGTGCTTCACATTTGCCACGGAGCTCCGAGCCTTGTTCATCAAATAAATTTACCTTGACCTTGTCGGGCAAGCACCTTGACCACTGGGCTAAGCCTGCTGGGGAAGGGGATAGATGCAGAGCTAGTGTTACTGTCTGCATATCTAGTAGGTGCATTGGCTCACTGGCCGGTGAGCTTCATCGCTGCAGTGGTACGTTGCAGGCTTGAGAGCGCGCATGGGAGCCGGCTACTCCATGATGAACGACCTCACCGTGATGCAGGCTGCCCAGGTAGCTGCAACCGTGCGAGCAAGCTTTCGCTTGTGCGAGCCCAAAGGCTCACTCGTGGCATAGCATGACATTGTCTGCCACGTGGGCTAGTGGTGCTGCAGCTGTGATGCTCGGTTGCTGCTGCGAGTTTTAGGGTTCAGTCAACACTCAGACATTGGGAAACCTAAACCTCAAAACAGCTAGCCAGATTGACGATTATCCGAACTGCTGCTCATACGACACCCTAAGCATGTGGCAGGATTAAAAGGCTTTGCTCTTCAAATAGGTGATGCTATTGTGCGACCATCACCAAATGCTCGAAATTTAGGTGACGTTTTCGACAGCTGCCTCAATTTTAAAAGCTAGCTTAAGCTAGCTTAGCTTCATTCAGAGGACTGCTTCAATAGCTAGCCATCATGTCGGATCCCTATCAAAGATTAAGAGCAGTCTTCCACAGCGGCTTGTAAAAAATTTAACTAGCTCCTTAGTTCGGTCTCGGCTTGATTATTATAATTCCCTTTTGGCTGGGCTACCAAAGAAAGCAACTAGGCCACTGCAGCTCACTTTGAATATGGCTGCAAGGCTAGTCTTTAAGGCCCAGAGGTTTGAGCACGTGTCTCCTTTGCTAAAAGAGCTAGGATGGATGCCGGTTGAGCAACGGATACAGAGCAAAGTTCTTACGCTGACCCACAAGGCCCGCCACGGCTTGGCTCCTTCGTACCTAGCTGAACTGCTGCACCAGTTTCAGCTTGTTCTCGCCCTCAGGTCCTGTGTGGACAATACATTAGCTGCTCCATTCCTCCGCTTAAAGACCGTTGGCCACAGAAGCTTTAGCTGTGCAGGTCCTAGACTGTGTTACTCGCTTCCACAATTCTTACGCAACGACAACTACTGTCCTGCCTGCCGACTATGGCTCATCCTTTTCTGCGGTCCTCAGCTGCTACTGCCATGCTACTCACTACCTCAACTGCTCTCCTGACTCTGCTATGCTTCCCACTTTGTCTTTGTTGCGTGAGACGAAGTCTGTTGGCTACCGAATGCGTACCGAAAGCCGCTTAGGCTGTGTGTATATAAAACTCTCCTGCGTAACACCCACATGGTCTTTATGACTTTGTGGAGTTACAGAAGGAGATAAATTACATTACAAGTCTGCCTAGTTTCAGCTGTTTAGCATTGCAGAACTTCGACCTGCTTAGACAAGGACACCACGTCGAAGTTGGTCCAGGCATTTGAGATTTCCAGTTTCTACTTCTTGTGACTCATTACACACGTCTTTCAGCCTGTGCAATATGGTCCTTCCAGTTGGTGCTAAAAACTCTGCAGCTAGGCTCGTCTGTCGTGATCGTTGAACTTGCCACACTTCACTTTTCATCGACCTGCAGGAGTTCTCCATCAAGCATCGTATCGACTTCAGAGTTTGTATCTCACTTTTAGGTCTCTTCATTCTTTTGCTCAGGCTGCTGTGCTGGTTTTGCCCAGTGGTTAAGGTGTTTGCCTCGACCAAGGTCTGGCTGAGGTCGTGAGGTCGAGCCCCAATGGCATATGTGAAGCGCCAGAGTGGAGATTATGTTTTCTTAGGGGGCTATGCAAAAGAGTTTTTTAATTTAATTTAATTTAACTCTAATTACTTTCTGATTAGGTTAGATAGCCTACCACCAGCTTTTCTAATAATAATAATAAAAAACTTGATGAACCGCCCTCAGAGAACTCAATCTCTTCCTAGGCGCTTTACATTTGCTGCCAAGGAAACACGATCGAATGGTTAATTGGTTCATGCTTGATAAACATGAATAACGTGGTTAGGAGTGACATGCACAGGGTCAGCATGCAAGTTTGGTTAGTGGCAGCATGCAACAGTGTCAGCATACATAAGCACGTAGAAGACAAATCACAAGGACCCACTAAATGCTGTCATAAATAGCTGCGTTTTCAAGTTCTTTTTAAATGTGGTCAAGTCAGGGGATGTCGTGAGGCAAGTCGGTGTGATTTTGTGGCTTTGGGAGCATACGAACTAAATGCACGGTCTCCAAAGGATTTGAGCTTTGTACGAGGTAGAGGTAAATGATTAGATTCTGAAAAGCAGGTGGTACGATGCTTAGTCTGGTGGAGGAGTTGATCTGATTGGTAGGCTGGAGCCAAAGAATGAAGGTACCTATGAATGTGAGCGACAAAACCTTGAAGTCGATCCGTTAGTTTACTGGTAGCCAGTGCAGGTCGGCAAGAAGTGGTGTGATGTGGCAGTTGCGACGCTCATGACAGACAAGCCTAGGTGAAGAGTTTCGCACCAACTGTAAGCTCCTGATTGCACGTGCTGGTAGACCAGCAAGAGTTATAGACGTTAAGACGGGTTGTCACACATACAGGGACCAACTTAGATGTGGTATCCTTGCTTAAACAAGCCCGAATTTTAATATTGTTACGTAGCTGAAAGTAGTCAGACTTGACCGTGGAGCTGAAATGTTCGTCTAACGAAAGGTCACTTTGGAACTTGACACCTAGATTTCCTGCAGATTCAACAAGTGATATGCTGGCAGAGCCGATTTTGAGCGTTAGCCTTTCCAATTTCTGAATCACACTTGGTTTGCTCATAACGAGTAAGTTAGTTTTATCATAATTCAATTTAAAAAATTTGTTGCCATCCATGTGTGGATGTCAGCAATACATGCAGCAAGTGAGTTGAGAGAATTCGATGTGCTCGAGGGCTGGGAGGGGTCAAAGCAAAGGTAAAACTGAGTGTAATTTACATTGAAGTGAAAGACTAGATAGTGCTTGGCAATCACATCGGCAAGAGGGAGAGTATAAATCGTGAAAAGAACCGGACCAAGCATGGAGCCCTGAGGTCCCTCAAGTCGTTAAGCTGAGCCTCTAACTAGCCTCAAATTCTTTGGAGACTATGAGTTTAGTTCGCATGCTCCCAATGCCTAGAAGTTACTGCCGA
Source organism: Cristatella mucedo (assembly GCA_009760855.2). Classification (NCBI taxonomy): domain Eukaryota; kingdom Metazoa; phylum Bryozoa; class Phylactolaemata; family Cristatellidae; genus Cristatella; species Cristatella mucedo. Next base: position 137,235 of record WPIO01000145.1, on the reverse strand, counting down.
CTGATGTCATGATATCTGACTTGATGGCATTTTTAAAGAAGCTTAACACCAAATCCTTAAAGCATCTGCTTTGTCTGTATGATTGTTCTGCTGATACTAATGTACAAACGTCTTTTACATTACATGTAAAATGCGTAGAAAGAGATATGATTCTCTTGCAGTGCTGTGGAAATGTCTCATAATAATAATAATAATAATAATGCACTTGATAAAGCGCCCTCAGATAACTCAATCTCTTTCTAGGTGCTTTACATTTGCTGCAAAGGGAAATACAATTGAATGGTGAGTGATATCATGCTTGATAAACGAACAACATGAATAACATGGTTAGGGGTGACATGCACAGGGTCAGCATGCAAATGTGGTTAGTGGCAGCATGCACAGTGTCAGCATGCATAAGCACATGAAGGACGAATCATAGGGACCCACTAAATGCTGTCCTAAATAGGTGCGTTTTAAGTTCTTTTTAAATGTGGTCAAGTCAGGGGATGTTCTGATGCAAGTCGGGAGAGAGTTCCAGGCCTTGGGATCATACGAACTAAATGCATGGTCTCCAAAGGAGTTGAGGTTTGTTGTTGTTATTGTTCTCATTACTAGCTTGGGCCCACAAGTAGTCGCAAGCAATCAATTTAAAAATGTAAGACCATCATAATTTAATGAAACCGCACTCGAATATTCCTTGAAAATTCCTGCAAACTTAATCGGAGAATAAAGATTGCACATTTCACTTTGCTTATAGCTACAGCTATTTCCTGGGTGCCTTCGCATGCCCTGCTTCGAGCCCCCGAAAGCCTCCTCCTCCCCTCCCTGTGATTTTTCGGGATAATCCAATTTGCTAATTCAAGACACTGCATGTGACCACAAGATGGTCCACTCGAAACGACTTAACGACCTGCAGGTTGTCGCTAAGACCGACTGTTTAGGTCCATCTCAGGCTCTTCATTTTTATCTGCCCACTTGGATATGGTACACACAGAAACTTTTAAACTCTTTGACTATGCCAGCTAGGAGGTCAGGGGTCGTGGCTGGAACAGACAATTTTTTTTAAAAAGCTTCTCAGGCTGGAAGGGAGCCAGAGTGGCAGGAGGACAACTGGCGAGTCGTCTGCTCCAAGATTCTTTTCTAGCCCATACAAAGTGCTCAGAAATAGATTTAGTTCTCTTTGGGTACCATGCAAATGTATTGTTATTATTATTGTTATTGCAATTATGCTATGCTGTTCAAGTTATATGTTGCGTTGGTACCTACATGTCACATTTGTGTGTGTATGTGTGTGTGTGTGTGTGTGTGCGTGCGCGCAAGCTCCCAAGCATGCCAATTTATATGACTATCCTGACCTAATTACATCATTGAAAAGTCGATATTATCAGAGTAGCATGGTGCTGATGGTAGGTGGTGCTAATTGAGTTGCAGGTATGTGACAGGGATTGCTTAATGTAGGAGAAACACTCATGGGATAGACATTGATTTAGTGTCAGTGGCATGTAGTGTGGGGGGGGGGCAAAAGCTGCGCCTGTTATGGTGGTTGTGGCAGGTATCACCTTGATCCTTACTGGTGGGCACACCTGAACGTCGTATTAGGCTGCCTGTTGTGCCTTCTGTCTGTAAATTGCAGACTCCGGTCAGGTCTTGGCCCTAAGAAACAGGATTAATTTTTTTCACTTGCAAAACTTATAGTTTGGCTCAGTGGTTAGGTGCTCACCTTTAACGACATTGATAATGGTAAGTAAAATACTAGCTGATTACACAGCCTCTTTTGTATAGCGACAGAAGAGCCTTTACGGCTATCACTACCATTTGCAGTGGCGACAAAGGATCGCCCACCGAAGGAATCGAATCCACGACCTCGGGACCGTGATCGTGAAAAGCAACTGCCTTACCTAGTGTGCCATCACGGCTCAAATGCATTTGATGACCTAGGTCGTGGGCTCGAGCCCAGTGGCGTATGTGAAGCACTATGAATATAGATTATGGGCGATAGCGATTATGTTAAGTTCACTCAGGGTTCTGTACAAATTAATTACATTTTTTAATTATATGCTCTTGTTTGTTTCGTTCTGCTGCTTTATTGCTGACAGCTTAGCAGCAGACGCCAGTCGGAAACTGAAGGGCAAGGCTGGGTGTCTGCAGAGGCCAGGGTGCTGCTAGAGCCAAACGTCAGGACCTTAGGACCTGTCCGAATGCATTTTGTAGATAGTGATGGTTTAGTTTGCTTGGACTGCGCTGATCCGTGGATCTGTTTCTCCATTAACGTGTAAATGCTTCCGGGTGTCGGTTGCGGGCATTCAGCCCAGGGCTGACTGCTCTGTAGCAAGGATTCTGTTCAGGATAAAGCTTCTCCGACATGCTTCTGAGGGGGCTTCGTAAGAAGGGAAAGTGGAGCGGGAGTGGGATTTGGACTCACCAAGTGCCAGCTTCGACCTTACTGCTGAGTGTGTTTCATTGCGCAGCCGCAGCGATGGCGGCTGCATTTGTATTACCATTGACAGGGCCTGTGCCGCTACGTACTTGAGACTTTGCCGGACGCCCGACAGCAAGGCGTCGTCATAGGATTTGATGCGCGACACAATAGCAAGAGGTAACGACAAGTGGCTGCCATGCTTGTGCAGGAGCAGTGTGTGCCTTTTTCCAAATAGCGGCTAAGGCTAAGGCAAATCGTGTTCTTTGTTTTTCGCAGGTGGGCATGGATATCGGCTGCCGTTTTTCTACAGATGGAGGTTCCAGCCTATCTTTTCAGCGACATCACGCCGACACCCTTTGTGGTAGGTAATATTGTTGCTGTCAAAGTCACTTCATGAATAGCTTAAATAGTTCTAATTAGTAGATTGCATTGCTACTGACTCCCCTTTCCTCCGTGGTGCCTGCTAGCCTCGTTAAAACGTGTCACTTGGGTTTTGGCTACTGCTTGATGGTCGCCATGCAGACGTGCAGACTGTGCCATTCACAGGTCGCCGCTTATCGAATGATCATTTGCTGCACCCATGGTAAACACAGTCGAGTGTCCCTGGCTTTTATCGATTCTTGGCTGGTAACCTAGTAGCAAGTCAATCTACCTGTGGAGGCCGAGGTCGGTACAAGGTGCAAGTTTTGCAATCAATTCGAGCCACTCGTTTTGTCGTGGCATGCATTAACCTAGTCAGTCATGAAAAAATAAACTGGTACCTCACAGAACTCTTAGCCGCACGAGTAGCATAATTGCACTCGTGGTATAATAGTATAATGGTATACCGTCTGACTAGTGAAAACATATGAAAAATCACCATATATATCATCGTAGCTATAGCTAAGAAGCTCAAAGATTAGAAGTAATATCTCAGTCTAATTCCACGCAGTTTTAAATTTTAAACGTTAGTTTTTTTACATTAATTTGAGTTTAGTGTAATATTTGTTTCCTTAAGGCTAATATTGATTTAATTCAACAATTCTTCTCTACTTTATTATAATTTTGTTTTTGATAGTTTTGTAGCAGTTGGCCTTATTGTAATGCATGTTTTACAAAGACCTTTAGCCGTATACGATTTCTTCCCCCAGGCAATGCCATATCCACCTGACACCTGTCATTGTGTTCAATTTATTGCACTTTTTCGGTTTTACTTCTGTCAGTTTCCTGCACCTGGAGCTGTGTTTCAGTGCACTTCTTATAGGCAACTGATGGTCTTGTATAATGCAAAGTGGAGCTTCGAGAGCAGCCTTTCAGTTTTCTCGAAGAGTGATTGTACATTCCAGGAAATTGCTGTAGCGAATTCGTAAAATTTATTTGAAACTTTTAATGTGAATACTGCTATAAAAATTATTTTGAGATCGATAGGTTTATGGGACATTCGGACCATCAATGTTAATTTTCAGTTACATTTTGAGCTACCATGTGCTCAGAAAAATCTCCGGAAAAGCAATTTAGAACATGAAACAATTAAAGACGTCCAAAATGTTTTGCTGAAACTATTATTCGAATGTTACTCAGAAACAATTTAACGAATAAAGATTTAATTTCAATCTACTGTAAACTAAAGCTGGTTTGCATGCATAGATGCATTTTGCACGTTTAGTCGTTTGGAAAATCAATTTTGAAATTAAATACCTTGCACATCAGCATACAGCTGCTGCTTAAATGCTCTTCTAAAATGAGTCACCTGTTTGCAGACCTTTGTAAGGCTGACTGTCCTGGCAAGTCTGTTTATTTTTTCATTGAGAGATGCATTCCACAGCAGTTAAATGTCCTATAAGGTAATATATCTCCCTTTGTAACTCTTCAAATTCATACAGACTAAGAGGTTGTTAAGAAGGAGAATTTTCTATAGCCGTATGCATGCAGTGACCAACAGACTTTATCTCATGCAACAAAGATAATGTGATAAGCATAGCTGTTTGGATGCTAATCTGAGGAAGTGAGAGGCATAGATGTAGCAGCCCAGGGAGGCTGGAAAGGATGTGCCACAGTCATCATCACGAGAAAAGATGTCATTACTTAAGTATTGTGGTAATTAGTTTTACAGTCTAGGATCTACAGAGCAAAAGCTTCTGTCGCCAATAGTCTATAAGCAAAATAAGCAATTAGGAATGTACTGATATCAAAAGCCTGATCATAACTATTCGTATTCAATGTACAATTTACTGTTCGATTTTAGCTATAAGATTGCATTTTTGCAGCCTCATAGGCAAATTCTTAAATTGTCTATCGTTATTTTAGGCATGACAGTTGTGTTGTCATAGTGGTACTATAAATATCACAAGGGCCACAACGTAAGCATGATATCAATGACGTATTTTTACCGGACCCATGCACTCGATTCCTTAGTATTGCAATGTCGACGTATGTATATGTATATATATATATATCTATATATCTATATATATAGATATATATCTATATATATCTATATATATGTATATATATATATGTATATATACATCTCATCAATATATATATATATATATATATATATATATATATATATATATATATATATATATATATATATATATATATATATAATATATATATATACTGATGATATTTTCAGTTCAAACTCCGGCAGTGCATCTGGTCATCAACATTTGTATAGGTAAGTTATGAGGTCTTTCTTACCGTTAGCATAGCGGATAGATACGACATTTTTATCAGCATGGTGATCATACTGCGCCCTCCTCTAGATTTGGAACCCTTAAACTCTCGAGAAAATAAAAACTTTGTCAGAAAATTTAGAGAGCAATTTTAAATTCCCTGTCGGGTCGCTTGTTCAGCAAAATTAGCAAGAAGCAAATGGCATCTTCTCCAAAGTCTTATTATATCCCAGAGTTATGTTTTCTATCTCCTTCTTTGTTGGCAGTCTCCATCTTGCCCATATGATTAGAATTTACACATTAGGCTGTCATTTCTGTGTAGACGAGACACTACTGTACCTGAGTTCTGCTTCTTTATTGCCTTCTAACACCGTAACTGTCGCTATAAGGCCAGATCCACTTTAGAATCAAGTCTGACTACATTTTTCATTGATGCAAAAGTGTGGACCTACTTTGACTAAGATATCGAAGCAAAATTAGTCAATGCGGCTGTGGCATCCCCATCTATAGTTTTCTAAATTTCGTCTTCTCCTTGCAGATCGGCAAGTGCCTGTAAGATACCTCGAGATGGTGAAAATCATGTCAGCTAGGATTGCCTGTCGTAGACACTTTGCAATTGCCACGGAACAGCATCTTCTTTCTGACTGCATTGGCTCTCCATCAAACGGCACATCGACTTAAACGTAATGTCACCCACTCTTAGGTTCCTCTTTTCTTTATTGCGCCTGCTGACCTACTAACTTCCCCTTGATCACTTCCCTTAGCGCTGCCTGCTCCTGTGAGTCAGGTAATTTAACTGAACGTTCAACGAAACCTCTATCCTCTGGAAATCCTTCCAACAGTTTCAGTGCACCGAAAGCCTTACGACAGGGTGACATTTGGCAATTAGAGGCCTGTAGCCAACCCGATGAAGTTTCCTCACACTTTTAGCCTTAAAGAAATCCCTCAGATTTTCCCCATTAAAACTTGGCTGGTATTGCAGTGAGTTATTCTACTGGGCAGAACAATAAACGCAATTTTATGTGGGTAAGTAAATTGCTAAATGCTCCCAGTAGGTTTTCCACTGTATGTGTTGACGATAAAGTTGTAGCTGTTTATTCTCTAATGTTGTTTTACATGTTGTAGCCATTTGGGATCCAACTTCTTGGTTGTGCATGTGGTATCATGGTGACAGCTTCTCACAACCCCAAGGATGACAATGGTTATAAGGTAATTAGCTATTGCTAGATTTAACACTGCAAAGTCGTTCTTGCTTCGGCAGTAATAATCTAATGCCACTGTGAAAGTGACCAGGAGCCCTCTTTGGCCACCCTACTAGAAAAAAGATTACTGCTTGTTTTTGGGGAAGACACTATGACTATCAATGTTTTTTCTTGGTCTTCTAAATTAATATCACACTTTTTTTCAGTGAGTCTATAAATTAATTTCACACATTATTTCACCTAATTCAAAACATCTGAGTGTACTCATATTTTCACCCAGTCCAATATATCTTGAAGTGCTTGTAGTAGAACCAAATCTCTACAGGTGGACACTCACTTTTCAGGTGTTCTTCACCACTTTGCAGTTAAAAAACCATCTGTGCTCCTCATGCCATTGGTTGCTACTTGGTTGTAAGTGTTACAGTAACTGCCCTTTTCTTGCAGTGGCTATTTGGTGTCAAAAGTAGAAAGTAAAAGTAGCGGTCGGCTGATTTAATAGCCTCATGTATAGAGCAGCGCAGGAATGTTTGCAGCTATTATCTGACATGTAATCGCAGCTAAGGATAGCCTGGTGCAGCTCTCGAGCCCACGATCTAGGCTGTGAAGTATGTGCATCATACTTCTGGCGATTAGACTCAAAATGAGCACCTTATTGGTCACGTGGATATCGGTTGTCCTAGGATTTTTTATCGCAAGCACCTCACGGAGGCTGGTTGCACACTCATGCCATGAGATGGCCCTTTCGGCAGTCAAGCTCTGTGATGACTCCCAGAGGATAGGCTGAACGGCTGGCGAGGTTCACCCTCTGCACACACATTTGTGCCATTTGTGACGTCGTGTGCACTTTAGCTTCGATAGACCATATCAGGACTTCACTTTAGACTCATGAGCTTTAGAGTAGCAAGCTAAACAGTGGAAACAGTTTGCTGATTCACGGTCAGTAAGAACTGCTACTGCTACTGCTACTGCTGCTGCTGCTGATAATGATGCTACTGCCTCTGCTGCTGCTGATACTACTGCTAATGCTACTAGTACTAATAGGAATACTGCCTTTTGCAGTGTGTCATAGGAGAGCTAAATCTCTGGCAAGCCACATTTGATTTGCAAAAGCCTGGAGGGTCCACTTCTAGGCTTGCCAACTCCTTGTGGACCATTGACTGTTCTGTTTTAACAAATGGGCTTTGCAGATCACCACCAGAAAGTAAGAGGCTTATTTAAAAGCCTTTTTGTTTAGGGCATCACACAGTAACTGTTACTCTGTTTTTAGTAAAATACTGATGTAGTTCACAGAAACATTTGTTCTCGACTCACTGTGCAGTAAGAGGGCTGAAAAACCATCTAGCCTCACGTGAATAGTTCGTCTGAATTCTTCAAAGCACTACGACCTGGCCGGTGCAGGAGATGATTTTAATAAAATCCATGAACGCCCCTTTGTGTAGTAGACACTGACACGTGGGACTATCGATGTGCATTATGCCGGATCAATTTCTTGAAGTAGCACATAAAGTTGTGATGCTGTGGTACATCCAAGGAGACACCACTCTCGAGGATCGCCTGGCAATTGCGAATCTCGTTTGGAATTCTCTGTAGTATTCATATATGATAACCATAACTTTATTGAGAACCTATACAAGATATTGGGCCACCTTAAGTACTCTTTGGCGGACTGAGTGTAGAGATAGCCATATCTGTGGCAGTTTTCAGTAGAGTGCTACATTCTGGCAAAGGAGCACAAATCCGTAGCTTTATGCTGGGTTCGTGTTCATTTTAGCAAGGGCAAATATTAGGAGTCTGAATGATGTGAAACACCGTATATTTGCATTTGGCTTTGTAAGAATTGACGGGCATCGATGCTTAGTGGCAATTGGTTTGGGGGGCAATGCATGACGTAGGCCTAGTTATTGTCTCATTTGTTCCCCACAGTATGAATGAAGAAGCATGAAGATAAGATGGCAGCACTCAGGGGACTGGGTCTTTTTAAAAGGCTGCTGCTTTCTCCAGGGCAGTAGAGAGCACTCATCTGCTGTGCTCTTAGCCACTCGAACCAAGCATTCTGATAATGTAATGTATCTCCGTCAGTAACTCCACAAAGTCATAAAGACTATGTGGGTGTTACGAAGGAGAGTTTTGTATAGCACACTCACGACCTAAGCGGCTTTCGGTACGCATTCGGTAGCCAACAGACTTCGTCTCACGCAACAAAGACAAAGTGGGAAGCATAGCAGAGTCAGGAGAGTAGTTGAGGTAGTGAGTAGCATAGAAGTAGCCCCTCAGGACCGCTGAAAAGGATGAGCCATAGTCGGCAGTAGGAGAGTAGTTGTCGTTGCGTAAGAATTGTGGAAGCGAGCTCCACAGTCTAGGACCTGCAGAGCTAAAGCGTCTGTCACCAACTGTCTTTAAGCGGAGGAATGGGACAGCTAATTTATTGTCCACACAGGACCTGAGGGCGCGAACAGGCTGAAACTGATGCAGCAGTTCAGCTAGGTACGAAGGAGCCAAGCCGTGGCAGGCCTTGTGGGTCAGCGTAAGAACTTTGCTCTGTATCCTTTGCTCAACCGGCAATCATCCTAGCTCTTTCAGCAAAGGAGACACGTGCTCAAACTTCTGGGAATTGAAGACTAGCCTTGCAGCCATACTGATGTGGCTCACTAGATAGGGGTGCATCTGCAGTCTCTGACAAACGACACTCCTTGCTCAGCAGTGCTGTCGATAACACGAACCTAATTTGTAATATGTGGGGGAGCATGCAATTGTGATTATCATCGAAGTTCACAATTTAAGGTAACCTGCCTGGAGTGGCAATGCCTTTAAGAAATCATGTGTGTAGAACAGTCGCAGAGCTGACAAAGTTGTTTCTTCATTCCTAATCATGTGAACCATGCATGTGCACTCGAACTTGGACGAGTGCTGCAGTCAGTGGCCATTTGTATGTCTAAATTATTGGCCCTATCGATGACTGCTGTAGTATGAGGTGTCACACAAGTGCCCTGTCCTCAGAATTGAGGCATCAAGCACGATGCAGCTTCGCATAGACACGATCTGTGGAGGTTGCATCAGCAGAGCACCCCTTCTAATCTTCTTACGGATTATTGTTTGTACATTCGCTTGTGCGGTTCAGTCCGGAAGGGTACCTGGTGCCTGCCTTTCGATGCAAGTCAAAGTGGCTGCTGTAGCAATCCTGTTACTTCGGACTAAGCGGTTTGCAACTGTGGGCAAACCTGAAAAGGCACTTCAAGTATTTTAGATTTCATAGATTGCAGCAATTATTCATCGTGACCAGTCTTGGTTAGTGTGTCAACATATATTTACGAAGTCCTATCATGTTTACTGCCTTTACTTTACTGTCTCTTCTGTAGGTATATTGGCAGAACGGTGCTCAAATCATTTCCCCGCATGACAAGGGTATTGCAGCTCAGATCAAGCAAAATCTCACACCGTGGGAAAGATCATGGGACGTTGATGCTGTGACCCAACATGCCTTGCGCAAAGACCCACTTGAACAGCTGTCGAATGCATATTTTGGAAAGATTGCTGAAAGGGTTACCTACAGGTCTGCTATATGTGCCGAGTTTCATGCAATATTCGGTTACCACCATCACTTTTGTTTTCCGGAATTCCGTGATCATATGATATGTGTGATGGATTAGTACACTTGGACCTTTGCAGGAGCATAAATCAAGCATCTGCTTTGAAAATGGTATACACTGCGATGCATGGTGTGGGATATACTTTTGCTTGCAAATGCATGCAAGCATATGGCTTCAAGCCATGTATACCTGTTGAGGAGCAGATTCTGCCCGACCCAGAATTTCCGACTGTGAAGTTTCCGAACCCGGAAGAAGGCAAAAGTGCATTGGTATGCTCGGCTGAACCTGTTTGCCATTTTTTGCGCTTGTTGTCGCTTTGCTATGTGGTGCTTGAACCTTTACAAAATGATCACGATTTGCGTTTGCAGGACTTGGCCGTAAGCACGGCAAACAGGGCTCAGGCAACACTGATCTTTGCTACTGACCCTGATGCCGATCGTCTTGGCATTGCCGAACTTAATCTGAAAACGTGAGTCTCCTTGCATGTGGCACACTTTCACTTCCTGCTGATGCAAGTAGTCGTCGTTATCTCTCTTTGTATGCAGAAAGGATTTTGGGCTTATATCCGATTCTGGGCATCCTTGTATTCCACGGATTATTACTTTTGTATGCAGGTCAAAGTCTGTCAGAACTCGCAGTCTTTTTTATGATAGTGACTTTTAGCTTTGTGTCTGTGTGTGTGCACCTTCTGTGCATGTGTGTGTGTATGTATGTGTGTGTGTGTGTGTGTGTGTGTGTGTGTGTGCACGCTCTCTTACTAGAGATTTTTGCAAATTGCCTGTAATAGACTTGCATCGTGATGGTCCAAATGATTTAAATGCTGGGTGGCACTGTTCATACTCTACATATTCAGTAATGAAACATTACTTAGACAAAGTTCGATTGCTGGCCGAGTTTTGTCGGATCTGCCATCATGTTAACAGCATGTGTACACCTTCAGCAGCTGGCTGGTGGACTTTTCCTAGGAAACTAGTCTGGTGAAATTTGTTCTTACTAGTAAAGAAGTCAAATGTTCTTAATCTCAAATCTCTTCCATATGGCTGCACCTCAAGCGACTCCTCTGCTTATCAGCTTGTAATAAACAAGCAAAGCAATTAAGGAAGTAGGAATTTATAGGAGGCAGTTTACATGTTTTAATCGGAGATGGTAAATTATGTACTGGTTGTTTTCTGTCACTGCTATCAAACAGAAGGTGTGAGAGAGAATTGATAACTAAAGACTAAAAGAATTTAGACTAATTGATCACTTAAACATATTTATTGACATCCCAAAAACTCATGCCGTTGGTATGCATTAAGCGTGACGTCGGTCTGCCACAATTCTTAATGAACTCCCTTGTCTGGCCAGGCACATAGGCCACCAGTCTGAGTGGAGTCGATCCTGCAGCAGCTCATTCGGCAGAGCCTGAGCTTTGCAGAAAACATCAGCACTAGTGTAGGCCGAACAACACATCTCAGCCATCTTGTCGATATTGCTCCGTAGTCATTCTATGGGGTTAAATTAGGCGAGTGGCTGGGCGGCACTTTACCACTAGCAAACAAAGATTCGTCAGAAAAGTACTCAAGTTATTGGAGGTCAAGCACGTTTGATTTCAATGCTCAAATAATCTGCTTGGGGGGCCATTACATTTGGCAGAAAGATGACGACCCTACACTCACTACCAGGCAAGTGAATTACTTTTCGACGAACTCTTGTTTGGGGCTGATGCAGAGTCCCAGCCAGTTAGTTGCCAGTTCCAAGGCCCTAGGAATTGCTAGCAATCACGTGGGACGGGCACGGTAATCACTCAGGATGGGTGCTGTAATTATGTGTGATGGGCGTGAATTCAGTCGACCTCATTCTCGACCTGTGCAGCAAGAGCCATGCTTCATGCCAGTGACTGGATCCCTTCATTACTGTGCAGGTCTTGCCTGTATAAAGAAAAAGTGCCCAGATCCGGTCCTTCGTCTATATTGGCTGCCTAATTGATTGCTTGTTTTCGTTGGAACCAATCGCTATTTTGCCTGGAGGCAATAGCTACATTTTGCATTCTTGTATTGGGTTGAAAGCACAACAGCCATAGAAAAAATATCTTTAAGTTTGACAGAATCAATTTTTAAGCGATATAAACCGCTTGCCGGTGTAGTGCTGAAGCATGCTTTCCCGATAATGAAGAAATTGCAAGAAAAGCGCTTTCTGAAATTTCAAAATCTCGACCAAGGTCTTTCTGCTGCGGGACTGACGGCCGAAAACGAATTTTGCCTGAGTGAAAACGATCCTGCAACCAACTGTATGTGACCCTCAAGTGGTCCACCGATTGAGATATGACTACCTTCAGGAACTTACTCGTTCTTGTTGGAAAATATGAAACCTTACTTAGCAATCCTTCATAGCCTAGCTGATGATGTAGGTGTGAGTGACAAGATTTGGAAATCGCTGCTCTGCTCGGGGAGGGCCGGAGCCCAAGTCGCCAGTGATTTTGATTATCGTAGCAGCAGCTGCTGCAACGCCAATGATTGGTAAACATAGCTTCTGAATTTTTATGCCTGGTAACTTCTGCCCCATCATGATCTTGCCATGCTTCGGCATGCCGGAGTGGAGGGGAACTTCTGCAGGTTTGTTGAGGGCCTCTTTGTCGGCGTGCTCCTGGAGTTTGGGGTGCAAAATCGCCGGCTTTCTGCGACTGCCGGCGCCCAGCAGGGCGATTCTCTATCGCTCAATCCTCGTCGATCATCAAGCGATGGAACCGCCGGTCGTCAGACTTGCTGCCAGCATGCACGAGTCCTGCTTCCAGCTGGGCGAAATCTCCCTGTCGGTGTTGGCGTGCCAAAGCAGATGACTTCGTCCTGTTCGCAGGCACGTCATCTGGTGTGCGGGCCCTCGTGTCAGCAGCTAGACAGGGCTGTGTCGATGCTGGGCTTGCAGTTCCGGCCGGCAAAATGCTGTGTGGTCGCCAGCAATGGTGCAAAGGCCGTACCTGGCTCAATCATCCTGCATGGGAGGCCGATCCCCGAGCTGCCGGAGACAGAGTCACTGGTTGACCTCGGCACTACCGAAGGGTCTCAATCAGCATAGGGCTGAAATACGGCAGGCCTGCTCTTCCCTTGCGAGGGACATTAACCTGCTGCAGGCGGCCTGCCTTCTCGCCCCCTTGGTAAAAGCTTGACGCCTTGCGGACATCCCTCCTGCCTCGACTCGACCACTTTTGACATGAGCAGCTTGTGCCTAAGGCTGGCCGGCAGTCAGCCAATGTCAGCCTGATTGTACTTGCCGGTAAAACAGCAAGCATCGAGTTACAGCGGAAGTCGAGACGGAATGTCACAACTGCACGGAACAATTTAGATGTGCTATCCCTGTCTGAGCAGGTATGCATTTTAGTAATGCTATGTATCTAAATGCGTGGGAAGGCGCCCCTGACGACGATGGTGAATGGGTGGTTCGGCTAGAGGGGATTACCTATTTATGCTATTTATGGATGGAGCACAATGGAGCTTCCTGGCTGAGTGCTAAACGTTAGCCCAGCTTGAATCTCAACGGACATCATAAGAAGCATGTATGACCGTGAGCGGTTCGTGGCATAGGGAACTGCAAGACCATTTAGTAGCTGCATTGCCTCACTGGCACGGCTGGCAGTGCAGCGGTCTGGACGAACGATTGGCTCATGTGTGCAGCTTCCTGTGGACCACATGCTGTTTTTATAAAAAATGGTTAGTAGTACTTTGCTTACTGCCAGTCTATATATAGGTATCGCCTCATCATCCGTAGCAGAACTACAGTAAGGAAAATGCCTTTGTAAGGCTACCATATTGACCCGATAGGTTGTTTAGTGAAACTGAGCGCAGTTGGACCAAAGCATACCCAAAGTCTTGCATGCTAAAGTATCAGGACACAAAATGAGATTGTAGATTGCACATTTTCCCGGCAGTTGGTTACATACGATATATATACATATATATATATATATATATATATATATATATATATATATATATATATATATATATATATATATATATATATATATATATATATATATATATATATATATATATATATATATTATATATATATATATATATATATATATATATATATATATATATATATATATATATATATATAAAATTGACCTCCCTCAAAGCATTGGTTCTCCCCACAGTAGAGTGAGGTTCAATTTTGTTCTCTCGCATGTCGCTCGGTTCGGCACGCCAGTCCAGTAATGTAACGACAATATTGCAGACGTTCATTCGCAACCGGAGTTCGCTCGAGCGATAGCATAGGTAGAAATTTGTAGGCCACTCTGCGCAAAGCCCTGCACACCTTGGCGCAGCTTCGGGAAAAGCAGTTTCGATATGTAAGTCGGTAGAGCACAGCACCTCACTGGTAACCGAGAGGTTCTGGAAACGCTTACCGCTCAAGGCTAAATTGTCTTTTTTTTTTGCTCTCCTCGTTCCAAGGCTTTCAGAGGCTTTCGATCGCCTTGCACTGTGAAAATATCGGCGGCCAGTACTGCTGCCAGTATGGCACATTCACTTATGGCTCCTCCATGGCACTAATGAACGACGGTTGTATATTGACCGAAGATAACTTTGCGACTTTGCTTCCACCCGGGAGCTGTTCTCGCAGTGTGCCGTTGAAACCATTCAAGGGTTACTATTTTTTTTCTGCTGTTGCATCGGAGGGCTGGGGAAGAGGAACCGGTCCGAAGTATATGGTTAGGGTGCTACTGCCCTGTGTCTGGCCTAGACTGTTGGCCTCCTACGCCTGCAACAGTGGCTCCTGGTGAGCCGTGATGGCACACTAGGTAAGGCAGTTGCTTTCATGACCTCGGTCCTGAGGTTGGGGGGTCGATTTCTGTGGTTGGCGATTCTTTATCGCCACTGCAAGGGGTGGTGATAGCCGTAAAGGCTCTTCTGTCTCTATACAAGAGGAAGCTGTTTAAGAAACTAGGATTTTTTTTCTAAAGAAAGACCTCGGTCAGACCAGGTTGTCCTGTTGTTGTCCTTGTCATGTCAGCCGTGTTTGCTATCTATAGGGTCTTACAAAGCTCATTCCCAAAGTGGAAAAAGTGGCCATAGTGGCTAGTTTCGGCTACTGTGTGAGTCCAAAGTGAATGGCAAGAGGAATATTTTATCAGAATTTTTCAGACCAAAGAACTCTGCTGATTTACGGACTTTCTTGATGGATGGAGGAAGGTCCTCGTTGGCATTGGGTGACTTTAGAACTCCACATCCCATTAGTGGGATTGTCCCTCACTCTGGGCCACGGTGTTTATAGCTCGTGCAGGAATGAAATTTCCTGAAAAAAAAGTCATGGCATGCCTCCCCGAATGCAATATTTATCGTCGATCTCACCGTGCCGATTTGTTTAGTACAGCTGGTTAATGCTTCTTGGTATTTCTTGTTCCATAGTAACAAATGGAGAATCCTGAATGGCAATGAAATTGCGACCCTGCTGGGCTGGTGGAGCTGGCGTTTATACACGGAAAAGCACCCAGGAGTAGGGGGTGTGTATGCTCACCACCAGCTAACGGTGGCATCAGACATGGTTGATGTCTACACTCTCTCTCGGTGCTCTATTCATGGTCTCGCTTTGCGCTGCCTGCTGGTTGCCTTCACCGAGCATGTTGGTATCATCGTCTAGGTAAAGACGTCTTCATGATTGCCAGCACTGTCTCGTCCAAGATGCTGCGCACGATGGCAGAAGCTGAAGGATTCAATTTTATGGTGAGCTGCCTTTTTTCGTTATTATTTCAACTGAAGCAACTGAGTAGCAGCCCATGCATGCAGGCTTCCCCTTGACCTCCTGCTAGGCATTGGGGCACGCTCACCGTTCAAAGCAGAAGTGATCGGTAGCAACAAGTGGATGGGCAGCACCAGGATGGAGCACTAGCACGAAAATTTGGGATGGATTCCCTTTAAGCTATGGCTTTATTGCGATTCACTAGAGTTCATAAACTCATCTTTGGTATACTACTGCCGAACAACTCAATCTTATGCAACAACCAGAAAATGGGCAGCATGGTTAGCCTTTGGTGGCCAACTGAGACTGCGGTCTCAGTTGGCCATCGTTCTGTCTACTGGTAGACAGAACATTCATCAGTTGCCTAGTGCCTTTGAGTTTTGTGTTAACTGCATGCCACAGGTTAGATGACATGCAGGCTAACCAGCGTTAAATCCAGGAAAGGTTATCTGATTCAACAGCCTAATTTTTATAGTTGCAGAAGAGCCTTAATGGCCATCAGTACCGCTTGCCGTGTGCAGTAAAGGATCGCTCACTGCAGGACTCAAACCCATGACCTGGGTCGTGATGTGCAAGCACCTATTAACTCTTGGGCAAAACGATGGGAATGACACTAGTTTCCTTAGCAACAAACCCGTCATGTGACATGCAGTCCAGCATTCACATCGTGCTGAGTCGACAATGTCAGGTATAGTGGCGGTTTCTTTTCACGAACTCGGTCCCGAAGTCGCGGGTTCGAATCCTGAGGTGGGAGGTTCTTCATTTGCCTCTACAAGCGATGGTGATACTCTGAAGGGCTTTTCTGCCACTGTACGAAAGAGGCAGCTACATTAGCTGGTATTGTTTAGAGTATGTCTCAAGACGCATCAGACAGTGAAAACATCGCGCCAGCAAATCCAGCAAATCATTCAGTTTTTGTAAAGCTGCTTGTTCCACTGTGCTCCAGCTCCAGCGGCCATCCTAGTTTCTAGCTTTTGAGGCTTCGAACCATCTTTGAAACAGTAGACAGATCCGGGACGGTTATCACATGGAACTGAACCGCTCCTAAGAACGAGTGCAAGTTGGTCATGTCCGATACCGGAGGCATGTTTATAACCGTGTCCACCTTGGGACCTTCCGCGATTCATTTTCGAGGAAGCAAGCACCCAAGGTAAGCTCTGGACGGCTGCACATTAATGTGTTTGTCCAGCTGACAGCTGAGGCCGGCGTCACCCAAACTCTGCCGGAGACCTCGGAGATTCTACAAAATGTGCACTTTTACAAAAGTACTCAAATCTATTAATACAGAAGGTCAGTCTTTTCTGACTCGGGTGGTAGCTTAATTATTGGTTATAAGTGCATATGAGGTGGATTTTTATAAATTCATATCCTTTGCTGAGTCACTTTATCAATTGGTTTGGCAGTGATATTGAGTGATTTTGAATTTCCAGTTGAGGATTTGCGTCGTTCTAAGTTGAAGATCGGAGTAGTCTCTGCACACTCCTATTGGGGTCGTTTTTGTCCAGATAGCAATGCCTTGTGATCGGAATGTGATCGGAACGGCAGACACAGTCATTAAGTTGGGTAGGCTGCCAAATCCATTGAGTGTGTCTGCATCGTCGACTTGGATAAGTTCATTCAGGATTGTGAAAGGCACAGGTATCGATTTGCAAAACCTGGCTTAGCTTCGACTGAAATTTAGCCCAATTTTTGTAGCCCAGCCAAATGGAACGGCAACAATCTATCCGAGACAGAACTTGGGAACTAGTTAAGTGTTTTTGCAAGCAGTCATAATAATTAGGCTGTGGCTGTATCATCTGTAGTACGTTGCTTCAGAGTCTCAAAATTGAGGGCAATATACAAGCCAGTGTGTCTAAGAGGCTTGTTGACCTTTGTGGCAGAGATTCAAGCTCTTCCCAAATTATAAAATAACGAATCGTTAGAATGCCTAAAGACCCTTTTTTGGGTGGCGAGCCTCTGGCACACACATTTGCACTGCTTTCAAAATATTTTAAGATTCCCCAAACATGAGCCAGTAGGTATGTCGTTCCATCAGCATTCCAGTGAAGGCCCATGTGGAATGAGATGGCGAGTTTGATTCCATGGTCTGCTTACGTGAGAGTTATGATTGTGAAGAACTTGACAAGGTTTTACATGGATTCCATGCCAGGCCTAGGAAGAGGTCAAATGGAGCCTCCTCCTAGACTAAGAGGCTCACAGGCTCGGCTGCCCTAACTACAATTACTGCTGTTCAAGCTTGTTTAACTTGTTCCCTAGATAGCTCTCCTAGATCGCCTCCTTTCATCTTCTCTTCTCCACGCTGCCTAACAGCGCTGGAGCGCCGAACACTCGGTGGAGGAGGCGAACCGTACCAGTTACCAAGCAGCCAACTGCCGAATGTGATTCGGTTTGCGTCTACGAATAGTAAGCGGGTGCCACAGCATTTCTGGCACTAACCTAGTTCCCCCTGCTAAGGAACATGAGTTCGTTATGTGAATTGGAACGAGATACATACATGAATAGGGGATTTTACTGAACTTTATTTGCAAGCACACAATGTTGCTTCTTGGCCAGTTTAGTTTTATCCCCACACTCCTCAAAAGTCCTAACCGAGACTTGCACTCTAATCAGGGAAATACTTCCCTGCTCTCAGGTCATCTGCTTGTATATAGTTACGTCGGCTCAGGCGTACAGCGACTGGCAAACAAGTGCTGATGCCCCGATCGTCACTTTACCGAACTCTAAACCCTGATTAGATAACTATGGCTCTGCTTCCACCTCCATACCAAGGCAGCTACACCCGGACCCGAACTCTTGATCCAAAACTAGGGCTCAGCTTCCACCTTCTCGAAGGCAGGTCACCGAGGGCAGTTTTGCCTACGAAGACGATTCCTCTTTCCACTTTGGCACACTCTAAATTTAGTTCACATCGCCAAATCCCAATGCCAAGATCGTTCGCTAGCTCCCACACAAACGCGAAATGCATACTAGTGGTGACCGTATTCGGTTGCCTTCAGCATATGGCGCCCTATTTTTAAATTGCTAGCCGATGTACTAGGGTTGACAGACCAGCTGACGTCAATCAGCCTGCTGTTCCTACCATGTCTGCAGCGTCCTCTTGCTCACTGCTTGAGGACGGAGGTACTTTACAGCCACCTCCCTCGTTCTCACGGAAATTCGTCCGGCAACTCCTGGATCTCTGGCGGTGACAGCAACGTTAAGCGAGCATTGTCCTATTCTCAAATTGATACTAATTGATACAGGACTACGGGGTTGACAGGTCAGCCGACTTCAATCAGCCTCATGATCCTACTAAGACGGCTACATTGTCTTGTTCACTGCTCTTGGACCAAGATGTTTCTCAAGTGAACAGTTCTTGTTCGACGTTGCGCCAAGCTGGGCTGTGCTACAGCGCTTTCCAGGTTGCTTCCAGGCGGTATGGGAAGGGTCACCAGGCTGTTGCAGAGAGTCCTTCTAGAGGCATGCCGGGAAGGGGTGGTGATGGCCCTTCCGGGCATGTAGATTAGAGTGGTTTCTCCTAGAGTATAAACAGCCAAAGTCCTTGAAGTATGAAAACATGCTCTTGGTCTGACGGTTTTCAATGCCAACAGAAAGCTTGCACTGATAGGGGGTAGTAATGTGACCGGATGGCTGGTGGAAAAATCACGTGATCAGCATAGTGACCTCTCAGTAACATTACTTCCATTTTTGAGTCAGACAGCAGAGACTTGCTTCCACTGAAAAAGAAACCGATTTCTATGGGACCTACAGTCATACTTGAAAAGTCTGTGTTTTAAATAAACGCATATCCTGATACCTAGGCTAAAGATATGTTAGCAAGTAATCTGCCGCTTTCTTAAACTGGTGGCAGGCACACAATTGATTACGTGCTAGGTCTCATACATCGGATAATTCAAGGGTACAGCAAATTAAAGGTCAGCGGATCATACAGTTTCACTTACATTGTGGCTGAAGAGCTTCTATGGCTATGTTTTTGATTGCCCTGGGCTACAAGAGACTGTCTGCTGCTCGACTCCAACGTACGACCTAGCTTGTGAACTGTGAGTGCCTTACCTCTAGGCCCAAATCCTGGGGCCGATTGCCGAAAGACAGTTGTAGTCAAACTAGACAGTCGTCTGGCACCATACGATATGTAATCTTGTTCAAATCACTGCACATATTCTGAATAAAAATGGATCGATTAAACCGATTAGTGATAATAACAAGCTGGCACTTGAGTGCACACTGGACTGTCCACGTGGACAGAGCGAATGGTGCGAGGGACAGATGGATTCTGAGTTTCCTTTCAAATGTCTTCGAGGCTGATGGTGCCTTGGTGACTGCCGACTGGTAGTCCTGGGCTTTTTGTGCGAACTGATAGCGAAGTCTCCAAAAATTTAAAGTTGCTTAGAAGGATAACTCACCTAGCAAAGTCGGTGTAGCTAGTGATGTGAGAGGGAAATAAGAATTAGTTCTGGTCTGTCAAAGGTCAAAGCAAGATAAAGAAGTGCCCACATTTCACTGTGGACCATGACAAACTTAAGTCAAGTTCTGCTGTGATGGCTTTTTGAGTTCGATGGATGTGTCGAGTTGCAATGGGACACTCGAATCGGTGAGGAGCAGGGTGGCTTGCACCGAGTTGTCATTGACATGCACCGATCGCCATCATGTGTGCTGCCCACCCAGCTAGTATTTTACACGATAGCCATAAACCGGAAAGATTTAGCAACCAGAGTATTTAGACACTAGCCTATCTTTCCAATTTGCTTGAGGTTTTTAGCACAGCTGTAGGGATTATGGGTAATCAGGTCAGCGATGCGAAGCTGGTGAAAGCCCAAAAAAGTTGCAAGGACTCTGCATTTATTAAAAGCCAAGCAATGCAGGGCTATGGTTGCACACGGTTTGTCAATTCAGTCCTAACAATGGATGGGTTTATAGAAGTTGCGTGCATAAAGCATGGCAAGCATTGCATGCTGTCGAAACCTAGCATTGTGGTCGGGAAGCAATCCTTGTTTAAGTCGTACATAGTAGTTTGCTTTTGTCGACTGCTGCTGCTATTGGACGTGTACGTTATTAAATTGCAGGAAAGCCTCACAGGATTCAAGTGGATCGGCAACCTGGCAGACAAGCTTGAAAAAGAAGGGAAACGGGTTATTTTTGCATTCGAGGAAGCTATTGGTATGGCTGTGCCTTCCTTACCCATGCTTGGCCGAAAAAATCAGCCTCCAGGTTTTTGCAGACCGCCTCATAGTTAAGTGGGTAGTTTCGGAGCTTGTAACCTTGCAGTATAGCATTTTGCTGTGGATGGTAGCACTCAGTTGTAATCACTTGTGCTCCTCATCCATTAACGGGCCAGAATGCATCTTGAGTATGTGCGCTGTGCAAACCATGCATTTCAATTCCGAACGGATGGTTTTTTACGTATCGAGTTTCCAGATATTTAGGGAGATACATTGCTAACTCACCTAAAAACTTGCACGCGAACTTAAGAAGTCCATTGGTTCTGCTGACCTCGTCGTCATGTCTCCGACGACCTCCGACACAGCCCTCTTGGGCGGTTGGCAGTTCTGCATCACCCGACCTGGCCGTGACCTTGCTAGCGAAGGATTGCCACAGCTTCTAGCTGCCGGTCGCTAGCAGCCTAGCCGCAGCAGATGAGCACACAGGCAGCCGCCTCCGAACGCTTTGCTCACAACTACCCACCGGAGGCTGCTGCTATGCAAATCAGCCTTTCTGAGGAGGTGCCGACCGACTCAGCGGCTTCGTGCTTCATGTGAGTTGTCAACCTACTATCAACTATCAACTTATCATTCACTTAAGCATATAACTTATTGTGGCCCGGGCACGTCGTGCAAAAGGCCGTCACCTCTGACCGTCGATCAGCTCGGAGCCATGTGCATTCATGTGCATGATCATGATCATGATCCATGATCTTGATCATGATCATGATCCAGATGAGCATGATCATGATCCATGTGCAAGCATTAGCATTCAGGCGATGCACGATGCCACCCGCGCTGGCGTAGCCCAGTGGTCAAGGCACTCGTTTCAACCAAGGTCCAGGTTGGTGTATTTGACGATCTAGGTTATAAGCTGGAGCCCCATGGCATTGGTGAAGCACGTGAATAGAGATTATCTATCTCTCAGGGGCCCAAACAAATGAATTACGTTATTATATTATATTGTGGCAATTTCTGCTCGAGTAGTCGATGTGAAATGCAAAGCCTTGGTTTCAGATCCTATGTCACGTCTCTGATACTTATTTCCTCTGCTGTGTCTTGACTCAGCTGTGCGGATCTCTGTCTCGTTTTTGCACAAGATTGAGCCTGTTTGCTATGGTATGCACACCGAAAGCTGCTTAGGGCCTGAGTGTGCCTAGTGAAACTCGCCCAGTGTTTGCCTGGCCTTGTGGAGTTATGGACTGAAATGTGTTCGACGAAATGGAAAGCACGTAATAGTAGGTTTCGGGGGCCAGCTTATAAAGCCACGGGAAGGCTGATGTAATCTTATCCAAGCAGTGGTATACGAATATAATCTAGAGCCTGCCTTATGAGGAGCTGACAAAGTGATACCAGCTACTGCCACATAGTGGATCTGACAAGAGTTCTGCAGCCTATGAGTAATCATAAAAAGATTGTCGAAGGCATTAAGAGAGGTAAATTGATATCTAGGTATTTTATGCATGTTCAATCATACTGATAGAATGGGCAGATAATAATAATAATGCACTTGATAAAGCGCCCTCAGAGAACTTAATCTCTTTCTAGGCGCTTTACATTTGCTGCAAAGGGAAATGCAATTGAATGGTAAGTAAAATCATGCTTGAAAAACAAGCAAAATGAATAACATGTTTAGGGGTGACATGCACAGGGTCAGCATGCAAATGTGGTTAGTGGCAGCATGCACAGTGTCAGCACGCATAAGCACGTGAAGGACGAATCACAGGGACCCACTAAATGCTGTCCTAAATAGGTGTGTTTTTAAGTTCCTTTTGAATGTGGTCAGGTCAGGGGATGTTTTGACGCAGGTCGGGTGGGAGTTCCAGGCTTCGCGAGCATACGAACTAAATGCAACAGATGCAACAAGCATCAGCACATTATAGACAATTTACATGTACGAAGCAAATCCTATGAGGATTCGGTTGTTATCGTCCTTTTGAGCCTTCCTGTCATTAGTCAGCTTCTTCAGTGATCTGTTTGGATCTGTTTGGAGCCCCGGCGAATGCCAACACAGTTGGCTTTTTAAATCAGTTCCATATCTTGAAAGCTGTTTGGCGCTAGCGATGCTAGCCCTAGCACATAATTCGCCTAGCTGTAGCTCCCAAGCACTCGAGCAGGGCAAGGCCGCCTTGCCTTGTCTTGAGGCCTCGCGACCAAACCTCACGGCCAAGCCCCGAAGCCGAGCCTTGCTCGGATTGATCGAGCTCCTCTCAATGACCAGCAATAGCCACACCCACGTAAGCGATGGCCACCCCGGCTTCAGGTTAGTTTGCCGTTTTTTACGAGCATTTATTAGAAGACTGCCAATGAACAGTTATTGCAATATTTTTTCATCGAGAGCATGGCTAGCATGAGTGATAGACTGCATCTGCAACTGAACTTCTAGACCAAGCCGTCAACTTGCTGGAAGTAAATTGGTTTAAAGTTGATGAATGAAGTATGCTCTCAGCTAACCAAGGAATAGGAAAGGGAGAGATGCAGGTGACCTGAGATGATGTCCATTCGGGGTCAAAGTTTGCTCCTTGATCGGGCCAGGGGCTTTGTCCCATGTACTGTAGTGTTGCGTTAGCTACACTCATGCATTACACCCGTGAATTTGAAAAGTTGGGTATGTTATATATAAGTTCATGCAACTCGTCAATTGCATGCAACTGTTCATGCATCAATGTCAGAATTCGGTTTTATTATAGGGTATGCATATTATTATACAATTCTGGCCATAAGGTGGAATCTGTTCAGTACCACAGCTTGCTTATTTTCCTTCCAAGCACATGTAAAGTTTTGAAAGAGTTCTCTTTAAGTGCAATAAAGATGTCTCATTTTCATTGCTATAAGTTTGAGGAAAAAGTTTGTGGTTATTTTTTCATTCAATCGTTATTAAATTCATTAAATTGTATTTCATTAAATAATCATTACAATCATGGTGCACGAAATATTTGCTCAACCTTATATGGTCTTTTAGCATGCTCGTAGACACGGTATGGATTTCTTTTATGGCATGGTATCAGGTACACTGACCGGTAGTGTCGTGTTTATGTGCTTCCGATCGGGCAAGTGCTGCTTCTTTACCAGATTTATTGCTTGGGATTATATGGGTGTATTTAATAAACAATTTTAATTACTAAATCAGGACTTCCTTAAGTACTTTTGTGAAGAAGTATGTGGATGTTCATGCAGATTAACTACACAGAAGTTGGCTGGGTGCTGAATATTGTCTGTAGAATGTACATCAAACGTTAGAGTGCATGCAAAAGGGACGCTTGCAGTGGCTGCTCAATAATTGCAGTTTAAAAAGGTGCTGTAATTTTTGCTGATTGCAAAGCCAAGTGGTACAGTGACGTGTATTGGCGAGAGCCAATTTATTCTCCTTCAGGTTTCATGGTCAGCACGACACCCTTAGATAAAGATGGTATCTCAGCCATGGGGACGGCTGCTGAGATGGCAGCATACTTGCACCAAGATGGCCTACAGCTGCAGGACCAGCTGGATCTGCTGTACCAGCGGTAGGCAACTGCCTGTATTGGGCAGGCATTGGCCTGTTGTACATTAGAATGCTTTATAGTCCTATCGTTGATTATATCTCAATTAATATGCAACCGTTTCGACATGGTTGTCGGCTGCCGTTCCATGTGTGCTGTGATGCTTATATATGTACATGCTGTATGCCTCATCTGCTTCCAATTCCCTGAGTGCCATGTTTTCTCATGTGCTTCTGATTGGTTGCACCATTCTTGTTCCTTCTGTCTTAACGAAATCACGAAATATAGGTCGTTTTGTCATCTGTGTTCACCCAAATCATGGAATCTGTGTGCTCCCAAATCTGTGTGCTCCCAAAGCATGGAACTCCCTCCCGACCTGCATCAGAACATCCCTTGACCATACCACATTAAAAAAGAACTTAAAAACACCTATTTAGGACAGCATTTAGTGGGTCCCTGTGATTCGTCCTTCATGTGCTTATGCGTGCTGACACTGTGCATGCTGCCACTAACCACATTTGCATGCTGACCCTGTGCATGTCACTCCTAACCATGTTATTCATTTGTTTGTTTATCAAGCATGATATTACTCGCCATTCAATTGCATTTCCCTTTGCTGCAAATGTAAAGCGCCTAGAGAGATATTGAATTCTCTGAGGGCGCTTTATCGAGTGCTTTATTATTATTACATCCCTGAATGTATGTGCAAGCTAATTTTGTTAATACGTGGATATCTTTTTGATTGCCTAGTCTAGTAGCCTATGCAACTTTCTGTCAAAGGTAACTAAAACTTGATAAATATGCTACGATATAAATATCGGGATCTCCATTAGGAACTGTCAGTCAGTGTGTCTTGTTGACTCTTGTTCAGATTGTTGCAACATTACGCCGGAGGTAGGTATTTATTCTAAAGAACGAAAGTGCTTGGACAGCTGTCTACTTTTCCGGTTTAGAAGGATATGCCTTCGAACTTGTAGGTATTTGCTTTCCTCTGGGCTTTTGTCTCACAGTTGTTAATCCGTGTTTGGCATTACCTCGTTATTGTCTGGCATTGATTGTGTGGATGCGATCTCAATCTTGTATATACCTGTCTCTATAACTCAATAAAGTAGTGGAGGCTAAGTTTATGCTATGCTGCACATTTGTGATAATTTAGACAACGAGGGCACGTTGCTGCTATTGTGGACAATTTCCAGAGCTGCAAGAAATTTTTTTTCAAAAAACTATCTGGTTAATTAACTGGTGATATTGAACATAGCTGCAATATGGAAATGGTCCCTGTAATACTGGTGAGCTAACCTGCTGGCTAGTCCTTGGCAGTTGAGATTACTGCAGCTCAGCCCCCTAATGTTATCATGCTTATAACTGACAATTGATTGGTCACCTTGGCATGTGGGGCCATAAAGAGAGAACTGAAGATTCATTGTTCCATCATCCTGGAATCTGCATGCTGAATTCAGACGAATTGGCCCACCGATTGCAAATTGTGAGAAGCAATGCATGTCTTGAGATCACATTAGCAAACCAAAAGTCTGAGCACCTCTTTAAGCCAATACCCTAAATGCGGTGTCTAGAGCTACAGGTTGTTAGATCCTGTAGAGTTCATCGCATCCTAGATCCCGTACTGCTGAGCTTGCTCGCCGATGAGCTTGGACTCTTTCTCGTATTTTTATCGTCTAGGTTGCATGTACCTTCGGCATTGCCTTCGTTCTTTCACATACTAGTGGATTCAATAGTCATTTCGGCAAAAGTTGGATTCGGAAAAGTCGGTGCTACGATGAGGGAGTAGATCTGATAAGTAAGTTGAGCTAAAGAATGAAGGGACCCTAAAAGTGAGTGACGAAACCTTGAAGTCAATGTGTTGCTGGACTGGGGAGCCAGTGCAGGTCGGCAAGAAGTGGTGTGATGTGGCACGTGTGCCCCTCACGATAGACAAGCCTAGCTTCGGAGTTTTGCACCAGCTGCAAGAGCGTGATTGCACAGGCTGATAGATCAGAAAGCGGTGAGTTACACTAGTCGAGACTAAATGTCACAACTGTATCGACCAATTTAGATGTGGCATGGTAGTCTGCTAAACAAGCCTGAATTTTAGCAATGCTATATAGCCGGAAGTAGGCAGACTGGGCTGCGGAGCTGATGTGGACATGTAATGAAAGGTCACCTTGAAACAGGACACCTACATTTCGTGCAGATTCAGCAGGAGATAGGCTTTCAGAGCCGATTTTGAGTGTGAGGTTTTTCAATTTGTGAGTCACATTTGGTTTGCCCACAACTATTAGATTGGTTTTATCGTCATTCAATCTAAGAAAGTTTTGCTGCCATCATGTTGGGATATCATCAATACATTCAGACAGGGAGTTAAGAGAATTTGACATGCTGGAGGGCTGGAAGGGATCAAAGCAAAGGTACAATTGAATGCCATTTTCATAGATTGCATAGAAATGAAAGCCCAGACTGTGCCTGGTAATCACATCGACGAGAGAGAGAGAAAGAGAGAGAAGATACCTTAAAAAGAGCTGGATCAAGCCTCTCAGGACTTTAGCAATTACAGTGTAAATTACAATTACAATTACAATTACAATTACTGGTACTAACCAGTGGTGCCCAGGTAAGAAGAGGGGTGCTCTCAAGAAGGACTTGGTAATCGATAGCATCAAAAGCAGCCGAAAGATCGAGCAAAACAAGCAGAGATACTCTACCTAAGTCTGCATTCTTAAGTAGGTTGTTATGCACTCGAAGCAATGCTGACTCTATTTAGTGGTTAGCTCTAAAGCCAGACTGACACTTACTGGCAAGATTTGAAGTTTTAATATATGAGTTCAGCTGGTCTGCAACTCTTTCCAGCAGTCTTTCAAGTGATCTATATTGGGAACGGTAGAAAGGAATTTGGGCAGAAGTTGCTCCAGTTATCTTGGTGTAGTGTTGCTTTCTTGAGTAGCGGCCTGACTACAGCCTTTCTGAAAGGTGTTGGAACATGATGCTAAAGCCAATAACTTCTATTGAATGATACATGGCAGTAGCAGATCTATGGCATCATAGAAGCAGGACTGTGGCAATTGGATCTAGACGACTGGTTGCCGTCTTTGATTGGGATATGAACTTCAGGATGAGGTCACTAGTGGTCTTCTTGAATGTAGACATTAAGGTACTGCTCGGAATTGAGGGACATGATTCCACGGGAGATGCTGCCATCTTAGGGATAGACTCCCTGGTCTGGTCTATCTTCTCGACAAAGAAGCTAGAAAAATGATCAGCTAGATCACCACAGGGATCATTTGGTAAGGAGCTAAGCTGAGAGCGGTTGAGGAGGTGATTGATTTTCGACGTCAGTCGACTGACAGTCAGTTATGATCTTTTGTATCCTTTTTCAAGCTTGTGCTTAGTAGATATAGCTAGTTTAATGTCTGTGGTAAACCATAGGCCGTCTGGACGAGGGCACAGAGTGCCCTTAGTAAGGGGTGTAAACTCGTTGAGCATGTTAGCTAGGATCGTGTTGAAGCAATCTACCAAGGGTGACAGGTCGGAAGGGGGATCGAGCAGCAGAGCCGAATCAGGTATTCTCGAAGGGAAAACATCGATGTCGGGGTTTTGTGGTTTTATGATTCTCAGGTGACTTCATATTCGGAGGAGGTCACGCACATTGTAGACTTAATGAGATCGGCATGTAGTCAGATAACCAGAGTTTGATAGTAATAGGTGATAATATCATTCAGTTGTAGGAGAACATTTTGTCGAGTGTGTGACCCATGATGTGAGTATAGCTAGGCACAAGAAACAATGAGTCAGTCAGAGCACAAAATTTGGTGCTGAAGGCGTCAGATAAGCTATCAAAATGCATTTCGAAATCGCATATAATGAGGAAAAATGGATTTCGTGCACACAGAATCGAAATGAGATCAGAGAAATCTGAAATAAATTAGGACTTGGTAACTTGGGGACGATAGACTACTGCCTTTTTGGCTAGCTTGTCAGGTGAACTTAGAACAACATACTCGAAAGACTGCTTTGAGATGAATGCAAAAGGCTTGAAATTGAAGGATGATCATGTGATAATGTTGACCCTGTTTTGATATATCTAGGGGTGTGAAAAAGGAGAAGCCTGTTAGGCTGACGCTGTATATAGTCGGGCACTAACTTATTTTAGCCACGTTTCGGTCAAGGCAAACAGGTCGGGGTCTTTTTCAGAAACATGGTCGCTTATGAATATTCTGAAGACAATTAAGTTGGGCCGCCGGAGTTGTACCTTGGGCCTGATGACCACACTGTCATAGAGTTTCACAGCGCAATGTGAACGTTTTCTCAGCTCGCGGCCTCTTCGTCGGCTCCCTCGTCGGCTACTTTAGGGTACTTTTCTCTGGTTAATGTATGATTCACTGACCTTGGCAACGAAAATAGCATCCAGGGGTGCATTTGAACAACGATAACGAAATGGTAATAGGTAAGCACGATCATAACTAATGAGCAAGTTAAATGCAGCCGGCGAGTCTTGAACTGCCGCCGGCGTAGGAAGAGAATTCAGTAACGGATATGAGAACGTTGGTAGAGCTTTGTGTTGATAGGCGAGAATGGCCTTATTAATGCTGACTTAGGTTAAGTCTCTCTGCTTGTTTTCGGTTTTATGTTTTGATAGTATTGATCGCCAAGTTTTTTTTTCAAAAGCCTCTCATCTTGCCTGGGCATCTCTGGCGCGGCACTGCAATGGTTTATATCCTATCTCAATGAAGGACCAGAGAGCATTTATATCTTTGGGCACCGATCATTCGAGAATTCAGTTAAGGATGTGGTACCCCAGGCTCTGTGCTTGTTCACATTCTTTTAACGATTTATGCTTCCAACTTTCCTTTCTCAATCTCTAGTCGCAATCTTTTAAGGTTTTGTCACATACTTTTAGGTCCCTTCATTCTTTAGCTCAAGCACACCTGTCAGATCTACTCCCGAAAAAGGCCTAAGCGTCGTACCACCCGCTTTTCGGAAACTAACTGTCTACCTATATCTCGTACAAATCTGAAATTCTTTGGAGACCGTGCCTTTAGTTCGTATGCTCCCAAAGCCTGGAACTCACTCCCGACTTGCGTCACGACATCTCCTGACTTAATCACATTTAAAAAGAAACTAAAACACACCTATTGATCGCAGCATTTAGTGGGTCCCTGGGATTCTCTAGGCGACCACATTACTTTAACAGCCAAGTCTGCCTCCTTTTAGCTACATGACATTTCAAAATTTGGGCCTGATTAGTTAGGTTAGTACGTCCAAATAGTTAGTTACATCCAAATTAATTGATGCATTTGTGACATCCCTTCTTGACTTCTAGAATGCACTGCTTGAAGGTCTATCGGCCAGTGCAATCAGGTACTTACAGTTGGTGCAAAACCTTGCTGCCAGGCTTGTCTCTCGTGACTGTTGCAGCTGTTTCATCACCACACTACTCACAGACCGGCTCTGACTTCCCATCGAGCAGTGCTCAAGGTCATGTCTCGTATGTATTGTATTTGCATATTAAGTCCCTCTATTCTCTTGCTCTAGCCTAGCACTTAGGACTACTCCCCAATCTGGCTTGTCATTGTACCAGTTCCCCTTCTGACTCAAGTCACAAGTGCCTCGAACCAACCTCCTCAAATCCTTCGGAGAGCATCCCTTTAATTTGTATGCTCCCAAACACTCGTAATTACTACTTTTCTACTGACGTCACGACACCCACACTTGACATTTAAAGATATGCTAAAAGCGCTTCTTTTCCTCACTAATTTTGCTTGGTCCCTGTGCATAGTTCTTGGTGTGCTTAATTATGCTGTCACTAATCTTGTTGACATGCTTTCTGTACGAAATATGTCAAATAGGTGTTAAGTGAGTCTCTTAGGGTGTTATTCAATTATAGTATTAGCATTTTTATTATTTATTAAGATGTACCATGCTATGGGAGTGCTTTATTTGTCCAAAAGTCTATTCTGTCAATTCAAATATCTGGTAGAAATTTAGACTTGCTGCTTCGTCTTGTCTCACTCGGTCTATCTGAGCAAAGTGGATGGCTGCACGCACCGGTAATACAATCGATAATAATGATAAGTCATTTTCATAGTGACCCAAGGGTACTAACTCATTTCTTAGGCACTTGACCTAAGTTGGAAAGCAAGCCTGTCAGTAGTATAATTATAACACGCATGGTAGCAGCATGCATTTGCAAAAAATTGAATACTTTAAAAATGTGTATAGCACTCAAGAGAACCAAATCTCTTACTAGGCATTTTACTTATACTAATAAGGCATGAAATTGGTCGCTTGGTCAAAGCATGTAGGTTGTATGACCCAGTGGCACACAAAGAGGCAATTTACTCGGACGGACAGATCAGCTGGGGATCAGGTAGGGTTTTAGCTAAACTATGAATTAGGCCACTTAGGACAGTACCAAAACCATCGTAGTACAGTCCGTTTGAGTCCTAGACTGAAGAGACAGGCATCCAAGATTGACTTGTGCTGTAGCAGAAGCAAGCGCTCGTAGCTGGGATGGTGCTCTGACGCCTGCTCGGGTCGTAGATGCTGGATGTGGATAGCATCGACTTGAACCGTCCTTAGTGCTGGTGGACGTGCACGTGTGTGTCTTGCTGACGATGGCCCCAGCTGGCCGTACTCTCCCTGACGAATGCCGAGCTCGGAACCCGGGGCTCTACTTGATGCTCCACAAATATTCTTTTGGAGAATCTAAGCTGATCTGCATGCGTCCGAGCATGTGCATGATGAACATACCGTCTGCTTGTCTGGCTTAAAATAAACGTGGTGCTCTCTAAGACTTGAAACTGGCAGTCGAAGCAACAGCAAATATAATTCATTTGTAAAGCGCCCTAAGATAACCGAATCTCTATTCAGGCGCTTCACATATGCCACGGGGCTCGAGCCTACTACCTCGGCCAGACCTCGGTCTGGGCGAGCGCCTTTACCACAGGGCCAAACCAACTAGGCTGCTTTGACCTACCATACAAGCTAATAGACCAAAATGGTCAACGTCCACCTCAGTAGCTAAAGGACATTGTTTTGAAATTGAATTTGAATTGAAAATTGAAATTGAAAAAATCACCAGCTGTCACTAATTCAGGGCTGATCTATCGCCATTTCTTAAGCAGGTCCCTGAAAATCACTGGGGCACGAGACCAGCTAGTGTTTTACTGCTGTCCTGTTATCTGACTTCGAAGAAAGAAAGATCGGATGCCTAGTGAAACTATACCATCCTGCCGACTACACACTACTAGTTTTAAGTTTCTCGTTTAATCGATTTAGATGGATTTGGCTGTGACGCTATAGACTTTTTGTAGGGCTATGCAGTTGGCTTACCTGTTTATGCTATGCCCATCTGCGCACTGTTATTACTCTTAGGTATGGCTGCCATGTGTCAAATAATTCTTATTGGATATGCTACTCTCAGCCAACCATAAAGAAGATATTTGAAAGATTAAGGAATTTTAACGGACAGCCAAAGCAGGTATGCCCATGTTTTTGGCAGTATGTCTGAGTTCATCCTGTTCTTAGTATGCTACTGGGAACAGGCAGCACCAACTATACGTGGACTCGTTCATTTGGTCAGAGTGAGGCTACCAGATGGATATGTTGCTATACAACTTTGATTCATCATATTAGCCAGAATGACATGCTTGGAGATAATATGCTGTTCCTGAAGGATAATAGTGTATGGGAACCGGATAAGTCGTTGTCAATTATAGTACTATCGAACGTCCGAAGTACAGCTGTACACTTATACTCTGAGCTTCGAGCCAGATAGTCAAGCTTGCTTCGAACTTTGAAGGTGTTCGTGCTTTGGGCTTCCAGCGAGCGAGCTGTACTCTTTTGCTTGTGTGGTACATATGTTTGCTGCTTTCGACGGTTCGCTTCTATGGGGAGGACATAAGCTATATGTGTGCTTCCTATTGCTGTCGTGCTCATTGCTGCCGTTGGCATAATTGCATATATCGCTACCAGCTCGAAGGTCTGTCACGAATCGGTGAGGACCATGTTACCTTTACGATCGCCGCGTTTGTAGCGAAGGAGCTTAATTCGGGATTCGCAGCATCTCATTCATAAAACTGAGCTAAATTCAAATTGAATATGTAATAATAATAATAATACACTTGACAAAGCGCCCTCAGAGAACGCAATTTCTCTCTAGGCGCTTTACATTTGCTGCAAAGGAAACGTGATCGAGTGGTGAGTGGTACCATTCTTGATAAAAAGCATGAATAACACGGTTACAGGAGTTACATGCACAGGGCCAGCATGCAAGTGTGGTTATATAGGAGCTGAGACAGAAGCAAAGACAAGAAAGGTAAGTTGAAGAGCCGGTAGACTGTAGCTATCGTACAATATATATATATATATATATATATATATATATGTATGTATATATGTATATATATATGTATATATATGTATATATATATATATATGTATATATATATATATAGCATTACCGTGTCAGCCATGGTTCCTCTTCTCATCGGGTGCTACTTAGATGGACAATACAACATTGAAGCAAATGCAAAGCTCAGAGCGTTCATTTTTCGTTCGAATACACGTTCGGACACTGGAGCATTGAGAGACAGAACGGTATGGAGTCTAGTCCCTCGCCGATTCCCGCTCCGAGTTTCCCGGCTTTATTCTATCGAGGTTTTTCAAATACTGTACACCCATAGTCATTAAAGAGTTGATCGAGAAGGTGAAAATGGTACAGCGAGCTCTTAGTTGTCCGAGTCAATTATATTTCCCTGTATACAATAAAAAATTAAACTAATGTACGTATTAGGTATGTACGTAGGTCTGTGTATTCGAGCACCTCCCTCATACCCTTCAACGCCAGGTGTGTCCACTCTACCACTCATTGTGTGTGGGCAAGAACTTTTTTCCAAAAGAATGGTGTGGTGAAACCAAGCCAATCGGAGCGTGCTGTTCACTGTTTTACTATCCTACTGTAAGACTTTTATGTGTTCGTGTAATTAAAATGTACGGTAATAATAATGATATTTTTAACGTCTAATACGTCCTGGTTTCTCTCATTCTGACTGATGTATTTGTAAATTTCAATGCAATTGTGACTGTTATGGTGTTATTTCATATCCAGAGGGCTCAAATGGTGCTAAAACCATATTTAGAGGGTCGCGAATAGGTTTTCAAAGCTCGAACTACGAAAATGTTCGATTTATAAATACAATCCTACTGCACAGAAATTCACTTATCGCGGTAGAGTCTGGAACGGACTAACAACGATAAACGAGGGACGACTGTAATACAATTGTGACTTTGAATGGTGCTTTTGATGTTGATGCATGTTCGTAAGTACAGCCGGGCATACATACGTGAATGCATAGGGTGTAAGATTTTAAGACTTAGTTTTGGTCACGCAGTATGCTACTTTGAATCTGCCGCGTAAAACGGTAATTAGGTTTGAGCTATTAGTGACAAGCTAAACTAACTTTTTATCGTCTACAAGACGACAGGTTTGTATAAGAATTGCTTCCGGTAGCAGCCTATATGAAATGAATGAAGTATTCAGGAATTTGTCATCTTAAGTGAGCACAACTCCACATCACTGTCGGGACAATAGAATGGTATGTGAGCCACCGTAGTAGATGTAGGTCGTTTGTATAATGCCCTAAGAGAACTCAATCTTTTCCGGGGGGGGGGGCACCCCCCCTACAACTTGCTGCATGAGAGGCAGTAACCAAGGATTAAGGATATCCAAGCTATCACACTTGGACAAACATTCAAAACCATCTGAGTATCACATATAGGACATAGCATCATAGACCAGTGTGCAAAAGCTCCAGAGAGAGAGAGAGAGAGAGAGAGAGAGAGAAAGAGAGAGAGAGAGAGAGAGAGAGAGAGAGAGAGAGAGAGAGAGAGAGAGAGAGAGAGAGAGAGAGAGAGAGAGAGAGAGAGAGAGAGAGCGCTCGGAGCGACTGGTTAGCAATATTCCTGGCTAGTAACGTTCACTGAAATGAACACAGGCAAGCATGCAGAGCTGATAACGAACGATTAACGGCTAAGTTCGCAGGGTCACGGGGAAAGCTGAGCGGAACACACACGTCTGTAGGCGAGACTTAAATTCTGCGCAGTTATTGCTGTTGGTGACAGTGGCTGAGACCTATTCGTGACTTTCGGTACATACCAACTGAAGGCCTGATCACCGAAATATTTCAATTTACTGCAGGGAAGTCTGAGGCAATAGGGAGCCGAGGAGAGGCTGATGCGAAATCATACGGAAGTCTGATAGGAAGGTTGTTGCAAACGAGTGACCCTTCTGATATACAAAGAGAGACTCCTGAAGCCGATTTGATGTTCGACAGGGAGCCGTTGAAGCTCAAGCAGAACTGGTTTAACGTGGCAGCTATACCGTTAGACGAGCAGCGAAATTTTGAATGTTTGCTACGGGCAATTAAGGGCTCACTCAGGGAGTCCTTAATAATGGTAATTTAGGTATTCTATTCGCGATGCCTCTATCTAATGAACTAATTTTGCTGTCTCACTCTTGTCTTAAGCAGGGCCTGATTTGGGCGATATTCCCCAGCCGAAAGTAGGCCGATTTGACTGTGGAGGCAATATGTTCGTTCACTGACGAGTCGTCGTCGAATTGCATGTCGACATTATGGGCAGATCACAGAGAGATTAATGATAGACAATGTAATGTAATGTATCTCCGTCTGCAGCTCCACAAAATCATAAAGACTATGTGGGTGTTACGCAGGAAAGTTTTGTATAGCATTCACAGCCTAAACGTTCGGTACTCATTCGGTAGCCAGCAAACTTCGTCTCACGTAACAAAGAGAAGTGAGAAGCATAGCAGAGTCAGAAGAGCAGTTGAGTAGCATAGAAGTAGCAGCTCAGGACTGCTGAAAAGGATGAGCCGCAGTCTGCAGTAGGAGAGTAGTTGTCGTTGCAAAAGAATTGTGGAAGCGAGCTCCACAGTCTAGGACCTGCACAGCTAAAGCTTCTGTTGCCAACGGCCTTTAAGCGAAGGAACGGAACCGCTAATTTTGTGTCCACACGAGACATAAGGGTGCGAACAGGCTGAAACTGGTGCAGCAGTTCAGCTAGGTACGAAGGAGCCAGGCCGTGGCAGGTCTTATGGGTCAGCGTAGAACTTTGCTCTGTATCCGTTGCTCAACCGACATCCATCCTAGCTCCTTTAGCAAAGGAGACACGTGCTCAAACCTCTGGGACTTGAAAACTAGACTTTCAGCCACATTCATCATGAGCTGCAGTGGCCTAGTTGCTTTCTTTGGTAGCCCAGCCAAAAGGGCATTACAATTATCAAGCCGAGACAGAACCGAGGAGATAGTTAAATTTTGTGCAAGCCACTGTGGAAGACAGCTCTTAATCTTTGATAACGATCGGACGTGATGGCTAGCTGTAGAAGCAGTAGTCTGAATGAAGCTTTTAAAATTGAGGCAGCTGTCGAAAACGTCACCTAAATTTCGAGCATGTGGTCGCACAGCAGCATCGTCTATTAGAAGAGCAGAGCCTTTTAATGCAGCCACACGGTTAGGGTGTCCTATGAGCAGCAGTTCGGTTTTATCGTTATTTAGTTTCAAGAAGTTTTCAGAGAGGATCGAATATCGGCAAGGCAAGCGTTCAGTTTCTCAGTTGCTGCAGCAGATTCCGACGGTTTGACAACTCAATCGAGGGTGAGGTCGTACAACTGCAGGCTTACGCTAGCTTTGCCTGTGACTATTCGGTTGGTCTTAACATCGTCAAGTTTCACGAGTGAGTGGCCATTAAAGTTTAAAGGCCATTTAAGTTCAAAGGTCGTCAATCAGTGCTGAAAGGGATCTATAGAAAGTCGAATGCTAGGCATGAAGGCTTAGAAGTGTCAATGGGCTGATTTTAATCGGCATAGGAAAAAATCTTCAGGCAATTTTATTGGTCAGAAGGAGACGATTGAGCTCTAGCTAGATGACTTTTTCAGATCTTCACATCTTTTTCTTAGCATGTCAAAGAATTGAGCAAGTCGGGAATCTCTCGGATATGTGCAAATATGCTTGCATATAACATCTCTTGCAACAAAACGTCAAAGCATCAGCGATGCAGTAGAACATGTGGAAGTTTGAGCTGTGCTGTACTCTTTCATTGCATGTTTCTGTGGGACAGGTGGGTTTGATCGCCGAGTTTTTTTTGCAGAATTTGTATTTGCCTCCTGGAGCTCATAGAGCTCAAACAGTTCGTATATATCTTCCATGAGGGGCCCTGTATAAAGGCACACCCTAACTAAGCCCTAGCAAATTTACTTGGGTTCTGCCGGGGTTTGAATTAGTATTTTCGGAATATGTTTGGCTGTCACGCGAAAATATGCATTGGAGTGGCTCAAGCGTCAGCACCAGCAGCGACTATTGCAGTGCGAGATTTTTGGCTCAGTCTGCCGAGTATTTTTGGGGTTGTTTGACCATTGATCACCATGTCATTAAGTGGCAAAGTGTCCATTTTCTTGGCTTGGCATCTCGGTCCATGCCACTTCGTTGGTTTATCAATTGTGACGAGTAGCACCGCAGTATTGCACCACATCTCGCCATCCTGCACTGGTTCTCCATCAAGTAGCATATCGATTTCAAGGTCTTGTTTATTATCTTTAGGTCATTTAATCTCTTGTTCCATCATATTTTTATGATTACCCCTTAATATTTTCGTCGAATTACTTGCTCTTATTAAAGCCAAGTTAATAATTAAAGATCGGCAAATACCATGCCTTATTTATTTATGGGCCGGAGAGCGTTAACATACACTGCATAGCGAGGATTAAGCCAGAGAGAGAGAGAAGGACTAGACATTCACCTTGCTTGAGGCAGCGAATGATGTTACGGCCAGGAAAGGCATGCAGAGTTGCAACCGACTACTGTTGTACCCATTATGTGCTTTGGTTTTAAGGGTTGCCCGTTGGATCATTGGACTCGTACTAACCCGAGCCTTTGTTAGCTACTTTTAACCATCTTGAATTAAATTAGAGAATGGCCAGCTTGAATATCAAGAACCTGTCCACTTGGTAATGATACAGGTTGGACTGTTAGAGATAGATAGAAAGAGAGCAGGTGGGGATGGTTATTGATTTTGAACCTGTGCAGTTTGTAATGGAGTAACCATGTATGATTGCTGCAATCATGTTGGTGACTCTCCTTTACTACCTCATTCAACAGTCGATGCATTGTGTTTGTGTTTTGGGCTTGAGTTAACATCATACAGTTGTTATTATTAGTTGTTCGTGCTGATTAAAAACCCAGTGTAGTTTGAATACCTGCAGAAGGCGATGCAATCTTCTTTCAGTATCCGGCATTCGTGGGAACCTACAAAGTTCAACATGTGCGCGATCTCACGGCAGGATACGACAGCAGTCAACCCAACGGAATACCTGTAATGAAACTGTTTGCATGCACCCGGTCTGATTTGAGATTAGCTTGGTGCATAGTAGTCTTTTCGTCCAGCCTTGTGTAAGGCATTCAACAAGACACCGTGTTCCATTCCTACCACAATTTTTGTTGATTTTTACTTACATCGACTGCGATAACCTCATTTCTTAATAAGCTGCTTAAAGAACGATATGTTACCCTTATCTCATCAAGCTTTCCACCATTTCAACACTCAAACCGCATGGGTTGCGTTATTGCAGGCCCAAAGATGATAAGGTTAAGACTATACAGCAAGCATTTGGTTAAGTGGCAGCACACTTTGCATGAATTGCCTCCTTAACAGATGTAATATGCGGACCTTAAGGCCACATGCCCAGGGAAACTATCTTCTTTAGCTCAAAAAATTGAATGAGCAGCCAAATTTTGGAGGTTTTTGTCTTGCCGAATGTGTGTATTTTTGTACTTCTAGTCGTCAAAGCAGGCTTCAGATCGTGTAATTGTAAAGAGTCGGTGGCTTAGCCGTAAGCCTTATATCTGATTTGTCGCACGGTTAGTTTACACTCGCAAAGTTGGATGCAGTGATACATTTTCTAGTTGATACAGATGCAGTTAAAGTGATGCCACCTAACTTCTCGGCCACGAGATCACCACATTAAATACTGTTGTACAATTGACCCATGTTGAGCTAGGAAGTAACCCATTGTGGACAGTACGTGCATATTGATAACAGCCGTGTGTAGCAAATAATGTTTATGAATAGCAACTTCGAGGTAATTATTTGTCGAGGCAGATTGCTAGCATCATCCAGCCGTAGTAATGCTGAAGTGTCTGTAACTAGTATTCTTAGTATACCATTAATGTATTAGGCTATTGTATCAATGGCAATGTAGGCTTTTAGTACAGTTGATCATTGTGGTTGGAATTGCAAGCAGTGTATAGCTACGGTTAAGAAAATGGAAAATGCTTGGATTTATAGGGAATCTAATTTTCAGATTAACAAATTTATATGTATTATTATCTCTGATGCAAATACTAGAAGCTGTTAGCGGTATCATAAATATCCGTTTGCCGAGGAATTGAAACTGTTTTTTCAAGAGTTTAACTCTTGACGACCTCTTCTCACCACGACTATGACCTGCAATCGTATGAAGCTCTCGAAAACGAGATTGCTTATAGTAATAATAGAGATCCCAAATTGCTTATAGTAATAATAATAACACACTTGATATAGCACCCAGAGAGAACTCAATCTCTTTTAGGCAATTTGCGTTTGCTGCAAAACAAATACCATTGAAATGGTCAGTGGTATCATGCTCAATAACCGCAAGCCTAACATGGTTAGGGGTGACATTCACAGCATCTTGAAATGGTGTAGATGAATTTTGAATTTTTTCATCGCCGAAATGCTTAAAGTTGTATAGAGATTCCAAACAGGCAGTATAGCTAGAGACTCGTCTATAGAGCTGGACCGGAAAGCACTAGCACTCGTTGTTGACCGATGGGAGATAGGGTTGCTGCTCTGTGAAACACAGACACAAATCCAGTCTGTGGCGCGTTTTTTTGTAGATTAATCATCTGCATTCATTTAACAAATCTTCTCTGTCCGGTTGCAGACTTTGCCAGTTAGTTCAGCCAGTCAAATGATCACCTTCACTTTTGAGAATGGATGTGTTGCAACACTTCGCACAAGTGGCACAGAGCCAAAGATCAAGTACTATACCGAGCTGAGAGACCTTCACCGACAGTACGTAGCCAGTAGCATATGGGTGCAGATTTTATTCACCAACTGCCATTATCACCTTAGCTGAGCCTTGGTCTTGCAAAACCTATGCATGCTACGGCAAAGTCTCTACCCTCAAGCAGATCATTCGCGATGTAAAAATGCACGCTCATACTTGCTCTGGCTTGCGAAAATGTATGCATGATATTGTGCAGTTGTGAGTCGAGGTTAAATCTTGTCCCACTGTAACCCGCACCAGAATCAGGGAGCCCAAGTTAGTCTTGCCTGTATTGGATAGATTTTGGGCACTGCTTAGGAAAGGTTAACAAAATAAATCAAGAACCGATTTTGCTTCGCTTCTCATTATAATGATTCATCTACAATATTAAGTAAACCATGCATGAATTTTTTCATAATTTCAACTGTGTATGCCAATGGTTCTACGGCTTCATAACGGGTATATGTACGTAATGTGTGTAAGGTATCTCTGTAATTTCACAAAGCCGCAAGGACTATGTGGGAGTTAATCAGGAGAGTTTTGTATAGCGCACTCACAGCCTAAGCTGCTTTCGGTATGCATACGGTAGCCAACAGACTTCTTCTCACGCGACAAAGAGAAAGTGAGAGAAGCATAGCTGAGTCAGGAGAGCAGTTGAGGTAGTGAGTAGCATGAAAGTATCAGCTCAGGACGACTGGAAAAGATGTGCCATAGTCGGCAGCAGGAGAGTAGCGGTTGTTTCGGAAGAATTGTGGAAGCGAGTTTCATAGTCTATTACCTGCAGAGCAGACGCTTCTGTGGCCAACGTTCTTTAAGCAGAAGAATTGAACAGCTAATTTACTGTCCATACAGGACCTGAGGGCACGAGGAGGCTGAAACTGGTGCAGCAGTTCAGCTAGTTTTGAAATAGGCAACCCATGGCGGGCCTTGTGGGTCAGCGTGAGATCTTTTATCTGTGTCTAATGATCAACCGGCAGCATCCAAGCTCTCGAGAAAAGGAGTCGTATGGTCAAACTTCTGGGATTTGTAAACTAGCCTTGCAGCCATATTTATGGCCAGCTGCAGTGGCCTAGTAGCTTGTTCTGTAGCTTAGCCAAAAGGGAATAACAATAACCTTGCCAAGACAGAACCAAGGAGCTATTTTAAATTGTTTGCTGGCCACCGTGGAAGACTCTTTGAAATCTTGGATAGGGATCGGACGTGATGGCTTGCTGTGTAAGCAGTCTTCTTAATGAAGCTTTCAAAATTTAGGCAGCTGTCGAATGCGACACCTAAATTCCGAGCACGTGGTGATGGTCGCACAACAGCATCGCCTAATAGATGAGCAAAGCCTTCTACTCCAGCCACAGGCTTGGGGCGTCCTATGAGCAGCAGTTGTTTTTATCGTCGTTAGTTAAGTAATACAAATACATGTTCGTCCGACATCAGTACCCATTAAGAGTCTTCTATACATCCCTTCTATCTATCCTAATTATTAACCATGCTTCTGGAGGCAGATGTTTTTTTTTCTCCAAAAGATTCCTCTAACTTTGTCGATTTTATGCACGTTCAAGCATATTGAAGCATTTCAAAGTACACTTACAGGGAAGCTTAAAAAAATGGCCGCAACTCTGAATATTGTGTTGTGGACTTGCTATTGCAACATTCTTGTCTGCTTCACCGCTAGGGAGTGTGATGTGTTTTCAGTTGTCTTGCTTCATTTAATTGAGCACCCTTATCATTCTAATAATGGCTCATAGCAAAAATGGATGAAATCCGGTCTAAATAGCCAGCATATTCACCATATGTATAAATTGCTATCGTAACACAGTGCTTGCTTTTAGCAATTAAGGTTACTTGGCATCGTATTTCTGCATTGCTGTATGGGTGACTCAGATGATTCTTACGGTTAATGGCCAGTGCTGCTGCCACTTCTGGATGTTCCATGCGCCACTGCTGATTGGCTTTAAATACTGTAGTGGCTTTATTAACGGGTTGCTAATAGCCTTGTTTAAGTAAGACTATAGTGACTTGGAGATTGGATGACATCCTCGGACTAGGGATTTCACCTCGTGCTATATTCTGAAGAAATACTGTGAGACCTGTTTGGTAGCTGGGAGGGATAACAGGATCTGGTTGGACAGCACGTATTGACCGGCGGAAAGGCCGATTAAGATGGTGGCATTCCAGAAGATTACTCTTCGAGACCTGGCACGATCGGTCATTAAAAGAAGTCTTGAGAACAGGTGCTAGAGACAAAATGGTAAGTAGAGGGTTAGTCAATAGCAGCATCTTCTGTCGTGTTGCAAAACGCAAGCCTTTGCTAACCAGTCAGCAAAGAGCATTGAGCTTATGACTATTCCCATTGGACAGTGATCTGGGCAGTGACAATTTATGGACTGGCGTGAGTAAGTTCGCATAGTTCGGTAATGGCAAGGAAAGAATAAGTGTCAAGGCCGCTCGGAAAGATGAGGCATACAGTGTGCTGAGTGTTTGCAGCCGGCTATAACATTTTGTGGCAAGCTGGCATGGCTTGTTGTTGCTTTTCTGCAAAAGGGGTATCTAGCGGTGCATCGTTTTGAGTGTGTGATGGACCAGCATGTTACCTTTGAGCGGTCCAAGAATTTGGATTGCCTCAGTGAACTGCTTGGTGAGACCTCCATTCAGCTGCAAGAGCTTGCTACCAGGTCGGAAAAATGCTGATTTGCCGTTGTGGTATCAATGCAGTGGCCCACTCAGTCTCCGGATCTGAACCCAATGGAACATTTATGGGATGATGTAGATCAGCAGGCATTGTTATCTGCCTCATCTGCCTTCTTTTTCGCAAAAATCCAAGCACTTCGGAACAGTGTACCCGAAGAGATACCCATGAAGCATGGGCGACGTCATATTTAACTTCTCAGAACCAATGTGTTAGTTCATTTGCCAGTAGTAAGCATTTTTGCAAATTATGCTCTGCTGTTGCATGCACGCCATTGTAGAAAGTTCAACTACGAACCCAAAATTGTAGCCACTAAGGCAGCAGAGGCCATACTGAGATAATGTTTTTGATGCTGGGTATAAATCATGGATAGTAGTTGACATTAAAAAGTCATCTGGAACAAGATAGTTTGTATACAATTTAGTAGTTGTGGATCTTGCTTAAGCTGTTAAATGTTAAATTCAACCCGACTTATGCACTGTCTCACAGAAATGGCGATGTAATGGCACACACAGTTATCAAAAAGTAACGTTTTTAGTTAAAAGTGAGCAATGACTCCTTGATATAGTTGGTAGTTTGCTATCGAGAGTAATTCGATTTAACGATTTTGGAAGTCCAAAGTGCAGATCTCGGTTACAGTGCGATCAGTTATCTAGCGCTACGAAGTCGCTTTACATGGCAGAATTGTTGCAGGATTGTTGAGTTCTTATTAGTTAATGACGTACTTATGCAATCTAGTGGCCACCTTGGCGGGTTATGTAAATTTTCTCGTTCCAGTACATCAGTGAGGAGAAAATTAGGCAATATATTTTGTGTTTGTGGTTTAGTTTGGTAAATAAAAAATATATTAGCAGATTCATGCTTTATGGATAAACTAGCTTACACTGTTTTGTGCATGCCAGTTCACTGCCAAACTGCTGATTTGCGTGGTCAGAAGTCGGACGTCGTCACCAGTGGATGCCCCTTCCATATGATGTCTCAGCAACTCTCTTACTGGCATGAAGACTGGCATTACATTTAGATTAAATTTTAAATTATACCAAGCTACTAATGGTTATGCATAGCGTGAGAGTTGTGATTAATTGAACTAAGGAGGAGTGAGTGGCAAGTTTCTTAAATACCTAAAACATGCTTAGCTTGCCCTTCAATAAAATTTGCACACTTGCAATCTAAAGTTTTAGCTCGTGAAAAAGCAACGAAAGAACGCAAACTTGATGAGTGCAGCCGGTTGCCATGGTACCTAAATATGTGCTCAGTATCATTATGCTGGCGGTCTATAGAGGATCTAATGGGATTGCAAGCTAAAGCAAGCTGTAAAAGCTGTAAATGTCTAGTCTCAAAGCACCTATAGGCAGTAGACAGTGCTTGCCAGCACCACCCAGCAGTCTGAGGTCTGCTATGTTCCGGTTTTCTTGACTCTGGAGTATGGCGAGACTACGGAAATAGCCTTCCTTACTACAAAACCTGCATGAACAGTCCTTTATAGATGACGGCTACGGCATCTTGGTGCTCCACTCATCGGAATCAGCCGTGTTAATATAAAAAAACGCAATATCTTAATGCACGGGTTACAGGTATTCGTTTTCTCCAGCGCTCCCTTGTTGACCGAAGGCTGGTTATCGGAACGGGAAATATGGATCTTATTACTATTGGCCCTATGGCAAAAAAGTCTATATAGTAAGAATTTGATACTGTCTCTAGGATAGTCTTCAAATCTTGGAACTGTAGTTGAGAAATGCTTCCACCCTCTGCCTGACTTAGATCACTCCCGTTTCTCTCGCGGCAATGAATTACCTAAAAGAAATTTTCTATGACAAGTAAATTAATGTCTGTTGGCCAAAGAAGCGGTTTCTCTGGGGATCTTGGGCTGCAACTACATCTTAGTAAGAATAATACTAATAATAAGATATAGTTTGTGGGGAAGTAAATCTCTTTCTATGCACGTCAAATATCTTCATTCATGCTGCGGTTCTCATTTTTTCTTCTTTAGATGAGATTAAGTTAGTTGGTTACCCTATGTGGACATGTATAGTAGTTTAAGTTCTTTGAGTGTGGTTGCAATTGTGTTTTATTTTTATTAGGACAGCCTTCGACCGATGCAGCATGCGGGCTCGGTATGATTTTATGTCGACCCTCATCGCCGTGATCGTCGCTCACCAAATGCACTTGAGTAG
Source organism: Cristatella mucedo (assembly GCA_009760855.2). Lineage (NCBI taxonomy): Eukaryota > Metazoa > Bryozoa > Phylactolaemata > Cristatellidae > Cristatella > Cristatella mucedo. Next base: position 93,039 of record WPIO01000145.1, on the reverse strand, counting down.
TCATTTACCCGGTCATTTGGTGGGGTAATCAGGACGGCTGCAATTGATCAGTAAAGTTAATGAGAAGCTGATCAACAGTTGTATGACCTAAAAAATAATAATAACATATCATGTGTATTGTTACCTACGAGAAGAACTAGACATCCACCTGGGAAACAAGCATTTATTAGTTTAGTCTACTCAAAGGATATCGTGAGGCCAGTTGGTAGCAAGATAAGAATTACCAAAGTGGCCAACCAGTTACCATAAAGCTGAGCAACCGAATCTTCTTAAGGTCTCAATTACGCATGATTAATTGTGGAAAATCTTGCGAAATATTACTGGCATAGCAGAGTGCATATTGAAGCTCGTTTAGAGTATGTCCTATGTGAGTCGCATATGTCAGATGGCGCAGAATATGTAATATATAGCTACTGGTGTACAGAAAATGGTCGTGAAAAAAAAACAATCACGTCCTTTTTGGATTTTCGGTTCGTGTCTTTGTCAGCACCATGGCGCTTGCTGCACATGTTTTAGCTACTACAAGTCTGCTGGAAAAGCCTATATTGGTTAGCCTCTACGCGAGAGATAACAATCTGAAGTTATGTTTATGCCCAAACCTCTGTAGGCTTACCCCTCGATTAGTACGACCTGGCTCAACCAGTTCCTGTAGCCAATGTCATTTAGTTCGATTTTGAACTTGGAGTATGACATTTGTTTTTCTTTATAGGAAAACCGAAGCAGAACTGACTGTGGAGCTTCAAAATATGGTGGTTGCAATTGTTCAGGAGTGTCTTCAGCCTCACGAAAACAGCCTAATAGAGCGTGCTCCATAAGCACCCAGAAGCAGCAGCAGCAGATACAACTATTGCCTGATTGGATTCTCCTGCACTTTCAGCACCCTGCACAGCGCGTGAACTGTAACCTACAGTGGCTTTAGTGGCTGGCTTCGGACGACTAGTTGGACTTTAAGTGGAAGGTACTGAAGTTACTTACCGGGTGTAGGTTACTGATCTTAAAGCCAATAGCGGTATTAATAAATGATAGTACTCGATGCATTTTGTGTTACTTGTTCCGTTAGATAACATCATCATTTCGTGTTTTGATGATAATGTTTGGTGGCTAATAATAATAATACGGAGTGCTCTTCTATTACTGGGATGAGCTAAGCGTCGACGTCATAGTGTTTCAATGTAACAGGGTATGCTGTATACGTGTTAAGGTCTGATGGATAAGTCAGGCCGTCGTAACAATAATAATGTATTAGGTGTAAAAGAACTAAGAGACCCAATTTCTATCAGCCCTAATTCCTGTAAGCAGGGTCAAATCAGGGAAAGCTGAAACACTAAACGGCAAGAGCTTCCCACGAGAAGGTCAGAGTCCTTCTGGCAGTATGCATGCAGGTGAGAGCAAAGAAAAAGACTGCTGTAATGAAACCCCATATGCCGGTCGGCCATGTTGTGTGCAAATACTCTGACCAATGACAGTTCCTTGCAATGTGGACCTTGTTATGGCAGCTATGCCCGTCGATGGCACAGGGTAACAGAAGATTTTATGAGTATATATATATCCCTAGACATGTTTATATAGCACACGTGTGTATATACTATATGTATATGGATGTACAATGCCAGCCCAACAACTCTTCGCACCCTGTGTCTCAGGTAGTTAGATAGGTATAACAAGATAAATCGCGAAAGCCAATACTGTTGAAATAACCTGAAGCATGCCGTAGTTAAAGCAGCTTATTGTGCACAAAGTTGCAATGAAATAAAAAAAAAATAGTAGCGTGTAGCCCCTTCGCGTTTTTTTTTTATAACAGTGAGGAGCCTTTTGAACATTAATTCTCACAATTTCTCAAGTACGTCAGATGTGTGATTATACTGCCTTTCCGTATGCACAAGTTTGAATAATCCATTACAATTTCGCGGAAGGATGACCTGTTGGGGTATTTTGTGCTCCAACTCCTGCCACAAGTGTTCAATGGGATTCAAAATCTGAACTTTGACTGGGCCGTTCTAAAATCCAGGAGTGGTCGTAACCTTGATGCATTGGGTTTTCAAACGAGTCCTTTACCATGCCTGCGGTCTGTTTCGGACCATTGTCCTGTTTCATTGTTGTTTCATTGTCCAAATAAAGTTAATACTATGAGCTGACGGAATGCCAGCGATCTTCACAACGTCCAAGTAGCAATTTGCTTTCATTTTCCCCTGCACCCGATGCAAGCTTATACGGATACAGTAATAAGGTCTAGAACTCGTCTCCTAAGACCCTTTACCAGTTATTCTGACTGTTGTTGGACTATATCCCGTAAGAAATTACGTGCCTATGGACACCTAGACGCTTATCGCTTCAGGCTGCCGGGTCTCCCGTGCCGGCCTTAGCTACGCCGGCTGCTAGTAACCTGCATGTTTGTTATGATGGTGCGAACCTATTCGTTATCGTAGTTCAAATGCATTTCTGGATGTTACTACTGTTGCTAAGATTCGTGAATTGTGCATTAACAAAAGAAAAGCACCCCAGGGCCGCCAGCTTAGACGCAGTTCTTTGGTGGGAACTGCGAGCCGAGACCCGCTCGTTTGGTATGCCTAGGATTGTCTCGAACCGCTCAGCACACTTCCCCCACAAACGTCAATGTGAATCTATCCAACTTAGTGGTCATCAGGCCTGTTATAAATTCGGTCGCCCAACTTAACGCTTGTCTTGGGAATCCTCGCTTAATGTGCAATAAACCTCTAGTAATAACCAACGTTATATCTTAAAATGGGCTCAACCTTGGCTGAAACTTGGCTAAAATCTGTTAACTTCCCGAAAATTAAAGACGGTGCCCTGACTGGTTTCTCATTCTTTCACATCCCCACATCAATCAAAACTGGAGGCCGGGTTGCTATCATTATGGGCTCGAAATTCAACTTCACGCCATTTGCAGTACACTTGAAGAAGTCTTTCAAATCGATTGTCCTGATTTCACCCGAATACAAGCTACAAATGGTGGCAGTAGTCTATTGCCCACTGGGTACCAAATATTCAGATTTCTTCGATCTCATTTCAATCTGTGTACAACAAATAAATCGATCCTTACTCGTTAAGGGGGATTTCAACATTCACTCTGATAACTTATCTGACGCCTTTAGCACTGAATTCCGTGCATTGACTCTTGTCTTTTGTGGCTCACGTGCATGATCAAGGGTCACGCACTCGTTCAAATCATCTCATGCACTTTGCCAGCACCAATCGTTAGCAAGTCCTACTTTTCTGACCACATGCAGAACTCATTCAGTCTACAACGTGGGTTTCGATGACTTACCGAAATGCACTCGAATTAGGCTAACATCGACCAGACCTAAGCATTGCCGAGCCCACATTTTTCGCTGACTTTGTTGTACACGTTCAAATTAATCTGTCCACCAAATTTAATTTCGCTGCTCGCGTCCGCACGTATGCAAATGAGCTTCGACGCCGAACGCTTGTACCACAATCCATCGCAATCCATTCTAGTTCCCGTCAAATCCACCACAAATCAGCGGCGCACCGCTCCAAAACGTTTGGAATATCAAACTCCGCTACTCGCACAATATACCCGGAAAGTTTCGAGAGATTTTGCTCATGCATTCTTACGAAGTCCACTAAAATAAGATGGCGATGGCCCAGGCCAATACCGCAATCCACCGAAATCCACTCCATTCCACCTCATAACGAAAGAAATCCGGTTCGCAAAGCTCCTTTTTGGATTGCATACTACAGTAAACTCTGCAAAAATTGCACTTACAAAAAATTTCACTTGCATTAGCATGGTCGTTCAAGTGCAATGTGCTGCAATCGACTGTAGTAGCCCGGGCCAATACCACAATCCTCTTCAATCCACCGAATACACAGCACGAAAAATCGAAAAACATTCCACCGAGCTCCAGTTTTTATTGCATATTAAAGTACACGATTACACGGTGCACAACCACGTAAAATAGAAAAATCTGTGCATCTTCACACTATGGCAATGGCGGCAATCGTCTGAAATGACCAGGAACATTACCAAAATTCACCGTAAATCGTCCTCAAATCGCCATCGCAAAGACATTGCATATAGATCTGGACTCAATTCAAAGTGCATCCACAAAATTTCGCTCCATTGTGCACACAAATTGTCATGCAATACATTGCAATCGACTGCAACGTCCCGGTCCCTTACCGCAATCTACCTCAATTCGCAGCAATACGCCGCCGCACAGCCACCAGAACACGTATACTAGAAGCTCAAATTATGATTGCAAGCTGCTTTACTCCTCGGTTATTGTGTATTTGCATAACTTCACTGCAATTGCCTCGACCATTCGGCAGCGATGAACTGCAGTACACTTAAAGCTATAATTCTACGATTCCAGGTTTCTAAATTCTTAACCTGAGATTCCATGTTGCTCCAATTTTTGGTTATTGTGTGATCGCACAATTTCACCACAGCGCCTTGACCATTCGGCAGCAAAGCACTGCAATTGACTGCAATGGCGCGGGCCAATACGGCAATCTACATCAATCTGAAGCAAAAAGCCCTGAAATTGGTTTCTTAATGCTCCAATTGTTAATTCATGTTGCAAAGCACACTAGTTAAAGTCAAACATATCACCTTAAGCAATTGCGCTCGAACAATCTCGGGCAATGCATGAAAATCTATGGCAACGGCTTGGCTCGAAGCAGCAATCCACTACCAACTGTCTGCACGAAGTGCCCATTGTCATCGCATTTCACATTTCTTTGTGCTAAAAGTAAATTTCTTAAGAATTTCAAACTATTTTGCACGTTAATTGTCAACAATACACGGCAATCGATAGCAACGACAGGGATTAATGCAGTAATTCGTGGCAGATCGATGAGAAATGGGCTGCACCAATCTCCATTCTCATTCCACGTAACATTCACCTTCAACCAATCGCCCACGTGCGATCTCGAGCGATGAATGGCGATCGGCAGCAATGGCCTGGGCCAATACTCCAATTCATGGCAAATTGACGAGTAATTGACAGCTCGAAGCCCCAATTTTCATTGCATATAACATTCCGCTGCGTCCAAAGTAAAACCGTGGAGTTTTTACGATGCTTTGCTAGCTAACTGTAGCACTTTGCTGGCCTTGGCTGAATTTTAGCGCGAACAAGAGCTGTTCGGAGGCGAGCTAGAATTCCTTTGTCCTGGAGCAGTGAGCCAGAGAGGAGCGTCAGCGCGGTTAGAGAGCAAGAGCTTAAGAGCAAGCCAGGAAGCTGAGACCGGCGGTGGCGATTCGGCCTTTAGAATTGGTCCGATACCCGCGGAAGCTGCTGATTGATGTTGGCTAGCCTGTCAACCTCCGCCTTCACTCGGTCCAAGAAAGAATCGTCTGGAACCCATTCGCCATTCAAGCTGGACAGAGGGGACATTCCAGTGGCCTAGTGCCGGTATTAGTTCCTTACAGTAATGGGCCATGGTGTCGGGCCCAATACCACTAAGCTCTTGCCCCATTGTCTCAGCCAAGTATTTAAGAGTCGAGCGACGCTCGCTCTGGGTCTTTTTGTCTGTGGTCTTCTGTCTTTGGTCCGGCTCCGCCGTCGGACTCGTTTTCTCTGGAAGCGAGGGAGGAGGGCGGGCTGTTCGCCGGCGATTGACGGAACAGGAGGAGACAGTGCTAGGAGGATTCGGTGGACTCCACCGAACACGGTCGTATCGCGCCCGAGCTGGCATTTTGTGTTCTTTCGTGTTCTGTGTGTGCGCGCTAGCACGTGGTCTCGGCATAGGGGTCTGCCGGTGCGAGCTAGGCGTAGTTGGCGTGTGTGGAATATTCCTGTCGCACTGTTGGAAACCGAGTTCTAGTTCACCGGTCAGGGTTTAGACTCTGGTTCGGGCTCCGTCTATTTGGGTCGTTTCCCATTATACACGTAAGTAGCCCCAGTGTGAAGACGTATTTCCTCCGCAGGAGTGCATGAGTTGGCGTGTGTGGAGTATTCCGGCCGCACTGGTGGAAACCGAGTTCTAGTTCACCGGTCAGGGTTTAGACTCCGGTACGCGCTTCAGTGCGGAGGAGTATTCCCTCCGCAAGAGTGTTTTAAGTTGGCGTGTTTGGGGTATTCCCTCGGCACAGGCAGGAACGGATTCCTAGTTCACCGGTTAGGGTTTAGGGTCCGGGTCGCGCTTAGTGTGGAGGAGTATTCCCTCCGCAAGAGTGTTGGTGCAGTTGAGAACGTGCGAGGAGTGTGAAGATAAAGCTGAACTAGACGCGCAGCGACTTTGTGCGCTTGCGAATAAAGTTCAGTAAAATCCCCAATCTGTGTGTCTCGCTTTCCAATTCACGCCGCGGACTCACGACCCCCTTTAGTAACGGTAAGCAGGTCAGCGCCAGAAACGCTCGTTTCGTGGCGGCCAGCTTATTGCGCGTAGGCGCGCACCGAACGGCATTAGGCGATAGGCTACGCCGCTAGGTAAGCGGCAGGTCAAGCTTACCCCGCCGAGCCTTCGGCGTTACATAACTGTCAGCAATGCACGGCAATCCACAGCAATGGTAGGGGCGAATAGCGAAATCCCTGAAAAATTGACATGATTGGCTGCTATAAACTGCAACTCTCATTCCACGTAACATGTAACTGATCGCGAGAATTATTGTCACCCATTGCGCGTGTTTAATAGACGGCAACGCACGGCAATCGACGGCAATGGCCCAAGGAAATTGCCAATCCCTAACGGTCAGCTACAGGTGAACCGATAGTGGCTGAGAGAAGCTCAAACGCTTCTTGCTTATTACACTGCACTGCATAAAAAGTGCAGCCACATCCTTATAAACAATTGTCAAGGCACAACCGAGGGCAATTCACGGCAATCGATGGCAATAGCCCGGCTTCTAACGACAACCAGTTTCAAATTTGCTGGAAATCGGCCGTTTGAATTTGTAATTGTCCTACCACATAACGCTCACTCATGGCGCACACACTGTCAGTACATACTGTGCGGCGTATTGCTGCGGATTGAGGTGGATTTCGGTAAGGGACCGGGACGTTGCAGTCGATTGCAATGTATTGCATGACAATGCGTGCGCACAATGGAGCGAAATTTTGTGGATGCACTTTGAACTGAGTTCAGATCTATATGCAATGTCTTTGCGATGGCGATTTGAGGACGATTTACAGTGAATTTCGGTAATGTTCCTGGTCATTTCAGACGGTTGCCGCCATTGCCATAGTGTGAAGATGCACAGATTTTTCTATTTTACGTGGTTGTGCACGCAGCATCGTGTACTTTAATATGCAATAAAAACTGGAGCTCGGTGGAATGTTTTTCGATTTTTTGTGCTGTGTATTCGGTGGATTGAAGTGGATTGTGGTATTGGCCCGGGCTACTGCAGTCGATTGCAGCACATTGCACTTTAACGACCATGCTAATGCAAGTAAAATTTTTTGCAAGTGCAATTTTTGCAGAGTTTACTGTAGTATGCAATCAAAAAAGGAGCTTTGCGAACCGGATTTCTTACGTTATGAGGTGGAATGGAGTGGATTTCGGTGGATTGCTGTATTGGCCTGGGCCATCGCCATCTTATTTTAGTGGACTTCGTAAGAATGCATGAGCAGAATCTCTCGAAACTTTCCGGGTATATTGTGCGCGTAGCGGAGTTAGATATTCCAAACGTTTTGAAACGGTGCGCCGCTGATTTGTGGTGGATTTGACGGGAACTAGAATGGATTGCGACGGATTGTGGTACAAGCGTTCGGCGTCGAAGCTCATTTGCATACGTGCGGACTCAAGCAGCGAAATTAAATTTGGTGGACAGATTAATTTGAACATGTACAACAAAGTCAGTGAAAAATTTGGGCTTGGCAATGCTTAGGTCTGGTCGATGTTAGCCTAATTCGAGTGCATTTCGGTGGACTGGGGTAATTTGATGAACCCGTCGAGCACAGCTTACCGCTTAGAGCCTCTGCACCCTAAATAACCAAGCCCTGAGGTACCTAAAAGACTTGCAGTTATTTCAGGATATTCCTTTGCGATTTGCCGTAGCGGGTTTGTCATGTTAACCCCGAAGCGACTTTCTACTTTTGGGGTTGGGGAGATCACTCTAATGGCCCTGGCGGTGAGTTCCTACTTATCTCAAATAAAACGTCAGCGACATGGCAAGGGTAAAGTCTATGAGCTCTATTATTTACCATTGAATAGAAAATAGATATTACTGGTTTTAAATAACTAGTTTATGCAGTTAATAGGCCGCGAACTCAGCGGAACCCAAAAAGTAATTTTCGCCAGTGTTGATTAAAACATAAGTTGGGCTTGGATATATACATACACACACACTCACACATATATATTTATATATACATGTGTGTGCATGTATATATATATATATATATATATATACACAGAAAGAGATTCGTGTATATATATATATATATATATATACACGAATCTCTCTCTCTCTATATATATATATATATACATGCACACACACACATGCATATATAAATATGAATATAAATAATTAATATAAATATATATATATATATATATGTATATGTAGCACAGCACCGGCCTAACTCAGTCTTTTAACAGCCTCAGGTCATTTCCCAGCACCTTTCAAAAAAGCTGTAGTCAGGCCACTTCTCAAGAAAGCGACACTAGACCAAGAGAACTTGAGCAACTACCGCCCAGTCTCCCTTCTACCTTATCCTATCAAAGACACTGGAACGGGTTATGGCGGACCAGCTGAAGTCATATATCGAAACTTAAAACCTTGCTAGTAAGTTCCAGTCTAGCTTTAGAACTAATCACTCCACAGAGTCAGCATTGCATAGGGTATACAACGACCTACTTAGGAATGCAGACATGGGTAGAGTGTCTCTGCTTGTTGTGCTCGATCTTTAGGCAGCTTTTGATACCATCGATCACAAAGTCCTTCAAGAGCGCCTCTCATCTCGTCTGGGCATCACTGGCACTGATCTGCAATGGTTCAGGCCCTATCTCAGTGGGAGACACGAGAGTATTGACGTGAATGGACAAAGATCATCCGAGGTACCTCTGAAATGTGGGGTAACTCAGGGCTCCGTGCTACGTCCGGTTCTTTTTACGGTTTATACTCTCCCTCTTGCTGATGTGATTGCCTAGCACAATCTAGGCTTTCACTTCTATGCGGATGACATTCAGTTGTACCTTTGCTTTGATCCCACCTAGCCTTCGAGCACCTCAATTTCTCTCAACTCACTTGCTGCATGCATTGATGACATCGGCACATGGATGGCAGCAAATTTTTATAAAACTAAGCGATAATAAAACTAACTTACTAACTAACTAACTTACTTCATTCTTTGGCTCCAGCTTATCTCTCAGATCTACTCCCCCACCAGGCCAAGTATCGTACCACCCGCTTTTCGGAATCCAACAGTCTACCAATACCTCGTACAAGCCTCGAATCCTTTGGAGGCCGTGCATTTAGTTCGTATGCTCCCAAAGCCTGGAACTATCTCCCGACCTGCGTCAAAACATTCCCCGACTTGACCACATTTAAAAAGAACTTAAAAACACTCCGATTTAGGATAGCATTTAGTGGGTCCCTGTGATTCGTCCTTGATGTGCTTATGCGTGCTGACACTGTGCATATGGCCACTAACCACATTTGCATGCTGACCCTGTGCATGTTACCCCTAACCATGCTACCCCTAACCATGTTATTCATGTTGTTTGTTTATCAAGCATGGTATTACTCACCATTCAATTGCATTTCCCTTTGCAGCAAATGTAAAGCGCCTAGAAAGAGATTTAGTTCTCCGATGGCGCTTTATCAAGTGCATTATTATTATTATTATTATTATTATTTTAGGGCGCACAAGAACTAATCAGCAGGAGGCACCTCTGTACTAGAGCCTCGAGCCACATGACGCAGCCGTCAGCCTTCAGCCGATCTGAGGTGAGTGATCTGAGGTTGCTGGGCTGTCAATCCTATAGTCCCGGCTATCATTTTAAGAATTTGGCAACATTTGCTCAAAGTCGCTGCCGCCGCCAGCAGTTCTCGAGTTGCTGGACGGGTTTCCGTGAGAACGAGAAAGGTGGCCGAAAAGCACATGCGTCCTCTAGGACGTGAGAACGAGAGAGGTGGCTGAATAGCACCTGCGTTCTTGAGCTGTGAGCAAGAGGAAGAGGAAGGTCGTAGTAGGATCATGAGGCGATTGATATTGGCTCGCTTGTCAACCCCATTGTCCCGCCTAGTTATATAAGGATAGGGCGACGCTCGCGAGGAGTCCTTCTTTTGTCTTCGGTTCCGTCTAGACGCCGTTTCCGGTAGTTGCCAGACTAGTTTCTCTGAAAGCGAGGAAGGAGGGCGGGCTGTTCACCGGCGACTGAGGGACAGGACGATACAGCGGTAGGAGGATTTGGTGGACGCCACCGAATACGGTCGTATCGCACCCGGCTCACATTTTGTGTGTTTTTTTTTGTTTTGTTTGTGTGCGCGAACGTGGTCCCGGCATAAGGATTAGCCAATGCGAAGTAGAAGTAGTTCGGCAAGGTTTGTGAGATATTTTGGTAATTCGGGCTGTTTTGTGACGGTATCTCTAGCGGCGGCTGTTCAAGTGGAAGCCTCATGGACACACAGAGGGCGAATGCGCACAGTAAACGAGACTCCTTTATTTCTCTCAACGGGCACGTATATGAGAGGTCGATCAATTGCAGCAGACGACACGAAACACAATCTGCATTAGTGGCCCGACGCTTCGCTGATTCAATGGCTTAACTATTGGCCACAGGTGAATCATGTGCATTAGTGTCAGATGCTTGGCTAATTACAGCAGAAGCCGCAGGCGCAGCTAATACGCCGTCCTCCTACAAACACTGTGTTCCGAGGTGGCTATGAACACAGTGTTCATGGCCAGACAAGACCACTTTCTGTGCAGACTGTGCTCATATAAAAAAGGTTGACCGTTGCTGTAAGTATAACAACAGAAACACATTTTTTCACTGTGATAATTACTATATAGTAGGTCTGTAAGGCAGATAATCATCTCAAGAAAAGGACATTGTTGGTTTCTTATTCGACGAAACTGCAGAATACAGTTGCAAAACGGTGCTAAAACGTTCGCCGTCCTACTCGATGAGAAAGAGAGCGAGAAGGAAAGGCAGCGGAAGCGGAACACAGTAAAGGTCAGAGTGTTGCTTCGCTTGTTGTTACCGTATGCCGATTTTTCCGACGTCTGGCCTGACGTCTGGTGTGAAGACATTCTTCCGGACACCGCAACCCGCACCCGTGCAATACTGAGGGTTGTCGGGCAACCTGCGTGAATATGTAACTCCGTCTCGATTTCATAGAGCCAGGAAAACACATTTTCGTTATTACAGAGACTGGTACATTGCATCTGTGATGCCTAAGTTTCTAATATCCGTTTTTATCGCAGGCAAGTCAACCTAGTAGGAAGAGGTCATGCTGCCTCGCAGCCGTGGTAGTAGGCCAATGCGCATTCGTGGCCTAGAATTTTTTGATTGAGGCTGTAATTATCAATTTGATCTTCGTAAATTTTGCAATGGTTGGATATTTAGCCAGCAGTCACGTTTATTAAAATGAGAATACGATTACGGTGTACTTAGTTGTGCTAACTTTTGCCGCTTCGGACCACTAATTCCAGACAGTGCCATATCGGTTTAATCTCTGGGAGCCCTATTTTATAGAGGAAGCCGTCACCAAATTTGAGCAACTCGTAAAAAGAATTCCGTTTAAAAGCGGAAACACGAAATCAGAAGTACCAAAAGCTGGACAAGGAGAAGATAGAAGCTCGTAAACAAAAAAAAAGTTCATGCTTTGAAGCTCGTGCTTAGGCCTCATGCTTAGCGCCTCTCTGCATGCATGTAAAACACTCCGTTCGAAACGTGGTGCTGGAATGAATGTTTTAGCTAAAGAAGAAGCCATGAAAAATTGAATGAAGTTGCTGATAAGTATCATAAAAAATACCAAGCACTTTTTGGGACGGCTAGCTCACTACCGCCGTCATCAAGAAAAAAGACAGGTATGAGTGCAAAGGCGCATGTTGCAGATAATTTGCGTTGGTTTCAATATTTTTCCTCTCGTGTGGGTCGAAACTGACATAATGTTGGCATGCCCACGCTGAACTTAGAAAGCAATTTGTTTTTTTTCTGCAGGTAATATGCAACTGTTTTGTTCGCATGATCTCTCGGCTCGCACGCACAACGAATGCGGCTTCCACGTGAGCACGTATAATGCCATGCTGAGGAAAGTATCACAAAGTAATTTGATCGTGGTCAGATTGCATCGATCATCAAGAGGATTTACATACAACCTTAGATGCTGGTGCAACGTGTGAAGGTACATTAAAATTGGATGCTGAACTTTGGATGTGTGTGGGTCAGCCAACGTAATCCAGATTTTAGTGAAGTTGTTTATGATCTTCAATCCGAGGTTGTAAGGTAGAAAATTTCGTTAGGGAAATTCCGGGTTTGCATTTCTAGCTGACGTTTTAGCCGGCAGGTTACCTGGAATCAATGGAAATGCCAATACAGATGTTTAAGGTATTGAGGAACTACGGACAGTTAAGCTAAATTAAAATGTGGTACATTGCATAGACAGTGCCTTACTGGCCAATTAACCGACGTTACCTGTATTGATATAGATATATCTCGGATTAAAAATGCTTTGGAAGCACAAATGAATAAGAACGCCCTTCTCTCCCAGCCAGAGCATGACGAGCAGCTACAGGATGACAGCTGGTCGTCGTTGAGGACTGCTAGATTTGAAGAAGCTTCGATGGGAGTTGCCAGTGTTAACTTGCCGAAGTGCTTCAGCTGCTGTGCCAATTCTTATGTCCGGCGTGTACCCTGTGGCACTTTTTGCATAAATTGTGACAAGAAAATTCACCGTAAGTCAATCCTCCTCATGACCAAATGGATACCACTGGAGAGTACCAGCTAGCAAATATTCTTTTTATATGGCAGCGGAGAGGCATTAGAAAGGTAAAACCTCGGTGACTACGCATCTGAAATGTGTGGCATTGTTGAGTAGAAAGCGATTACTTGAACATTAAGAGGAATTTTATTTGAAAGTAAATGGTTTTATGCGGCTAGCTATGGAGACATTTGCTACTGCGGAAGTAACAGATATGAAAGTGTCGATAGCAAGACAACGGTATTTGTGATAGCCATCCAAGGTAGCTTATTTTGATTATAGTAATTGCTCACATTGAAATATCACTACTTGTAGTTATGATGAAAAGTAAATGCTATATTTTAGGAAGCTTTAGCGTGACAATCGGGGTTCTTGAATGTTCATCGTGCGGCACACAGAAAAGGCCCGGACCTCTATCAAATATCCGCCTTGATTTCTGGCCGTCATCAATATGTCGGTTGACCACCCTGGTGTCTGAGGAATGACTGAAATATTGCAAAGCCTTTTGAAAATCCCACCAAGATTCTTAGTTGCAGCATTCTGTAGATTGCTAGCAGATTAATCCAGCTATAGACCTGGGGTATGGCTGATCACGATGGCTGCATTTGTAAATAAGAATGCCTTGTTTTTTGTGTGAAAATTTGTGTAAGATGATTTACATTTACAAGAAAGAAGTTTCAGTCAGGATGTAAGAAAGTGGTGTATCAGCATGAAGCGATTGTTAATGAAAATTGTGTCAGAGCCTTAGTACTCAAAACGTTAATTTTTTTGAATCCCTTAGTTAGACCGGACATGCTCATGCAAGTGCTTCGACAATACAGCTTCTGTCAAGAAGGCTTGACTAAATTCCAGGAGCCCTGCTGCATAGATTTTTCTTCCTGGACTAACCAGCAACGTACTGCACATAACGATGGTAATGTTAAGCTGCATAGCTTGAAAGGCAACTCGAGGTAGTCAAAATTTATTGGCTTTAAGGTTAATTGTGTCGTATAGCAGGGGTGTCCAACCTTTTTGTGTTAGGGGGCCACATTTCAAAAATGTAAAAGGTCCGGGGGCCACATGTAAATTGGCGTAGTTGACCGAATCAGAAAATAAGATCGTAATTTAGTATGACTATTACTATTATACTTAATAAATAAACCGCAATACAATAGTATTTTTTAGCATAATTATAATTAAAAATAATAAATAATAAAAATTTAATCATGTGTCCTAAAAAATAATTCGATAGATATCATGGCCAATCTTTTACTTTTGGATTTTTATTTTAATAACATGAAGACAAAAACTAATAAAACTTACAAAATTACATGACTAGGACTTACATAATATTAATGTCTTCGGATTAATTAAATGCCATAGGTATTCAATGTCTTCTGCACTGCAGGCATCAATGAGATATTTGGCATTGTTTCTGTTTGCATAAAAAGTCGACATCTGCTGCAACAGTGGATGTGGCAATTCTAAGGATTCCTGATAAATGTTCATCTGTGAGAACGGATCGAGTCTTTGTTTTCACATTTTTCGGTCTGAAAAAAGCTGTTCACAGCAATATGTGTTGCCAAAAAGTGCGATATACCTGCGAGCATGTTTGGCTAGGTTAGGAAAAGACTCTGATGAAACATACTGCTTGTAAAAGGTAACAAGGTCGTGCTGATCATAAGCAGTTTTTAAATTGCTGTCATTATGAATGTCGATTAGTTCGAGTTGAAATTCATCAGGTGCATCAGAGGGATCGATATTAAATGGATTACTAATCATGTTCATGGCATCCGCATGTTGTTGGAAATCCCGAAACCTCTCTTCGAATTCATCGACAAGTTTGCTAACAAGATTGGAGTGCTTCATATGAGCCAGCGTTTCAGGCGATCTTGTTGCTAGTGTTGTGAAATGTAACAGTTTTTTCTGATCTAAGTGTTTCCGGAAAAGTTTCAGCTTTTGCACAAACGCGACAACACACTCATACATTTTATGGACCAGTTGATCCTTACCTTGGAGTTTGAGATTAAGATCTGCAAGATATTTGGTCATGTCCACCAAAAAAGCCAAGTCATTCAACCACTGCTGGTCATCGAGGAATCCAACATCTTTTCCCTTTTCTGTCATAAATGTTTTTATTTCGTCCCGAAGTGACCAAAACCTGGCTAACGTGCTTGCCCTACTTAGCCAACGGACTTGGCAGAAATAAATAACATCACAATAATCTGATCACAACTCTTCAAGGAAAGCCTGAAATTGTCTGTGGTTTAGCTCACGAGACCATATCACATTGACTGTTGAAACTACATTGTCCATTACATGTGGCATGCTCAAGACCTTTGCACATAGCTATTCTTGGTGGATGATGCAATGATGACTGACAATTTTGTGAGGTACTAATTTTACCATTAAAGATACAAATCCACTGTGTCTACCTGTTATTGAAGGGGCTCCGTCTGAGGTTAAACCAATCAATTTAGTTTCAGGAAGATTAAATTTTGTGAGGACCCTCTTGACCTGATCCAAAATATCCCTCCCCGTTGTAGTGCCTTTCATTGAACATATATCCAACAGTTCTTTGATAATGACAAACTTTCCTGTTACTCCGCGTACAAACACCGACAGTTGAGCCGTATCGCTATTGTCCGTGCTTTCGTCGAGCGCAAGAGAATAAAATTCACATTCAGCAAGTCTTTTAGTGAAACTTTCTTCTATGTTGGATGCACGCTCGTCAACTCTTCTCGCAATCGTTTGATGAGAAAGAATGACTTTCTCTACTTCTGACTTCTTTTTTGGACAGACCACACCAGTAAACAGCCTGAGGCATTCCTTAACAAATTCACCATCGGAAAATGCTTTCCCCCGCTTAGCTATAGCTTCAGCTATTAAAAAACTCACTTTGGTTGAAGCCTCAGACTTGTTGCTGACTGCTGTAAACAGTGACTGCTGTCCGATGACGCTCTGTTTCAACGAGTTCACGCGATCAATTCGAAGTTGACCAGGCAGGCTGTTGTACCTGTCGCCATGCTTTGTTGGAAAATGTCGCTTAACATTGTACTCCTATGCAACGGCAATTGTTTCTTGGCATATCAGGCACATTATCCTACCGAAGCGTTCCATTACAATAAATAGTCTAAAGTCCAAGATGCTTTGAAAAGTCTTCCTTCTGCACTGGTGCAGCTCTCAGCTTAGCCGCGATGGGAGCCCTTGCCTTAGAGGGGGGGGGGGGTCGACTAGGGCGCCTAGTACAGACCCAGCTCCTGACTCACCTAGCTCAGGTTAGAATGGAGCTTTATGCAGGCAATGCGGTTAGGAGATGGAGCGACTAATGTGGTTGTCTTAGCGGGTTCGACTTGGACAGCTAGTACAAGCCCGGCTCCTGGTCTACCCGCTAAAGTTAGAATAAAGCCTGGTGCAGACTTTGCGGTCAGGATGTGCACCGACTAATATGCTGAAGTAGAAATAGCAGCCGTGCGCGAGGTCAGGAGGAGAGAAGAGAGAGAATATAATGAGACGAGTGACAGAGCTTAGTGTGACAGCTTGGGTAGTCAAGAAGAGACTACGCCCCGAGAGCTCGGGGCTGCAGCTTGGTAGTTGATGCGAGACTACGCTTCGAGAGCGCGAGAGACGAACCTACGGCGACGAACAGCTAAGTGTAACTTAGACTGCGCAGTTGTGTTCTGCGGCTATTCAGTTAGCTGCTCGTATCTTGGGGTGCTGTAGCGCCCGCCTTCGGGGTTGGGACAATCGCTAGCGACGCGCGCATAGGATAGTTTATTATACTCGGGCTTCGGGAGTTCGCGCAGTTAACTCCGTCGGTCCGGTGCGTGCCGCGTAGAGCGCTTGCGCCGGCGCGTAACCGCTACTAATAGGCCCACAATAAACTGTTGCTTTCGGCACCCAGTTGTGGCCGCCTGTGTTTTAACCGCACTGCAGCACTGCATCACACAGTCCACCGGTAGAGAACCGGGGGACGAGCTTCTACGCGGTTACACTTCTGCGTCAATTTTTCATTTTTTGCTAGCATTCACATTCGCCGCCATTTTTCTCTGTGAAATAAAAAACAGATCACTTACGAATTGATTAATTTATATTTTATCACAGTAATATCTTAGTATTAGTAAGTAAGTTGAGCAATACGCGTTTTTTGAAAAACCTACCTGACTGATTCCAGTTCGTGCAGCAGCAGCTGAGAAACGGCCCTTTTTTTCTATCCACAGTGTGAAACAGTTAATTCCGCTTGCGGAAGCGTTAAAAATGTTATCGTAATGGCACCGCTGTAGCACAAATATATTACCCCTTCATGCCAAAATGTTCACCTGAAGGCAAGCAAAATAAATCGATTTTTTACCTTCACGCGAAAATAGCCATTCGGACACCTTCACGCTTCACGCGCGCGTGAAGTACATCACAGCGCCTTATATCGCCGTTTGTAATGATTAAAAATTAACGAAAAACATGGAGTCACAAATATTTTTGGGATAACGTTACGGGCCGCCTCATAGAAGACCTCGGCAGGCTGAGTTGTGGCCCGCGGGCCAGGTGTTGGACACCCCTGATTTAAATCAAAGTTTATCATTTAAACCAGCAATAACATTTGATATAACTTTTTTAGTATAAGTAAACTCTACTCTACGCAATCCAATTCTATTATAACCTGTATCAGAACACGAGTACAAGGGTGGTACTAATGTTTTTGATTCTGAACTACTTGTTCCAGTTAATCTTATCGACACATATTCTTATATTAAACTTAATAATAGTTTCTAAAACAGTTCTAATTTGTTGAAAGCTAAAATCTGATAAATTTAGATTCTGATCAGTTACAGTAATTACTATATCAGAAATAGAATCGCTAGCAACATTATGATATTCAACAGTATTTGGTTCATGAACCATTTGTTCCTATGGATAGAAATTATATGCAAAACTTCTTAATACTTAAGTTTCTATTTCATTTATAAAACTAGTTCCACTAGCAACCAAATTACAATTTATAAGTATTCGGTTTACATAAGAAACAAAAACTTCATTTTCAGAAGTAAACTTGGTGTTAGGTGTGGAAAGGACACGAGTAACATCAGGATACAATTTAATGAAGTCAGCATTTGAAAAAGTTGTATAAGCAGAACCTGTTAAACCATGTATAGTAGAAATACTAGACTTACTGGCCAGAAATGTCCAACCAGCTGGCATTTTAATCCAAGAATTAGAAGTAACAGTATCAATTCCTATTTGAAATTCATCTGTTGTTACGCCTGATTGTGTTATAGAATTATTAATCATATCAGCAAAGCCAACGTTTACATCATCAGATATGGCAGAATAAATTCCAGGTCTTATTGTTATTGTTTGTTCTGATCCACCTGCTATTCTTAAAAAAAAGTATTATTATTATCTTTAATATAGAATCAGTACCAACAAATTTCTTAAAACTAATCTTAAAGTTTTTACCTTTTAGCAATATTGGTGGTCTTATACGTGCTTTAATAGGATTAGTATTACCAGTTAAATTAAAAACATATCCTTCTTCATTTGCTTGACCACTTTTTCTAATACTGTCAACACTCTTACATATATCATTAACACTTTTTAACAAATCACTCATTTTTGTATATTATATAAAGGATTGTTTATTTTTGCAACATAACTCTTTGGAGCTTTTCGAGATGTAGCAAGATAATCAACAGCAGAACTGATAGAACTTATTACACCTCTATTCCCAGCAGCAAGTTCACGAAGCCATAAATCAATATTATCAAATACTTTCTTTTCACTAATTGAAATTATCGGAACTATATCTACTCCTTGCCCAACAGGATTCGGATTTGGATTAAATTTTTCTCCAAGGTAATCAACAATCTTAATTTCATTTACTGTTTTTTTTGGTTTAGAATTTTTATTCAGTATACATATTGAAAAGACCTCCTTCATATAACTCTTTTTTTACTGTCATCAAGATTATCTAGTGCTTCTCTCATCTTTTTAGATGTCTTACCTTTTGTAATACTAAGAATAACTTCTTTTTTACTTTGAGGAACTGTTTGTGTAACAGGAGTCTCAATTGCAAGAGGTTTAATCGCCTTTGATTTTAACTCTCCTTACTTTTCTAGTACCTGTAGAAGGATTAACATTAATGCTATCAGAATGAAATTGTCGAGTATCCTTAAGAAGTTTAATTGTTTCATCGTTAGGAGCATTTGCAATTGCATTATTATTTATATTAAGAGCTTTTCTTGGATCCTTTTCATTGAAGGCAGTAACAGCTCTTGAAAATGCTCTTGTAACATCTGGTGTTAATTTCTCTTCAATAGCTCTCTTTGCTTCATCTAATACTCTTTTTACTTCTTCATTAAATTTTATCATATTTTTAAACTGTTCTTTTTAATCTAAATTCATACTATTCATTAAGATTTTTAGTTTGTCTCCGTATTCAATAACATTATAACCCAATGCTTTTTGTACTTCTTTATGTTGCTTCATTTGAATAGCAAGTGAAGGTCTACATTTTTTAATTTATCAATAATAATATTACCAGAATCATCAGTTGATTTCTCTAATGCACTCTAATTCAATTCATGTTCTACTATATCTCTTGCTTGCATTTCTGCTTCAATTCTTTTTATCTCTTGAGCAATATCAAGTATACCAGCAACACGTAAATTTTTATAATTAGTAAGTTTATTCTCTAAATCTATTGCTTCTTGAACACTTCCTCTGCAAGGTTTGTTTTTACTTGCATATACTTTACCATTTATTATTTCCCTATATTCAATTAAAAATGGTTATTAATTGCTTACCTGTATTATCTACAGACCAAAATCTTCCTTCTGATTCTGTTTTAGTTAGATCAATAACACAATAACTACATCTATTTCTAGTGCAAGAGTTTAACCATTCTGTAAAATTTTTCTTATCTATATCACCAACATATGAATCACGAATATATTATATATCAGTATTATTTTGCTTAAAGATTATAATCATATTTATATTGTTTCTTATTTCTCTTCTAGGAATATTAGCAAATCCTTGAGCAAGATATAATATTTTCAATCCTTTATGTCTATCTCTAGTAAAATAATTTAATATTTTAGTTTGATCTTCTGTCATCAAATCATCTAATACAACAACATTCTTATAATTCTTAGAAGAATCAACTTTTGGCATATTATCAATTCCATTAACCCAAGCAAAAGCAGGTTTATCTTTATTCATTGACATAAGACAACGATATAACTTTTGATCTAAACTTGAAGCAATGATTGTATATGCATCATAATTGAGCTTACCATAAAATATCCAATTCATTACTAACTGTGATTTACCTGTTCCACTTGGTCCTAGCATTAATGCCCTAATAGGAACTTTAGGTAATGGTTCTTCATGGCCAGTATCTACATCTTGTCCAAAATTAAAAGCTCTAAATTTCAACGTCATTTTTTTGCTATATTTTAGTAGATATAGAAATTTGTTGTTTGAAGTGTAAAAAACAAACTGATACAATTTATGATCAGTATGTTGAAGTAGATTCAACTTAAGAAATGAGAGGAATGTTAAAAGATGTTTGTACTATTTGTGATAGTAAGAAGTCAAAGTTTGTAAATCTAAGAAGTAGTAGTGGTGTTCTATCTCATGGTAGAAGATTAGGAGCTGGTGTAATATCTCATTGTAAAAGAGCTGGCACTGGTACGTTAACTGATATTTTTAATACAATGGAAAAAGGTGAAATTATTAGAATGATGAAAAATCAATCAAAGGGTGGATTACTACCTCTACCAGCTATATTTGCAGCAATATCAAATGATCGTAGTGGTAAATTCTCAGGTGAAGCTAAAAGGTATGGCACTGGCTCATTATCTCATGGTAGAAGGTCTGGTACAGGTGTTGGTGGTTGTGCAGAAGATAAGGAAAAAATACTTGCAGAACTAAAAAAGGCTATTGGCAAACTAAAAAAAAGTAAAGTCATCACCTTTAACGGATATAGAAATAAATAATTATATAAAAGGATTTGGTACACAGAACTTTAGAAGTGTCTTAGCAAGAGACAAACTAACAAAACCATTAAAGAATGAATGTCTTATTTGAATTACAGGAGAATAAGATAGAGTAATATATCACTGGGTAGAACTTAAAAAAGAAGGATCAAATGTTTTTACTTTGATTAATTTGGTGCTCCACCTATGCCGGAAGGAATAAATTACTTTGGCGTTATACCAACATTTCAGACATTTAAGCTGCAAGAATACGATCAAACGCATTGTGGAAGAAGGTGTTTAATCTTTTTAAAACTAATGCGAGAATAAGATTTTGGATCGACAATCAAATTATTAATTTAATTCAAAATTTTTCTTTTTCTTGTATAGAAATGGATAACAAAAAATTCGTGGTACTTGAAAATTCTTCTGTTGTAATTCCAAAAGGAAAACCAGCTCGTTTTCATATTAAAGAGAAAATTAGTGAAGATTCTAAACCTTACTTCAATGCATTAATCTACATCACTGAAGATATGAGACCTGCACTCGAAGACATTGCTAATAGAGCAAGTATGAAACTTGAATACGGTGGATATGATATGTGTAGTCGTTCAAGTATTGGTATAAGAATTGCATTTGGTACTAAACCAAGTATATTCTTTGATCAAAATAACAAAAAAATGAAATTCAGTAGTGCTGCTGAAGTGATTCAAAAACTTGGTAATGACTTTCCTGTTATCATCGATGGAGGTTACGTAACTAAAGATGCTTATAATTCAGAAGAAAGATTTAATATTAAATTGATGCTAGAACAAGTTAAAGTTTATAATGTTGATAAGAAACAAGGGCAAGATAAATTCAACCCTGCTGATTATAAGATAAAAAACATATAACAACAAAATAATAATAATAATACTAATAATTCACTTGATAAAGCGCCCTCAGAGAACTTAATCTCTCTCTAGGCGCTTTACATTTGCTGAAAAGTGAAATGCAATTGAATGGTAAGTAAAATCATGCTTGAAAAACAAACGAAATGAATAATATGGTTAGGGGTGAACATGCACAGGGTCAGCATGCAAATGTGGTTAGTGGCAGCATGCACATTGTCAGCACGCATAAGCACATCAAGGACGAATCACAGGGACCCACTAAATGCTGTCCTAAATAGGTGTGTTTTTAGGTTCCTTTTAAATGTGGTCAGGTCAGGGGATGTTCTGACGCAGGTCGGGAGGGAGTTCCAGGCTTTGGGAGCATATGAACTAAATGCACGGTCTCCAAAGGATTTAAGGTTTGTATGAGGTATTTCTAGACTGTTGGATTCCGAAAAGCGGGCGGTACGATGCTTGGCCTGATGGGGGAGTATATCTGACAGATAGGCTGGAGCCATAGAATGAAGGGACCTAAAAGTGAACGACAAAACCTTGAAGTCAATCCGTTGCTTGACTGGTAGCCAGTGCAGGTCGGCGAGAAGTGGAGTAATGTGGCAACTGCGACGCTCACGACAGACAAGCCTAGCTGCACAGTTTTGCACCAGCTGCAATCGCCTGATCGCACATGCTGGTAGGCCAGTAAGCAGTGAGTTGCAGAAGTCGAGACGGGATGTCACGAATGCATGGACCAACTTGGACGTGGTATCTTTATCTAAACAAGCCCGAATTTTAGCAATATTATGAAGCTGAAAATAGGCGGATTTGACTGTGGAGCTGATATGGTCGTCTAACGAGAGGTCGCTTTGGAATATGACACCTAGATTTTGAGCTGATTCAACTGGAGATATGCTGGCAGAGCCAATTTTGAGAGTCAGCCTTTCCAATCTCTGGATCACACTGGGTTTGCCCATAACTAGTAAGTTAGTTTAAATATACAAATTAGATTAGTTATTTAAATTTTTTATATCTTTTTTCTAGTTATAGCTAACGTCTTATCAACAAGATTCTTTGCATAATTTGTTATCTCACTTATACTTGATGGATTTGATACTCTGTCTTTTAAGAACTCCATTGCAAGCGAATTGTCTAGCATACATCCGCCAATAAGTCCTAAACCATGCTTCACTTTTGCGGACATAATCGCCGCCACCGTTTTTGCGTCTTCACGAACGTACGCCGGTTGTCTGGGGTCTAATGCTACACGCGCGGCAGATTCAGCGAGAACAAGATCGGATTAATTTCGTATCTCTGTACGTTTTGGTTCAGGCATTGATGAAGTTTCTGTGTATGTATGATCGTGAATGAGTCCACGTGCATCTAAATCATTGATACCGACATACCCTTCATCAATTCGTTGAGTAAATTTGGTGTCTGGGCTTACATAGCTATATTTTCCTTTGTCGTTAAAACTTCCTTCAGAAACTTCTTCAGATTTAACGCCTTTTGGTAATTTCATGTGAAAATCCCTTCCACCAGATAGTTTGTTTATAAAATCTACGATGCCTGAGCCAACTTTTCCATTTTGGTTTAATTGCTTAAGAGATAAGTTTAGTTGCAAACCAATACCTTTTGCTTTACTCTTTTCAATTCTTTCTAGTCGAGTCTTTGAAAGAAGGATAGGAATACTACCAGAAAGATCAGAGTGATTCAAACGAATAGAAATTGGTTCACTTGATTTATGTATTTGTTTCAGTTGATGATCAGACAAAGCAAGTTTAGTTTCGAAATAACTCATTCTACATAAATTAAAATAATTTACTGTCTATTAATTACTGCAGCGTTTTTTTGCAGCTCATCTCTAAGTTTTAATACTTCTCTTCTTGTATCTCTTCTTGACTAGCTCCTCTTTCATAAAGAAGAAAACTAAGTAGGTGGCGTTGCGCTCTCAGCTTTATAATTGTCTGTTTTACCGCCAACTGTACTACTCTCCACTCGTCGAATTTCTCTCCTTAATTCGGGTGAATAATCAACAGCTCCGCAATCAACTAATTCGACTCCTTTATTAAGATAATTCAATCTGTTCTTTACTTCTGAATTCTGTACCTTTCCAGAAACATCGATATCAACTACTTTTTTTTATCAATTCAATCATGTTCCTCAAATCAATAATAGCATTTGGTAGACGATCTTTTTGTAAGGTTAAAGCATCCATCCTTTCCTTTCGTGTTCTCATTAGAGGTGCTTTTCCTGTAAACATTGTCTCATCAATTAACTTCTTTATTAGTCCTGCAATAGTGACAGCAATTGAAATAACAGTGCCAACACCAGCAACAATTCCTGCAATAGCTGTAATGATAGCAGGTTTAGCGGGTAAAAATCCTCGAGATCTTACTTCCAAGAAATTCTTTGACCAAGACTTAGGATCTAATTGAGCGGCATCCCATTCTACTTTTACTCCAAAGGCTTCACTTGAAAATTCACTTGGATTCCAATACCAAGGATATAAGTCTTTTTCCGCAGCAATAAAATATCAGTAATTTTAAGACCTAATTCTAAAGATGCAATCATATTTTCTAATCCTTTTTTTCTTTGTCATTGTCTTCCAGAACACTTGTCCATATTTTCCAGAAGAAATATCATCTACTATTCCTTTTAAAAATAGACTTAGATAAACTATTCCTGTACCACCAGATATATATCCTCTTAAACATTAGCACCAGCACCAATTGCTTTAAGAGATTTCAAAACTGTAAGTACTAATGTAGCAATCTTTTCAGAAGCTGCTAATGATAATTTCGCAGCAATCTTTGGAACTACTTTTGTAATTAATTTTTCACCTACATTTGTTGCAACCTTAACACCATCTACTACATCTTTAGTTGTAGAAACTCCTTCTTTTATATCTTCACCTACTCATTTACCTTTTCTTGTTCTTGCTTTTTTATCATATATTATAAGTAATGGAAACAGTAAAAAGTTAACGGTGATATTTATACTGATCTTAATGCAAATAAGAATAGAATAACAAACTTAGGCTTTCCTGTTAATAGTGGTGATGATATAAGACTAGATTATGTTTTTAGTTCAAATGTTGGTAATAGTGTTGTTAGTAATGCTTCAAGCGAATTAGCAACAGTATCAAGTCTAACTGATTTATTACCAAAAAAAGTGCAATAATGAAATCACAATTGAATTGTAAGACTGTTATTGGTATATCTGGTAATTTTGCTGATGGAACTGTTTATTCAGATCTACTGCTAATTGAAGTACAGGTCCAAGTTTTTCAGTGCAACAAATTACACCATGATATATGCCACTTATACATCCATCATTAGGAAAAGCAGTAGGATATGTAACTAATCTTTAAACATTTCTTTCCATGAGTATTATCTAATTTTAGTCTGGTTTCTAATATTAGGTATGCAACTGATAAAACTGATTCTTATGTAGAATTAACTACTGATAATACTTATGGTGTAAGTGGTACAATAGTTTTAATAATCAATATTGATGGTACATGTAGATATGCTATTGATAAGTTCACAGTTGCAAGTGGAATTACTTTTATAAATTTTATTGTTAGTATTGTATAGAAATATTAGGTTATAGAAAAAAGGAAAAGGTGTTAGTGCAAATAATTCTATGAGAAAGACTGGTGACATACTTAGTAGTAATCTAAGTATGAATGATAACCTTGTAAATAATTTAGGCGATCCTGTTGATTCAACAGATGCTGTAAACAGAAAGTATATAGATACAAACTTTTTTAAAAAGGTTTCTAGATCAACTACTTCTGATTGATGTGATTGATATGATTATGATTGATACTTCTGATTGATATTGACATGAATAATTATAGAATAGTAGATCTTGCTAATCCTGTTAATCCTAGTGATGCCGCAACAAAAGATTATGCTGATACTAAATTAGCACTTACAGGAGGAAGAATTAATGGAAACTGTAGGAGTTGTTAGTGTAACTAATCTACCTGTTAATGTTGATGTTGTTCCAAATAAAAAGTATATAGATGCAAATTATCTTAGTGTAAATGGTGGAACAGTAAATGGAAACATAAATATGATGTATAATTTTATTAGACTTGCAAATGATCCTGTTAATCCAAATGATGGTGTTAATCTTGCTTATCTTAATAAAATATCTGATGGAAATGTTGTTGTTGTCAAGTTTACTGGTTTCGTTGATGGTTCATTGCCAACAAAACTTGGAACTTTAACATGTGAAGGCAAATAGATAAGTACATTAGGAGAAACTTCTGTCCCTAGAGATATATTTGTACTTTCAACAGAATGTGCATATTCTCCAAATTTAACAAAGACTATCATCCCTTTTCAAGCAAATGGAATAAATGCAAAAGAATATCCTTTTCAATTGCTTGAAAGTTATTCTTTAGATTAAAATAAGAAAACAGTAGAGACTTCTCTATTTGTATCTACATCAGATTTATTTAATAAAACGATAAATGTAACACTTTACATAGCAATACATTAAAAATGCTTAGTAGAAAAGATTTGCAAATAGATGGAACTTTGAGCTTTGATTCAAACAGAACAACAGACGTTGGAGAAACTGTTGATTTATTAGAAACAGTTAATAAGACATTTGTTGATAATAATTATTTAAAAAAAGGATTCTGATCAACATGTAACTGGTAATTTATCTGCAAATGAAAAATATGTTAAGGTTTTAGATCCTATAAATCAATATGATATTACTACTATGAAATATCTTGATACTAAACTTGATTCATATGATTATGAAACACAAACAATAAATGGAAATTTGAGTGCAAATGGTTGAGCAGTTATTAGAAATAGTGATAATTATCAAGAAACCTATGCAATTTCTAATAATGCTTCAAATATATTTACTTTAATGTGAAAGTAATCCATATAATTCTTTACGTTTTGATCAAACTGATTTTATTAGATACTTTGGAAATTTTACTGCAAATAATGTAGTTAATATTGGTAGTCCAAGTCAAATGTTTAATTATTTTACTGGAAACTATAATTTAGTTTTATCTAAACTATCAGATATAAACATAAAATACCAGTATGCACAAGTATAATGATAAAGGTAAGTGATATAAATAATGCAACAGATGGTGCTAGTAACTTTGCTGATTTTCTAACTAACTGATTATACAGTTTCTAAATCAATTTATTATAACAATTCACCTGTAGGAATTAATGTTTCATTTAGAGTTATGTAAGCAAATGTTTTTATTAATATTAAAAAACCTACAGATAGTGATATTATTGTTAGAAACATTTATCATAAGATTGCTTATAATTCAATGTTTGATTCTTAATTCAAACTAAGATATAATGGTGTTGTTGATAATATGATTTGATTACACAGTTCACCATCCAATTTTACTATTGCAGATACTCCTTCAAAAAACCACTTTTTACTTTAGTGTTGTTTATCCAGTTTTAAAAGTTTATACATTTCAGCGCCAACAAATACAGATTATATTGAAATTGGATTAGTTAGAGGAGTTTATTATTCTCCTTCAGCGTCGATAGATAAAACAGATGGTATAAAAAGATATGTTTCTCCATATATTTCAGAAGTTTAAATCTTCCAATCCATAGTCTCTTTAATCTATTCTCCTGGTATATCAAAACTCTTTCCAGCATCTATTTCTCTCTTTATTTGTTTAGTTAGTTCTATTTTATAGAGTAAGCTTCAGACTTCATAATATTTATTTTTTTCTATTTTTAAGTCTTTAAGAAACTCTTCAAAGATTAAACTATCTCTAATTTTAGTAAATATATTTGCTATTTCTGGTTCAGAGTGATTGATTCTAAGCGCTTTATATTCTAATATTAGTTTTACAGCATCTAACAAGATTGATCTGATGTCATCTCATCTACCCATTGGATATGAACAGATTTTAAAGTCCGAATACTGTTGGCCTTGTAATTCTTCAAGACAGTCTTTACTTCTTGTCTCAATACTCGTTTTCTATATGTTTTTAGTTTTTTATTTAAATTAATTAGACAGTGCTTGGTACATGTTGGGCTTGTTCTTGAGCTGGCAGTGCTGCTGCTGTCGCTTTTTGCCTTGCACTCATACCATCCGAAATATCAGGAAGAACTGCACAGCAGTCGTCTTTAACATTTCCAGAGATGTCAGGTTTAATTCCAGATACTCCAGATATAACTGTAGAGAGAGTTGGAAGTTGCGTTGCAATTCAAGTCATGTAACCTGCAATCTCAGTAGGATCATCAAGAAGAGCATCAACTTTAGATCTAACTCTTGACTCTAGACCATCTGTTTGTTTGTTTGTTATAACATCTGTTTGCCCACCGCTAACAATCTTTTGTGCTTCAGTATCTGCTTCCTCAAGATAAAATTTCTTAACTGATGTAACAGTCATAGCAAAAATATCAGATTTTAGTTGCTGTTCATCATGTTCATAATTCTTGATATAACAAGATAGTCAATACATGATTTAAGTGCTGTTGCAGTAGTTGCAAGTGTTGGGTCAGTAACTTCAGCCATTTTCCTATATATTAATAAAAAGAACTACATACACAGATTTAAATATTAGGATTATTAATTTGTACACCTGGTTTTGTTTTTGGGTTTTGGATTTTTTGTTTGCTTCTATAAGCATCTCATTTATCTTGCTACGACTTTCCATTAGTTTATCACATGTATCACATATATTTATAAGAATACTAATATATGAACTATCAATATTTGGATTAGGTTTATCAAGTGAATGTTTAACAATTCGTTGATCTTCTCCTTTAAGCTTTTGAAGACAGATTTCATTGCCATTTCTCTAGATTGTTCACAACTAAGAATTCTTGAGACATCCATTTTCTATATATGAAAAGAAAATTTTATTTATTTGAAATTAAATCTCTTCTCCTTCATATTCATCTACACCACACACCTTTTCATGCAGAAAGCTTTCATATGATTTAATTTCATCTTCATTGAGTTCTTCATAATGTCTACTAAATAAAAGTTCTTCTAAATCTACTTCTGATTCAGATGCAGATTCAGATTCAGATTCAGATTCAGTACCAACATAAGACTCTTCAGACTCATATGATTCAGACTCTAGTTCTGTTTCCATTTCTGGATCGTAATCAGGGTCGTCGACTGAGTCTTCTGAATATTCAGATTCACTATCAGAACTAGTAATTTCAATTTCTTAAACTTGGAAATCTTCTTTGAGATCCATCCTATAATAGTAAAAATAATTTTGGCAACATATATTTAATTCCTACATTGACAAGTATAGTTCTATTTCCTCTTATAAATCAACACGTTTTTTATCTATTTCCATTTTCTCTTTATCTAAAAGTCAAACTTTCTTCACTAGTATTGGTTTAGTATTTTCAATCTTCTTTTTGGCATCTATATTAATATTAAAAGTTTTACAATGACCTGGATTCGTTCCTTCACTTAATGCTTTTGCAATCTTGTAATGACTGTATGCGTAACTACAACAACCACAGTCTAACCAATATCTTTTTGATTCAAATGCTGATAGTGCAACTTATTTTGCCTTACAGTATACATTATGTGTTTTTCACTTCTAATCAACGATTGATCACAATATTCATCTACTTTAGTGCTCAGACATGACTTAAAATCTGAATGTTTTAAACTCTTATTAAGGACAGTTTTATTTGCCCATTTTTGCTTTTTAAGATTGTCCTAATTGATTTCCTTGTTTGTCATATTTCTCATTCATTTCACTTACAACCTTTCTTTTTCCTATTTGTTTTCCATCTTTATCAAGAATATCTTCATCATTATCGATGGTATAAGAATACAGTTTTGGTATTGAGAAAATACATTCATTTAGTATTTCTGTTTTAATTTTATCTGTTATCTCATCTCTAAACTTCCCAACGATCTCGTTATTACTTTTTATAATACTTTTTGCTTTCTCATCTTTCCAAAATGGATAATCATCAGGAAACGTATTTAGATCTAGCGTTTCAGGATATTCGATAAAGTCTTTATAAACATCTTCTGTAAAAATCTCAATAACAAGTGAATCAGTATCAGTATACAATACGTTTATCTTTGAATCATCTTTTCTTTATTGTTAGATAAAATAATCTTTGCTTCAACATCTTTGACAAATCAAGAATGCAAAATCCAACATAAATAGGTTTATTAAGTGTTACTGATTCCTTATTACTTTCTATACAAGCAATGTTATTAGATAATATCTTTCTATCAACAATCCTAGCACTTCTATAAATCTTATTCATTCTAACTAAATCTTCACTTTATTCTCCATTTAACAATTCAACATTTTTTTACCTCTAACATTCTCCATCGTTTTACCAAAGAAGGCTTTAGCAGTTTAAAGAAATTCTTCGCAAAATCATTTTCTGCTTTATTTCTAAGAGTTGTATTATGATCAATGTATTCTTCTAACCAATTAGATTGACCAAACTCTAATACTCTATGTATTTTCGTTAATTCATAACCTAAATCAATACAATTCTTAAGATAAGAATAATGTATAACATATTTTTCTTTTCCTCTCTTTCGCCCATCTCTGTCGCACCTCTCTTTCGCTCCTCTCCAGTGCTCGTCTCTGTCGCTCTTCTCCCATGATCCCCTCTCTGTCGCTCCTCTCGTATCGCTACTCTCTCTCTCGTTCCTCTCTCTCTCTCTTTCTCTCTCGTTTCTCTCTCTCTCTCACTCCTCACCCTCTTGGTCATGTCTCTATATCTCGATCCTCTCTCTCTCTCTCGCTCCACTTTCTGGAAGCTCTCTCTCGCCCCTCATTAATGCTTCTCTCTCTCGCCGCTCTCTTTCTTGCTCCTTTCACTCTCGCTTCTCTCTCTCATTCCCCTCTCTCTCTCTCGCACGTTTCTCTATAGCTCCTCTCTCTCGCTCCTCTCCTACTTGCTTCACTCTATCTCGCTCCTATGTCTCGCTCGTATAGGTCTCGCTCCTCTTACTATCGCTCCTATCTCTCACGCTTCTGTCTCTCTCGCTTCCCTCTCTCTCTCGCTCCTCTCTCTCCCTCCTCTCTCTCTCGCTCCTTCATCTCTACTCATCTCTCTCTCTCTCGCTCCTCTATCTCTCACTCCTCTCTCACACGGTCTTCTCTCTTACCCCTCACTCTCGCCCCTCTCTCTTTCTAGCTCCTCATTCTCTCGGTTCTCTCTCTCTCGCTTCTCTCACTCGGCTCTCTCTCTCTCGCTCCACTCTCTCTCGCCCCTCTCTTTATCGCTCCTCTCTCTCTCGCTTTACTCTCTCTTGCTCCTCTCTTTCGCTCCTATCTCTCGCTACCCCCTCTCGCTTCTCTCTCTAGCTCCTCTCTCTCTCGCTCCTCTCCCTAGCTCCTCTCTCTCTCGCTCCTCTCTCTCTCTTGCATATCTCTCTCTTACTCTTTTCTCACTCGCTCCTCTCTCTTGCTCCTCTCCCTCGCGCCATATCTTTCGCTCCTGTCTCTCACGCCTCCCTCTCGCTCGTGTCTCTCGCTGCTCCCTCTCGTTTGTTTCTGTCACTCTTCTCTCTTGCTCTTCTTTCTCCCGCTTCTATCTCTCTCGCTCCTTTCTACCTCGCGCCTCTCTCTCGTTCGTATATCTCTCAATAATCTCTCTCATTCTCCTTTCTTTCGCTCCACGCTCTCTCGCTCCTTTCTCTCGCCCCTCCCTCTCGCTCCTCTCTCTACCTCCCCTCACTCTCTTGCTCCTGTCTTTCTCGCTCCTCTCGCTCTTGCTCCTCTATATTTAGCTCCTCTCTCTCGCTCCTTTCTCTCTTGCTTCTCGTTTTCTCGCTGCTCTCGATCTCGCTCCTATCTCTTTCACCCCTCTCTCTCTCGCTCCTCTCTCTTGCCCCTTTCTCTCTCTCGCTCCTCTCTCTTGCTCCTCTCTTACTCGCTCCTCTAAATCCAGCTTCTCTTGCTCTTGCTCTTTTCTCTTTAGCTCGTCCCGCTCCTCGCTCCTTCTCTCTTCCTCCTTGCTCTCTCGCTTCTCTCTGTATTGCTTTTCTCTCTCTCGTTCCACTCTCTCCCTCTCCCTCTCTCTCCCCACTCTCGCTATTCTCTCATTTGCTCCTTTTTCTCGCTCAATTCTTTCTCGCTTCTCTCTTTCTCACGCTCCTCTCTCTTGCTCCGCTCTCTCGCTACTTTCTATCGCTCGTCTCACTCTCGCTCCTCGCTCTTGATCCTCTCTCTGGCTCCTCTCTTTACCTTGGCTATCACGCTCCTCTCTCTCACTCCTCTCTTTCGCTCCTCTCACTCGCTCCTCTCTCTCGCTCCTCTCTCTCGCTCCTCTCTCTTGCTTCTCTCTCTTTCGCTGCTCTCGCTATCGCTCCTCTCTTGCTTTTGCTCCTGTCTCTCTCACTCCTGTCTCTCTCGCTCCTCTCTTTCGCTCTTCTTTCTCTCGCTCCTCTCTCTCTCGCTCCTCTCTTTCTCTGTGCTCTCTCCCTTGCTCCTCTCACTCTCGCTCCTTTCTCTCATTCTCCTCTCTCTCTCTCTCTCATTTTCATCGCTCTCTCGCTTAATTCGCTTTAGCTCCTTTTTTCGCCCCTCTCTCTCTTCTCTATCTCGCAATTCTCTTTCTCGCTCCTCTCTCAATCGCTCCTCACTCTGTCGCTACTCCCTCTCGCACATCTCTTTCTCGCTCCTATCTTTTTCTGGCTCTTATCTCTCACTCCTCTCTCTCGTTTCTCTCTTGCTCCGCTCTCTCACTCTTCTCTCTCGTTCGCTTCTCTCGATCCTCTCTCTTGCTCGTCTCTCTCCCTCCTCTTTATCTCTTCTTTCTCTCGTTCGCTCCTCTCTCTCTTCCTCCTCTCTCTCTCGCTCCTTTCTCTCTCGCTCCCAGTCTCGCTCATCTCTCTGTTGCTCATCTTTTTCTCGCTTCTCTCTTTCTCTGTCCTTCTTATCTCTCACTCCTGTCTCTCGCTTCTCTCTCTTGCACCTCTCTCTTGCTCCTTTCTTTTGATACTCTCTCGCTCCTTTCACTCGGTCCTTTATCTCTCGCTCCTCTCTCATTCTCCTTTCGTTTGCTCCTCTCTCTGTCGCTCCCATCTCTGTAGCTCCTCTCTCTCTCGGGCCTCTCTCTCTCGTGCTCCTCTCTCTTGCTCCTCTCTCTCTCGCTCCTGTCTATGTTTCTCGATCCTGTCTCTCATTCTCCTCTCTCTCGCTCCTCTCTCTCGCTTATATCTTTTCGCTCCTCTCTTTCGCTCCTCTCTTTCTCAGGCTCTTATCTGTCACTCTTTTCTCTCGCTCCTGTCTCCCACTCCTATCTCTTGCTGTTACCTCTCATTCCTCTCGCTCGCTCCTCTCTCTCTCTCGCTTCTGTTTCTCGCTCCTGTCTCTCGCTTATCTCTCTCGTTCCTGTCTCTCGCTGTGTTCTCTAGCTTCTCTCTCTCGCTCCTCTATCTAATTCTCTTCTCTTTCAATCCTCTATCTCACCCCGTTCTCATGCTTATCCCTCTCGGTTATATCTCTAGCTCCTGTCTCTCGCTCCTCGCTGTCGCTTCCCTCTCTGACTACTCTCCGGTGCCTTTCTCTCTCGCACCTCTCTTTCGCTACTCTCCCTTGCTCCTCGCTGTCGCTCCTCTCTCTTGCTACTCTCTCCATCCCTACAGTCTCATTCGCTCCTCTGTCTCTATCGCTCCTATCTCTCTTGCTCCTCTCTCTCTCGCTCCTCTCTCTCGCTGTTCTCTCTCTCGCTCCTCTCTACATTGCTTCTCTCTCTCTCTCTCGCTCCACTCTCTATCTCTCGATTCTTTCTCATTCTCCTCTCTCTCACTCCACTCTCTCTTGCACCTCTCGCCCCTCTCTGTCGCTCCTCTCTCTCTCCACTCTCACTCTCTCTTGCTTCTCTCAATCTCGCTCCTCTCTCTCATTCATTTCTCTTTTATTCTCCTGTCTCTCGCTCCATTCGTTCTAGCCTCTCTCTCTCTCTCTCTCGCTCCTCTCTCTCGCTCTTCTCTATCTCGCGTCCCTCTTTCCTCCTCTCTCTCTCAATCGCTCTCTCTTTCTCTCCTCTCCTCTTCTTTCTCTCTCTCTCTCTCTTCTCGCTCCTTCCTCATTCCCTGGCTCATCCCTCTCTCTCCTCTCTCTCTCTCTCTCTCTCTCTCTCTCTCCTCTCTCTCTCTCTCTCTCTCTCTCTCTCTCTCTCTCTCTCTCTCTTCTCTCGCCTCTCTCTCCTCTCTTCTCTCTCTCCCTCCCTCTTCGTCTCTCTCCCTCTCTCTCTCTCTCTCTCTCTCTCTCTCTCTCTCTCTCTCTCTCTCTCTCTCTCTCTCTCTCTCTCTCTCTCTCTCTCTCTCTCTCTCTCTCTCTCTCTCTCTCTCTCTCTCTCTCTCTCTCTCTCTCTCTCTCTCTCTCTCACCTCTCAATCTCGCTCTCTCTCTCTCTCTCTCTCTCACTCTCATCTCTCCTCTCTCTCTCTCTCTCTCTCTCTCTCTCTCTCTCTCTTCTCCCCTTTCTCTCTCGCTCCTTTTTTATCACCCAACTTTCTATTGCTCATGTTTTTTGCGCTCCTCTCTTGATCTAGCTCCTCTCACTCCTCTCTCTCTCACCAATCTCTTTTTCTTCTCTCTCTCGCTCCTCCTACTCGCTGCTCTGGGTCTCGCTCCTTTCTCTCTCTCCTGTCTCTCGCTCCTCTATCTCGCTCCTCTATCTCGCTCCTCTTTCTCGCACCTCTCTGTAGCTCCTTTCTCTCGCTCCACTCAGTCGTTCCTCTCCTTCAATCGTCTCACTCGCTTCTCCCTCCTCTCCTCTCTCTCTCTCCTCTCTATCCTCTCCTCTCTCTCTCTCTCTCTCCCTCTCCTCTCTCTCTCTCCTCTCTCTCTCTCTCCTCTCTCTCTCTCTCTCTCTCTATCTCGCTCCTCTCTCTCGCTCCTCCTTTTGGTCCTCGATCTATCCCCTCTCTTGCTTCTCTCTCAAGCTCCTCTCTCTTGCTTCACTCTGTCGCTCCTCTCGCTTCTCTTTCACGTTCCTCTCACTCTCTCGCTCCTCCCTCTTGCTCCTCTCTCTCGCTCCTCTCTCTCGCTCCTCTTTCTCGCTCCTCTCTCTCGCTCTTCTCTCTCGCTCCTCTCTCTCGCTCATCCCTTTCTCTCTCTCTCTCTCTCTCCTCCTTTCGCTCTTCCTCCTTTGGCTCCTCTCTCTTCCTACTGTCCCTCCTCGCTCTCTCTCTCTCTCTCAACTCTTTCTCGATCCTCTCTCACTCTCTCTTCTCACTCTTGCTCCTCTCATTCGCTTCTCTCTTCCTCTTCTTGCTCCTCTCTTTCGCTCCTCTCTCTCTCTCTGTTGCTTCTCTCTATGTCGCACCTGTCTCTCACGCTTCTGTCTCTCTCGCTCCTCTCTCTCCCTCCTCTCTTTGTCGCTCTTCTCTCTCTCCCGCATCTCTTTCTTGCTCTTCTTTTACTCTGGCTCTTATCTCTCACTCTTCTCTCTCGCTCCTCTCTCTCTCCTCTCTCTCGCTCCTCTTTCTCTCGCTCTTCTCTCTTGCTCGTCTATCTCTCTCTCTCTCCTCTCTCTCGCTCCTCTTTCTCTCGCTCTTCTCTCTTGCTCGTCCATCTCTTGTTCTTCTCTCTCACTCTCTTCTCTTTCAATAATCTCTCTCGCCCCGTTCTCTTGCTTCTCTCTCTCGGTTCTCTCTCTATCACTCCTGTCTCTCGCTCCTCGCTCTCTCGCTCCTCTCTCTCACTCCTCTCTGTCGCCCCTCTCTGTCGCACCTCTCTTTCGCTCCTCTCCAGTGTTCGTCTTTGTCGCTCTTCTCCCTTGCTCCCCTCTCTGTCGCTCCTCTCTTATCGCTCTCTCTCTCTCTCTCTCTCTCTCTCTCTCTCTCGCTCCTCACCCTCTTGGTCCTGTCTCTATATCTCGATCCTCTCTCTCTTTCTCTCTCTCTCTCTCATTCTCCTCTCTCTCGCTCCACTCTCTGGAAGCTCTCTCTCGCCCCTCATTCGTGCTTCTCTCTCTCTCTCACCGCTCTCTTTCGTGCTCCTTTCACTCTCGCTTCTCTCTCTCTCATTCCCCTCTCTCTCTCTCGCACATTTCTCTCTAGCTCCTCTCTCTCGCTCCTCTCCTACTTGCTTCACTCTATCTTGCTCCTATATCTCACTCGTAAAGGGCTTGCTCATCTTACTCTCGCTCCTATCTCTCACCCTTTTGTCTCTCTCGCTCCAGTCTCTCGCTCCTCTCAATGTCGCTCATCTCTTTCTCGCTCCTTTCTTTAATTTGCTCATCTCTGACACCTCTCTCACGCTCCTCTCTCTTACTCATATTTGTCACTCTCCCTCTCCTCTCTCCTCTCTCTCTCTCTCTCTTCTTCTCTCTCTTGCTCGTCTCTTTCTCTCTCTCACTCGTTCGTCTCCTCTCTCCTCTCTTTAGCTCCTCTCTCTCTCTCTCTCTTCCTCCTCTTCTCTCTCTCTCTCTTTCTCTCTCCTCTCTCTCTCTCTCTCCTCTCTCCTCTCTCTCTCGCTTTCTACTCTCTCGCTCCTTTCTCTCTTTTGCTCCCTCTCTTTTGCTTCCATCTCTCTCGCTTCTCTCTCTACTCTCTCTCTCTTCCTCTCTCTCTCTTCTCCTCTCTTTCTCTCTCTCTCTCTCTCTCTCTCTCTCTCTCTCTTTCTCTCTCTCTCTCCACTCTCTCTCTCTCCTCTCTCTCTCCTCTCCTCTTCTCTCTCTCCTCTCTCCTCCTCTCTCTCTCCTCCTCCTCTCTCTCTCTCTCTCTCTCTCCTCTCTCTCTCTCTCTCTCTTCTCTCTCTCTCTTCTCTCTCTCTCTCTCTCTCTCTCTCTCTCTCTCTCTCTCTCTCTCTCTTCCCTCTCACTCTCTCTCTCTCGCTCTCTCTCTCTCTCTCTCTCCTCTCTCTCTCTCTCTCTCGCTCCTCTCTCTCGCTCCTCTGTGTCACTCCATTCTCTTGCCCCTCTCTCACGCCCCTCTGCCTCGCTCTTCTCTCCCGCTTTTTTCTCTCGCAGCTTTCTCTCGCTGCTCCCTCTCGTTCCTCTCTCTCGCTCCTTTCTCTCTCGGTCCACTCTCACTCGCCTATCTCTCTCGCACCTCTTTTTTTCGCTCCTCTCTCTCGCTTGCTTCACTTTCTCCTGCCCCTCCCTCTTTCGCTCCTTTCTCTCTCGCTCCACTCTCTCTCGGTCATCGCTCTATCGCTTCTCTCTCTTTGGCTCCTATCTCTCGCTCTTCACTCTCACTCCTCTCTCTCGCTCAGCTACCTCGCTTCTCTACCTCGCTCCTCTCCCTCGCTCCACTCTCTCTCTCTCATTCCTCTCTCTCTCGCTCGTGTCTCTCGAACCTCTCTCTCGCTCCTCTTTCTCGTTCTCTCTCTTGGTCCTTTCTCTCGCTCCTCTCTCTCGCTCCTCTCTCATGCTCTTCTCCCTGGCTTCTCTCTGTCACACCTCTTTGGCGCTCCTCTCTTCAGCTTCTCTCCCTCGCTCCTCTTTATCGCCCCAATCGCTTGCTCATCTCACTGTCGCTCTCTCTCTCGCTCCTCTCTCTCTCGCTCCTCTCTCTCGCTCCTCTCTCTTGCTCCTCTCTCTGGCTCCTCTTTGTCCCTCTTCTTTGTCGCTCCTCTCGTTCGCTTCTCTACCTCGCTCTTCTCTGTCGCACCAATCATTTGCTCCTCTGTCTGTCACTCTCTCTCTCTCTCTCTCTCGCTCTTCTCTACCTCGCTCCTCTCTCTCGCAACTGTCTCTCTTTCTAGATCCTCCTCTTCATTCACCTCTCTCTCGCTCCACTCTCTCTCGCACCTCTCTCTCGCCCCTCTCTCTCGATCCTCTCTCTCTCGCCGCACTATCTCTTGCTCCCCTCACTCTCGCTCCTCTCTTTCTCGTTCCTCCGTCTCTCACGCTCCTCTCTCTGTTGCTTCTCTTTCTGTTGCTCTTCTCTCTAGTTTATTTCTCGCTCGCTCCTCTCTCTTTAGCTCTTCTCTCTCGCTCCTCTCTCTCTCTTGCTCATCTTACCCTCACTCCTCTCTTTCTTGCTCCTTTCTCTCTCGCTTCTCTATCTCTCGCTCATCTCTTTCACTCTCCTCTCTCTCTCTCGCTCGTCTCATTCGCCTCTCTCTTTCGCTCTTCTCTCTCTCGCTCCTCTCTTTTTTCCTCCCCTCTCTCTTGATCCAGTCTCTCTTGCTCCTCACTCTTTCGCTCCTTTCTATCTAGCTCCTCTCTCTCAGTCTTCTCTCTCTCGCTTCTCTCTCTTGCTCCTCTCTCTTTTGACCCTATCTCTCGCTCCGCCCTCTCGCACTTCACTCTCGCTCCTTTCTGTCGCTGCTCACTCTCTCTCCTCTCTTCCGCTCCTTTCTCTCTTGTTCCTTTCTCTATCGGTCATCTTTATCTTGCTTCTCTCTCTCATTCCTCTCTCTTGCGACCCTATTTCTTGCTCCTCCCTCACGCTCCTCTCTCCCGCTACTTTCTGTCGCTGCTCCCTCTCGCTCCTCTCTGTCGCACCTCTCTCTCTCTCTCTTGCTCCTCTCTCTTTCGCACCTCCGTCTCTCAACTCTCTCTCTTGCTCCTCTCCCGCTCGCTACTCTTGCTGTCGCCCCTCTCTCTCTCTCTCTCTCTCTCTTACTCCTCTCTCTCTCTCTCGCTCTTCTCCGTCTCGCTCTTCTATCTCTTGCTCCTCTCTACCTCGCTCCTCTCTCTCCCGCTTCTCTCTCTCACACTCCTCTCTCTCTCGCTCCTCTCTGTCGCTCGCTCCGCGTTGCCGTAATCAACTACGAGCTACCACAAGCTATGGAAAGCTGCCGTTAGCTGCCGCAAAATGCAGGTATATGCTGCGAGCTACACCGAGCTCCGACAAGCTACCATGAGCCGTCTAGATATTTCGAGATCTGCTGAGAGCTGACGTGCTTGGCCGCAATCTACTGCAAGCTGCTACAAGCTGAGGCGGGCTGTGGTTAGCTGCCGCAAAATGCAGGTATCTGCTGCGAGCTACGGCGAGCTCCGACGAGCTGCTACTAGATGTCTTGATCTTCTGGAATTAGATGCGGACTAAAGCAGGGTGCTGCAACATACTGCGAGCTACCTTAAGCAGCGGCGAACTGCTGCTAGCTGCCGTAAAATGCAGGTATCCGCTGCGAGCTACGGCTAGGTCCGACGTTCTGCGACGAGTTGTCTTGATGTAAAGAGATCTGCCGCGAACTTATGGGAGTTGAATCAACCTATTGCAATAGACTTTATGCTTCCGTGTGCTTTTGCTTGCTGCATCGAGCTGCCACAGTCGTGTCGATAGTCCGAGATTTTCTATGAGCTGACTCACGTTGCCACATTCTACTGCGAGCTAACACAAGCTGTGACGAGCTGCTGTTAGCTTTCGTAAAACGCAGGTAGATGCTGCGAGCTACGGCGAGCTTCTACGAGCTGCCACATGTCTCAATCTTCCGGAGTCAGCTGCGCTCTGACGCGCGTTGCCTCAATCTACTGCGACCTACCACAAGCTGCCGCGAGCTACCTTTAGCTGCCGCAAAGTGCAGGTATATGCTGCGAGCTACAGCAAGCGCTTACGATCCGCCGCGAGGAGTCCCGATGTACCAAGATCTGCCACGAACTAATGCAAGTTGAAACAACCTGTTGCGATAGGCCTCAAGGTTCTGTGTGCTTTCGCATGCTGCATCGAGCTGTCACGAGTCGTCTCGATCTACGGAAGTCTGCTGCAAGCTGTCGTGCGTTTCCACAATCCGCTGCGATCTATTAAAAGGTGCTGTTAGCTGTCGCAAAATGCAGGTATCTGCTACCAGCTACGGCAAGCTCCGATGTCCTGCCAGGAGTTGTCTCGATGTGCCGAGATCTGCCCCGATCTTATGCGAGTTGAAAATATCTATTGCGATAGGCCTTATTCTTCCGCGTGCTTTCGCATGCTGCATCGAGCTGCCACGAGATGTCTCGATCTTCCGGAGTAAGCTGTGGGCTGACGCTCGTTGCCGCAATCTACTGTAAGTCCCTACAAGCTTCGGCAAACAGCCGTTAGCTGCCGCAAAATGCAGGTATATGCTTCGAGCTACGGCGAGCTCCGACGAGCTGCCACGAGATATCTCATTATTCCGGAGTAAGCTGCAGGCAAACGGGCGTTGTCTCCA
The DNA here is from genome assembly GCA_009760855.2 of Cristatella mucedo. Lineage (NCBI taxonomy): Eukaryota > Metazoa > Bryozoa > Phylactolaemata > Cristatellidae > Cristatella > Cristatella mucedo. The sequence continues at coordinate 53,296 of WPIO01000145.1, read as the reverse complement.
CGTACTATGAGCTACCACAAGCTGCAGCGAAATGCCGTTAGCTGCCGCAAAAATCAGATATATGCTGCGAGCTACGGTGAGCTACGACGACCTGCCACGAGATGTCTCGATCTTCTGGAGTCAGCAGCGGCTGAAGTGCGTTGCTTCAATCTACTGCCAGCTACCACAAGCTGCAGCTAGCTGCCGTTAGCTGCAGTAAAATGCAGGAATCCGCTGCGAGCTACGGCAAGCTGCGACGTGCTGCCACGAGTTGTCTCGACGTCCCGAAATCTGCAGCGAACTAATGCGAGTTGAACCAATCTGTAGCAATAGGCCTCAAGCTTCCGTGTGCTTCGCATGCTGTGTCGAGCTGCCACGAGTTGTCGCGATCTTCGTAATCTGCTGAGAGCGGTCGCACATTGCCGCAATCTGCTGCCAGCTATTACAAGCTTGTACGAGCTGTGGTTAGCTACGACAAAATACAGGTATATGCTGCAAGATACGGCGAGCTCCGATGAGCTGCCACGAGATATCTCAATCTTTCGGAGTCAGCTGCGGGCTGACGGGCGCTGCATCAATGTACTGCCAGCTACCAAAACCTACGGCGAGCTGCCGTTAGCTGCAGCAAAATGCTGGTATCTGCTGAGAGCTACGACAACCTCCGACGTGCTGCCAGCAGTTGTCTCGATATACCGAGATCTGCCGCGAACTAATGAGAGTTGAAACAATCTACTGTTATAGGCCTTATGCTTCCGTGTGCTTTCGCACGATTCATCGAGCTTCCACGAGACGTCTCGATCTTCCGGAGTCAGCTGTGGACTGAAGCGTGTTGCCGCAATCTACTGAGAGCTACCACAAGCTCCGGTGGGTTTCCGTTAGCTGCCGCAAAATGCAGGAATATACTGCGAGCTACGGCTAACTCCGACGTACTGCCACGAGTTGCCTCGATGTACAGAGATCTGCCGCAAACGAAAGCGAATTTAAACAACTGTTGCGTTAGGCCTCACGCTTCTGTGTGCATTCGCGTGCTGCGTTGAGCTGCCACGAGTTGTCGGGATCTTCCGTAATCTCCTGCAAGCTGTCGTGCATTGCCGCAATCTGCTGCGAGCTATTACAAGCTGCGGCAAGCTGCCGTTAGCTGCCAAAAATGCAGGTAACTGCTGCGAGCTACGGCAAGCTTCGACGTGCTGCCACGAGATGTTGCTATCTTCCGGAGTCAGCTAGGGACTGAAGTGCGTTGCCGCAATCTACTGCAAGCTACCACAAGCGGTGGCGAACTGCCGTTAGCTGCAGCAAAATGCAGAAATATGCTGGGAGCTACGGCGACCTCAGACGTACCACCACGAGTTGTCTCAATGTACCGAGATCTGCCTCAAACGAATGCGTGTTTAAACTATTTATTGGGATAGGCCTCTCGCTTCCGTGTGCATTTGCATGCTGCGTCGACCTGCCACGAGTTGTCGAGATCTTCCGAAATCTGCTGGGATCTGTCGTGCGTTGCCGAAATGTACTGCAAGCTACCACAAGCTTCGGCGAGCTGCCGTTAGCTGCTTAGCTGCTGCGAAATGCATGTATTTGCTGCGAGCTACTGCAATATCCAACGTGCTGCCACGAGATGTTTTGGTGTACCGAGATCTGCCTCGAGCATATGCGAGTAAAAACAATCTCTTGCGATAGGTGTCGAGCTTCCGTGTGCTTTCGCATGCTGCGTCGAGCTACCGCGAGTTGCCTCGATCTTCCGAGACCAGCTGCGAGCAGACGTGCGTCGCCGAAATCTACTGTGAGCTACCGACAGCTGCCGTGAGCTGCCGCAAAATGCAGATATGTGCTGCGACCGACAGCAAGCTCCGACGTGCTGCCACGAGTTCTCTCGATGTACCGAGATTAGCCGCAAACTGATGCGAGTTAAAGCAATTTGTTTCGATAGGCCTCAAGCTTCCGTGTGCTCTGGCATGCTGCGTCAAGCTGCCACAAATTATGTCGACGTTTCGAAATCTGCTGCAAGATGTCGCACGTTACCGAAATCAACATTGATCTACCACAAGCTGCGGTGAGCTGCCGTTAGCTGCCAAAAGAGGCAGGGATACGCTGGGAGCTACGGCATGCTGCGTCGAGCTGCGCCGAGTTGTCTCGATCTTTCGAGATCTGCTGTGAGCTGACGTGTGTGGCCCCAAACCGCTGCGACCTACCACAAGCGGGGGCGAGCTGTCGTTAGCTGCCGCAAAATGCGGGTATATGCTGCGAGCTACGACAAGCTCCGATTTGCTGCCACGAGATGTCTTGATATACCGAGAGTTGCCGCGAATTGATGCAAGTTGAAACAATCTGTTACGGTAGTCCTCAAGCTTCCCAGCGTTTTCGTATCCTGCGTTGAGCACCCACGAATTGTCTCGATCTTCCGAAATCTGCTGGGGGCTGTCGCGTGTTGCTGCAATCTGCAGCCACCTACCATAAGCTGTGGCGAGCTGCCGTTAGCTGCCAAAGCAGTTGCGATCTGCTCCGACCTACGACAAGCTGCGACGAGCTGCCACGAGTTCTCATGATGTACCGAGATCTGCCGTGAGCTGATGAGAGTTGAAAGAATCTCGTTAGATACGTGTAAAGCTTCCATTCGCTTTCGCATGCTGCGTCGAGCTGCCACGAGTTGTCTCAATTTTCCGAGACCTGCTGCGAGTATACACCCTTTGGCGAAATCTGCTGCGAGCTACCGCAAGCTGCCTAGAACTGCCGTTAGCTGCCGCAAAAATGCAAGTATCTGCTGCGAGCTAGTGCAAGCTCAGACGTGCTGCCACGAGTTGTCTCAGTGTATCGAGATCTGCTGCGAACTGATGCGAGTTAAAACAATCTTTTGCGATAGGCCTCAAAATTTCGTGTGCTTTGGCATGCCATGTCGAGCTGCCACGAATTGTGTTGGTCTCCTGAAATCTGCTGCAAGCTGCCGAGCGTTGCCGAAATCTACACAGATCTCGGTACATCAAGACAACTCGTATCAGCACGTCGGTACTTGCCGTAGCTCGCAGCAGATACCTGCATTTTGCGGCAGCTCGCAGCAGCTTGTAATACTCGCAGCAGATTTCGGCAACGGTCGAAGGCTCGCAGCAGATTTTGCAAGATCGAGACAACTCGTGGTAGCTCGATGATACATTTTGAAGCACACGAAAGCTTGAGGCCTATGGCAACCGATTGTTTCAACTCGCATTAGTTCGCTGCAGATCTCGGCACAACAACACAACTCGTGGCAGCACGTCGGAGCTTGCCGTGGCGAGAGATAGACGAGCAAGAAAGAGCGAAGCAAAAGAGAGAGGAGCAAGACAGAGTGGCGAGAGAGACGAGCGAGAGAGAGGGGCGAGAAAAAGGAGCGAGCGAGAGTTAAGCGAGAGAGAAGAGAATGAGAAAGAGGAACGAGAGAGATAGGAGCGAGAGAGAGGAGCGAGGTAGTGAGGAGAGATAGGAGCGAGAGAGAGGAGCGAGGGAGAGAGGAGCGAGGGAGAGAGGAGTGAGAGAGAGAGAGAGAGAGGAGCGAAAGAGAAGAAGGAGCGAAAGAAAGAGGAGCAAAAGAGAAGAGCGAGAGAGTGAGAAGCGAGAGAGAGGATTGAGAGAGAGGAGCAAGAGAGAACAGCGACAGAGAGGAGCAAGAGATAAGAGCAAGTGATCCGAGGGAAAGACAGGAGCGAAAGAGAGGATAGAGAGTGGGAGCAAGAGAAAGTAACGAGAGAGAGGAGCGAGAGAGACGAGCAAAGAAGATGAGCGAGAGAGGAATATATTATACATTGGCCCGCTGGTAGACCGTTCAAACTGCAGGCGTTGCGGTTGACTTATCTCCCCTGCTTAAACTTTTTACTATTCTTTTTTCTTCCGGAAATATATATCCTTTAGTGTTATAATTGGTCTCAATGAACAATTTGTGATCCCGCCGGTAGATCCTTCAAACCTCCGGCATTACGAGTAAGTTATCTTCCTACTAAACTCATTTATACATTATCGCCTGCGGAAAAATATATCCTTCAGTGTTATAATTAGTCTCAATTAAAAATTCGTCATGACGCTCGTAGATCCTCCAACCCGATGGCATTACGAGTAAGTTATCTCCCTGCTGAAATCATTCACGCGTTTTTTTTCTGGAAATAAATATACTTTCGTGGGATAAGTATTCTCATTAAATAAATAATTATCTAAGTGGTAGTACCTTGCGACCGCCGGCATTCCGACTACGTTATCTTCCCTGCTAAAGCCATTTACGCGTCTTTTTTTTCCGGAAATATATAACCCATAGTAGTATGAATAGTCTCATTTAATAATAATATATCTTACTGGTATTACCTTCCAACCGCAGGCATTCCAAAAAAGTTATTTACCCAGCTGAAACCAGTTTCGCGTCTTTTCTTTCGGGAAAATAAATCATTCGGTCTCATAAAGAGTCTCAATAAATGATTCATTATCCCGCTGGTAGATCCTTCAAACCACGGGCAATAAAAGTAAGTTATCTTCCTGCTAAACCCATTTATACATTATTTCTAAGGGAAAAATACATCCTTAAGTTTTTAAGTTAGTCTCACTTATTAATTCATTATATCGCTGGCAGATCCTTCAAGCCGCCGGCATTACGAGTAAGTTATCTCCCTCCTAAAACCATTTCCGCGTTTTTTGTCCCAGAAATATTTATCGTTTAGTGCTATAAGTAGTCTCATTTAATGAGTAATGATCTTACAGGCACTACGTTCCGACCGCAGGCGTTCCGACTAAGTTATCTTCTCAACTAAAACTATTTACGCATCTTTTCTTCTGGAAACATATCCATAAGTGGTATAGATGGTCTCATAAAATAACTCATTATCTCGCCGGTAGATCCATCAAACCATCGGCATTACAAGTATTTTATCTTCTTAGCTAAAACCATTTACGGATTTTTTTCCGGAAATATATATATCCTTTACTGTTATAATTAGTCTCAATATCCCGCCGTTATATCTTTCAAACTACCGGCATTACGTGTAAGTTATCTCGCCTGCTAAAACCATTTATGCGTCCTTAGTTACGGAAATATATATCCTTTAGTGTGATAAATAGTCTCATTAAATGATTAGTTATCTTACTGGTAGTACCTTCACACCGCAGTTGTTCTAAGTAAGTTATCTTTCCTTCTAAGACCGTTCAAGTGTCTGTTCTTCCAGAAATATGTATCATTTAGTATTTTAATTAGTATAAGTAAATGATTCGTTATCCTGCTGGTAGATCCTTAAAATCGCCGACATTGCTAGTAAGTTATCTCCACTGCTAACACCATTTACGCGTCTCTTCTTCCAGGAATATATATCCTTTAGTTTATTAAAAACTCCCATTAAATAGTGTATTGATTCTATCTTACTGGTAGACCGCAGGCGTTCCAACTAAGTTATCTCCCCTACAAAAATCATTTTCGCGCCTTTTCTTCCGGAAATAAATGTCCTTTAGTCGTGTAAATAGTCTTAATAAATAATTCATTATCTCACTGGTAGAGCCTGAACTGCAGGACGAGAGTAAGTCGTCCCCCTGCTAAAACTATTTACGCATAACTCTTCTCAAAAAATAATTTTCTTTCCCGTAGTACCTTCCAACCGCAGGCGTTCCTAGCAAGTTATCTCCCCTGCCAAAACCATTTAAGTGTCTTTTCTTTTGGAAATATATACCTTTTAGTGTTATACCAATTCGAAGAAGATAATTCAATATCTCGCTGGTAGATCCTTTAAACCACCGGCATCACTGGAAGTTATCTCCCTGTAAAACTATTGACGCGTTTGTTCTTCCGGTAATATATTTCTTTTATTGACATACATAGTCTCAATAAATGATTAATTATCTTGCTTGTAGTACCTTTCAACCGCACGTGGTTCGAGTAAGTTATCTCTCCTCATAAAACAATTCACGCGTCGTTTGTCGTGGAAATATATATCCTTTAGTGTTATAAATAGTCTAAGAAAATCATTCATTATAATAATTCACCGGTAAGTCCTTTAAACCGTCGGCATCACGAGTACTTACATCCCCAATTAAAGCCATTTACGCATTTTTTCCTTCCAGAAAGATATGTCCTGTAGTGTTATAAATAGTCTCAATAAACACTTTAATATCCCGCTGGTAGATTTTTCAAACCACCGGGATTGCGAGTAACTTATCTCACCTGCTGAAAGCATGTTACGCGTCTGCTCTTCCGATAAGATATATCTTTTAGTGGTATAATTAGTCTCAATAAATAATTCGTTATCCACCTAGTAGATCCTTCAAACCGCCGGCGTTACGAGAGTGTTATCTCCCTGCTAAAACCATTAACGCGATTTTTCTTCAAGAAATTAATATCCTTTAGTGTTATAAATAGTGTGAATAAATTATTAATTTACTCACCGGTCGTACCTTTCAACCACCCGCGTTCCGAGTAAGTTATCCCCCTGCTAAAGCCATTTACGCGTTTCTTCTTGGGAATAATATATTCTTTAGTGTTATAAATAATGTCATTAAATGACACGGTAGCCCCCAAAAAATATGTGGGCGTAGGTCCACAAAAAATGGTCAAATTTTTCAAAGTTCGCGTATTAAAGATAAACTAGTTATAAATACAAGCTCAAATTTGAGTGGTTGTAAGATAACTGGAACATGGTCAATAAAATTATTTTTTAAGACCTATTTAAACCGGAAGTCATACATCGAGCTCAACAAAATAATTTTCTTTGACAAATAACTGAGCCGGAACTGCCGTTTTCTGGTGAACTCTGCGCATATAAGCTACTCAGCCCTAAACGGACCCTCAAAATATAACTGGAGAATGATAAAACGTAAAACTTTCCCGGAAATGACACGCCCCTCGAGATCACACGTCCGACTGGTAGTATAACAAGATCATAAAAGAGTAAACCCCCAATCGGCTGGGTGCCTAGTCCTGCCTCTGCTGCCCCGCCCCGCCCATAGCAACCGGCGGTAAACGGCATTCCAAGGCCCACTGCTTATTTACTTGGGAGAAACCTGTTTACATTGGTATGTTTACATCGGACCACAAACCACTAGTGACTGTCATTCGGCCAGTAGACGAACATTAGGGATAATGTACTGAGAATTTGCCGGGGCCGCCGTAACTAAGGAGTCCATTATCACGGCACCGCACGATTCCGTGGACAGCTGATCCAGTTTCTGTAGCCGCCATAACGCATGAGGCGACAGCCGCGAGAGGTCTTTTATTTCGGCGGCCGGTCAGCGTGGTGACTTGGACTATAGCGTCGTTTACAGGAAGCCAATCTGAAAATGTTGATTAATTTCTATTCAAGGAAACTTAGGTGATTTCAAGTTCTCATTTATGTCGTTAATAGTTGGATATTTGTATTGGCGAATGCCGGTGAGCTGTAGCCTGGATTGACGGCCTGAGGTATGAGACCTATCGCGGATAGGATCTGCTTAGGCTGCATGAGCGTCTTAATAGGTTGACCTATTCCTAAGATCCATATTTATCTATTTATTGAATATGTTGAATGTTAAATAATATTGAATGTTCGTGCGATGATAGCGTTTTCTAGTGCTGCCTCTTGGTTATAGCTTAGAGTTCTCAAGTTTATCTGCCAATGACAGTTCAATGCCTGCTGTCATTTATGTCATATCTCCTAAAATAATGATCCGATAACCTTACCACCTTGGAATATATGATTGATTGTAGTTACATATTTTTTTTTATTATTATTAAGAACTGGTTGGGTATATGGTTGGCCTAGGTCTGCCGAGACACGTCTCGGTCGTGACCAGGACCGCGGCCATGAGGCGGCCAGAGCTCAGGTGTCGCGCCCGCTTGCAGGGGCGTCTCATGCCAGAAAGGAGTAACCATCCTTACAGGCGCTACCGTGGTGGTGTCCGGCGCAGGCGAGCGCACAGTGTACATGGCCGCCGCGCGTTGGAGGGCGGCGCCACCTAGCCGAACCGGCTGCAGTCGTCCAGCTCCAGCACGAGCGCTCGTGCGTATGGGCCGATCCGCCGGGCCAGCTGGCCCCCAAGGGAGGATGGCTGACTCTGATGGTGCTGCCTCTCTCTGGGGCGTCTCGCCTCCGTCTACTTCTGGGCCCGAGGACGCAGGTGCGCTCGTCTGCGGCAGTGAATGAGACTCCTCGTGATCAGCCGGCGCCGGGGGATCCTGTGTCAGCTGTGCTCCGTCCTGTGGGCACTTTGCGGTGCCCACGAATCGCAACCAGACCCTGGCCGAGCCATTCTTAGCGTCCGCTATACAGAGCTTTCTAAGCAGCCTTCGGTGGCACTGGCTCACCCTGAGGGCTGCCAGGGTCCGCTCGTTTTCCGGGTGCCAGGAGCCAAGTGAGCCTACGACGAAGGCTCAGTGCTCCACATGACGCCCTCTGATACGAAGCTCATAAACTAGCTCGGTGTTTTTGAGGAGCTTCCTCTCCGCCGCCGACTCTAGCTCGAGCTCTCCATTGTCAAACGGTACCGTTACGTCGATCACCACAGCAAAGGCGCCATTGTCAATGACAAGGTCCGGGCGACGTTGCGGGACCGGGTCGAGGTCGTGGTGTTGGTCCACCCGCGCGTGCCTCCTCAGTGCCCAGGGCAGTGCCTCCAGGAGCCGGTTCAGGACCACGTCATGCCGTTCCGTGATGGCGACCATCATGCTCGGGCAGTTGTTCAGGTCATGCTGCAGCGTCTCGAGCTGACCGCAGCCTTTGCGGCAGAGGTGCTGTGACTCAGGATCAAACCTGGCCCTGGCAGCGGCCACCGGCAGGTGATCCAGCCTGGCCCGCAAAATAAAGCACCAAGCAGCAAAAGTGACACCAAGGCCTGAATAGAGGAAGTGGTTGTGGTTGCTGTGGCTGTCCGTTGCCAGACAGCGAGCCACTTTCCCCTGGTCTACCCTTCCCCGCCAATCTGCCGCCCATGTCTTGGCTAAGTCCTGCCTGATAGTGGAGACCGTGATGGGAGGCGCGAATTGAGGGCGCTCATGGTCTCCTTCTTTCCAGTGGAGCTGGATGATCTCAGCCGTTTACTGGACCCCGACACCTAGGCGTCGGAGCGCCTGGCAGGCCTCCGACCATAGCGATCTCGAGCCCGTACGCACGGTATTCTCGAAGGTGCCACCGGACAGGAAGACAGTTCGGGCCTCGTCAGAGGGTGCTCCTCCGAGCGCCTTGATGGCATCGTTAAGCCCCTCTCGTGCAACAGCAGCCACCATCCAGTCCGAGGAAGACAGCATGTGACATGCCTGCGTGGCACGAAGAATGTCCATGTCCTGCGAGAGTGGGTGGAGGCCGGGGCCACCACTGAGGCGTGAAGCGTGAAAGAAGCCCACAGTGGCTCTCTCAGGAAGGGAGCAAACCGATCTGCTGAAATCCTTTACCGCTCTGTCAACCGGGACGAGGAACTTGTTTTGGAGGCACTTATCACGTCCCAGATACTTTAGTCTGGGCATAAGAAACGTGCAGAGAGCGTCCATCTTCTGCCACGGGGCTAGCAGGGACTGCTGGAGCAAGGCTATGTCCCTGGTAAGGAGGGAGACTGCCGTCTCAACCTCCACCCAAGGGTATGCGAAGCACTGGGGGCACCCAGATATAGGTGTGCCTCTTCGTCGCCCAGCATTGGAACCGGGGAGCAGGCGATGGTGAATGCCAGGCTCCGCGAAGCCGCCAGGTGGCGCACCAGCGTCCTGTATTTATCCGGTCTGAACTTGAGCCCTATGCTCGAGGCCACACGATGTGCTTGATCGAGCTGACGCTGGAGGGAGCGCGTCGAGCCCGCAAATATGGCCAGATCACGTGTCACCTTTGCTGAAAGAGCTAGGATGGTTGCCGGTTGAGCAAAGGATACAGAGCAAAGTTCTTACGCTGACCCACAAGGCCCACCACGGCTTGGCTCCTTCGTACCTAGCTGAACTGCTGCATCAGTTTCAGCCTGTTCGCGCCCTCAGGTCCTGTGTGGACAATAAATTAGCTGTCCCATTCCTCCGCTTAAATACAGTTGGCGACAGAAGCTTTAGCTCTGCAGGTCCTAGACTGTGGAACTCGCTTCCACAATTCTTACGCAACGACAACTACTCTCCAACTGCCGACTATGGCACATCTTTTTCAGCGGTACTGAACTGCTTCTTCTATGCTACTCACTACCTCAACTGCTCTCCTAACTCTGCTATGCTTCCCACTTTCTCTTTGTTGCGTGAGACGAAGTCAGTTGGCTACCAAATGCGTACCGAAAGCCGCTTAGGCTGTGAGTGAGCTATACAAAACTCTCCTGCGTAACACCCACTTAGTCTTTATGACTTTGCGGAGTTACTGACGGAGATACATCGGCCAGAGCGCAAACGGAGATATTGGCCGAGCCCAGGGCATAACTATGCCTCTCCGCCCCAGCCGCTAGCCTTCTGACAAGAGGCTCCATCACCGCATCAAAGAGGATGGGTGAGAGCGGGTCACCCTGACGGACACCCGTAGCAGCAGGGAACAGATTCAGGGTGGTCGAATTAACTCTCAGCACAATCGTGGCCCCCAAATATATGTTGCGGACGAAGCCCACAAAGCGCTACTCCACGCCCACGTGGGCAAGGGTAGAGTAGAGCGTTTCGTGTGGCAAACTGGGGAATGCATTCTGAAGGTCCAGACAGGCTCTGCAAAGAGTGCGTTTCCTTCTGGCCGCATCCCTCAGGGCCGACACGACAAGGAAGGTCTGCTCTAGGCAGCCTTCTCGCATGCATGTTTAACCTCAGTAGATAGACTGGTTTTGGTCAAAACTGGCTGTGTTTGTCGTGCTAAGCGTTTGTCATCACTTGTTTCACTCACATAGCGTAAAAATGTCACAGGTAGGCTACTTGTGACCCAATCAACGTGAAATTTGAATTACATGCTCCTAAGTATGTGTTTTGATGTTGTATGGCGACAAATAAAGTAACGCTCTTGTTATTCCATGTCACCTGCATGCTTTGACACCTTAAATTGGCTTCTCTGAGTGCTCTCACAACAGTAGTACTTGGTACCTGGTACAGTGTACAACTTGGTCGATACTGGGCCGATCTGTGTGAAACTTGGATTAAAGGTGGAGCTCACCTGTCTCCACACTCCCCCTTCTGTGCATCTAGGCATAATGGGTGAGTATGCATATAATATGCCCGTCACAAAGTGTCCGTGGGCTGTGTTTGTGATGGCAGTCAATAGTTTGAGATGTTTAATTTTAGTTTTTTGTAGTGGGTAGTGTCCAGTGGAATGTCTTGCATTTCTTGAGTGGTTTATTATATTTTTACAAAAACATTTTTGATCGGAAAACTGAGGAGCTGCCTTTTACCAGCAGTGCTATACGTGACCTTGGACTTTTAAAGGTCATGAGATAGTCAAAACATCAGCTTTATTATAGCAAACGATAGCTAATGGTACCAGTGTTCTTCGTGCTAATTTTCATGCCAATCAGTTTACTGGTCTTCATACAATACTTTTTAAACGTGCTTTTAGAGGGACAACTCCCCCTATTGGCGGCCATTTTAGTTGATAACTCTTACTGCCGGACATACCTGCTAAAATCACCGGTTATACCTTCAGCCGCCGGCGTTCCGAGTAAGTTATCCCCCCTGCTAAAGCATTTTACGCTTTTTTCTTCCGGAAATTTATATCCTTTATTGCTATAAATAATCACATTAAATGAATTATTATCTTACCGGTAGTCCTTTCAGCCGCAAATGTTGGAAGTAAGTTATCTCTACTGCTAAAACCATTCACGCGCCTTTTATTCCGGAAATATATATCCTTCAGTGTTATTTTTGGTCTAAGAAAATAATTCATTATCTCGCCCGTAGATATTTCAAGCCGCAGGCAATACGGGTGACTTATCTCGTCTGCTAAAACAATTTACGCGTTTTTTCTTCCGGAAATATCTATATACTTTAGTGTTACAAATAGACTCAATAAATGATTCATTATCCCGCTGCTAGATCTTTCAAGTGGTCGGCATAACTGATATCTTATCTCCCCTGCTAAAATCATTTACACTTTTTTCTTCCGGAAATATATACATCCTTGAGTATTATAATTAGTCTCAGAAAATAATTGGTTATCTCGCGGGTAGATCTTTTGAACTTTCGGCCTTACGGGTAACTTATCGCACCAGCTAAAACTATTTACGCGTATTTTCCTCCGGAAACATATGTTCTTTAGTGTCATTAGTAGTAAAAATAAATAATTCGTTATTCCGCTAAGAGATCCTTTAAAATTGAATTAGAAAGCTAACCTAAACCTCCTTATCTTAGCCGCTAAGGGCGCATTAACCGTCCGACTCAAGGGTCAAGGGCGGTAATGTTCCGTTAAGCGGTGGGTGCCCGCGGCTTGCGTAGTCAACCTGCATTAAAAATTATATTCAAAACACCATTAAAAAGGAATAATAATGAATATCTCATGGTATCATCATCAAGTTAACGTTAAACCTAAACCTTAATAGTGTTTTCGGCAAACCTAGCGTCGAATATCCGAACGATCGATGGTCGCGTGCCACGAGACATAGTACACCCACTGAAATTGAAATATACTCTGCGGCTTTATTAATTTTGCGGTAAGTAAACATTAATTATAAATATTGTATGCTAATTATTAATTTAAAGCTACCCTTAAGTGAAATTATGGTTTTCGCAACAAGCACAACAGTCTTCCAAATTACCCGTTACAGCGAGCAGATAGCCCAACGTGCTTCTCGTTAACATGGTGATTCTTTCAAGTAGTTCCAGCTATCGTCAATCATGTCGGTAAGAGTCGTACAATGCGTGATTTCCCGGCTAGGCCAGTGGGTACCACCAAGCCCCGGCCGCTGATATTTCGGCGTTATTTTTTGCTATGCCTTCTCTACCTGCCCGTTACCACCACTTCCTGAGTTTCGGTTCCAGACAGTACGAAGTAACAGTCGCTTGCTTTGATTAGGCCTCCTTTACTAAGCGAATTGTTTTCGCTAAAGTTAAGCCGCGGCATAGCTAGCGGCGTGAAGGCTCCTGCTATCCTGGCCATGACTTGCTAAATGTCCTTTTAGTTACCACACAGGTATACATTGTATTATTTCGCAGTATTCCCTACCTTTTTGTTTTAGAGGCAATTGAGCATGGCCCACGTTTCGATCGGTAACTCAAATCTTTTCTCCTTCGACCGACTTGCAAAAGAAAATGTACATCTGGTGTATAGCCTTAATGTAAACAGTCTGTGCTGTTAACAGGACCACTCTTCGTAGCTTTAAACTTGCTACCGTGTCCGAGGCCCCTACACCATTATATTTGTGGTGCACGAGTGCACACATGTTTTGCTGCGGCACCACGTATCTTACTTTTATAGCTAGCCTGAACAGGTGATTCTCCACCCCACTTTGTCTTCCTGCCCCCCAACTGCAGGCTCAGCGACTGAAGTGGTATTTGTCGAGTCAAACCAGACCATTCTAGCTATTTCGTTCGAAGCTGCGGCTTGCCCTCCAAGCTCAATTCCTTTCGGTGACGTTATTGCTTGCTGCTAGTCCATGAAATTTGCTTCTCGTTCTCGTGGCTTCTTTGACCTGCTATGATGGATGCTACCAGCCGGCCCCGGAAGCTAAGCCATAGGAGTTTTATTGTTCCAATGCTTTCGCTACTTAGCACCACTCCCCATATTTCTGCTCAATATAGTGTTGAGTAATGTATTAGTTACTTCCTTAATGTCGGCCCACACTTCGCCGAGCCTCTGTTTGCCGGAAGCTGTAAATCAATGGGGCAGCGGCTGCTCGTGCAGCCGCTGCCTTTTAATCTCAGCTTGAACGGCTGATTTCGCTGAAACAGCTCCCTACAAATGTAGCTCGTTCGTCCTTGCAATGTTGACCTCACAGACCAAGCTCGTTATAGCTTTGACTTTCGGTCGCTTGGAGTTTGCTCATTGGGCACTTAGTGGGCTCTCAGTGTGCCAGACCATGTCGTTGCTTGCACACCACCACCGTGGAAAGGCTCGAAGAACGTGTGTCGATGCTGCTGTCACTGCTTGGGCATCCGGCTGGCAGCAGGCTACAAACGCCAGCTTGCCGCCCAAACGACCAAAAATGTCTGCACTTTCAACGGGTCTGCATTTGGAGGGAGGTGGGTGTTGGCAATCGGTGCTTTGTCTTGCCATCAGCTTCTAAGCTATGGCAAGCATTTCCACTTTGAGGATGTGTATTCCATTGCAATCGTTCAACCGTATGACGATATGTTTTAGTGAATCTGCTAATTATTTTAATTTGTCAGTAGTTAAGCACAATTCCAGTTATATGTAGAGTGTTTCGACTTACGGTCTCTGTGTGGGTGTGCATACTCTGTGTGCACAAACAGACATACAGTCACACAGATACCAACACAGACACACACACAGAGACACACTCACAGACATGCACAAAGACGCACACACAGACACACACAGAGACATACACACGCACACAGACACACACACACACACACACACACACACACACACACACACACACACACACACACACACACAGAGAAACACACACCGACACACATACAGCCAGACAGACACACAGTCACACAGAAACACTTGCACAAATACACACGTGCACCCTCCCGCCCAATCTCACCCGCTCACACCCACCAAGTTAGCAGAAATTAATTGACACATTTATCATACCGGTGTGCATAATGTTTTAGCGATTGAAAAGCCTAAAGCTCAATATCGGTGTGGCCGGCATGCATCCTGTGGAATGAATATGCACGAAATCAAAGTGACACAGACCAACGTGACTATCCGTTAGACGATCCTTCAAACCTTCGGCATTACGAGTAGCTCATCTTCCCTGCTGAAACTATTCCGCATCTTTTCTTCCGGAAATATGTATCCGTTAGTGTTATAATAAGTCTCAATAAATAATTCGTTATCAAGCCGGTAGATCCTTCAACCGCTATTTTTTACGCATGAGTTATCTTCCTTCTAAACTCATTTATACATTGTTTCTTCCGGAAATAAATATCGTTTAGTGTTATAATTTGTCTCGATCAATAATTCGATATCCCGCAGGTACATCCTTCAAACCGCCGGCATTACGAGTAAGTTATCGTCCTGCTAAATCCATGTATACATTATGTCTTCCGGAAATTATATCCTTTAGTGTTATAATTAGTTTCAATTAAAAATTCATCATAATACTGGTAGATTCTTCAAACCACCGGCATTAAGAGTAAGTTGATTGCCTGCTAAATCTATTTATTAATTTTTTCTTTCGGAAATATATACCCTACAGTGTTATAAATAGTCTCAATTAACAACTCGTCATAATGCTTTTACAACCATTAAGCATCCGGCATTACGAGTAAGTTATCTCCCTGCTTAATATATTTACGCGTTTTTTTGCGGAAATATATATCCTTTAGTGGATCCTGTAAACTACAGAAACGAGAGTAAGTCATCCCCCCTGCCGAAACTATTCATGCATAACTTTTTCAAAAAAATAGATATCATACAAGTAGTACGTTTCAACTGCCGGCCTTCCGAGCAAGTTATCTCCCCTGCTAAAACCACCCAAGTGTCTTTTCTTCCGTAAATATATATCTTTCAGTGTTATAAATATCCTCAAAAAATAATTAATTATCTCGCTTGTAGATACTTTAAACCGCCGTCTTTACCGGTAAGTTATCACCGTGTAAAACCATTTACGCGATTTTTCGTCCGGAAATGTTTGTCCTTTAGTGTCCTTTAGTCTTAAGAAATGATTCGTCATAACGCTGTTAGATTCTTCAATCCGCCGGCATCATAAGTAAGTTATCTCCCTGCTAAAACCCTTTACGCGTTTTTCATTCCAGAAGTATATATCATCTAGTATAATAAGTAGTCTCATTTAATGAATATTTATCTTACTGGTACTACCTTCCGACCGCAGGCGTTGTACTTAAGTTATCTCCTCTGCTAAAACCATTCACGTGTCCTTTCTTCTGGAAATATATATCCTGACGTGGCATAAATAGTGTCAGAAAATAGTTCATTTTCTTGCCGGTAGATCCTTCAAACCCATTACGAGTGACTTATCTTCCCTGCTAAAACCATGTACGCATTTTTTTCCTAAGAAATATATCCTTTAGTGTTGTAATTAGTCTCAATAAATAATTCGTTATCCCGCCGGTAGATTCTTCAAACTACCGGCATTACGCGTAAGTTATCTCTCCTGCTAAAAAAATTTACGCGTCGTTAGTTACGGAAATATATATCCTTTAGTGCTATAAATAGTCTCATTAAATGACTAGTTTACTTACCTTTAAACCGCAGGCGTTCTGACTAAGTTATCTCCTTTGCTAAAACGATTTTCGCGCCTTTTCTTCCGGAAATATATGTCCTTTAGTGGTATAAATAGTCTTAATAAAAAATTCATTATCTCACTAGTAGATCGCGTAAACTGCAGGAACCATAGTAAGACATCCCCCTGCTGAAACTATTTACGCTTCACTCTTTTCAAAAATCATTTAGTTTCCTTGCGGGCAGTACCTTCCAACCGCAGTCGTTCCGAACAAGTTATCTCCCCTGCTAAAACCACTTAAGTGTCTTTTCTTCCGGAAATATATATCCTTTAGTGTTATAAATATTCTTAGAAAAATTTTTATTATCTCGTTGGTTGGTCCATCAAACCGCAGGCGTTTCGGTTAACTGATCTTCCCTGCTAAAACTGTTTAGGACTCTTTTTTCTTACGGCAACATATATTCTTTATTGTTATAGTGTCAATAAATAATTCGTTATCGAGCTGGTAGATTTTTCAAACTGCCGGCTTTACGAGTAAGTTTTCTCGCTGCTAAACTCATTTATTAATTTTTTCTTCTAGAAATTTATATTATTTAGTGTTACAAGTAGTCTCAATAAATAATTCGTAATAACGCTGATAGGTCCTTCAAGCCGCTGGAATTACGAGTAAGTAATCTTCCAGTTAAAACCATTTACGCAATTTTTATTCCAGAAGTATATCTCTTTTAGTATTATAAATGGTCTCATTAAATAATTATTCATGTTACTGGTAGTACCTTCCGACCGAAGGCGTTCCAAATTATTTACCACTCCTTCTAAAACCAATTAAGCGTCTCTTCTTTCGGAAAGGTATATCGTTTAGTATTATTAATTGTCTCAATAAATGATCCATTAGTCCGCTGGTAGATCAATCAAACCGCAGGCGTTGCGTGTAACTTATCTCCCCTGTTGAAACTTTGTACGTTTCTTTTTTCTTACGGAAATATGTATTCTTTATTGTTATAAGTAGTGTCAATAAATAATTTGTTATATCTCTGGTAGATTCTTCACACCGCCGGCATTACGGGTAAGCGTGAAAGCACACGACGCTTGCAGCCTGCGAGCACTGGGTGGAGACCTTTCGATGGCTCTCTCAGACTGCCTATGCATCGGTAAGCTTACTATGGCTGGATGGGCAGACGGTGACTCGGCAGTCCTGCCCAAATCCATGCATTGGCTGCATCTGTGGGGACATCAATCTACCACAATTTACTGCCAGCCGTCGGGTGGTTACGGAACGAACCATGGCCCGACAGTGCGAAAAACAAGGCATGCATGGAATATAAGGGTTGCCGGAGGATTACAACGGAGGGGAGGGAGAGATCCCTCGACGCCGGCAGCCGTCCAGTGTGTGTAGACTTTGCTTGGCTGGCGTTACGTGAAATAAAGGTTTTGGTATTGGAGCCAGCATACTTGTTGCTCGGTCGCGCTACCAAGCTCGACGACAGGTCGTGTGGAGGGCTGTCATATTTGGTGGCAGCGGTGGAATGTATGACGGTCTCTCCACCGGGATCTAAGTGTGTATAAGCTTGCAAAAGCTGTGCATGCCAACGCGCTACGGTCTGAAATACCAGGGAATAGCAAGCACGGAGATTATCATGAAAGAGAACCCGAGAAGCCATTGGGAGATACTTCTTCTGTTAAGCTTAAAGAAGGAGCAATGAGAGCGCGAGGAACGACAGTAGTGGGAGCAGCGACGGGAGGATGAGAAGCGACAGCAACGACAGTAGTGGGAGCAGCGACGGGAGGATGAGAAGCGACAGCAACGACAGTAGTGGGAGCAGCGACGGGAGGATGAGAAGCGACAGCAACGACAGTAGTGGGAGCAGCGATGGGAGGATGAGAGCGCGAGGAACGACAGTAGTGGGAGCAGCGACGGGAGGACGAGAAGCGATGGCAAGGAGAGGAGCAGGACCGGAGACAAGAGAAGTTGGAGCAATGTCTTCGGACACAGCTAGAGCTGGCATTAGCGAGCAAGGCCAAGCTTGAGGAGCAGGAGGTGGCCCAGCCACTCCAGTTAGGAGCCGAGCCAGCCTCAGTAGAGGAGGTCTTGAACCCCGAGCTGCTATTTCGGGCCCAATTCGAGGAGGACATCTTTCAGGGCGGGTGCGAACGGAGGGGACTTACCCGCCGGGAAAGACGGGAATGCAGAGGGAACCGCCAGACAGCGTTGGACACCTGACCGGCAGAAGAGACTATTGTCGGGCTTAGCCAGGAGCAATTAGCCAAGCTCCAGGAGGCGGACCAAGTAGATATAAAATGAATGGCATGTAGCCTAGGGACCGATCGATGACGTCATCAATTAAATAAATCGTCCTCATATAATAATCTCACTTCGTTCGATTATTATCTTCGTCCGATTTATTTAATGGCTGCCTTCATCCTCGAGACCCTATTCTCCATACCCTTCATTTTATATCTACTAAGAGTTGTTTAGGTTGATGTGACTATATAAGAGTTAAATATAATTGCAATTAATTAAGTATTTAATTAAATGAATTTCTTCTATCTTTATATACATGTCTCAAAACATTGATAACTTTATGTGACGGGAGGGTGAACAATTTAGCGATCATGCAAAACGTATTAGAGAAGAGGCAAGAAAACGTACAGGTCTTCTTCCAAAATATCCTTTCTCAAAAGACAGTGTAGATGCATTGATTGCAATTCTACGTTCACCAACAACTATAAAACTAGATAATCCTATTGCTAAGAAAACCACTAAGCCTAAAAGTAGATGGTCTTTCGATAAAGAGTCCAGGAGGCTTATGAAGATACAGGAAACAGGTTGGTTTTTAGGAAAATCTTCTGATGGTAAATTCTTAGATTATAAATATATTGGACTAGATAAGAACGTAATTGATTTTGATGTAATATATGATAAGATTGGAGCAGAACTTAAATTAGTTATAAAAGAATTACTGAAAAACAAGAGTGACTTAAAAATGACCCTTGTTATTTCACCTATTTTAGCTTCAGAAAGTGGTGCTTATAATTACCAACCATTTGCAGGAATAACTAATTCAAAAATAAATACTGATAATGCTTATAGAGATTTTTAAAATTATTTAGATTATCTAGGTTTATCTGGCTATCCTAAGAATCAAGATATATGGAAAGTAGAAGGAGCAGAAAAGATTATACCTGCTAATAAGGGAAGTCTAGGGAAATACAAGGATGAAATATGTGAAAATATTCAGTAGATCCAAAAACAAAAGATTTCATTAGAGATGAAAAAGGTGATATGATTGAAAAATCAATTGTACTTGATGAGGGAGTTTTCTTAAGACCAAAACTTCATTCAATGCAGATAGCTATAAAGAAAGATAAGGAATAGAAGTTAAATCTGCAGTCCAAAAAGCAAAAGGAACAAAGAAAGATGTAGTAAAGAAGTGTTCGACTTATTCTGATTATGTTGGTTGTCTTAAAACTGGTTTTGATGTTTACTGCAGTCAATCAAGATATCAATCTAGAAACCATCAAATTTTTGCTATAATACAATCTAAAAAAGCACTATCAGCATTCGACTCAAAACGTTATTGGTTAGACTGTGGAATTCATAGTTACTCTTACGGTCACTATAGGATAAAAGAGTCTGCAGGTCACTGTAAAACTTGTAATATTAGTATAGATGCCGAAAAGAAAGATTGAAAATACTAAACCATTACCAGTAAAGAGAGTTAGATTTTCAGATAAAAAGAAAAAGAAAGACGATAAAAAACTAGTTGATATACAAGAAGAAGTAGAGGTATACGAGTCAATGGAGAAATTAAATATATATTAACACAATTATTTTTACTATTATAGGATGGATCCAAAAAAAATTGATATTACCATTTCTGATAGTTAGTCAGATTATTCAGAGGATTCAATTGACGAACCTGATTATCAAATGGAAACAGAATCTGAATCTGAGTCTTATACTTCTGAAGAATCATCTTACATTGAAACAGATGCTGAATCAGAAGAGGAAGAGGTAGATCTAGAAGAACTTCTATTTGGTAAAAAAGAGTCTCTTGAATCACTAGACAGTTCAGAAGGCGAAGAGATTAAATGTCAATTAAATAAAATTATCTTTTCATATATAGAAATTGGATGTCTCAAGAATTTTAAGTTGTGAACCATCTAGAGAAATAGCAGTAAAAATCTGTCTTCAAAAACTTAAAGGTCAAGATCAACGTATTGTTAAACATTCACAGGACAAACTCATTACAGATATTGATAGTTCTTATATTAGTATTCTTATAGATATATGTAATACATGTGACAAACTAATGGAGAGTCGTAGTAAGATAAATGAGATGCTTGAAGAGACAAATAAAAAATCTAAAACACCAAAAACAAAAACAGGAGTAATAATTAATTAACTGTATTAAACAAATTTTATAAGTAATATATAGAACAATGGACATTGCAAGGTGTTTATGTTGTAAAAGAGCTAAAAAAATTGCATATACTCTTTGTTCTGAAAGATTTAAAGTTTGGGGATCTAGGATTACTACAAATCTATTTTCTTATATTTCTATGTTACATGATTCAGCTATTGAAGATTTAATTAAAAATTGTGATCTTTGTGATAAAATAGAAGATTATAATAATAAGCTAGATAATACTTGTTCAAGAGTTTACCAAAATTATCGTAAAAAAACGATTTTTATTATTATATAAGATGGATGTAAGAATATCAAGAATTTTATCGAATGTTTCTACCAAACACTGTGCATTTCTTATTAGTATTTGAAAATTTAATGTTGATTCTAAAGAAAATTTATATCCTCATATTAGTAAACTACCTGATTCAGAAATATAAAAGTTACTTAAATTGCGAGATTTAGATGATGAAATAGAAAAATATGAAATATTAGCAACTTCTATTTTGAATACTATTTATATATAGAAAAATGCATATTGAAAGAATAATCTCTCATGACTATGTTAAACATCTTATATATATATAATGTTTAATGTTAATGAAGATGAAAATGTATATCCATATATTAGTAAACTACCTAATTCAGAAATAGAAAAGTAACTTAAATTGTGTGATATATATGATAACGTTGATAAACTTAATATCTTATCATCTTATATTTTAAAAGTATTTGTTGATTGTTTGTGTGCATGTATTTTTAATTTTTTTATTATTATATAGGAAATGGAAGCCGTTACTGATCCGATGCTAGCAACTTCTGCTTTGGCACTTAAATCTTATGTTGATTATCTTGTTGGATCAAGAATGACAGCATACGATGAACAACAACTCAGTTCTGATATTTCAGTTATGACTGATAGATCTGTTAAGAAATTCTATCTTGATGAAGCGGAAATTGAAGCACAAAAGATTATTACTGCAGATCAAACTGAAGTTCTATCAGGACTTGAGGAAAGAGTTAGATCTAAAGTTGATGCTCTTATAGATGATCCTAGTGAGATTTCTGATTATACTACATGGATTGCATCACAACTTCCAACAGTGTCTACAGTCATATCTGGAGTATCTGGTGTTAAACCTGATATCACTGGAATTGTTAAAGACGAATGTTACGCAGTTCTACAAAGTATTACTGATGGTAAGAGTGCAAAACAAAAAGCCGCTGAGGCAGCTCTATTGCAAGTGTAGTTTAATTTAATTAAATAAAATATAAAAACATTATATAAAAGATGAACATTAAGACAAGAAGTAAAGACTGTCTTAAAGAAGCATAAGGACAACAGCATTCAAACTTTAAAATATGTTCTTATCTGATGGGTAGAATTGAAGACATCAGATCAACTTTGTTAGATGCTGTAAAACTAGTATTAGAATATAAAGCACTTAGAATTGATCAATCTGAACCAGAAATAGCAAATACATTTGTTAAAGTTAGAGATGGTTCAATCTTTGAAGAGTTTCTTAAAGACTTAAAAATATAAAAAATAAATAGCATGAGGTCTGAAGCATACTCTAAAAAATAGAACAAACTAAACAAATGAAAGATTCTAAAAAGAGATTTGATATACCTGAAGAATTGATTAAAGAGACTATTGATTGGAAAATTTAATAAGGTTCAAATCCAGGTGGATCACCAAATGGATTAACTGTGAAATCTTTTGATCTAGTTGGAGAGAAGAAAACATTTGATAGAAATTTAATATCAAGATAATCATATGCAGTTAATACTAATAATGTTCCTTTTGATATAACTTCTTGTACTAATATATATGGAATACCATCAATAAAACTCACTACTGGAAATGAAACTCTATTTGAATGTTAACTCTTCCGCCAGCAAGTTTTGTAATATTAATGTAAGAAATATCTTTTAAAACAAAATCATTACCATCAATATTACATAAAGGAAAGTTAGCAGATAATGAAAAAGTTGTTTTCCTATTTACAAATCTTTCCTTAATTGATGAAATTAACATTTCACCATCTATCTTATTTTTTGATGTTACATAAATTAATAATTCTATATAGTAACAATTGTATGCAACAAATATTTTCGGAAATTCTACAAATTGCTGGTTATCTCTAATAAATGAAATTTCATCATCTTCTTTTTTAACTATTGTAAATTCAAAATCATCATCAATTTGATAAGTTTTACTTCTATCAGCTGTATTTTTTTTTATAATCACAAGACTTATTCTCATACTTGAGTAGACAGGTTTTTTATTTTTTCATCCAAATCAGATATTTTAACAAGTGTTTGTGTATTATTTGATGAAGAATAAGATTGCGTTGGTGTTCCAATATTGTTTATGCTATTTGCAGTTAAATTACCCCAATATTTAATAAAACGTGTATTAGCAATCATGTTAGAGATATATAGATATATTCCACACTTTAAATAAAAATGATGAAGGAATTTAAAAGAAATTAAATCAGTTGTTCCATAACCATCAAATTTTGGTTCATTTCTTCTTATTATTAATTTTTCAACAAATAGGTTTCCACTTATTGTTACAGGTCTCATATATCTATCTAATTTAGTATCAAGATATTTTTTTGTTGCAACATCTCTTCCATTAACAGGAATTGATATTTTTACATATTTTTTCGAGTTTGCAGATAAATTACCTGTTATATGCTGATCAGAATCCTTTCTTAGATAATTGTTATCAGCTAATGATTTATTAACTGTTTCTAAGGTATCAACAGTTTCTCCAACATTAATTATTCTATTTGAATCAAAGTTTAATGTTCCATCCATTTGCAAATCTTTTCTAGAAAGCATGTTTATTTTAATGCTATATAAACAGTAATTAATAAAATTGAGAAATGTAAATCATTTGTCATTACTATATCACCAGCATTTACAAGTTTACTATTTCTATCAAGTATATAACCTCCAAATAATGTATATCTAAACTTATCATATTGATTTAACGGACTTATACTAACTTGTCTCTGATAAAGTATTTGTTTATCAATAAATCTTTCTTCTGGTAAATATTTTCCACTTTAAGTATCAAAATTATATTAACCTGATTCATAAGTTGCACATATAACATAAAATCCTCTAGAAATTGTATAATCAGAATTATCTATAAGAAATATTGTATCTCCATTAGAATCTGATTGTATAGCCATTTTTGGAAATGTATATGTTGCTCCATCATCTGTTGAAAGATACTTTGCATAGAGTTTTACTTCTGCTACATTTCCATCTGATACTTTATTTAGATAACCAAGGTTTACACCATCAGTAGGATTAACAGGATCAATTACAATTCTAATAAAATTATTTTGCATGTCTAAATTACCATTTACTGTTCCTCAATTTACACTAAGAAAGTTTGCATCCATATAACTTTTATTTGGAACACTATATTCATTGTCAGGAGCACCACTAGCTCTAATACCAGCATCTACAATTAAATTACCTCTAATTGTTTCACCAGTAAGTGGTAATTTAGTATCAGCATAATCCTTTGTTGCAGCATCACTAGGATTTATAGGATTAGCAAGATATACTAGTCTAAAATTATTCACATCAATATCTCCATCATTTGTTGTTGATCTAGAAATCTTAGTAACAAAATTAGTATCTATATATTTTCTATTTACTGCATCACCAGCATCAACAGGATCACCTAAATTCTTTATAAGATTATTACCCATATTTAGATTTCCACTAAGTATATCACCAGTTTCTTAATACAATTCTTTGATGACTTACCTTTGCTTCTTTTACCTAACATTTCTATACAATACTAACAATAAAATCTATAAAAGTAATATAACTAGCAACTGTAAACTTATTGATAACATATCTACATGTCCCATCAATGTTAATTATTAAAACTACTGTACCACTTACTCCATAAGTATTATCACTAGTTAATTCTAAACAAGAAGTAGTTTTATTAGTTTCATACATAATGTTGGATACCATACTAAAATTAGGTAACACTCATGGAAAAAATGTTTTAAGATTAGTATTGTAGGCTACAATGTCTCCAGTAGCTGCAACAACAGGTATATCACCTGGTGTTATTTGTTGAGTTTGAAATTTATTTCCTGTACCCTCATTAGCAGTAATACTTAAACCTGACATATAAAGATAAAATATATTTGGATAATTACCATTCAAACTTAAGTATTTAAATGTTACTTGTTTGTTACTATCAACATAAGATTTAGTTGCTACATCAGAAACTTTTACATTAATAATATTCTTATTTCCCATATCAATACTTGATATTGCTTTACCTTGAAATACTGCTGTCATACTTTTAAGTAATCCATAGTTTATTACTGTATAAGGTTTTAGATCTGAGTAAACAGTTCCATCAGCAGAGTTACCAGATATACCAACAACATTCATACAATTCAATCGCGATTTCATTACTGCTCCACTCTTTGGTAGTAAATCAGTTAGAGCTGATACTTTTGCTATTTCTCCTGAAGGATTACTAATAATATTGTTACCAGCACTTGAAGTAAGAGCATAATCTAGTCTTATAGAATCACCACTATTAACTGGAAATCCTAAATTAGTTATTCTATTATTATTTGTATTAAGATCAGTATAAATATTACCATTGACTTTTCTAACTTTTTCCATTACATAATATATGCCTAAAAAATCTAGAAAAGGTAAAGGTGTAGAAGAAGATTTAAAAGAAAGAACTAAAACAACTAAAAATGTGTTAGATGGTGTTAAGACTGCAACAAAAATAGGTGAAAAAGCAGTTACAAAATTATTACCAAAGTTAGCAGCAAGATTATCATTACAAGCATCTGAAAAAGATTGCTACAGCTGTTCCAAAAGTATTACAGTCTCTTAAAGTTATTGGAGCAGGGACAAAGGCTTTAGGAGGATTTCTTAGTGGTTTTACAGGAATAGTTGGTTTATCTTTATTTATAAAAGGAATAGTAGATGATATTACTAGTGGTAAATATGGACAGGTATTCTGGAAGACAATGTCAGAAAAAAAGAAGGATTGCAAAAAATGATAGAATCACTAGAAATTGGCTTAGCAATTAACGACGTTTTACTTGCAGCTAAAAAAGATGGTTATCCTTGGCAATGGAACCCTAGTCAATATCTAAGTGAGGTATTTGGAATGGAAGTTATTTGGGATAGTTCACAATTAGATCCTAAATCCTGGAGTAAGAATTTCTGAGAAGTTCGATCAGGGGGATTCTTGCCTGCTACCCCTGCACTTGTCGATTTAATAGCTTCAATTATCGGAGGAGTCGGGACAGGAATTTCGATAGCAGTAGCTGTTGCAAGTTTAATAAAAAAGTTAGTTGATACTGCAATGCTTACTGGAAGATCACCCCCAATGAAAACATACGAGCAAAGGATGAAGGCATTAACTTTGCAAAGTGAAAAACTTAAAAATGCTATTAATGATTTAAAAAAAATGGTACAAGCAATTGATAGAGGTATTGATACTGATGTATCAGGAAAAGTTCAGATAGAAGAAATACAAAATCATTTAGATTATCAAGATAAAGGTCGAGAATTAGTAGATAAAGGAGGTGTTGATTTCTCACCAGAATTAAAAAGAGATATTAAACAAGTAGAAGCTTCATCGGCTGGAGGCAACAAAACTTGTAATTATAGGGCTGAGTCAGCAATGTTATTGTCTAACCTTTATGCGCAGGGGAAAACACCTGAAGAAATTGATAGAAAAGTTAAAAAGTTGTTAACAGAATTAAATCAACGATGTAGTAATTAAAGATCTGAATATCTAACTAATTTGTTGTTTTCATCTAAACAATATGTGAAATTAAGACGTGCAAATTGTAAGTGCAAACGAATTGCTTCTAAATCTCTTGCAATGGCTGCATCATCTTCTTCATCAAAAAGACCTAAGTAATAGTGTTGTTTATCTATCATAATATAAGATCTATATTTATTTAACTTTCTATCTAAGCAAACACCTATACATTTAGAACTAGTGTTGTTTCTTTTTAGTTTGTTTCTTCCATTCTCTGCAGATGTTGCTTCACGTGAAATAGTAATTCTATTATCTGATCTAATTCCATTAATGTGATCTATTTGAAATATAGGCATTTCCTGTTTACAAATCATCCAAGCTAGACGATGATCTTGGTATTTTTTTCCATCTATTTTTATTTCTATACATCCGTGGTGGTGGATTGTTCCAGCAATACTTCTTGCTCTTGCATTTCCACATCTATCAACTTTCCATCGGAAAACACCAGAATAAGGATTAAAATACAAAAGTTCTAGAAATCTCTCTCTAAACTGAGCAAATATTATAAACTTTAACTTGATCAATCTTCAATCTAATACTAAGTCTTTCTTCTGAGTTATAAGTATCTTTAGTAACATAAGATCCATCTACAATTCAAGTAACAGCAAAGTTGTTTTCAAATTTTTGAATAATTTCAGCAACACTAGTAAATTTAATTTGTTTGTTCTTTTGATCACAGAAAATACTTGGTTTATTTCCAAATGCAATTCTAATACCAACAGTTAAACGAACACTCATATCATAACCACTAAATTCAAGCTTCATACTTGCTCTATTAGCAATATCTTCAAGTACAGGTCTCATATCTTCTGTAATATACAGCCATGCATTGAAGTAAGGCTTAGAATCTTTACTAATTTTCACTACAATGTGAATACGTGCTTGTTTTATTTTAGGAATTATGACTGCAACATTTTCGAGTACAACGAATTTTTTTATTCTCCATATTTCTATACAAGGGAAAGAAAATGTTTAAATTAAATTAATAATTCCATTGTTGATCCAACATCCGATTCTTGCATTAATTTTATGAAGATTAGACACCTTCCACAATCCGTTTGATTGTATTCTTGTAGTTTAAACGTTTGAAATGTTGGTATAACACCAAAATATTTTATTACTTCTGGCATTGGTGGCGCAACAAGTGATTCAAAGTAAAAACATTGTTTGCCTTCTTTTTTAAGTGCTACCCAGTGATATATTGCTTTTTCTGATTCACCAGTATTACAAATAAGAAATTCATTTCTTAATGGTTTTGTTAGTTCATCTCTTGCAAAGACACCTCTAAATTTTGTATATCTAATTCTTTTATATGATTATTTATTTCTATATCAGTCAAAGGTGATGATTTTACTTTTTTTTTAATTTTTCAATAGTCTTTTTTAATTCTTCAATCATTAGTTCTTTATCAGAACATCCACCTACTCCAGAACCACTGTATCTTTCTTTACTTCCTGAGAATTTTTTACTATGTGTATTTGATATTGCAGCAAATAAAGCAGGAGTTGGAACAGATGATCCAGATTTGTATTGTATTCTTCCAGAACCAGATTTGTTTTGTATTCTTCCAGAACTAGATTTATTTTGTATTCTTCCAGAACCAACTGTTGTTCTGAATTTAACAAACTTTGACTTCTTACTATTACAAATAGTACAAATACCTTTAAGCATTCCCCTCATTCCTTTCGTACTATCTACTTCTACATACTCTTCATGGAGTGTATCAGTTTGTTTTTTACACTTCAAACAATATATTTCCATATCTATTATAATATAGAAAAAATGTCTTTGCAAGTTCAACCATACAATTTTGGACAAGATGTTGATACAGGACATAAAGAACCACTA